>JAWRVZ010000003.1:1980000-2580000 GCA_037043235.1 Rhodeus uyekii
CAAGTTGCAATATTACGTTTGTTTTATAAAAAACATATTGGATAAAACGATATGAACTATCAATCAGAGGACAGAAGACATGCAGAACATTGTGTACAACAGTTTTTCAGCAAAGTTTTGGTGGTGTTGATAATTTATAGGCCCTTGAAATGTGTGACTTAAATATGATTCAGTAGGCTGATTTATTCAGCCATTATACATTTATTCAAGGAATGTTTAAGTTATGAGAAAATAAATGTTTAAAAAATGTGGGTAAAAACGCAAGCATTCTTTATTACACGCAAAAAGGGCAGTGTATCATGAGGGATACAAACAATTGAAAATAGCAATAAATACATTTTCTGATGCCTTTTTATGGTCTTGCCCTTTATAGGATTAATTAGTGGTTGAAGATAAAAAAATATCTGATTAATATCAGTATAGTTTAAACACCTCTGTCATACTTTCAGCTTTATAAATTCAAATATTTAATAAAAATGTGTTTATGTCTGGCAGGAAATTCCTGAATGAGTGTCCCAGTGGACTGATCACCCTCCATGAGTTCCGACGTCACTTCTGCAATGGAACCGTGGGAAAAGAGTCAGCAGAGTATGCAGAGCAGATATTCCGCACGCTAGATAACAATGGGGTATTACACAGCTCGAAACCAAATAAGCTTTGAGACCTGACACATGTGATGTTTTAAGCCTGCTGTTTTAAATGGAATCATTTTCACACTACCTTCACATACATACACCAAACATACATTATGTTGACGTGTAAAAGGAAGAGGCGAAACAAAGATACATGCAGGACACTGTACTGACTCTTGTTTCTTTTTACAGAACAGATTTTTTTTTAAATAAATAAGAATTGTACATATTTGTCAGAAAATTGGACGCAAAAGTATTTGAGCACATTTTGAAAAAAACTGTTATGTTCCAAATCATGACAGAAATGGGTTTTTTTCTCTCACAGTTTCTCTCTATTGGTATAAAAGTGTGAATATGTTTGCCATTTAACAGGATGGAGTTGTGGACTTCAGAGAGTATGTCACAGCTATCAGCATGTTGATTGAGGGCACAACGGTGGAGAAACTGCGCTGGTCCTTCAAACTCTATGACAAAGACAAAGATGGGGCCATCACACGGTCAGAGATGCTTGAAATCATGCAGGTAAGAGGTTATAGTTGAACTCTCCTTTACTTGGTATTCTAATGTGATTTTACCATCAAATTTGTTTACTTGATTCTGGATGGCTCCACTAGAGAGCACTATGTAATCAGAATTAAATGTCATTCTTAGGCTGTGTATAAGATGAGTGTTGCAGCATCACTGACCAAACCTAATCCACTGACTGCTGAAGAGTGCACCAATAGGATATTTGTACGGCTGGACAAAGATAACAATGGTACATTGTTATCTAAATCACCCCAAGTCATTTGACCTCTCTTAAAATTCAAAGCACTGAACTGTACCAGCAAATGAGAACAGAAAGTTCAGTCTTGTGTCATTCTTTGTCTTTCCCTCTCTATAGCCATAATCAGCCAAGAGGAATTCATTGAAGGAGCGCTGAATGATGAATGGATCAGAGAGATGTTGGAGTGTGATCCAAACACAGTGAAGATGGAGAGGCCTCTCAAAGGCCACGCAGTACTTTAAAACTCTGGATCTGTTATCATTATGAATGCCTTAAAGATGAGACGTTTATGCATTATGCATGTGTTTGTATTAACGCTTAAGACCTATAAATTAACACAATCAATGAGACTCAAATTAGTTCCAATATTAGATGTGCATTGCATGTTTATTTATGTAGACCTAAAGAGGTACTTTTAAATTGTAGCGTTTAACTTGATTATGTTAGTCACTCACTTTCTTAAAGGGATAGTTCACCCAAAAATGAAAAACTGTTATTAATTACATGTCATTCCAAAACCGTAAGACACTTGTTCATCTTCGGAAAGCATATGAAGATCTTTTTGATTAACTCTGAGAGCCTTCTGTTCTCTCCATTGACAGCTATGCAACTTTGATGCTTCATAAAGAGATTGAGAAATGAATCCATATGATTTGAGATTTAATTTAATCCAAAATTTTCTGAAGAGGCTTGGTTGCTTAATCGAGGCTTTTATTAACATGAATTATTGAATTATTCAATACTGAATTACTGAAATACTGAGTTATGAATTACTGTACTCTCAGACTTCATCAAAAAGATCTTCATTTGTGTTCCGAAGGTTAATGAAAGTCTTTCGGGTTTGGAACGACATGAGGGTGAGTAATTGATGACAGAATTAATTTTTTTCCTTCATTTTATCCCTTTAAGTTGTAGTAAGTAAAACATTTATTATGTAGAACTAACATAATGAGCCAGATTATTGTGCCATTTTTAGATTAGCATTCAAGGAATTTTTCTTTGTATGTTTTTTTTCCATATTAAACTACATTATGTAGCATATAGAAACTGAGTATTTTTAATTCAGTTATGGTCGTATTCTACAATGAACAATTGTGTTCTGCAGTACTGCATTTCTCACAAGTTTTAATACACATAATCTGAAATATTTTGGTCTCACCAGATTTGAGTTGGTATTTGGTATAATATGTTTACTGTATGTACTGTTTACTGATACTTGAAGAGTTGACTTAATTTAGAGGAGCACTTCAGTTTCGACCCAAAGATATGGCTTTGATTTGGTGACAGTGGTAAAAAAAGAAAGAGGAAAAAAAAGACTACATGCCAGGCCAATAAAGAGATATGAGCAGAAATTAATTCTTGATTCTCTACTTTGCCGTGACGCGCAGACGTGTTGATTATACTATATTAAACTAGTGAGACAAAAAAAAATGTTTATACAGAGGTATAAGTAACCCTCACACGCACTCACATATCAGCAGCTGATTTAAGACGAACAATCCAAATAGGGTCACGTTGTTCCTGGCATGTTTCACTATATTTGTGTTGACATTTTCTCAATATATCACTCACAAGCATTGCCAAACCCACACAAACATATACCGTACACAAGTTATGCGCGACTAAAGTTACTATGGCGAGTTTTGAATATTAATTAGACAGGGGTGACGCATTTGATAGCCTTCCTATGGCAAAAGGCTGTGTATTGAATATTAAGCAGCTGCGACGTAACTGTCCAATGGTGAAGGATAACTTATGAATATTAAGCAGAAAGCCTTCGCCGTAGTAGGATTTTCCCTGCCAATGACGTCCCACATTCCCACTTTCATTGTCGACATGGCGCTGGCGAGGTGGGAACACCAACTACGGAAAGAGCAAATCTCGTAAAGACGTAAAAAAAAAAAAAAAAAAAATACACACAAGGAAAAGATTACATTTTCATACTTTAGACGGCAGTCCAAATTTGGTAAGTAATCGCTACACTACTTTTTTTGAAAGAATAACTTATAAATAGGCTGTTTGTTCTTTGTGAATTTACTTAACTTGCTTGAGCAGTAAACTCGCTTGTAATAGTGTCAAAATCTTTCTTAAATGTTGTTTAAAGTACATTACAGACATTTTTCTAAAGTTAGTTTTGAGCGTTGTTATGCTACTATATAATCATCTCTTCATAAGTAGTAACATTTTCATAGCTTAAGGCGTTGATTTACAAACAGGATTTATGTACATGGCATGAGGTTCAGTTCAGAAAACTGGATCGTTGGTGATGTTTCGAGGTATCGTGCAATAGCCTACTTAACGTAAAACGTAAGGTATATTTTAAGAAAATGAAGAGACATAGGCATGATTTGAAGAGCAGAGCTGTAGGTAGAGGAGACAGCGGTGTTTGAGAAGAAGTGATTCACACATTCCACGTAGCCACAGAAGAACAAGAGCTGCTGTTACACGAGTTTCTTTACTGCATCCTCACCTGTGATCTGGACTGAAAATAGCCTACTAAACATGACGTCACTTTTGAGCTGTGCGATCTACAGAAACATGCTGCTTTGTTAAAGTTGACGTTTGTAAAGGAGAAAGTATTAAGTATTTTATATATATATATATATATATATATATATATTTATACACACAGATGGATGCATACACACACTTTTGTAGGTTTTTCTCATTTTTAAATCTAACTTTTCCATTACTTTTGTGAATCCGCCAAAAATATTATAACATGTGATGTGTATTATGTGTGTGTGTGTATTTGAGAGAGAGTGTGAGTGTGTGTGGGGGAGTGTGAAAGAGTGTGTGTGTGTGTGTGTGTGTTTGGGAGTGAGAGAAAGAAAGAATACGTGTGTGTGTTTCAACAATCAAAAAACAAGCCTTTTTTTTAAATGTACTGTTTTTTCTGTTGTTGAGCTATTGCGTCGAAATTTTGTTCTGTGGACACAGAATGACAATAAAAAACCTGTCTGTCTGTGTTAAAGGTGAACTATATAAGACAATCTATTCTAATTAAAAAAGTTTAACTGCTTTCTCAACAATTAGTTATTTGTCTGCCAAAACAAATAGTGTTTAGATTTGTTTTTATTATTTGTCACTTTTGCTATTTCGTGAAAGTCTTTTTGTAATGGTTTGATGATCAAAATGTGCGATAATAGGCTGTTTAATGACCGGTTCAGTTGCGATTACTAACCCATACAGCATGCCCAGTTAGCTTTAGCTTTATCCTTTCAATTAAGGATTTTTTTTTTTAGCCATGCTACATTTAAGGTATGTGTTTATTTAGAAATTGACTTACAAAAAGTTCTTTAGATTATTAAAATGTCATACTAAGACCTTGTTTAAGAACTGTTGACTGAAAGGATCTTTGGGGAACTGAAAATGGTTTCACTTTTATGGCTTCACTGCGAAACCCTACCTATCCGTGTCAGTCACACATCTGCCAAATTGCATGAATTTACAGTCAAACGTCATTAGCAGTTGATGTTCTGATTTGTTTGATTCATGAGTTTCAAGTTTCATCAGACCGTCTTTTTTGTTCTGCTGTTACCATCTCGAAAGGCAAAATTACAGTGCAATTGAGACTTTTTTCCTTCATCCACTTTGATGTTTGCATTTTGCAGACACGAATGTGCATTTATCTGATTTTTATTAGTTTTTGATTATAGATAGCATACTGAACATCATATTCTACAACGACGCCTTGGCCTGGCCTTTCATATCAGATGGGTGTCCCTTTAGATGTGTTGATGTTGAGAACAGTCAGCGGTGGTGTTTCATTGGCAGCTTATGTTTAAAACTCTGCGTAGTGACGCCCCAATATAGCCACAAATATGTAAGAGTGGATAAAAAAAAGTAATGTTCCATTCTCTTTCTATTTGTGACACATCTAAGAAAAGGAGCCTGTTGTAACCAAAGGCTGTCTTCCTCCCACATGCGAAGGCTTGTGCACATCTGTGTTGCTCTAGTACTTGTATGGGACCCAAACATCTTTTATAACTCTCCACTTGGCTCAAATGCAGCAATCACGTGTGACTGCTTTTTTCATCCATGTGAAATCTGGCATAACATTTATATAGTGTCGAAAAAAATCGACTTGCTCGATCGATTTGACAAAAAGAGTATTAGTTGAAAGAAAATAAGGATTTTACCATGGCGATACCATGTTTTTATGTACGTACTATGAAAAATGCAGTAAAAGTAATCTTGTAAAATATAAATTTAAAATAGCTTTTCTCTATTTTAATATATATTTTAAAATGTAATTTATTTCTGTGATGTCAAATCTAAATTTTCTAAAGAAACATTTCTTCCAATGATCAACAATAGTTAATAATAATGCTTAATATTTTTGTGGAAATGCTATACACTTTTGAGGAAGTCTTGTAAACATCACTTTTGATCAATTTAATGCAACCTTGCTGGAAAAAATACAAGATTTAATGTTTATCATTATAATATCTATTTTCTGTGTATATTGGAGATTCTTTTAATATATTCTTTTATTATCGCTTTATATTGAAGGCATAAATTGTGTACGCTAATTTAACTTATTTTTACATTTAAATTACATTTGCTATCATCTAACTCTCAAGTCTAATCTCTAAAAACATTACATAATACTAAGTGTCTTTGCCAAATCTTTAGATTAATATCCATTTTTCGTACTGTACATTACAGCACATAATGTTGTGATGCTTAAATGAACTTTTAAACATTTATTTGTGTGTGCAGTGTTTCTAATCAATGTAGCAGAAACAATGTAGAATTTTTGACTTTTTATTGACTTTTCTTGATCCAGATATTATATCAGCATTTAGAAAACTTGGAATATATATTTGTTTATTAGATGAGCATGTGCTTATGGGTCCATTAAAAATGTCTTTCCCATGACTCTCCGGCATGCTTCTATGCTTGCTTTAGCTTGACTTGAGGCAAGTTTGCTGGCTTACACGCCTCGCCTGCCATAAATGCTTTTATTTCTGTTGAGATGAATGACCCGAAGGCTGCTATTTTTCTCCAGCATGTGCCAGCAGAGGTTTTTCTGTCAGTCAGTCAGAGCGGTTCATAGAAGGATAGTAGCTAATGTGGCTCAAACAGAGTGTGGTTGGATAAAGTTCATACGCACAGTGGCCTTTGGTGCCCGACTGATTGTTTTGAGAGGCAATTTTTCCTCTTATTCTCAGTCATGTTCATATTCATATTTTTTTTACTCCTATGCCATCTTGAACCCATTTCGAGAAAAACGTAGAAATGCAAATATTTACTTTTCAAAAACAATTGATTGCTTCCTTTTGACCATTTCTGCTACAGGCTTGTGTTCTGTGAGTCTAGGAAAAGGACAGGCTTCATTCATAGTTTCGTCCCATTTAATGTCATCATTGGCATGATTTCTTTCAATATTTGTTCCAAGCACTGTTGAAACACATACTTCTAGATTGTCCTTTTGTCTGTGGTTTTAAAAAAGTACTAGTGTTGTAAGTTTTTTCTGGTTGACCGCATTCTGTCTTGATGTTGTTAGATCTGAACCCAGAGTGTTGATTGTTCTGTTTGACTATATATGATTTTTAGAGGAAATATGAGCTTCATAAAGAGCCTAGTATCGCTTTTCGCAGGCTGGAAGGCACCATGTTCCCTCCATGAGAGGAAATACCAGTCATGCAAAAATCTGCAATGCAAAGCAACCTGTGTATGAGTCCATGCTGTGTGGCTGTTGGCTCATAAAAGGAGTTTTTGGTTGGAATTATAACTAAAGCTAAGCTAACTAAAATTAAAACCATAAGAAAATGGTGTTGCCTGGCATGAAGTAAACATAAAAACACACACACATTAACCATAAAATTAGTTTTAGATTTAGTTTAACTTAATGTACTAAAAAACTGAAACTGAATTAAAAAAAAAAAATAGAGATATTAAAAACAAAAGCCAGAACACACAATTACTAAAACTTTAAAATTAAAATTAAAAATCTCACAATATTAATAAAAACTAAATCAAAATAATAATACAAACTACAATAATGTCTCTGACACTAAAATAACACTAAATAATGGTGATATTATGTAGATCGATGGAATTGTTTAGAAACGTGTTGGAAAAATGCGGCAAATCTCACTGTGAGAACATGTGTCCAGTGTGATGTTTGGATAGCACAGCTTTTCTAGACACAACGTGAGTCTCCATACAAGGTTTTGATTTGTTATTTACATAAACGGTTATGGTAACAGATTGAAACTCTCCATAACAGCTGAACGTTTTAGTTTAGTCCTTGATTTAATAGCGTATTTGAAAACTCTGTGTGTTTACTTCACTTTTCCTTTGACAAAATGACAGTCAGTGTTTAGGATTAATGAGCTTATTTACTTACAAACGAGACTCTCAAATCAACCTGTGCACATAAGAGCGGATGGGTTACCCAGTCCCCTTTTCTAACTTGCAGTTGCCTTGTGTGATGTTTGTTAACAATATTTAAAGGGGTCCTGTTTTGTTTTTTCTCACTTTTTCAATGTTGCTGTCTGAACATAAAAAAAGATCGGTAACATTACAACGCTCAACGTCCACTCCAAAGGGAGATATTTTATTTAACAGAATCCACTTTCCAAGAACTACATTGAACGACTTGTTTGGACTACAATGTGTTTTTTTCGGAACTTGTGAATGTTACTTATTTAAATAATCTTTGCGCATGGAATACACAAAAAGCTGTGAGGCCTTTTTAAAGAGACAATGTTTTTTCCACCCCGTTTTCTAAAACTCTTTTGTTTGACCTTCCTAAGCCTGATGAACTTGCACACTGATCCTATAACCCCAATATTTGTCTGTGCACTGCACATATTATGGAGGACAGTTTCCAGAACCTATAGTACACAATGCAGGCTACGCGCAAAAGCTTTTCCAGTTCCCACATTGTTGGGATAATCTATTGTTTAAGGATGACAGCTTGCAAGTATGTGTTATTTGTTTCCATGAACAGTTCCAATTATAAGTCTTATGTTGTTTCTGCGATGTAAACAACAAGCAAAAGCTATTTGGCTCCGCTTGCCGGTTAGCCAACATCAGTGTTGATATAGTGTTTACTGAAGCATTTGTAAGCTCTCACTTTTGTAAGGCTGTTCACCATCCCTTAGGAAATTAACCATAGTTTTGTGATCGATTGCTGTTTGTATTACCATAGTTTTCCGACAAGTATTATGATTAATTGGTGTTTAATTTTGTATTTAAAATGTATAATAAATAAAAAACACACACAAAAAAATACCACTGAAACATCCATTGAAATCCGTCTGTTCTGTCTAAAATTCTTAAGTCGGAATCAGGCTTGAATTGGTTTGGAATTGACACCATCTTTAATATTTACATCAGAGCAGAGCTTGTGGTTAAGGCAGTGCTTCTCAATTATTTTCTGTCACGCCCCCCTAGGAAGAGGTACAAATTTCGCGCGCGCCCCCTCCCCCATTTTGGAACTTTCGCCTTATTGTTTCCATGGCAACGCGTCATGCTTGTCACCGGACATACCGCATTCATAAAAAGCGCTGTATAATAGATAATTCAAAATAGTCACCATCTTGTTGGCTCAACTTGTTGAAGCCTAAAATAAATCTTATGTGGTTGAAAACACTGAATTGTTGTGATAAATGACAAGCTCTGAGCGCGTCTTTTTTTGGATCAGTGCCAGATATCGCGTGAAAACACGTGTGAATTTAGTGGTTGATCACGTGACTCATATGAACACTGGTGTGATCGTACACGTCAAAGGATGAGGGGACGGTTAACTTCATATATGCTGCTCTTGTTCAGAAAAAAGAAAACCTACTCCCTGGCAAAAAAATAAAATAAAAGCATGTATGCCAGGGTCACGCGCGCCCCCCCTGGTATCGCTCCTGGGGGGGGCGCGCCCCACTATTTGAGAACCACTGGGTTAAGGTAAGGAGCGTGACATTCCCCGACCACACGCTAAGAGATGCCAATCACAACACACTGAGCAAGTTAACCAATCACAGCACATTTCGTATTTCAGAAGGAAGGGCTTCACCAAAACTAAATAAACGATGCACTCAAGCCAGACCGGGGAGAGAAGATTTAATTTTTGTTCTTTACTCAAGGCCAATAACTGTAACACTAATGTTAAAGATATAGTTCTAAATGTAAATAACAGAGTCCACAGCTTTATAAACACCGATGTATGGAATATCAGAACATGACCAGGTGTCTCTTCACCTCCTTGTTTTGAGGATTAAAACTGAGAGAATGCCGCCGCTGTATTCTCGGGACATGAGCCAAAAGGGCCTAACAATGTGTCCCCGCTAGTCCCCCAACAAAGTGCCCAGTGTCCCCTGCAGCAGCACAAGCACTGTGCCAATAATTGAAATAAATGGCTCAGTTATTCTTTAAAAATCTAGGGCTGATGGTTGGAGCTTGACTGTGTTACCCGGGGAACAGCAGAGAGCTGAGAACCAGCCAACCTTTTACCCAAAGGATGTGCTTTGCTCTCTGGAACCACCACAGGGAAACCCGCTCCAAATAAATACGCCGTAAGATACAAAAATCACTGGAAGGGTTGAGAAATCTAGATTCTGTCATTTCAGTAAGATCTCATTGTTTCATTGGCATTGATGTTTTAGCATTTGCGTTGATGATGAGCTCACATCAGTGCTAAAACTATTGCAAATCATAAACATAGAGTTGAAATAAAAATATTATATGCATATAAATATTATATGAAAAACATCAACTTAAAAAAAGTTGCTTTAAAAGTTACTTTTTTTTTAAAAGTTACCTAAACCATTGCTTTAGCAAATAACTGAAGTAAAGTAAGTTTGTTGAAGCCAAAAACTCAAATAATTTAAGAATAAAAGCTAAATAGAAATGTTTAAAGCTCATAAAATGATGAACCTAAAAAAATATACTATAACAAGACAAAAATTTAATTATAATAAAATTATATTCAATATAATTCAATATAGTTAAATTAAAATAAATGGAAACAAAAAACTAAAATGAAGGAACAAAACCAAAAAAATGAAAATATTCATAAGTATTATAATATTATATAACTAAAATAACACTAGTTCACATTTATCTGTATATTTCATAACAGAATGTTATCCTTTCTGACTCTAGTATTTCTTCGCTAATATTATCATGAGAGTTTAAAAACGTGAACATCACTTTCTGTCTTATTTAGTGCCTAAGCTGTCAGAAGGTTTCTATTAATCCATTTAGAGACTATTTAAATTATTTTTATGCTGTTGACTGTAATGGTTATTTTGGTGTTTTCCCTTTATCCAGGATTAAAAGTGTGGAGCAAGATGATGTCTGATGCCAGTGACATGTTGGCAGCAGCCTTGGAGCAAATGGATGGTATCATAGCAGGTGAAGCTTTTTTTAATATTTGTATTAACCATTTGAAATGAAACACCTATTCTAAATGCAACTCTCCCTCCACATTTAAATCTGACAAAATAATTAAATTCACATTGGTAAATTTGTTCATTCTTTCTTGATTGGAAGTGTTCTGCAGTGGTTCAAAGAAAATGTCAGACTCGTTTCATGAAACCTTTCGAGAGAAAGATTAATCTGATATTAGTAGGCTGACCAAATGATTTGGCATATGAAGTATTTTATCACTGGTTTATTATAAGGCTGACATTTCAAGTTGGAGTCGCCTGTCTAATCACATGATTTCCTGAGGTTTCAGTAATTCAAGCATTTTCTCTGACCTGGTTCTGATTTCAAGACGTGGTCATTCACCACTTTATCATAAGCTCATGCTGTTTTTTACCCCACAGTATGCGGTAAATGTATCTTTTATAGTATTTTCTACTATACTATACATTGTACTAAACATTAAAGGTAGGATAGGCAATTTTCAGAGAGGTTATAGCTTGGCTTGCTATTGCTAGCCTCTCTGAAAATTGCCTACCCTACCTTTAACGTTTAGCACAATATATAGTGTACGAGAGACGTGTTAAAGTACCTCATGTCTCAAAGCACATAACATTACAATAATAATAAACATGCACAACTTCAAGAGCACTGACCTGTACCCCCGAACTGCTGCAGATTCATTTCGGCGTTGATAGTGTTGCCATTGAAACGCATACATTTGAGTCACGAACAGCTCAGAGTATAACGTGACATGTTTACATCTCTTCCATATTGCTGTAGTTATGGCGTAAATGCAGCAGAAACGTGTTGTTTTGGTTCAGGAGGAACTGAAAGGGGGCAGGCAGGACATCGTATCGCACGTGATGATTGAATGTTGTCCTACACCTTCCACAGACTATAATTATAAATACAGTGGTACCTCGAGATATGAAATGAATCCGTTCCGAGGCGGCCTTCGTATAATGAGTTTTTCGTATCTTGGAACACATTTTACATGTAAAATGGCTAATCCGTTCCAAGCCCTCCAAAAACACCCCATTAAATTTCATAATAAAGTTAAATTGACCTATAAACAATGAAATAACGTAAAAAGTCGAAGCTTACCTTTCGAGTGAGGCTATCTCCGAAAGTGGCGGCAGAGGAGGAGGAGGACAAACGGCAGATAACGTACGTACGTACACTTAACTTTACGAAAACACATAAAAAATGTAAAGTTTGGGGTGCGGAGTGGCTGAGCTAAAGCACGTACGTATAGAAGATGCATGATGGGAGGGATGCTGTCCAATTAGAGAGAAGGATCTCATGGCTTGGCTAGCATCAGGAACCAATGGGAGAGCAGGAGGATGGTGGCGAGTCTACTATAACTAAGATGGCGGCGTGCGGCGCGAGTTTCAAAATGGGGCGAATCTCGGACTTTCAGAAACCTTTCGTATCTTGAAAACTTTTCGTATGTAGAGCAGTAAAAATTCTCGTCTTTGCTTTCATAACTTGGATTTTTCGTAAGTTGAGTCTTTCGTATCTTGAGGTACTACTGTACATTTAGACCACTTAACTTAGTGATTGCTATCAGGATGTGAAGTTATGTTAATCTAGCATAACAAAAAACTTTTTCTAGAACAAATTGCCAACCCTGCTGTATTACGAGATTCTGTTATTCTTGTATTGGCTGACTCTCCTGAGCATTTAACATACTGTTTATTGTGCAGCTACACCAATTTATTGGCTATGTTGGTGATGTGGATGTCTATTTTTAAGTAGAAAACCCCTAACAGTTCACTATGTCATACATTAAAATCAAAATCCCTATTCACCACTTTATTTTTTTTCTCGTTGGCATTCAGGCTCCAAGGCTCTGGACTACTCCAATGGCATCTTTGATTGTCAGTCCCCAACATCGCCCTTCATGGGCAGCTTGCGAGCCCTGAACTTACTGGAGGACCTGAGGGGTGTTTTGGAGCTCATGGACACTGAGGAGAGAGAGAGCTTGCGTTGTCAGATCCCAGACTCTACCGCAGACAGTCTGGTGGAGTGGCTGCATGGTCACCTGGTGCGTATGCCACATTCCAGATCTCGGGAATTCACCGTGTCTGCTCTAGATATGAACATGAGCTAACATACTATGTGTTGCCATGTTGTAGGGAAGCACGTGGTTATTTATAGTAGTCAAAAAGCCTGTAGTCTATTTTTAACGGTGGTCAAATTCGCTATGCTTTGGTTTGTGCCTATTGGAAGTATTTCCTGTTTCCTGCTGGTATTGCTAGGTCTAGGCTGATCATTTTCATTCTGACATGATACTTTTTAAGTGTTGGAACGTATTAATTGAGCTGTTTTAGTATCATTAGTTCTATTCATAATTTGGACTCTGCATTTTATCATTGCCTTAAGATATTATTTACGGTAAATCCAAGAAACATTATTTTTCTGTGAGACTGATTGAACAACTGCCAAGTGAAAGTCAACACACAATACCATATTTAGTCAGTTTACGTGTAGTATTACATTCGTTCACCCTTTTGTTGGCACAATACATGGTGCGTGAAAACCTTGAATATCAAGTGACCCAGTTTTTCTCAGTATCACTGACTTTGAAAAGCAACTTAAAGTTAACCTCGATTTCAAGACATCTCTTGTTGGAATCCATTATAATAATAATAAATTATTTTTCTTTATTTTTTCCGGACAGTCAAATGGACACATTTCAATCACCGGTGATGTTTACCAGGACAGACTTAATCGTCTTGAAAGTGATAAAGAATCCCTTGTGCTTCAGGTAACTTTATATACATACCGTACATTAAAACGTTTGGGGTCAATAAGATTTTATTTAAAATGTTTTTGAAAAGTCTACCAAGACTGCATTTATTTGATTGAAAATACAATAATATTGTAAAGAAAATCTGATTACAATTTTTACAACTGTTTTAAATGTATTAATTTTGTCATCATTTCCAGCAGACATTACTCCAGTCTACTAATTCTAATATTCTGGTTTTGTGCCCAAGAAGCATTTCTTCTTATTATTTATGTTTAAAAAAGTTGTTTAAATATTATTTTTAGGATTTTTTGACTCAAGTTCAAAAGCATTTATTTGAAATGGACATCTTTTGTAACATGACACGTCTACTGTCATGTTTAATAAATTTAATGCATCCTTGTTGAATAAAAGTATTAATGTCTTAATAAAATATATTCTTATTGATCCCAAATTTTGAATGGTTGTGGAGATAAACAGACAGATAAGGCTGTAAAAATTAAATACTCATCATTCTTTGAAGGTGAGTGTCTTGACGGATCAGGTGGACGCACAGGGAGAAAAGATAAGGGACCTAGATCTGTGCCTTGATGAACACCGTGAGAAACTAAATGCCACTGAAGAAATGTTACAACAGGTTGGTTTAAAAATATTCCTTGTTTTTGGAGACCTGGTCTGGGAGTTGGTTATATTTGCATTTTGCATGGAGAAGTAGGGCTGGGTGATAAAATGCTAACGATAATTATTACTAGCGATGTAATACAGGCAAAAATCCCATGAATTCATTTTGTAATAAAGACGGATTTTCTCTGCTCATGCTCTAGTACGTTCATGTTTTAAACTCACGTTCCTAGGAACTCTTGTGCCGATCAGCCCTTGAGACTCAGAAGTTGGAGCTGATGGCAGAGGTTTCCAACCTGAAGCTGAAGTTAACAGCCATGGAGAAACAGAGATTTGATTTTGATGACAGATTCGAAGATAGTGAGGTAAGAAACATGCATATATGCATGAGAGAAATTGTGTAATGACGTCTTTGTGTGAAAATGTCAGTGGCTGTACTTTGATTGTAAAGCTAGTTATTGGTTAATATGTCATTCCGCCGTTGGTGCACAGAGCCCTTTTGTTTTGACCGCTTTAACATATTGCAGTTTGCTGGAAAGATGACACGAATGTTTGTTTAGAATCGTGATTTTGCAGTATAGCCAACCTTTTGTTTCTGTACAAGCCTGAAGCAGAAAGACTTGCATTCAACAGTGCACTCTGTTAGTGCTCGGACATTTACCAGTCACGTCATGTTCCGGTACAGAGGGCTTTTCCAGTGCACTGGAATGTTGGGCTTTTAACCGTTCTCTGCTTTGTTTGCTATCTGGGCAAAAACACCCTTTACCAGATACCATTTCCTCTCCAAAATAGTTTTCGGTGGCCACTTTTCTCTCTAGGAAGTAGTCATTACCACTAAGCACTAGGTCACCCTGTGGATGTACGGGAGTAGGAAGGGTCCTCAGCAAGTGGCTGTTGGGATCCGTTGGAATGGTTTTTCAACATCGGTGGTTTCCCTTATTTCAGATAAAACTGCCCCTAAACGGCACATAAACACAACAAACTAGTTGACTGCTTTACATGTCGTTCACAAATACACTTCATCTCAAAGTGGGCGTTTCTTGACCCAAATAAGCTCGAACAAGCTTTGTTATTTGTTAAAAGTCTAGATATTTGAGACTTTAGGAATGGCTGTTATCAAAATTCACAAGAATTTGAGCCAGACGATATGCAACAATGGAGAAAAACTCGAGGTTTCGAAGGTTTAGCATCAAGCAATTTAGATTATGGACATAGATCATGCAGTCCCTACATCCTCCCACAGAATGCCGACTTTGTCTCCTTGTTGACATGCTTTCCTCTTCAGTCCAGTTTTTTTCTTTTCTTTTTTTTCTGTTATCCATTATTCCTAGAATTTTCTAGAACAGAGATACAAATTATTTATTGTTTGAACTGTGCACTAAATTGGCAAGTGCGCTTGTCTAGGACGATAGACCCATTTTTCAAAGATATAAATTATTTCTGCTGTTTCCTGTGTTATTTTGCTGCCACATAATTTACTGTCTCAGTAAGACTCCAGCTTGTTTTCCAAAATGTCCTTTTTATCCTGTTCACACTGGGACTATATGTCATTTTAGGTATTGAAGAATTACCAGAACTGCCGTAGTCTGAATTACTGAATATATACTATTGTTCAAATGTTTTTGAAAGGGTCCAAGGCTGCATTTATTTGATGATAAATTGATAAAAATTGTATTGTTGTGAAATATTGTTACAATTGAAAATAACCATTTTTTTATTTAATGTATTTAAAAATGTAATGCATTCCTATGATGGTAAAGCTGAATTTCAGCATCATTTACATTCACATGATCCTCCAAAAGTCGTTCTAATATGGTGACTTGATGCTTTTTCTGACTAGTACCAATGTTTTTTTTTAAAGGATCAATTTGCCATATTCTTGCTGAATGAAAGTTTTAAATCTTTGAAAAAAAATCTGATTGATCCAAAAATTTGGAACTGGACTTTACCTTAATCTGTTTTTTGTATTCTGAGTTTTCCGGGTATTTTGAGTTCAGTTTCTTTGTCTTTTAAAATTAGAGCGTTCACTGAATGTTTACAACTGAAGGCTGTTCTGTTGTTTATTGAATCATAAATCCCGGGCTGAATGCTAGACATCCCGACAAAGCTTGGGCCTGAAAGGCCTGAGTGGTGAATGGAAGTTTGTCACTAGATTCTTGTTTTGTTTGCTCGTAAAGTATTTCTAAAGATTGAATGCGTAATCCGTTTGCTAAACAAACCATTTCAAACATGAGAGAAGGCTCATCTTTGAAGCTTCATGAATAGAATATGCCTTTGATGATCTGTATGCATTTAGAAGATATTAGTAATCTTATGTACATCAATGTCAAAATTAATTTAGGTGGAAATCAATAGCATGCATATGCAGTCAATTGAGTTTACTTAAACCTATCATTCGTTCATTTAACAGTAAATTTCACACTATTAAATTCATATTAATTCTAATATTAATAATGGAGATTGTTTGAAGACTTTTCTTTCTTTTTAGGGTTTGATTTTGGAGATTAATGAACTGCGATATCGTATTTCTGAGATGGAGAATGAACGGTTACAGTATGAAAAGAAATTGAAATCCACTAAGGTGAGTTTCTTTGCTACTTTCTTACAAGTGAAAACAATACTTGATGTTTTCATCTTTAGGCTTTTCTCTTCTGCTCTTGTCTCTCTTGCATAACCTGTCACTATTCTTGTTATCTTTAAGTGTCTATTTTCCCTTTTCCTCCTTGGCTAACCTCTCTGCCGCTAGTCGCTAATGGCCAAACTCTCTAGCCTGAAACTCAAAATGGGCCAGATGCAGTATGAGAAACAGAGGAAGGAACAAAAAATCCAGGAACTTAAGGTCGGCATGCCTCAGGGTGGTTACTGCTTGTGGTTGTGATCCAAAGACCTTTTATTTAGTTATTTTCACTGCAACCTTGCTTTTAGACACTTTTATTGAAGCCTTCGGGTTTAAATTTAAGCATTTTACTCATATACAGTGGCCACACTTGATATTTTATCAACAATACAATGACATTCAGCGTCGCTTTAGAGTCCAAATGCATTCTAGTGCCACTGTTTAGTATATTCCCTCATATCATTACAGAATGAAACTTTTAATCGCCTCTACGATTAAAATAGGCCTCCATTTTACACTATTTGAAGTGTACAGACAAAGTTCTCATCATGATTTTAAAGCTGCTCATTAAATCTTCCCTCTTCTCTTAGCAGTGGAACCAGTATAAGATCTCAGCATGTTTAATTAACCACAAGTATGCTTTAGTGTGAGGCTCTACGTGATGTTTAAGCTGAAAGGGATAAATTTCAGACTGTTTTATAATGCAGGAAAAGCTATTTCTGTCGCTACTTCCTACTGTAGCATACTGTTAAGCCGCACGCTTCAAAAAACTTAGTGTGAGGTTTGCATGAATGTGCTACTATGGCTTGTGTGTGTGTGTGTGTGTGTGTGTGTGTGTGTTATAAACTTCTCTCCCACCTTGCCAATGCTTTGAACCCTTGATTAAAGTTCTTGAATGTGATCTATATCAGTGGTAGACTGATATATAATTAAGTCAAAACATTGCTATTTTGTGTTGCAAGATAATCCAATAACCCTGCATGCTTGGCCAATTAACAAAAGTTGTAGTGTTAGTTTTAAAAAAATGTTTTGTTTTCAATTTACTCTGTAGTAAGTGTTTTATGGTAGTTTCAGTAATTTTGTCAGTAATTTGTCTCAATTATGCAAAACTATTATTAATTATAAATATTAAGATCTGCATCAGTATTCATATTAATAATTGTAATAATATTTTCATATTTTATATATATATATATACCACCTAACTAATTTTGCATGTGCCGTGTACTGCACTGTCTTATAGTAATTAGTAACTTCTTGATTTGGTATTACTGGACTTTTAACGTGTTGACTTTGTTTGGTGGTCCAGCGTTGCGAGATCTGTGTGTTTTAATGTTCAGGAGGAACTGGTTACGTTGAGACGGCAGCTTGATGGCAGAGATGGTGATCTGAGGAGGCTGCAGGATGAGACGGGGTCCAGATCCCCAACGCCCGCAGGCCTAGACAGCACAGAGAGAGGTGGGTCATGTAAAATAATCACAGCATTACCTGTCCCAGCATGCCCTTCATGGGCCTAGTTTTGTCTTGTCATTATGCTAGATCTGTGATGTTGTACTGGCTGATTTAAAACAAAAGAATAATTTGTACTCAATTTGTTATTCAGTTCTGTTATTATTATACTCCTTTTTTATTTTCTTATTGTATGTTTTTTTTGCGTAGATTTTTGTTGATGATATTGCTTGACCTTTGCTTTTATTTTTCTATACAATATTTTTTATGCCTTTTTCTATGTAACATTTTATGCAAAGTACTTTATTAGTCCAACACTTTACCAATAACAGAAAACGTTTAATATCATTACTCTGTCTTAAACAGTTTTCCATACTGAGGAAACATTAAAAAAGAGGCTCAAAGAGAAACGTAAGGGGACTCCATGTCTACCTTCTACACATACATGCTTTTTTCATTTTTTAATCTTTGTACTATTTTTGTCCTCTACTTCCTGTGCCTGCATGTCTGGGCATGGTGCTCATGAAGCTTGCTTTTCTATTACATGAAACAGTGCAAATTACAGTCTTACAGGAAGTTAATGGATTTAAAAATACCAGTTATTAAGTATAGGTAAAGGTCTGAAATGAATACTAGTCAAACCTAATCAAAAACGAGTCAAAAACAATCGCCATTGGCGACTATATAAAACAATGTCAATCACCAGTTGGCCGGTAACATTTTTAATGAATTCTAGCAATGCAGTGTTGTGAGAACATGAACAAACATCAACGACGGTCGGAACAGTTGACGGGAAGTTGAAGTTTAATTCTTTGCCAATTTAAGTATTCAAGCGCAAGAAGATGCGAAAGGGAACTCGTTTCGTTACTCGTGTGCTGTGGGAGGTTTTCTGTGCCTCAACATCTGAAACTCACCCAGAAAGACAGCGCGCAAATACTGAATTGAGCTTTCTTTCACGTCGTCTTTGTCTCGAAAGGACAAATTCACACAAAGTATCGGTACACTGGATGCGTGCAAGTCTTAAAGGGGCAGTAACCTAATAATCCTGCTGCTGCTGTTAATGTTAATTAAACAACAAAAGACAAAGAGAAAATCACTCATTCTTTTTTTTACTTTTAATAAATTGAACATTTTAACTGGTATCTAAGATTTTGGTGTCGTTACTGCTTTGTAAAAAGTATTTATGGCCTATACATTTTCTTAAGTTTTAGACCCAGGAAATGAGTTATAAAAAAATAATCTTATGTTGTAACCCTGATAAGAGTCAGATTGTCACATTGTCTGTTTGTTTCTTGCTTGTCACCTCCTACTGTAACACCTGTTCCTCACAGCTAGTTTGTTCACCTCACTTCCTATCTTCTCTCCATTAGCAGTTGACCATAACCCTTGTTCATGACCTCACAGGCTGGACGTCCACTCTTATCTGTGGCTGTTTACACTCACGTTTAATCCCAACAAGCTCCTCCTCGCTTCTGTTGTGTACATTTCTCATGTTTGTCACAGCAGGCCACTGTTGTTTTAAAGCTTAATGTGTCTGTCTACAGTTTATGTGATGCTAAATGTCAGACCTGAGGCCTAATGTTTCTTTGCCCTTTAGTGTTATAAAATGGTCTTTAGTTTACTAAGCCTGTACTTTGCAGATATGGAAGTACAGAGGATGAAGAAAGCAATGGAGTCGTTGATGGCAGCAAATGAGGAGAAGGTATTTGTGGGTCGAAGGTTTCCTTTCTCATTATTTTTATCAATGATCTTAGCAATTAATGCTGATTATGTTTTGTGAAGGATCGCAAGATTGAAGAGTTGAGACTGTCACTCATGCGTTACAAGAAAGTGCAAGAGATGGTCATGTCTGCTCAGGGGAGAAAAGGTGATTTATTTCACATTTAACTTTTAATAAAGGGGATATGAATAACGTACATATATCACTGTTATTCTAGTATTATTTAAATACTATTATAGTGTTTATTAATGCTTTGAATTTGCTTTTATTTATATATAGAATTGAGTTTTTTTCATTTCAAATTTAGTTTCCTTTTTTTCTCTGCTTTTGTCATTATTAGACTTTTTTTCTATTTAGCTTTTATTTTTAGTACTTCAGTTTTTTACAATTAGCGGACAAAGCAACATTTCTAATTTTTAAGTTTGTCAAATATGTTTATATTTAATTTTATTTAAGCTTTACTTTAACATGAAAAAAATTAACTTAGTTTCAGTGAAGAATGGCAACACTACCTGCGATACAAAAAAATGTAATTATACATTATATATTGCGAAAGATATTTTTGTTTTTACTGTATTACAGTAATATGAGGGGGAAAAATAAAAGATGCACTATACTGTACTATACCATACTATATTGTGATTGTGTCCTTGATATGATTTTTAGAGATTCACCCAATTAGTTAAATCCCATAACGTGCTGTTGTTAAGTGACAGTGGCTCTTATGGTGCTGTGTGGCGTGCTCCTTAACTAATGATCTAATCTCCCTCCTCTCTTGCCTTTCTCATCAGATAAGGTCAAAGACGGAGACAGTGATGAGAGCAATAGCGACAGCTCCCTCTCCATGTCCACTGCCCTCTCCGTTTCCATGGATACAGAGAAGTCTCTACTCGCTTACACAGAGGAAGTTGATGTGAGGGGTCAAAATGAGGTAGAATTTTCTTTTCAGACCAACAAAATTCATATGATGTAGTCTCAAGGTTATATCATTCACTTTTGGTTGTCAAGAACTATATTTTGTTTTGTCGTGCCTAATATGGAATCACTGCACTGCAAACAATTGTTCGTTTAGAACAGCATGGGCTGATTGACAGTTCAGCAAAGTTGTGTTGATGATGTTGTTTTTAGATTAAAAGTAAAATGAAAAACTTGCAATACATGTAGCATGTCAATCTGTGGCTCGTACTGTCCATGACTTTCCGGGTATCAGACAGTCATGGAGTGACCGATTGTCTTCATATTACTGTTCTGCACAGGTGATGGGTATGCAGTAGCTTTTATCAAACTTTTTGAACCAAGGACTCACAAAACTGATGTTAATGAAATTTGACATTCCTTTAAACAGTGTTTTTTTTAGTGTTATTTACTATATATGCCTAATATTATAGCATTTAGAATATAGTTGTCACGGCCCACGGCCCTTTCCTTCCTGCTTCTGTACAGTGCAGACGTGTTTTTCTCTCTGCTCCCCGCTTTGCTATGGCGCTTGGTATTTTGTCTTTTTTTTTTTTTCTCTGACCCGCTGCTTGCTGGACTGACTCCTGAAAATACTGAAATGGATCGACAGGATTTTCTATATGATTGGATTATTGATGGCGGGGTTCCTATTCTTTGGCTTTGGGACTGCCCTGACCTATCGGAAGATTGGTAAGACAGCTGCAAGCAAATTCACCCAGCCGCTGTCTGTGGAAATTATGAAATGCTTCGGGTTGTGTGTGACCGTTTGAAGGAATTAGATCAGAGAGTGATACAGATTGAGGAACTGAACCGTAACAACGCAGTCCGGCTTGTGGAATCAGACTGGTGAACTTTTACGGACTGTAACCGGTCTGGCCATGAGGCTAGACGTAATGTCTAGGGAACTACATGGACCGAACGCGACCGGAGCTGATTGATTGATTATGATCCGGACAAATTACCGAAGATCATCAAATGGAATAAAAAAAGCCCACCCAAACCTCGTCCCTGACAGCTTGGTCTGCACTGCCTTCCTTCAAGGACAAACCATAGAACTGAACACGAAAACATCTGAAGTTATGGCTAACTCTCCTGCCTGTCCTGTCCTTATCTATCTCCTCTCCCACTCCATTCAAAAAGTCCCATCGCGTCACCAATGCGTAATGTGTCATGTTGTGTTATGTTTTGTTGTGTTTTTGCTATGTAATGCTTGCTAAACTGCATTCTTGTATTTCTGGAGAGAAGATGGTGCCGCAGATGGCTGCCTCGGTGTTGAGCTCTTCAGGGATTGTTTTGTTTGTTTGTTCATGTTGTGTTGTAAATGTGCACTGGAAGCTTCAGCACTAAGTCAAATTCCTTGTGTGTGCAAGCACACTTGGCAATAAAGCTCTTTCTGATTCTGATAACCAAATAATAGCTCGTTATTGTTACTAAAACTAATAATTTGAGCTTTTTGTTATATTTTGTTTTTAATGTTCATTTTAGTTTTAGTAATTTTATGTGCTTTTGTCATTTTTTTATTAGTTTGTTTTCAAACATTTCTATATAGAATTATTTTATTTCAATTAACACAAATATTTCAATAGTTTAAGCGAACAATAAAAACACTGCCTTTAATACAAAATATTCATTATTTTAAAAGCAAATGATTTATTATGAAAGGTGTTCATGCTGATGTAAAAATAGAAGTAAATTACAGTTTTTACTGTATTACAGTAATCAGAAATACTGTGGAGTCTCCAGGGAATTACAGAATAAATTTCAGAATATGTAATGAGGGGAAAATGTACTTTGTCAAAATGCAAAACAAACAAAAAATCAAAAGGATATATTAAATTGTTATATAAAATATTGTATTTTTAAATAAAATACTGTATTTTTATGCTTGAAACGTTGTTTGAAGTGGACCTCTGGGGATCTGGATTTTGAGAAAATGCTGTTATAGAGAAATCACTGTTGTTACCGTAATTTACCTGTGCATATTTTCTTCATATGTAGGTGGCTACGTTTGTCAGTACACTCCAAGTGCCATCGTTCGCAGTCTCATCCCCAGACAAAGCAGACAGCGATTCAGTCCTAGAACACATGCAGTCGTCAAGGTACAGTCTCAGATCAGTTCATTTAAACACACCTCGTGTCTACTGACGTTGCTCATCATCTGCCGAACTCTGGACATGCAAACATTCTTTCGTATCATAGCTGTAGTTGTAGATTTGCATCCCTAAATATCCCACCTATGTTACAGCATACTAGCTAAGCATCCAATTCTCCATGTAGCTCCTCAGAAGCTTTTCCTTTCTTGTGTTTTTGTGATAGCATCCTTTTTCAAGGCTTTCTAGTCTTTGAAATGCCTCTTGACTATTTTCTGTATCAGATTTCAGGACTATCTCCTCTTTTGTGCTTATCCCATCATTCTATAGTGTTTTATAGTGTCACTTTCTCACTTTTAGCACATCAGCGTATGTCTGTCCATACACCTCACTGCTTACCCATCATGCTTTGCCACCACCTCTGCATCCCAATGCTTGTGTGTTTGTCCTTTGTAGTGATAAAGAGTATCAGGAGTCAACACAATCACAGGACACCCCATTACATGAGAGTCCTGAGTGAGTATGTGTGTCTGGTGGAGTTCGGTTACAGTAATGGCATGTTTTTGGGTAAAAAACATGCCACTATTACTGTGAAACAAAGTGTGTGTTTCTGTCTGGCACGTTAACATAGTGGTTTGAGACCTAGAAGATGTCAATTACGAACATCTCTATGTTGGAACTAATGATGGTAACAATATTTTTTCATGTTTTAGAACATCAGAGGTCACAAAATCAGGAAGCCAGGACAACCTCGATGGAAAAGCCGGTGAAAGGGTGAATTTCAGATTACTCAATTCTTCAGGATAGCCAATATATTGAATACTTGTAGTGTAATTATGAGGATTTAAATTAAGATGAACAATTTCTAATTCTAGAGGGCATTAGCAGTAGATCAGAGGCAAGCAGAGGTAATTATGTTATGTTACGTTAGAATTAACATGAAGTTATCTGAGGTTTCTGACATGTTTTCTTCCTGCTCTTTTAGAGCAAAGCTTTTGATGAGTTCAACAAGATTTCTACTCTACAACCCAAATCCCAAAGCTCTTCGCGTACTGCTGAGGATGACAGCTTCGGTACCAGGAAAATGAGATCATCTTTTGGACGTGGATTCTTCAAGATCAAGGGAGGGAAGAGAACTGCTAGTGCCCCTAATTTGGGTGAGATTATCGTACTTCTGCATTAATATATCCTTGGTCTGCTAAAGTTTCACTATGATCAAAAAAGCTCTTTTAAAAACGAGACTAAAAAGATCATGACTCAAACATATGCTTGGTATTGTATGTATGCGTCTGTTTTAGTAGTAGTACAGACAATCATTTATGGGCTAGACCTCCTGTATGGCATCTCTGGGGAAAGGCAAAGCAGAACTTGGGTGTGTTTTTCTTTCTTTCTTTCCCTTCAAGGAAAAATCCTTCAGCACAATGCTTTTCTTTCCAAACATAATCTATTGGCTCTCTGACCATGTTTTACCATATCAGACACACCTACTGCTTCTGCTATTACAGAGGTCATATTATGCTCTAAAAAAGTATTGGACTCTGTCCTTTGTAACTTTGCAGAAATTTTTTTAAATTCAAACTCTTTGAGTGCTGAGAAGAGTGTTATATAAATGTAACTAATTATTTATGTTCTCATTATTATTATTCATGCTCAAACAGCAACATTACACACTAAAAAAGCTATTATACTCCACTTTAAGCAAATTTAAATTAATCCTTGAGACTCAAGGTTGTTTGAGGAAAATTTTTCAGTTGCTTAATGAACACAGAGATGCAACAAGAATTTTATTGATTCAGAAAACCCTAATGATTTTGATCTTTAACATGTAGAAGTGACCACAGTTTATTCTAGCTTCATTCAAGCTTGATTAAAAAAAAAATATATTTCCGAAAGTAAGCAATTTAAGGCCAAAGTTGGTTTATTTTTTTTACTTGATAGCAGATGATGATATTAAATGAGGGAATGACGATTAACTATTTTGTTTTAAGTCCTCTTGTCAAAATAATAGTCTAAATAGATGGTTTTAATCATTGAGCTCATGTGGAAACTCAGAGTTTTACCGAGATCAAGAATGTCGAGGTTCTCTCCTCATAGTGTGTTATTTTGTGACCACATTCTCACGCCCTTCACATCTATATTACCGTAAAAATGTATGCTCGGGCTGCATTTAGTGCCATTGGGCTACAGAAATGTTACTACTTCCATTGTGTTAACTTGCATGTCAGCATGTGACTTTGTTCCATGGTTCCACTCCTAAAATAAACCCAATCCAGTTGTTCTTCAGTCCAGACGAGAAGTCATCTGCAATTTTGCCCCATGATGCTGATTCCAG
The DNA here is from genome assembly GCA_037043235.1 of Rhodeus uyekii. Lineage (NCBI taxonomy): Eukaryota > Metazoa > Chordata > Actinopteri > Cypriniformes > Acheilognathidae > Rhodeus > Rhodeus uyekii. The sequence goes on from JAWRVZ010000003.1 coordinate 2,005,315, forward strand.
TAGTTCAAGGAATACACTGTAATTTTTGGGCTTTATTTATTTGAACTTCCTGTTATTCGTGACAATTTTACTGCTCTGGTCTCCAACTGTACAACTTTTTTTTTCTTCCTTCCCATGATCTTTATTTGATGCTTGCCTAACCATGGCATTGTGGGTAATGTGTTGTGCTGTGGTGACAACAGGTCTTGTGTATGTGTTTTGTTTGCACAGCTGAGACAGAGAGGGACGGCACTGACCATCTGGATCTGGCAGGCATGCCACAGAGGTCAGCTGACAGTGACAGCACACACACTCTCCCCATTTCCCCGGAGGGCAAGAAAAAGTCTAAAGGAATCAAAGCACTCTTTGGAAAGTGAGTCTGAAACAGAAATGCAGCATTGGACGTTTTGAACATTCCAGCATATTTCATATCCTAGCAGGGTTGTTAACTAAAACTAAGTTTAAGTAAGCTGAGAAAAAGCAATAAAATAAAGTATTAAGTTCAGATGAAAACTAAAAAACACTTAAAGATGCTGTCTTCGTAGCAAACTGAAAATAACTGTTGAAAAAATTGATTAAAAACTAACAAAATGAAAATAAGTTTTAATCTGTAGTGCTAAAAGGACTAAATCTGAAATAAGCTAAATAGAAATATACGAAAATAAAAATAAAAATGACTTGCATATAACAACATTATTAAAATGAAAATATAACAACCAAAGCTAACTCAATATTAATAAATACTGTAGTAATATATAAATAATACTATTTTTTTTTAAATGTTACTTAAATTGACTGATGTTGATTGTAAAATAAAAAACGATGGAGAATGGCAATCTATATGTAAAAATAAGAGCGGGGTCATTTTCATAAATTTTGTTTTGACTTGTGGACTATATGTAAACATGTTTTATATAAAATATCATATTCAGGACAGCACTAAATAAATAACGAATGAATTCTCTTATTTAGTTAAAATTATTAACATTTTCTCAGATTTTCCAAAGAATATGTATGTAAACTGTGCGTGTGTATTAAATTATTTGAATTATAAATAATTTATTAAAAATATATTAAAAAAAATTTGTATTATATTTTCATTAAACTCCCAAGTAAACTTTTTTACATGAACATAATTTATAAATGTATTAAATATCATCCTAAATGTAACAACGTGGCCTTTTGATGTTCCGGTAAAATATTTTTGATAGTTTATATCAAATATATTTATGTACTATTAAAAATATTTTGCCACAACTTCAAATGCCAGATTCCTACATTTAGGGTGATATTTTATAGATAGATAGATAGATAGATAGATAGATAGATAGATAGATTGCATAACTGTAATCTGCTTGGTTATTCCAACTCAGTTTGAGATGAACATGATAAAAATGACTTTCTCCTCTTCTTTAAAGACTCAAAAGAAGTCAATCAACCACATTCAACCTGGATGATAACCTATCGGAGGGTGAATTTAAACGGGGTGGAGTCAGAGCCACAGCCGGGCCCAGACTGGGATGGTCACGTGACCTGCAGAACACCAACAGGTCAGTATTCACAGCAACACTGGAAAGAGCAGCTTCTCATGCATGTAGCTTGTGCGGATAGTTGTTGATTTATTGGTTCAGTTCACTTAAAATCTCATTTAGTAGGACATGCAGTCGAATCGCATAATATCTCCATCAGGGGCTTTCTACCTTGTAAGATGTTTGTGTTTCCAGCGAGCTGGATGCGCCGTTTGCACGCTGGTCCCGGGACCAAGTGTGTGATTGGATGCAGGAGCAGGGACTGGGGTTGTATGTGAGTTTGGCAAGGCAGTGGGTCTCCTCCGGCCAGACGCTCCTGCAGGCGTCCCAGCAGGATTTGGAAAGAGTGAGTTCTTATTATTCAGAATCAGGATGAGAGAACTTCTGAGACCACATTTAAACCTGGTAGTAATCAGTTTTCCTTCTAAAGTTCATGTTTAAGAACTGTTCTTCCCTCTCTTTGCAGGAGCTGGGAATAAAACACCCTCTCCACAGGAGGAAACTCCAGCTGGCCCTGCAGGCATTGGGCTCAGAGGAAGATGACAACAAGGGCAAACTAGACTACCACTGGGTAACAAGTAAGGAATGGATATTTGTCTATTTATTTTGCTTGGTTAAATTAAGGCTAATAGTCAGATTGAATAATTCTCTTGACCGATTCACAAGCGATTGAACTGTGTTTGAGTTGTTATCTCTTTCCTTCTGCTCTAGGGTGGCTTGATGATATCGGCCTCCCGCAGTACAAGACTCAGTTTGACGAGGGACGCGTGGATGGACGAATGCTTCACTATATGACTGTGGTTAGTCTTTTTCTCAGTCATTTCACAAAGTTTTAATCACAGTGTGGTTTTTTTAAATGTTTTTGAAGTCTCTTATGCTCAAAAATGCTGCATTGATTTGATAAAAATTTAATATATTTTAAAATTGTGCTGCAAAGCTGAATTTCTGATGATCAGCATCATTCCTCCATCACATGATCCTTCAGAAATGCTGATTTGGTGCTCAATAAGATGCTCTATTATCATCGTGGTTGAAAACGGTTGTGCTGCTTAATATTTTTCTATAAAATGTTTTTATTTCAGGATTCTTTGATGAATATAAAGTTTAAAAGAACAATTTTTTTTTAAAATTACGTTATAATGTGTCCTAACTGAATAAATGTATTCAACAAATTGTTGGTTTTATTTGTAGCATCAGTTTTCAAAGAAAGATTACCAACAAGTGGCATCATTTTAGTAATATTTTTCTTTTTCCGCTGTGCAGGACGACCTGTTATCTCTGAAAGTGGGTAGTGTTTTACATCACCTCAGTATTAAGAGAGCCATCCAGGTGCTCCGTCTCAACAACTATGATCCCAACTGTCTACGACGAAGACCTTCAGATGAGGTAGGACGACTCTAATTTGTGCTACCTTGTTATTTGTGTACTTGTACTAGCAATCTTTATACTCACCATCATTTCAGAACAACATAAGTCCTGCTGAGATCTCTCAATGGACCAACCACCGAGTGATGGAGTGGCTGCGGTCCGTTGACCTGGCTGAATATGCACCCAACCTGAGGGGCAGTGGAGTACATGGAGGACTGATGGTGAGAAAAGTCTTAGTAGTTTAGGTTATTGATTGAAATGATTAAAGAGCTGCACTGGTAACCAAAAACGTGAGGTCGATCTACAAAAAGACTGGACCACTTGAAGGGTTAGTTCACCCAAAAATGACATTTCTATCATCATTCACTCACCCTTATGTTGTTTCTTTCGTCTGCTGAACACAAAATAATTTTTTTAAGAAGCAATTGAATTCCATAGTATTTTTTTCCTACATTTTTACATTTATCCCTTTGGCAGATGCTTTTATCCAAAGTGACTTGCGTTGCATTCAAGACACACATTAACATTCTAATCAGTCCTTGATTTCCCTGGGAATCGAACCCATGACCTTGGCGTTGCAACTGCCACACTCTACTGTTTGAGCTACAGGAAATCTTCTCCTATGTTCTTCAAAATATCTTCTTTTGTGTTCAAGAGAGTAAAGAAGCTCATACAGGTTTGGAACAACATAAGGGCGAGTAAATGATGTTCTCATGACCCTGATATACTCGCAGCAAACTTCTTTTTCCTCCCTCGCTAAGGGGTAAAAAGATGTTCCAAATTCCTTTCCAGCGGTGTACTGTTAGCGAACATTGCAACCCGTTTAGATGAATATGAAATATGTGTTGTGTGCTTTCTTTTCAATAACAAAATAAACTCAACAAAAATGTCTGCAGTGAGAAAGGGTGCGTTTTCAAAGATTCACATTAGCACTTTTGGTGCAAATCTGACACGCGTTTTCCTAAAAAAATATCAATTTCTGCTTGCCTTGAGCAGAACTTGACTACCGCATACTTTAAGAACATTCTTTGCTGTGCATTCACGGCAAATAGATGCAAGTGCCGTTATATGCTGATTCTTTGGAAAAACAAAAAGTACAACAAAAGTGATTTACAGTAAGCAACTCTATATATTTTGGTGCCTACTCCTTCATAACCATTAACTGGCAACATGAGTACATGGCTGCAGCTTGATGACTCTATCGTGGTTTGGATCCAAATAATATAATGTGAACACACACCAACTGTGGCAGGAGGAATCCAACTCTGTTTTGGATCAAGCAGTCGAACCAAGTCAACGCAACCAAGCGATTTGACACTCTAGTCAAGTTGCGTTATGTTACATTTATTTATATAGAAGTTTATACAAAAGATTTCTCCTGTGGAAATCGTTTAGATAAAAGTGTCAGCAAAGAGAAAATGTTTGCTATTTTTGCTTTCAACCTAACCTCTTTGAGTAATAGAAAGCGCAAGAAATTTAAATTCAGAATTTTTTTTCTTGCTTTCAGGTGCTGGAACCTCGCTTTAATGTGGAGACGATGGCTCTGTTGCTAAATATTCCCCCCAATAAGACATTGCTGCGGAGGCATCTGGCAACTCACTTTAACCTGCTTGTGGGTTCTGAGGCCCAGCAACTCAAACAAGAGTGTCTAGAGAACCCAGATTACATCTTACTCACTGCCACAGCTAAAGTCAAGGTATGAGGAGAGGAGAACATCTCCTGGTGATCTACTGCAGAACTGACATGCGATTCGTTCAAATTGGAGTATAAACATATTTGTGTGTGTGTGTGTGTGTCAACTTTAGCCGCACAAGCTGGCGTTTGGAGGCTTTGGTAGGAAGAAGAAGCAAGAGGACAATGAAGAGTATGTCTGTCCCATGGATGTGGAGATGCCCAAAGGACGCAGCTTCCAGAAGGGCGGCAGGGGCATGGAGCTCCAGATCTATGATGATGATCTAGATCGATTCGACCAGGTACTGATAGAAGCTTTCTGGTGGTCAGGTTGAACATTTAACATTTTCCCATTGACATTAAATACTGCAAAACACGTGGAAGGTTCATTAAATAATGTATAATTTGTATATTACATTTGTATTGTAATAATTTATAACAATGCTTTTATTTATTTCAGCATGATTGTAATTACTTTCTCCTGAGAAACAAGATATTTGTTTAGTCTTTTAAGTAAAAAAAATAGAAATGAATGGTCTTTATGACTGGGTCTGATTTGACGCCTCCAAAATGTTAATTTTTCAGTATGTCTTGTTCACTATGTTTTTAGTTTAAATTCATACACTAAGTAATAAGATTGTACTGATATGTAGCATTTTCATTAATGTTCAAATAGAGATGCAAATGAATTTTTGTTACAAAAGTATTTAATAGATTTCACCATAAATATTCATACAGTGTCTCATTTCGTCCTGTGGTGTGACATCACTTCAAACACAATTAAATGACTTTTACTATGTTAACTAGCTTAAATAATTATATGCATTTGAAAACATTGCATAATATATTTTCAAATATTTTTTCTCATTTTACACAATATTTCCACTGGACTGAGTGGTAAAAGATGGCACAAGCAACGAATATAATCAAAAAACAGCTGTGGAAAAAAATATGTACAGAATTTAAATGATCATTCTTTAAGAATACTTGTTAAACTTAAAGTATACCTGATTTGTATTTTAAATTAATAATATTTAAATATTTGAATTTTATAGTAATGTCATGTCACACCGCAGGACATAATTTGCTTGGCGCTGTGAAAAAAGCTTAATAAATGACATGAGGAAAAAAATCTGCTAACCTCTAACAGTTTCAAAAACAACAGTATTTGAACTTTACAAATGCATACAATTCTCAAGCAATTTAGAACTTTTTTTAAAAAAAAGGCTGTTTCACCCTTATTTGTCAACTGCCCTTATATATATATATATATATATATATTTTTTTTTATATATATATATAGATCAGTTCAGAAGTATAATTTGAGAAGTATAGTATAATTTGAACTACAATATGTTAAGTATTTTAAATAAATAAAGTACTTTCAATGTTTTTGAAGGACGTCTCATGCTTACCAAGGCTACATTTATTTGATCAAAATGCAGTAAAAACAGTAATATTTTAAATATTATTACAAATTAAAATAAACTTTTTCTGTTTAATGTATTTTAAGATTTGACTTATTATTTATTGTGATGGCAAAGCTGAATTTGAATCCTCATTACTCCAGTCTTCAGTTACACAATCCTTCTGAAATCATTCTAATAAACGGATTTACTTCTCGAGGAACATTTCTTATAATCAATCGTTTTCACAAAAATGTTAAGCAGAAAAAACGCTGGTAATAATAAAACCCATTATTAGTAATGGAGCATCAGTAATATTTATTAATTATGAATAATTGGCATATTAGAATGATTTCTTATTATACCCAACTTTTGCACTGTTGAATATCCAGTCAAGAACCCCAATCTATTAAATAAAGACAATGAATCAGTCATTCATTTAATTATTAACACCTTTATGCCATTGTTTTTGATCCAGATGGAGGACTCTGAGGGGACAGTAAGGCAGATTGGCGCTTTCTCTGAGGGCATCAACAACTTAACGGTGACAAACAGCTGCATATCTGATCTCACTTGTGTTGATTTATGTATAAACTTATACAGTAATACCTAGAGATACAAGTATTCCAAGATACGAGCAAGCCTTCGGGCAGATTTTTGCTTCTAGATACGAGTAAATATTTGAGATACGAGCACGCGTACCGACGCCGATGCCGACGCACGTTCACTTCACGTGTTCGCTGACTTCTGTACGCATCGCCCGCGAGTAGCTGATTTTCTCTCTATTTTGTGCATTATTCTACATAATAGCGGCGAGTTCTAAGAAAGTGAGCAGTAAGGATGGTTGTGAGAAGAAGAAACGAATGATGAGCATGGAAATGAAGCAGGAAGTTGTTGATAAATATGAGCTGGTGCCGCGTGAGAGATCGAGCAGCAGGAGCATCAGGAGGAACTGGACTGAGGTGTTGATCGAGCTGCAGACGATGAACATACGCAGGCTATGTAGCAGAAGCTTTCTGATTTCATTGAAAAGAAACGCCCTGATAAATTGTCTGCTGTTTGCTTTGCCGCTTTTTGACGACAACGCCTTATTTTTAAAGGGAGACAGAAACAAATCTCCCTCGATAGGCATTTCGTTAAAAGGTCTGCGGCAAGTGAAAGTGATGGTAGTCAGGCGAAAAAAGGGAAGAAAACAAATCGAAAAAAGCAAAACAATAATATAAAATAGAAGTTTTTAAATAAATATGTAAGCTAAGTTCAGTTATGTTCATTTAAGTTTACTTAAGTAGTGTTGGTTTAAGTTGCGATACAGAATCGAGTGTCTGCGTAACAACCCCGTTCCCCCCTCCGCACCTGCCACTACTATCTGTAAACACTTATAATAAAAAACACATTTTATTTGATATCACACGAATCCTTATACTGTATACATATATTATAATTGTGTGTGTCTATACCAGGGGTCGCCAACATGGTGCCCGCGGGCACCAGGTCGCCCCCAAGGACCACATGAGTCGCCCGCGGGCCTGTTCTAAAAATAGCTCTAGTGTGTCGTGAGAGATCGTCAGGTGTGCCGCGGAAAATTATTCAATTTCACCTAATTTTTCTAAAAAAAAAACACATTTTGAGCGACTGCAAGCGTCAATGGTGCGCATCTGTTGTGATGTTATGTCTGACACCGACGCTCCGAAGCTTGCTTCAAACTCGAACGGGCTTTGCAATGAACCACTGCTTCAGAGCCTGTATCATTACGTCACTAGTCACGTGAAAATGACGTTTGAAGCAAACACACTGCTTCACTCCGGCAGTGAACCACCTGACTGCTCTGACAGCCCGATCAGTGTTGACGGGTTTCAAACCTGCCGGCTGTATTTCTTATAAAAGTGAAACCAAACCGTGGGTTGTAGTAGACGGTGTTTGCATTTGCGTTCTAGTTGAGGAGAGTGGATTGAGTTTATTTCAGTGTTGTATATTCAAAGCAATATATCCTCATTTATATCAGCTTTCTAAACCATTTTTGTGTACACCTGCATCTGTTCCATGCGAGAGAACGTTCTCTAAAGCTGGCGAAATAGCAAAAAAAGAAAAAGACAAATCACCTTTCACCAAAGACTGGAGAAAATATTTTTTCTGAATAAAAACCATACCATTTCATGAACACTTGCGTTATTTTTTATCATCTTCGGTTGGTGGTGTGCCTTGTGATTTTATTCAATGAAAATATGTACCGTGAAAAACACTGGAATACAGGACAGACATGGTGCAACGTAGTGCATGATTTGTTAAAAATTGTTAGTGGCTGGTAAAAATCTTGTGGAAGTGATCATTTGAAAATGTAAATACTTGCAGAGATTTAGAGAAATAAAGTGTTGCATATTGATAGGTTTCCTACCTTGTATAATTATTGTGAGAAATCATTAACATGATCAGTGTCTTCACATAGATGAATATCATTAATTATTAATAATGACATATAATTAAAGGTCAATTCAGCAAATTTGATATTTCGGAAGTGTGTATCAAACTGGTAGCCCTTTGCATTAATCGGTATCCAAGAAGTAGCCCTCAGTTTCAAAAAGGTTGGCGACCCCTGGTCTATACCAATAAAAAAAACATGTTTTTTTCCGTTGTTATGGATCTGGAACGGATTAATTTGTTTTCTATTATTTCTTATGGGAAAACATGATTCTAGATACGAGCAATTCGAGTTACGAGCTCCGCCCTGGAACGGATTATACTCGTATCTCGAGGTGTTACACACACACACACACACACACACACACACACACACACTCATATATATGTTTAGTGCTTGAGCCTCAACTGTGTGTCATGTGTTTTTGTCCTCAGAGTATGCTGAAGGAGGATGAGTTCTTTAGGGAGATCTCCACGTCATTTCCCAATGCCAGCATGAAGGATGATGACTCAAACGTGTGAGGGCACTGCAGGGACACTCTCACCCCTAGTGCTGCTGCTTTAATCCGAAGTGACTGTGCCAATTCCACTGCCAACACCTCCACAAACGCACCTCCATCTGAATGCCAAATATATCAATCACAGCCATCATCAAAACACCATTTTAAAGTATTTCAGTTGCCTTTTAAGAACATTTTGTTGAATTAATGTGTCTCCCAAAGGTAGATGAAACAATGTCTACCCTGTTTTTTAATCAGATTGTTAGTGGTCAGTTTTCTCTTTGTGGATCGACATGAAAAGCAGTCCTACTGTAGTTTGCTGGTCTAAAATAAAATCAGTGACAGGTTTGTGCCCGTTATGGTGGCAGAAGTGCACAATGACACTTTCAGTCAAAATCAAAGATATATTTTATGAAATTGTTGATAAACTGCCAATAATGAAACGAGCATGTATCATCAATATTTCTAATGAAAGCTCTCAAAAATGTGTGGAGGTTGTTTTTAGTGGAGGTTTTGTTTTTGACCTGTACAATTTATAGAAGCAGGTGCGTTCGCTGATACTGCATATGCTTCACGCATTTGCATGCAAAACTCTGTACAATATATTTTACATCCGGTTTGTAAAGGTTTGCATGTTATTTAAGTCATTTGGATAAAATATTTTTACCTTAATGAAAGTTCATTGTGAATTACTTTTCCACTGCTGCAGTACTAAAAGGATAGCAACAATGTTCTCACTTATGGAAATGCTATTATGTAGCATGCATTTTTATGCAATACTGGCATGTGCACACGAGTTGTAAGCAGCTGAAAAAATATTTAAAATATAGTGCCACTCATAACCTTTCATGTTTGTACTTTGTTGACTTTTGCTAGTTTTCAAAAGTGAATAAAACACTGAAAGCATGCAGGCTTTGTTTGTTATATTCATGTGTAAATTCTACAACCAATGTCAATGGTGTATGACTTGGTAGAGCAGAACTTCTTAAAGATATGATGCATTCTTGCATAAATTTACAAGCTCGCCATTTTAATAAAAGGAACATCGTTGGCAAAATAAATACTATAATTCTCATATAGTGAGTGTTTCTAAAATATAAATGTGGTTTTGCAATTTTAAATGATATAGGGCTTTGCAATATTTCAGGGGCATTTCATATTAATTTTATATTTTTAATATTAGTAGATTCAGTTACTGCAGTTATTGCTGTAACTGAATTTTGGAGAAAATTGGTACATTTTGTACCTGTTCATAATTTGATAAACACCGCCATCTGTTGGACAGCCATGTTGTTCTTTTCCTTTTATACGGATGATAAATTGATTAAGAGTTGCTTGCATGCTTTCAATATCTGGTTATGCATTGTGTCCTGTTTTTGCTTTCAGATTTTGAGCTTCCCATAAATTCTTTGACTTATATATTTATTTATTTTGCGTTGAAATGTATTCTCGTTTTCATTGAAACTATTATACTATCTGATACAGAAAAGGAAATCTTTTTTTTTGTCTTTATGAGAATTATTCAATCAAATTCCAGTCTGTGGTCGGTCCAACGCAAAGAAAATAAAGTATATCGTGATAAAGTTCTGCTTCATCAGGGTTCTGTACCATAGTTCAAACCTAAATAAGGAAAATAACATTAAAATAGTAATATTCAATAATAAAATGAATTAATATTAAAATTAAAAAAAAAACACTGTGTCTATCGTTTTTGACCAATCATAGACAGCTTCCCCATAAGCCCCGCCCACTCTTGTTCTTTTTTGCTGAACATTTTCTTTCTACTCCTTTATTCTTTTTCTATAATTCAAATGATTCGACACAGTGAACGTATTTGGGTGTATTCGTTCATACGAGCATCGTCAGGGTTCACTTAGCTGGGCGTGCTGCTATATAAGACCTTCAACAAAAGAGCTCGCGTTCATCTGTGCACGCGCATCGCAGCAACAACCATGCGCAGCGGGTATGTGGAGCTCTTCTTGTTTTGCACTGTTTAAAAAGCAGAATGATTTTGCAAAAGGTCATTCAGTTTAAGTTTGTGATCTTTTTTATCTTGTTTTTAGACCTCTTAAGTCGCATTTATGTCAGTAAGTTATTACTGTTAAGCAGATATTTATTAGAATATTGTATTTGCTTTTAACTTCTGCGCATTGACACATTTATCTTTATTGCAAATATACTTGTGTGTGTGTGTATGTATATACATGCATATGTGTGTATAGAAACGCTCACGAGCTTCTTATGTTTGTATGTTGCAGGTATTATTGTGGATGGATCCTTGTGCTGTTGACACTGTTTAATTTCAGTGATGCAGCTAGGTAAATTATTTTCCAATTCTACATGAATGCTATGCACCTGAGAAAAGTTTATATGATTTATACAAGTTTTTTGCAATTCACTTCTCTTCCTCTACACTTTCAGTCAAACCGTCAACCAGGAGCTTTCTAATATTTTCAATGAGCTCTGGAAGCTGGATGTGAATCGCCTGAAGCCTGGAACTGACTACAACATCACACTACAGGTGTTAGTATTTTCTAATGTCCCACAATATTAATTATAGTGACAGATCATGTATTGCATTAAATCATCTAACATTTCTTTTAGGGAAAAGCTGGTTACATACCACAGGGAAGCACAAGCGCTGTAGACCATGCCTCATCTCCACTGTTTTCCAGTGTCGATGAGGCCAAATTGAACAGCATTACCACTTATGCACGTATGTTTCTTTTCTAAAAATCCAATACCTAAAGAAAAAAATCCTCTAACCCCCTTTAAACATTCTGTCAGTTTTGCAAAAAGAGAAAAAAAAGTGTTTATCCTTGGAGCTGTGCTGAAACATTTAATAGAGACACACCAAGAGTTGCGTGTTTGGGCAGGCAGTTAATCTTTAACTGTTGTGTTCATGGAGTTAGGGAAACGATTCCATGGGAAACCACTTATATAATGGTTGTTTGATGCAACACTTTATGAGAAATATTTGAATCAGAAATGTTATTTTAAAACCCACATGCATATAAACTTAAATCACTTCACATATTTTATCTTCAAGTTTATTAATTTAGCAGATACTTTTATCCAAAGCAACTTACAACTGAGGAATACAGAAAGCGATTCGTTGGGAAGAGGCAAGAAGTATTCATAATACAAAGATTCAGACATTGCTTTGAGTATAAGCCAGGAAAGTGGAGGGTGAAAGCATAGATTATTTTTTATTTTTTTTTAATGATAAGTGCTCATGGAAGAGATGATTTTGCATTTATTGGGTTGAAAATGCCATTTGTTTTTTGTTTTTTTACAAAATGTACTCAAGACAGGGAACATACAGTTTCCAAGGCATATTTTTTAACATTTTTAAGTCTGTTTTGACCTTGAGATACATTTTTATACGTCTCTTCTGTTTTTTTGAGTATTTGAGACTTTAAAAATTCTCACAAAATAAAGAAATAAGGAAAGTTTACTTTTCTGCCACTTACATGTGTGTGAATGTGATATCTAACCACCAAAATGAGCTGAACTGAAAAAGATTTGACCTTGAGATGCATACATTTTCTGTCTTTCCTCAGTTTTTTTGAGTATTTGAGACTTACAAAATAAAGAAATAAAGGAAGGTTTCCTTTTCTGCCACTTACATGTGTATGAACGTGATATCTAACCAGCAAAATGAGCTGAACTGAAAAAATTCATCTCTCAACAGGTTTCATGAAGCTTTTGGACAACTATGAGAGGTCCACCGGTGTGGCAGAAAGGGTGAGCGCTGAAGAGGTGACCGAAAATAACTCCTTTCTGGATGCTATCTTAGATACAGCAGTCATGAAGGTACAGTACGACTCCATTTACCAAACAAGCAGTCGCCTCTTTTTTTTTTTTCTAAAGGCAATAAAAAAAATGAAAAGTGTTACAAGTACTACATGTAAAGACGAGTTCACTTCTTCTTCGTTTTCTCGTTGCTAACCAAAATATTGTGGTTGTTCCTGCCGCACCCTGTTCTTGGAAGCTGCTTATTATCCCTAGTGGAAAAGAGTGTGGAATGTGTGGCGTATGATGATTCTGGGGTCATTAGTTCAGCGCATTAAAACTGAATTATGTTTGACTTCCTCAGCGTGCCCACCGGTACCTGATCGGCAAGGGGAAGTCACGCTCGGATCTGAGACAGTTTAAGAGTCAGTTGTACTACATGTGGTTCCGCCTTTATCATAGAGACAGAAATGGAGGGTAAGCAACATACACCAACGTCTATCTTTTATTCCCTGTCTGCTCTAATTATAAAACACATCACTTCTTTCTTTCAAAAAGGGAGGACTCCAGTGGATTTGAGCACGTGTTTGTAGGAGAAACCAAGTTTGGCAGAGAAATCATGGGTCTTCACAGTTGGGTCCAGTTTTACCTGCAGGAGAAGCAGGATCTTCTTGATTACAAGGGTTATAAAGCCAGGGGCAATGATGTGGTACTTCTTTCGTCAATAAATACGAAGATAACATCCATCATTGATTGTTCTGGATTTGCTGATTTTGTGTGTTTTCTTCCTCGCAGCCTGATGATGATGACCATGTCTTGAACGTGCAGTTCAGCTGGCATGGTTTGGTCAAGCCAGTGGCCAGCGCTTTTGTTGGTGTGAGTCCTGAGTTTGAGATGGCCATCTTTACCATCCTGTTCCTCACGTCCACTGAGAAGACCACCATAGCCGTGGTCAATCTGGATGAGTACCAGCTGGAGATGGTGGTGCACAGACATGGCCGCTCTATCGGGACCGCTTATCCCAAACTCCTGAGCAGCAACAACAGACACGTATAAATCCCACATGCTGTTCTACCCTGACAGTAGATTTTGAGGGGTTTTTACATTTTAAAAGTTTTTAATGGCTTACTTTTATAGGCATAGATATTTGTTTTGGATCAGAGAAGTTTTCGTTTTAGATGCTTGTGTTTACTAATATGTTAACAAACTACAGTATGCTCATTTACAGAGTTTTTACTTCTTTTTCTTTTTTTAATCCAAGCATATAATATAAAATGTTCTCATATAATGGTTATTTTATATCTGTTTGCCTATTTTGACCATGACTGCTGTTATATACATGGTTGGTTACAGAATATTTAGTTTTAACATTACAAAGAATTTCTTGATCCACTTGTGATTGTTTATTTGCAGAATTTATTTTAATTTATTAAAATTTCTCTATGATATACATCACAACGGTGAATTAAAGATGATCGCAATTTCCATTTCAGCTTGAATTGCCTACTTTAATATAAACTCATAATTATTGTATAATTGTTACGCATACAGATTCATGTCCTCATAACAAGAGACTATGTGGAATATTTATGATTTCAAAAATGAGTTGTTACACAACAGCCTGATTTAAGATCACTGCAAACAATAAATGCATTCAAAAATGTATTAAAATAAACAATGTGATTAAGAATATACTATTAAAAACACGATGACCAGTGACACCATCTATACGCAACAAACATTCACAATACCTTCAAAAGTTTAAAACCACTAATAAAAATTCTATTCTATTTTGCAATTGAAATCAAAAGCATAAAAAATGCGATGAGTTTTAGAATTTCTTATTATAAGCATTTGGATGAATTTCAGAAGTTTTGGAAAACCAGATAAACATGCTCCAGAATCCAAAGAGCATTTTATGCTTAAATAGAGGATGGTTTAATGGTCGTTTAATTATCAGACTTAACTCTTAATTGTGAAAAATGTTGTGCATGTTATTTATCAACTACCCTTTTGTATTGTTAAGTTGGCTTGTGAAAGCCAACTTACTGATATACTGTTTAAACTTATTATTCTTATTCTTAGCAAAAAATTAAACACTATCTCCTCCTAGGGCTATAAAGCTACAAACACCAAACTCGCACCACACCTCAAACCTATTCTGACTCGGGTTGCTATATCTTTTCTAACTGATCTGACTTACGGTTTTTCTAAAAATGCCCCCCAAACTCAAGAAAAATCCTATTGACTTTCATTGCGGAATGTTCAGAATGAGCCAAGAGATTCAAACTCCAACTGTCAAAATTCAAATCTAAACACTGAAGCTCATGAGAGTCAGTGCAAGGGACATGCTAATTGACACTAAATCGTGCTAGCGACATGCTAATTGACACTAAATCGTGCTAGCGACATGCTAATTGACACTAAATCTAGCTAGCAACATGCTAATTCAGACTAAATCTTGCTAGCGACATGCTAAATCACACTAAATCTTGCTAGCGACATGCTAATTCACGTTAAATCTTGCTAACGACATGCTAAATCACGATAAATCTTGCTAGCGACATGCTAAATCACGTTAAATCTAGCTAGCGAGATGCTAATTCACGCTAAATCTTGCTAGCGACATGCTAATTCACGCTAAATCTTGCTAGCGACATGCTAATTCACACTAAATCTTGCTAGCGACATGCTAGTCAACGTTAAATCTTGCAAGCGACATGCTAAATCACACTAAATCTCGCTAGCGACATGCTAATTCACGCTAAATCTTGCTAGCGACATGCTAATTCACGCTAAATCTTGCTAGCGACATGCTAATTCACGCTAAATCTTGCTAGCAACATGCTAGTCAACGTTAAATCTTGCTAGCGACATGCTAATTCACGTTAAATCTCGCTAGCGAAAAGCTAATTCACGCTAAATCTCGCTAGCGACATGCTAAATCACACTAAATATTGTTAGCGACATGTTAATTCACACTAAATCTTGCTACCAAAATGCTAATTCATACTAAATCTTGCTAATGACATGCTAATTCACACTAAATCTTGCTAGCGACATGCTAATTCACACCAAATCTTGCTAATGACATGTTATTTCCAGCTAAATCTTGCTAGCGACATGCTAAATCACACTAAATCTTGCTAGCGACATGCTAATTTACACTGAATCTTGCTAGCGACATGCTAATTCTTACTAAATCTTGCTAGGGACATGCTAATTAACACTAAATCTTGCTAGCGACATGCTAATTCATGCTAAATCTTGCTAGCGACATGCTAATTCATGGTAAATCTCGCTGGCAACAAGTTAATTCACGCTAAATCTTGCTAGTATCATGCTAATTCAAACTAACCCTAACTAAAAGCTGTTAAACTACTTCAAACTTTCTGGCCCGGCTTTCTCAAGCCAACTTTAAAGTTCGTTGACGAACTTTACTTTTCTAGTTTGTATTTTTTCTGTACAAATATAAATATATATTATTTAACCCTGGAGAACCCACGGGGTCAAATTTGGCCACTGTTAATTGCTGCTACCCAAAATGAAAAAAACAAAAACAATTATCAAATTTAACTTCAAAAGCCCAGAGTGCCACTTCTGGCCCATGCATAGAGACTCCTAGTGGATGAATATTGAACTCACAAGTGCCAGAGTGGTAGTAACAAGATGGCTGATCACAATGCTGTTTTGTTGTGTTGGAAACCTACCCAAACAAAATCGTCTTCTCAGCAAACCATTGTTTGTTAAAATGTTTTAATTTTTGTTAACCTATATAGTATTAGCTTGCAGAATGCCTAGAAGTGTGTTTTATATTATTTTTGGCTATATTAGAGACTCTGAGCTTGTTCAAAAAACAATGGGCCAAAAATGACCCTCTGGGTGTATGGGTTAAAAAAATGTCGGGTCAAAAATGACCCTTTGGTTCTTTGAGTTGCTTTGATGGAGAATGGTGACAGTCCTGTATTTGGCTAAAGCCTTGAAATAAAATTATTTTGTATAATATATTTTACTAAGTTACCTCAGTAGTACAGAGTCAGAGACTAATAAAGTAGTATATCTTTTCAGGGAGTATGTTCGGTCCCTTTTCAGGACAATGAAAGCAACAGAGATCAATGTAAGACAAGTATTGGAGCAACTTGAAGCTGATGATAGTGACTTTGGCCCTGAATTGGACAGCGATCGTGATTCTGATGAATTGTTTCAACCGCATGAAAGTGATTTTGGTGAATCTTCTGCCCAAGACAATGACTTGTCCAGTGATATTGTTGAGCATACCAATCAATACAGTGTTTAAAAGCATGGGAAATGTGTAGACGCTTTAGTAAAGGAGATAGAACAAGTTCTAAGAATGTGTCTCAGGATGGGATTAACTCAAATGTCTGGAATTTTAAAATATAATTAAACTAAATTTAAAATACTTTGGTACGCCTAAAGCCCAATGGGTCAAATTTGACCCTAATCCTAAATTAGGGAATAAATGGTTAAAATTGAAAAAGTTGACATTTTGGTGTTCAGTGAACTTATAGCAGTCATTTATTGCATAGTTCATAATTTTCCAAAGAAGAAAAGGGTTCTTGGGTTCTCCAGGGTTAAAAATAAATACTTAATTAAACGTGGACAAGAGTCGGAATACATATGTGCGCATGCGTTTCTACCCGGTCTGATTTCCATGTAACACCTCACACTTTCACGTGTAGCGCAAACTTCCGTTCACAGTGTTTATGCAGAGTGACTGTGGCGTGTATGATGGTTTCTTAACTTCTGTTATATTACTCTGGTTCACTGCCGTCTCAGCTAATAACAGAAATGTTCCAAGAGGAGTTTGGGGAGATGACTCCCCAGCAGCTCGCTGCTCCCGTCCGCACGGTGGAGGTGAGTCCATACCGCATGTGTGCAGTTTCAGAAATCGCAAGCTTAGTTTATATTTGTGCGACTTTGCAAACTACTTCATCTGTTTCCTTCTATACTGCAGGAAAAGTGGAAGCTGCTTCCAGCGTTTTTGAAGGTAAAGTCATTTTGACAGCCATCATCAGAATCTGACGCGTGTCAAGCAGTGACAGCATGCTGTGATATTTCAAATAATAAAGTTTAAAACTATATTAAACAAACTTTGATCGTTATCTTTTTATGACTTCATGTTAATTGAGAATGCATATTTGGACCTAATTTGTTACACCACAGGAATATGTAAGTGAACTGCAATAAAAAGAGAATGGGTTGTTTGATTGTAAAGTAGCTCATTTAAAAAAATATGTATAAAAAATGTATTCTTTTGATGTTGTAAATAAAAATAACGTTTGTGTTATTTGCCAAATATATGCACACTCTTTTTATTCATATCAAACATTCGTATCCAGCAAGATTTGTTTAATGGTGATATTAAATTTACAGCCTCTAATGTCATATTTATGTAATTATTATTATTATTTTGTTTTAGGTTAAAGGCTTAGTAAAGCAGCACATTGACTCCTTCAATTACTTCATCAATGTGGAGGTTTGTTGACCTTTTAAGGATGTACCAGTGTTCTGCACATATTTTGGAAATGCAATAAATATAATATAAATTTCCATTGCATCGGTTTATGTTTTTGGTTATTTTTTGTACGAACAAAATAGCTTGACATCAACAAAGAGCTTGAGTAGCATAAACTTATGTCTACGTATCTCTCCAGATAAAAAAGATCATGAAGGCGAACGAGAAGATCACGAGTGATGCCGACCCAATGTGGTATCTGAAGTGAGGATTAGACTTGTTTTCACAAAATTTATATTTGTGCATATTTTTAACGTCACCTTGTGTTATTTTATGTACTGTTACAGAAGTATATATTTACTTTTATACAATTTTTTCTATAGCTTTTATTTCTATATTTTATATTTCTTATAAAAGCTGTCTTCATTTATTGATTAATTGCCTAATTTTTGCTGTTATATCTAATCAAAATTCTATTCTATTATATAATACAAAATTTCACAGCATTAAAGTAACTGTTTTACCATCATTTTAATTATTATATATGATTGTAGGTGACATGAACAAAACAGAATTAAATCGTTAATCGCAATTATTTGTATGACAGTAGCACGTCAGCACAAAATTCATAAACATGACAGGCTTAATGTATCTCTTAATAAATTTTAATAATTTTAGTACTTACACTTATTTTTCATTTGTTAATGCAAAATTGTGCTTTTTTTGTCATTTTTTTCATCTAATAATTGTTTTGTTTTAATACCAGCTTTTGAAGGAAAAGACTGAAACTTTTTTATTTTTAATAATTGTATTAATTATAGCATCTCATCTGTCCCTAGATATCTCAATATCTACGTTGGCATGCCTGATGTAGAAGAAAGTTTTAATGTAACCAGACCAGTAGCACCACATGAGGTAACGTCTTTGTTTACCTGTGACCTAATGGCTATTCTTACTCAAAGAGAACTTGAAAATGTCTTGAAATAAAGAGAACAAGGTCTAGAATGCAATATTTGCTTATGATGATTATGTTTTTGACCACTAGTGTCGTCTGAGAGACATGACGTACTCAGCCCCTATTACTGTGGATATAGAGTACACCCGAGGGAGCCAAAGAATCATTCGCAATGCTCTCCCAATCGGAAGGTAATTACACCCGTACTGAAAGCTTTGCATACACCTCTTAATGTGTGTTTCCTCCATGATTTCAAATGAGCTTCTCCTTTTACTTAATAGGATGCCAATAATGCTGCGAAGCTCCAACTGTGTCTTGACAGGAAAGACCCAGATGGAATTCTCCAAGCTCAACGAATGTCCGCTGGATCCAGGTAGATTATCATTAAACCCCTCAGGTTATCTCAATGATGTATGTCATAATATAATGCATGTACAGTAGTACCTCGAGATACGAAAGGCTCAACTTACGAAAAATCCAAGTTACGAAAGTAAAGAGGAACATTTTTACTGCTCTACATACGAAAAGTTTTCAAGATACGAAAGGTTTCTGAAAGTCCGAGATTCGCCCCATAACAATTTTGAAACTCACGCCGCCATCTTAGTTATAGTAGACTCGCCACCATCCTCCTGCTCTCCCATTGGTTCCTGATGCTAGCCAAGCCATGAGATCCTTCTCTCTAATTGGACAGCATCCCTGCCATCATGCATCTTCTATACGTACGTGCTTTAGCTCAGCCACTCCGCACCCCAAACTTTACATTTTTATGTGTTTTCGTAAAGTTAAGTGTACGTACGTACGTTATCTGCCGTTTGTCCTCCTCCTCCTCTGCCGCAATTTTCGGAGATAGCCTCACTCGAAAGGTAAGCTTCGACATTTTACATTATTTCATTGTTTATAGGTCAATTTAGCTTTATTATGAAATTTAATGGGGTGTTTTTGGAGGGCTTGGAACGGATTAGCCATTTTACATGTAAAATGTGTTCCAAGATACGAAAAACTCATTATACGAAGGCCGCCTCGGAACGGATTCATTTCATATCTCAAGGTACCACTGTAGTCCTATCTGAAGCTCATATGTGTGGGATCAGGACATGGAGCATAAACATGATGCAGTGTTTGTCTGTGTGCAGGTGGTTATTTTATCGTGAAAGGGCAAGAAAAGGTCATTCTCATTCAGGAACAGTTGTCCAAGAACCGCATCATTGTCGAGCAAGATCGCAAAGGTGCTGTGGGAGCCTCGGTCACCAGGTGCTGGAGTCTGCTGTTGTGTATAAATAATAATGTTACACTTTATTTTACAGTATGTGCTAATTACATGGGTAACGGTTGGGTTCAGGGTTAGTACCTATTTATTACCCAGCCATATAGACTGTAAAAAGTGCAATTAAGTATCAATTAAAATCACCTTTAATTGATATATTTGCTCAGTGTTTTACATTCAAATGTTAAGTAGAACTCATGTTAATTTTTTAATCACTGAAGGTCCAGTTGTATGCTTGAATATCTTTCTTTATGGTCTGGTTTGTAGCTCTACACACGAGAAAAAGAGCAGAACCAACATGATTGTGAAACAGGGACGCTTTTACCTGAAGCACAACACCCTCTCTGAAGATGCACCTATCGCTATCATCTTTAAGGTGAGAATTTGGTTCAAGAGCATCTTTGCTAAGTCAAATGAACTGTATACTATTTGCAGGTCTCATGGTTTAGTTTATTGCAGTCCAGTATTTAGCTGTGAGGCTTCGTTCTTTGTTTAACCAGCAGATGGTGCGCTTTGACAAAGTATACACAGTGCAACTTGGCTGAAAACTACACAAGTATTGCTAAAATATATAATATCAGTACCGTTTAAATATTTGGGGTATGTTTTTGTTGTTTTGTTTTTACAAATGAGTACTTTTATTTAGCAAGAATACATTCAATGGATTAAAAGTGACAGTAGACAGTGATGTTACTAAAGTTTTCTATTTCAAATAAAAGTTTTTTTTTTCTTATTCATCAAAGAATCATATAAAAATGTACCATGGTTTCCAGTAAAATATTAAGCAGCACAATTGTTTTTTGAGCAGTAAGTGAACCATACACTCAGATATTCAAATGTTTTTCATACTATGATGACAATCTAGAACAGCGGTTCTCTAGGATCATGTGACAATGAAGATGTAAGAGTGAGAAGAGTAACGAAGCTGTAAATTCAGCTTTTCCGTCACAGAAATTTAAATTTACTTTATATTATAGTAGAAACAGTTTTTTCTGTGTTTTTGATCAAATTAAGCAATTTAAAAAAAAATATATATATATTAAAACGCTCTCCCTACTCCAAACTTTTTAACCATAAGAAAGTATGCTATTTAATGAATTTGCTTCAAATCCAGTGTTTATCAACCTTTTTTGAGCCAAGGTACATTTTTTCATTAAATAATTTTTTTTTCACAAATCACACCACCAACCGAAAATATAAAAAAATGAAACTCTATAGCCTATTTTAACAATATACATCAAAGTGTCTTGAATGGGAATCAAATAAACACAAAGAAAAAAGTATTTTATGATTGTTTAAAAGAAAATGTTTTTTAGACCAATTAGGTGAAATTGAATAATTTTCCGCGTCACAGTGGTTTTTGTGAAGCGTCCTTGAGCATAGGAAAGGTGCTTTATAAATTATACATTATTATTATTACATTTATCAGATGCTTTTATCCAAAGCGACTTACATTGCATTCAAGGAACACATTGAATCAGGTCTTGCTTTCCCTGGGATCGAACCCATGACCTTGACGTTGCAAGCGCCAATGCTCTACTGATTGAGCGTATTATTACTATGTGTTGACCAATCAGCATCCAGGAGTTCAGAAATGTTTTAAGATATCTTTTTAACTCACTGGAAATGTTATACTTCCCTATTAGGATTAATATGCATTTCTGAACTGTTTAAAAGTATCATCCTGAAACATTTGATATTTTAACTGTTTTATGTTCCCTGACACTGTCTGTCACCTGACAGTTGAAGCCGATATTTGATTACAGCTCAACTCAGAGAACCGTCTCGTACCTAATTCTCTCCCCCCATGCTCCCTCTAAACATATGGGTGTGTATGGTTAGGGACAGAGCGCGGAGTAAATCGGCTGTAGAGCTTGTTTGCTTTGCACTTGTCCGTCCACAGCACATTCCACCAGGATTTCCTTGCAACACAGCAGCCGTGCCAAACGGTGGAAACCTTTAAGCACTGTGATCCACCCAGTCCTGTTCCCACAGTCCCCTATTAGCATAAATAAATGTCATCGAGGCCTATGGCACCTTATTCACCTTTACAGCAGAGCAGAGCCTACATGTTCAAACGCTTTAATTTCGACAACATTTCTTTGCTGTAAAAATAAGTGTATATTATATGACCTTAAATAAGTACCTGATTCTCTATTCATCTTTTTGTCGTCTTTCAGGCCATGGGAGTGGAGAGTGATCAGGAGATAGTTCAGATGATTGGAACAGAGGAACATGTCATGGATGCATTTGCTCCCAGTTTGGAGGAGTGTCAGAAGGCCCAAATATTCACCCAAACTCAGGTACCTCCGACAAGATCTCTGCCGTCATTTAAAAGAATGGTTTGAGTTTATAATACAATGAAAACAGCAGTACTAACATAAATGTTACTAAAATCATTACTAAATGAATTTGATTAAAGGTCAGGTCATTGAATAAGCTTTCAATAACCAAGTGTCTAACTTTAGTGAGTCGTTTTTTTTTAAGTGTATTATCAAACGGTGAGGCTGAATCTGAGATGTAGTTCTCATCTCAAGACCCAACAATGGATCAGCAAGGACCATATCTGCATCCTAGCAACCTCTGTCGGAGCGGATGTGAATGCCTGTTTATGTGGTTGTGACAATGTGTGGCCCTCATCAAAGTCCACTAATGAGCCCACGTGTGTGCACCAGTTGACCAGAGCAGACCTCAGTTAGATAAGATGTGTCAGTAGAACTAAGCATTGATCAAGAGTTTTAGCTCATTTTAGGACTACTAGGGCAGTCTTATTACATCTAAGGGCCCGTCCACACGGAGACGCGGATCACTGCATCCGCATACATTTGTTATCGGATTGGCGTTCCGTCCACACGGATCCGGCGTTTTGTGAGACTGAATCCGCTCTCTTTTGATACCGGGTCCTAAAGTGGATAGATCTGAATCCGACACCCTTGCGGACTCGTGTGGACGGCCAATCCGTATATTTTTTGTTTACCGATGATGTCATCACATCACGTGTCGGCTGCGTCACGTAACAGCAACAGTGTTGCCAGATTGGACTGAAGATTTCCAGCACAGCTACAGCTTAAAACCCTCCCATTTAAAAAAATACCAGCCCAAAGTGCGTACTCTTATAAATAATGAAAAATGTTGAGCGATTTTATGCATCAAAAACCATCCCAAATTTTATCAACCAGCCCAATGCATTTTTTTCCGGGTCGGACGTGACTAAAAGGTAACTAGCAATCTGGCAACGCTGAACAGCAACAACAATGCGCATGCTCAAAGTCGTCTTCTCTGTGTATAGTGTATATTCCAGACATACCCAGGTATGTTCAAAGGTAAGCAAGCGGATAACTCTGCTTTCGGTTCCAAACTTAAGGTAACTTCAGAGCCCTACAAAATGACCTCCAGCCCAATACTGGTGTGCATGTTTCTGACCAAATTGTCAGAAAAAGACTTCATGAGGGCCAGACATCCTCTTGTAAGACCTGTGCTCACGGCTCAGCACAGTGCAGCATTTACATTTACATTTATGCATTTGGCAGACGCTTTTATCCAAAGCGACTTACATTGCATTCAAGATACACATTGAATCAGTTCTTGCTTTCCCTGGGATCGAACCCATGACCATGGCGTTGTTAATGCCAATGCTCTACTGATTGAGCTACAGGAAAGCTCAATCAGTAGAGCATTTGGCAGAGATCAGTAATGGTCAGCTGCATATATATATATATATATATATATATATATATATATATATATATATATATATATATATATATATATATATATATATATATATATATATATATATATATATATATATATATATATATATATATATATATATATATATATATATATATATATATATATATATATTTATTTATATTTAATGAATTAAATTCCACTGCTCCCCAGCCCAGACGTACGTTGCATGCAGTTTAGTTATGAGGATGATGCAGGGCAACGACTGACTGACTGTAATGTAGCCTATTGGAATTAAAATGCCACTGTATCTATTCTGTTGTTTAGCAATATCACACAAGCAAGAGTCCTGTTTTTGTTTCCCAGAATGGCTGCACAATCGCATATGTTTGTCAGTATTTTCTGTTTTTGTTCAATTTCGACAATGAAATTAGTTCCAAACAAAGCCACGGCAGAGCTGTTGTGCGCATCCAAACGATACTCGCTAGTGTTTCATTGCCAGTTGAATGTGCTTTTTGACAAATCGAGTGAGACATTGATTCTGCGACGGTTATTTACTTCATGTTGAATGAATGAATGTGAATGAATGCTCTCTTGTGGGTACCTATTTTTAATAAATAATTTCTTCATGACTGCTAAAAAAGTGTTTTATATAGTATGAATGTAATCCAGACATACTACATCCGTCATGTTGTCGTTATCATTTGACCTGCCAGTGTCAGACTTCACTGCCTTTCACAAGTCCCAAATACTATTCCATTGGACCCAGTGGGATAGTGAAGTATCCAGTCCATCACATGCACATTTCAGAATCTCGATGGAAGAAGTCAGTCATCCGGTTACTTTTGTCTCACTTTTCACACAATTTTTTTTAAAATAATGTTATTTGTTAAAAATCTATTTTTAATGCAGTCTCAGTGAGCATAAGAAGCTTCTTTCAACAAACAGCCTATATGACAAGAACACACGATTTTTTTTTAAATGTTTTGAGTTATTCAGAGAGTTATCGTCATATAAGCTAATGCATTTCTCACAAAATAAAATGGAAACATTGTCATTTTAGCGTAACATGAAGGAGCAGTACTTGTTGATTGCACATGCATGCCTCAAAGTGGGTGGTCTAATGGAGAAGCCTAATCTGTGTGAACTTTGACCTCTGGAGCAGAACAAGTTGCTGGCTCAGGTGTGTGTGTGTGTGTGTGTGTGTGTGTGTCTGCAGAGAATGTAGGGTCCAATTCTCTGATACTTCTTTAGAGAGTCAGTGAACCCTGCACCGCCTCGGTCGCTCCAGATTAAACGGTTTGATTTGATGCATTTAATCTTATTAATTGAGGATCTAAAACATCATGCTTTTCAAACTTTATAAGTTCATTCATCATAACTTGCTTTGAAATGCAAAGCTGCTGTCAAGTCTAAATACAAGAGAATTGTAGAATTACTGAATATTTTTATTATTAGTGAAAGGTAAATTGAAAATGTTCCTTCTCAATTACTTGTCTTTTTGTACTTTTTCTTTCTTTTCAGGCACTAAGATACATTGGTAATAAAGTGAGGCGTCAGCGCATGTGGGGCGGCCCTAAGAAAACGAAGATGGAGGAGGCCAGAGAGCTGTTAGCTTCTACCATCCTCACCCACGTACCTGTACGTCGTTTTAAAATGAACTTAAAGTTCTTGGTCTCCCCATATCCATGCATGCCTTCTGATGCATTCATTCATCTTTTAATTCTGGCTTTATTCTGTGATATGCAGTTGAAATCTGAGTTAGCTGTTTTTGGATCTGGCATGTGTTTGTGTCTCACAGGTAAAGGAGTTTAATTTTCGAGCTAAGTGTATCTACCTTGCTGTGATGGTACGAAGAGTGATTCTCGCTCAAGGGGACAACAAGGTGGACGATCGAGATTACTATGGAAACAAACGTCTGGAGTTGGCTGGCCAGGTATCTGCTTCCTTCATAACTTCTGTGCGTAATCATTCAGCATCACATGCTTAAAGTCCTCAATTTTACAGCAGCCTTTATACAGAGAGCTTGTCATACTCAATCTTTTCAACCACATAAGGTTTATTTTCGGTTTCAGACATTTAAATACTCATAAGTACTCGCAAAACAATACATCTCTAGTTTGAAAAATACACACTAACGTCCATAAAAGCAGAAATAGCAATCATTAACTTATAAATTGATCAGATAAATCAGATACAGATTGCATAGGTAACTATAAAGTTCACCAGTCACTTACGGTCACGTTTTTCGGTAGAAGCGACTGAATTTGCGTTATAAATCAGACCGATCAGATTCTCCGAACTGCGACGCAAACAAACATGGCGGCGCCCTTCGCGCATCATAGATCAGTTAACATGATCATTATAAAAGTTTTTAAACGTCAAAACACATTCATTTCCACATATTTGAGAATGGAAATATCAGGTAGTTGATAACACAGCCAACAAGTGTGTGAATATTTTGAATAAGACACTAAATAAATGCGATGCACATGTAATAATGCGCTTTTGAGGTTGCGGTGTGTCAACGTGACAAGCATGACGCGTCGCCATGGAAACAATAAACATTCTAAAATAACGATCGCCTAAAAAAACTCACGCTGGGGGGTCTAATATTAGAATTAATAAAGAATATTTAGAACTTACGTGCGAAAGGGTTAAAAGAAAGTGATACTTTTATTCTGAAATTATGCGTTAAATTGATACTGTTTTGCATTGTGAAAATATAGACTCAACTGTTTTACAATGTTGATAATAATAAGAAATTTTTTTGATCAGCTTATTAGAATGATTTCTGAAGGGTCATGTGACACTGAAGTAATGGTGCTGATGCATTACCGTCCTAGACATAATAAAATAAATTTCTATTAAAATAGAAATGTAATTTTTAATTGTAATATTCCTAAAATATTAATGTTGTTACTGTCGTTTTCTTTTTTTAAATCAGCTTCGAGTATAAGAGACGTATGTTGATTAAATTCTCTTATCTTCAAAATATTTGTGTTCAAAGGGCTCAGAAATGATTTGTCTATTGATTTCTGCTGTTCATAACAGAGAAATTCCTATTTCATATCCTGATTCCCCAAATAAAAAGTGTTGGCTTGCTCAAACTTGTCGTGACTGTGTGAATACCAAGCGGATGGAAACCTTTACTTCAGAAAAAAAAGAGTACGATGTGTAGCATCACTCTTTTTGCATCCATCCGTTCCTCTCCTCTATCCATATCTGTCTGCCTTTTCCATTCACACCCCCTTTAATTCTATTAAGAATGACTGACAGCCGCTTCAAGCTCAGGCCGTTAATTATGATAATGCTTGTTTATTTATCTGTTTTTATCCTGCGTGGCACAGACAGTATTTGGGAGCAGAACTAAAGATCAGAACGCATAATGTTTGTTCAGTATCTCTTTTGAGATTGTCACTCCTGTAAGGCAGATTTCTTATTGCGACCTGCATATGGGTGCCGTCACGCTTCTGCAAGCAAGCATTTTCTGGACTCTTGTCTAACATAACTGATCTCTCTTTCGCAGTCTTTACTCTCATTAGACACACTGCTGGCCTCTTATGAAACTGATCAGACGCCAGAACCAACAGATACAGGCTTGGCGAGCGCCCAATCCCTCACCTTCCCTTTTGTTTCTTCTCTGCTTGTCATTATAATACAGTCATTATTTTCCTAATGCTTTGTTTCATCTAGCCCCCCGTTTTTCTGCCTTCCTCTCCATTCCCAGCCGACCCGCTTTTGTTGTGGGCGAGATATGTGGCAGCAACGCCCGACTGCAGCCCAGCCAAACTCAGGGATTTCTCTTCTTTATTATAATTTAGCCTGGCTATGACAAAAGAATAGCCGCCTTGACTGGAGCGATTGAGCTAATCCACCAGCCCGACTGTGATAATGTAATTACCGCTGTCTTAAGTCCTTTAATTTCCCCCCACCAGCACCGAGATGGGGTGTGTTTATGTGTGTACGTGCTTGCTTACGTGAGTGTGTGAGCAATTCGGAGTTAGTGAGTGACAGGAACCCTTTCAGCAGGGCTTTACACGTACATGCCCGCTTTCCAACACTTCCAATCTCCTTTCTCCTCATTTACGATTCCCTGACATTCAACTAATTGGCCTGGCTGGGCCATGGAAGCTTAATTTCTTTATTAATTTTCAGTGAGGATGTTTATTTTCACGTATGCAAATACGGTGCACAAGGGAAAGAAAATCTGAAAGACCAGGTTAAAGTTATCAGAGCATGGAAACACCTGTTTATTAAATCTGGGATAAGATGGTTTGGAGAGAGGGAGGTTTGGAGCCAGATAAAATTAATAAAAAAGGCAACGGCACCACTTGCAATTTATAAGACGGGAGATAAAGTCATCCATTGTCTGTCCTTTTTTTGTTTTTGATGTAATAATTTCGAAGGACGTTAATGACTGGAATACAAATGTATAATGTAGTGTTGTGCTGCAAGATAATACACAGGTTTTGATTGTACTCGAGTTGTAACGCTTTGTTTCTGCGTTCCTTAAGCTCCTGTCGCTGCTGTTTGAGGATCTGTTCAAGAAGTTTAACTCTGAGCTGAAGAAGATCGCCGACCAGATCATCCCCAAGCAGAGAGCAGCTCAGTTTGACGTGGTGAAGCACATGAGACAGGACCAGATCACTAACGGCATGGTTAACGCCATCTCGACTGTGAGTCCATCTGTGACCAGTGCACAGGGCAAGACTCTCTTACAAGGGTTTTAAATTCATTTCAAACTTTTAAGCAAAAATCTATAGAATCTTAAGATGATGAAAGGCAAATTCTGTCAGATATGTCTAAACTATTTGATTGATTATGTTTAATTCTAAATCGGCACAGTGTTACTTTAGTGTTAATTGTATATAGTCTGTATTATGATTTACACTGCAGTTCACTTATCTCGACCTCGGTTATCTCGCCAACCCTGTTATGTTGACGTTTTTGAAGTGGAACTGCCAAACTCCCTATTTGTCTTAGCATTTGCTTATCGGTTATGTCGATTCTTTTATGTTATCGAACCCTAATATTTCGAGGTCAAAAGAGGGACAAATTCGCCATTTAACATGGGTTATCTGGATCCCCGTGACTAATGATAGTACCGAGTTCACTGCGCATGCGCGGAGTATTTACATGCCATGACCATTTTTGGTCTTTCCGGCCGCTTTACGTTTGCCCAGTCAGATTGTGATTTTACAGCGATAGATCGCTTTAGTTTGTCTGGTCGTGTCATAAGAGCTGTATGTTGTGTAATTGATGATTTCATGTTATAAACTTGTGACCTCGAGCACTTTTGTGATACACACAATGTTTCGTTGATTATTTTTCTTCTTTGAAATGTTCTTTACGTTAATCTTCTCTTTCTTTCACAGCGCGTCGTGTATTGCTGTGCGCGCTGTTTTCATTGCTTCAGAGTCCTCAAACTTATTTGAGTTACTCCAGTGATCCAATAAATGACATTTTGATGCGACGATTGCTGGTTGATTACGAAATTACACAACGCAGATTACACACCTACAGAGGCGCAGAAGTTCCCAGATTACACTGACATCGACAAAGACGTCGTTACTGATTGAAGCATTTATTTTCAAGCAGACCGTTAAAGGCAAAAAGCAACAAAGCATTTTAGAGTTTGTAAAGAAACCATAGTAACCGCGTGTGCAATACTATCAGAACTGTGTCACAGAGAAATGACTGTGTTATGAGCGAATGTGTTTACGCTGTGAGTGAAATTGTGTTTGCAATGTTGGAGAATATAATGAAAGGTTTGTATGGAGAATGGAAGGTGTTTTTATTGTATTCTGGTAAATCTCTGCTGTTAGTTGCTGCACATATGCCTTTTGTTGTTAGCAAACATATACAGTGCATGTACATTTTTATTGCATGCCGATCGCTTCATCAAATAAATCGCCATATTTGGTGTTGGTTATCTCGATAATCGGTTATCTCAACGCTTTTTTGCAACCCATGAGGCTGTCGACATAACCGGGTTCCAATGTATTACAGTTTTTGCTTTTTTTTAATATTTCTGTATAGCTTTGATTAGTTTTTAATTTAATTGTTATGTCTCTTCCAGGGGAACTGGTCTCTAAAAAGGTTTAAAATGGACCGGCAGGGTGTGACTCAAGTTCTCTCCCGCCTCTCCTACATCTCAGCCTTGGGCATGATGACCAGGATCTCCTCTCAGTTTGAGAAAACCAGGAAGGTTAGCGGTCCCCGCTCCCTCCAGCCCTCCCAGTGGGGCATGCTGTGCCCTTCAGACACACCTGAAGGGGAGGTCAGTGTTCCTTTAGAAAACGCCATCATCTTTTCAGCATTATCAATGGATGCTGAATTGAAATTTTGAAGAATTTTTACTCTGCTCTTTTCTATGCAATATTGGAAATCCGTATCTATAAAAGTCTCAAGGCGGCTGTATAATTGTTGCCTAGGCTTGTGGTCTGGTGAAGAATCTGGCTCTGATGACCCACATCACTACCGACATGGAGGATGGCCCCATCATCAAGCTGGCCTTCAATCTGGGAGTGGAGGATGTCAACCTTCTGTGTGGAGAGGAGTTGTCCTACCCCTCGGTCTTCCTCGTCTTCCTCAATGGTATCCGCTCACACAGGCAGAACAAAAGCAAAACAGCACGTTCTTCTCCATTTTCTCCAAGCACACAGACAGACTACAAGCATTTGAATAATATTCAAATGAACCTGTCATTCCACGACTACAAAAGGGTGTGCCGTTTATTACCTTTTAATGTCATGTCATAGAAAACTCTAATTAATTCATGTATATGTTTTTCACAGCGCTGATAAGTTACAAATTGTACAGGCCTCTGCTGTGGCTAATTAATTAAGACACAGCAGGTGTCAATGCATAAATAAATACAATCCCTCCCAAGTTAATCCACAAACATACTTGCCCACAAAGTGACTCACACCGCATTGAGGCGGTGGATGCATCTGGACGGCACCATAGTGGGTCTCTCATATTGCTCAAACAAGCCAAAATTTCTTTGAAAGTGCATTAATACTGCAGTCACACAAGTAGGTCTTAATTAGACTTTTCTTCTTCTTGTTTGTTTCTAGGTAACATTCTTGGAGTGATCAGAGACCATCAGAAGTTGGTCTACACCTTCAGACTAATGCGAAGAGCTGGTTTTATAAACGAGTTTGTGTCCATCTCAACCAACTTGACTGACCGCTGTGTGTATATTTCTTCTGATGGGGGCCGTTTGTGCAGGTACCACAAAGTTAAAACCATTATCTGATGTTGGTTTCCTTACACTGCACGATACATTTATATTGCATTCGGTGTGCTCCTGGCAGACCCTACATCATTGTGAAGAATGGACAGCCAGCCGTGAAGAACAAACACATTGAGGAATTGTCTCAGGGCTACAGGTGCGTTTGAAGCCGATCAATATTTGAAAGTTACATTTGAATGGAGGATGCAGATTTAAGCCAGCAATTGATTTTCTTATGCATGCCTTTTCTTTGTGTTCCTACCTCCCACTTTCCTCTGTAGAACGTTTGAGGACTTTCTTCATGAGAGTCTGGTGGAGTATCTGGATGTAAATGAGGAGAACGACTGTAATATTGCTTTGTATGAGCACATGATCAGCAAGTGAGTACTTATAAGCACCACAGTTCAGCTCTTCAAAGTATTTGGACGCTTGAACCTCACCTCAAAATTTGAAAATGTGACTTCTTTCAAATAAATGTTACCTGGTGTCTTATTTTGTCGGATATAATACATCTGTAGGGAAGCATAATATGTCTGTAGCACATTAATTATCTGACAATATTAGAGAATTTGATTTCAATTTGGATTTATATTGTAATATCAATATCAGTCACTACTGGATATTTAATTGTACTTGCATTACTAGCTGTATACACAGATTCTTTAATATTTTAGTTTTTAGGGTTTTATTCTTAATGTGCTTTAATATTATAGAATGTTATTAACAGCCATGAAATCAATTTTGTCCAGAAATGATATCAGTGCATTTCTAACATTAGTTTTCGACACTTGTATATCCAAACAGTCCAAATACTGTGTACGGTTGGCGTCCATATAAACCCACATAAAGACTTCATACAAATAAACAGCAAAAAAGAAAATTTCTAGCTATGCTGTATGTGTTTTGTGTGTGTGTGTGTGTGTGTTTTTTCAGGGACACAACCCATTTGGAGATTGAGCCGTTCACGCTGCTGGGGGTCTGCGCTGGTTTGATTCCTTATCCTCATCATAACCAGTCCCCCAGAAACACCTACCAGTGTGCTATGGGAAAGCAGGCTATGGGTAAGACTCCATCTCCGTACGTCCTGCAGGACCAGACATCCACACACTCCTATTCAGTCACAGACACTCACTTTCACACTGACATTCAAAACCTTTGACGCACACACACCACATTCTGAATGTATGTGGACATCAAACATTGTCTGCTTGCGTAGTCATGCTTTTGTGAGTGTGTGTGTGTGTGTGTGTGTGTGTGTGTGTCGAGGCCTTTCCCTGCCAGTGTCTCTGAGTGTCATTAGGCATTCATTTTGTCCTGAGCTCAGTGTGCGGAGCAGGGTTAGTGTGCTCAGCTGCGCAAGAGGGAGAGAGTGCACACACACTCCGCTGCCCTGGTTACCAAAACTACTTAAACTTCTCCTGGCCACCACCCCCATTACAAAACCAGTGAGACTGCTACTATATTTGGCCCAATATCCTAGGCCTTGTCTTCTTTTTTCTGGACGGACAGCCCCATACATGTGCAAATCCAGTTGTGTGGCCCCAGCCCTGTTATCACACACTGTGTGCTTGTACCCTGATTGTGGAGTAATAGCATCTGACAAATGTCAAGGCCTCAAGGGACGGCGGCTATTATACTATAACCTCACCCCCCCCCCCCTCGCCCCCCACTTCCATCTCCGCCATGCTGAACCTCCACCCCAGAGATTTGAACACTGCCGACACCAGCCTTCACATCAACACCCCTCAGACAGTCATTTAAATGTGATTAGATGTGCATTAGTTGTTTCTTGTTTGAACTGGATATTTGAACAGAGTTGCAACAAACCCCTTAATACAAGGAAAACTTTATTAATTATAAAGGCTTTTCTGGTAATATTTTTCAGTAAGGTCCTATACGTTAACTTTTGTTAATGCAGTATCTGGGACACATAAATTCTACAAAATATATATTATTTCATGATGGGTCATGATGTTAAAAATGTACAAATTAACAAGTTAATGCATTACGATTGAACATAAATGAACAACGATCAATTATAATTAACCCAGAATTATAAATAGCCTATTAAAGTATTGTTCATTGTTAGTTCATGGTAATGGATTATTTAATGTTGAATGAATAGTTAACCCAAATGTGAAACATTATTAATTATTTATTCATCCTCATATTGTTGCAATCCTGTAACCTTTTGTGGAAAATAAAATATATTTTGAGGAATGACGCTTTGTTCATTCATTTGAAGTCAATGAGGTCTAATTTTGTTTAATTTCAAACATACTTCAGAATATGTTTTGTGTTCTGAGTAAAAGATGACAGAATTTATTTTTGAGTGGATCAATCTATGTTTTGAAACCAAAATTGAAGTCACCACTTTAATTAACTTAAGAGCTTTTTTTGCAAACCATTGCTGATTTTTTTTTTCTGTTTTGAATCTTTTGTCATTTAAAAAACAAAAAAAATTGTGTTCTAAAAGGTTTCTACTGTATGTCAAATAGAGCAAGTTAAAAACACAGCTTTTATTACGTAAAATATATTACAATATTTACAAATGTATCAACTGAATCAGCATTAAGTTGTCTTTCCTCTCATACGTCTTGCTTTTGAGGTTTTGCTCAACCTCATTTCTTCTGTCTCTGATCAGGAACTATTGGTTATAACCAGAGGAACCGTATCGACACCCTGATGTACCTGCTGGCGTACCCACAGAGGCCCATGGTGAAGACGAAGACCATCGAGCTGATTGACTTTGAAAAGCTCCCCGCAGGCCAGAACGCCACTGTGGCTGTAATGAGCTACAGCGGGTATGACATTGAAGACGCCCTGGTGCTCAATAAGGCATCTCTTGACAGAGGTACGAACTAAACACTTCATACTTAAAACACTTGGGTTTTCTTTAAACAGCCAAAAGTGTTGTGAATATATTGCATTTCCACCTGAAATTGAAAAACAAATCTGAGACGCTGAAGTGGTCTTAGAAAAGGAGTAAAATATCCTCTATTTTGTTCATGGTTCAACAGTTGGTTATTGTTGTTCCTCTGTCTTGTAACAGGCTTTGGTAGATGTTTGGTCTACAAGAATGCCAAGTGCACCTTGAGGCGATACACTAACCAGACCTTTGACAAGGTTATGGGGCCGATGCTGGACGCCGAAACACGCAAGCCAATTTGGAGACACAGCATCCTGGACGCCGACGGCATCTGCTCACCTGGTGAGACTCTTAGATACACCTACATTCCAGCCAAATAACATTTAATGTATTGATGTTTTGCATGTCATATCTCTCTCAGGTGAGAAGGTTGAGAACAAGCAGGTGCTGGTGAATAAGTCCATGCCCACTGTCACCCAAACTCCACTGGAGGGCAGCGCCCAGCCAGGCCAACCTCAATACAGAGACGTGCCAGTCTCGTAAGATACTTAATTTAACAAAATTAGAATTACTCTGTGCAACGTTCCTATGTTAATGTTTTTTGGTGGTCCAACACTAACCAAAATACTTATTTTCCTCATTCTGTAGGTACAAAGGAACGACAGATTCCTACATTGAGAAGGTAATGATCTCCTCCAATGCAGAGGACGCTTTCTTGGTCAAGATCCTGCTCAGGCAGACGCGTAGACCAGAGATCGGAGACAAGTTCAGCAGTCGACATGGGCAGAAAGGTAGCGCAGCATCCTTCATCATCAGCTTTCATTCAACAGCTTTCCTGTAGCTCAATCAGTAAAGCATTGGTGCTTACAACGCCAAGGTCATGGGTTTAAACCCAGGGAAAGCAAGAACTGATTCAACGTGTTCCTTGAATGCAATGTAAGTCGCTTTGGATAAAAGCATCTGCCAAATGCATGAATGTAAATGTAAAATACTTTACTAGATATTAGCGAATAAAATATTGTGCTGAAATTAAAGGGCCAGTCACACAGCGAAAACGCATGAATTACGCACGAATTACGCACAGATTTTCGTTTCTGCACGGACCGTGCGTCGTATGCGTAATTCGTCGGTGGAACGAACATGGACCGTCAGTGATTGTAAGTGGATATGCGTCGAAGGCGGTTTGTGCGTGATTTTGAGTTTTGAACTGTTCAAAAAATTTCGTTATTTTTTTTGCGTTATTCATGAGTCGGCGTGCGTAGTTTATGCGTTGAGTATGCGTGACTATGCGCGGGACACGTGTCGGCCGTCAGCGCTTATGCATCGGAACTGGTTTGAAACCGCACACGTCCACGTCCGTCCACTGACGCCCCAGCTTCATATCACATGCGAACCGCACACGTATCACGTTTATTCCACTGACAATGTGGATTCTGAAAGTGCTTGTACGTGGAACGTTCGAGAAGCGTGTGTGTTTGGACGCGCTCCGTCAGTGATTCATGCATCGAATGCTCGTGGAATACTTTTGTCAATTTCTCGACGCACAAACCCAATCTGTGTGTGATTTGTGAGTAATTCATGCGGAATCGTCTGTGTGACTGGCCCTTGAGACAATAACAAGTGGGAAGAGATGTTACTGAACTCTTTTTTTTTTTTTAATGTCAGTTTTATTTTCAATGCCCAAGCTATATAGTCTCATCTGGCCCTCCCATCCTCTTCAACTTTTTTTTTTTTTCTTCCACTGCCTGTTTTTCAATTAATTAGCTTGTTGTCCCATGCCAGACTATGCAAATTTCTAACAGCAGCGGAGGAGTCCTGGGAAAGTGTTTACAGCCCCCATTGTTTTTGAGCACCTCCGCTGAGAGAACTGGTCAGTATGATGTTTTAATCAGAGCGCTAACTGGCGCCATGCATAATTCACTCATTTCATTAGCGGAGGTCGTCCACTGGCACTCATCACGGGACGTGACAGTGAGGAGAGGTCAGGGAGGGGTTAGCCGCAAACCGCCCGAGATGCTATTTACTGCTCTTTTTAAAGGAGCTTTTGGTATTTAAAGGAGCAGGCAAGTGTCGGTGGACCAGGAGAACACAGGGCAGCTAATTGTTGTTGTGAAGGATAGTGCCGTTCTCTTGAATGTCTTTTGTGTTTAGAGGCGGGCTTTTATTGAACGGTCCCACTTGGAGAAGTTGAGCTGTGTTTTCCAGAGGTGTAACAATAATGTTCGGCTTCGCAGTGTTTGCGGTGAATTAATTCATGTTGTGCTAAACGGACGCTTTCGCTGCCCTTTTGTCGTAAAATTAGTTTGTGGGAGCAGTGTTTCAAAGAAAGAGATTTGGCTACCTTTTGGGTGGACAGAAAGACATTAAAGACGTCCCACCGGGGTTTGGAGCCATTTGCATTCAGCAAGTTTCGCAGGAGTTTTGTTTTAAATTTGAAACCCCTCCTTCGTCCTCCGACCAGCCTCTACCACCCTCATAAGATCCGGTCACCAGAGAACGATAGGTTAATTATTTACCGGTGACCCAAACACACACCGAAGCGCGCGCGCACACACACACACACACAAAATAGCACTGATACACTCTCACAGCTGTCTTGCAGGGTCCATTGTGGGAGCCACCACAGAGGGGCTGTATAGTCAGTGATGGAGGGCCATGGACTCTTACTGCTGTCCTGCTTTTCTTTGCTGATTTCATGCCTCTTTTATCATTCACTCGCACACAAAACAAACAACACAGAGGATGTGTGCTATGGGAACCTCTCTGCTTCTGTTTTGCTCTCGCTCACTCTCTCTCGTTGTCCCGTAGGAAATCTTTCTACCTACTAGGGGTGCTACTAACGATATTGGTTTTTTTTTGTTTGTTTTTTGTTTTTTTTCAGTTGCATTTTTTTTAAATTCCTGTGTTTAAAATGTTATTTAACTATCAAATCTCTAAATATAGTCAGGAAGGTTTTTTGAGCATGGATGCATTAAAATGATCAAAAACTAATTATATTTTTACAAAATAAAAGCTGTTCTTTTGAACTCTGTTCATCAAAAGGTATCACTGTTTCCTACAGAAATATTAAGCTGCTGTTTTTAATGTTGTTAAGAAGAAATGTTTCTGAAGGGTCATGTGACACTGGAAATTCAGCTTTGCCTTCAGGAATAAATTACATTTTAAAATGTATGCAAATAGAAATCCAATATTTTAAGTTGTAATACTATTTTGCTATATTGCTGTTTTTACTGTATTTTTTACTGAAATACAGCTTTATTTGGCATTAAAAAAATCTTTTTTCTTTTTCTTAGTCCAAACTTTTGAGTAGTACTTTTACAGTTTGAGCTACAGTTAAGAGCTATTTTGATAATCGATTAAACTGTTGATTTTTTTTATTTTTGCTTCTCTTTAAATAATTAGAGAAGGGCACTTTTAATTTTTTTGACAAAACATTTCTTTTATTACAGTATTATTATTAGTATTTATTAGAGTAACTTCTAGATGTTCCCAGACCTATAGATAACGAAATCCATGTTTAATATTTTAATTGTAATGATTCATTGTTGCAGTGCTTTATGCACTTATTTTGGTCTTACATTAAACATTTAAACAAAATAGAGTAATCTTATTAAATCTATACAAATTATTATATTTCTTTTTTTTCTTTTGCATATGGGTGCGTCGTTCTCCTCAGCTGAACCTTTCTTTGTGCGCTCTATGGTAAAGGGGAAACTATGGGTGTATAATCCCCTTCTCACTGTCCAGCTAAGCACCTCTCTTCACTTCCTGCCCCTGTTCTTCTCTCTTTTATCACTTGCAAATGGCCCAATAATGTGTTTGCTCTGGCTTCGAGACGAGTGAGGAGCTCTTCTGCAAACATTTACACTCTCACTCACTGCTTTGGACCAATTTCACTCCGTCCTGCAGTCTGAATTTCCAATGGTTCCACTTCAGCAGACCTGAATGCATCCGCTTTATAGGCTATTGGAAAGATGAGTTACTTTCTCATCCAGCATTTGTATGTGATTGAAATCACTCAAACTCAATTAAGCTTTATGGGAATGGTCTGCTCTAACAGAGTCAAGTTTGCAGCCAGTTTGTAATTAAATCCTTTTTATGTATCTGTAAATAATATAGGCCACTCTCTCTGTAACAGGTGTGTGTGGACTGATCGTTCCTCAAGAGGACATGCCCTTCTGTGACTCCGGCATCTGTCCTGACATCATCATGAACCCTCATGGTTATCCCTCCAGAATGACTGTACGTCCTTTCCCATCGTCAGATGAAATGATTTCATCTTTTAATGAGTTTACTAGTTTCGAATGCTTTATAAACGTTTGTTGAACTTTATAACACTTTTTGATGGTACGCTTTATACATTCTACTAATTGTAAGTAACTTTGCAACTAAATTAGAGTAGATTAGTTGACTTGTTGCTTAATATCTGCTAACACTTTAATTTGATGGTCCAACAACACACATTCTAGCTTTGCAACTACATGTCAACTTATTCTAATAACCCGAACACCCAACAGTCTACTAATAGTCAAATGGGAGTTAGTTGACATGTAGTTGCAAAGTTACTTCTAGTTAGTAGAAAGCTTAAAGTGGACCACTGAAGTAACGTCTAACCAAAATTTTACTCAAGGAATTACTCAAGGAATTAAAGTAATGCATTTTAAACTCGGGTAAAAAAAAAAAGATATTTTTACGCATATTTAATATTGATCTTCAAAGTTTCAAGTTTTTATTGGGATGCTTTATTACACAGCTCTCTGGAATTGTTGGTTTGGATATATTTATATAATGCCTGCTAAACTGTAGAACTGAGTGGAAACCCAGGAAACTAATCAAAATTTCAAACTAATCAAAGTCAATTTCTGTGGTAATTAGCCATGGACATCAGGTAAAATCCTTATTCATTTAATCAGATTTTTAAATTCAGTACTTTTATTTATTTTTTTAAATACCACCATTCAAAAGTTTGGATTTGGTAAGAATAATTGTTTATAAATAGAAACGTTTCTGAGTCTCTTATGGGCTACATTCATTTATAAAAGTGCAGGAAAGAAAACAATAATATTGAAAAAATATTGACAAGCAATCTAAAATAGTTTTCTATTTAAATTATTTTAAAATGTAATTTATTTCTGTGATGCAAAGCTGAATTTTCAGCATCATTACCCCAGTCTGAAGTGTCACACGATCCTTCAGGATTATTCTAATATGCTGATTTGCAGCTCAAGAAATGTTTCTCATGTGTTTTTTCAGCAGGAATAGAAAGAACTGCATTTAATGTTTTACATTTATACATTTCGTTCATGCCACTTTGATGCATCCTTGCTAAATAAAAGTGTTAAGTTATTTTAATTAAAGAAATATTACTGACTGTACAATTTTGAACAGTAGTGTATTTCTGGAGTAGATGTTCCTGTTTATATAAGATTTTGTACTTTTCCAATACAATGCAGTTTTCAGACACATTAATTCCCCCACGGTTTCTCATTTTAAACGCCGTGTTTGGGTGCACACAGCAGGCGTCATATAGGAAATAGTTTGAGCCAAGTAAAAGATTCCTCTCTGTGACAGAGAGGGGTCAAAGATCTTCCGGCTCTTTCTGTGCATGACCTTACTAAAGCCTACTGTCGTGCAGCGGTGCGTGACCTCAACATGATGTCACGCTCTCATTCACCAGCTGCAGCGTCAGGAAGGGAAAAACTGAAGCATTTCTACAGATAATCTGCATTAAAGCAATGTTTAACGTTGCCTGGTTTGTTCTGTGTCAGGTTGGGAAGCTGATTGAGCTGTTGGCAGGGAAAGCCGGGGTTCTGGATGGGCGTTTTCACTATGGCACCGCTTTCGGGGGCAGTAAAGTGAAGGACGTTTGTGAGGATCTTATCCGCTATGGATACAATTACCAGGGCAAGGATTATGTCACATCAGGCATCACAGGGTAAAAAAAAGTGTTTGTTTACATCATCACTTATATCACAAACACAGTTCAGTTATTAAAGCCTACATTTATGCATTTGACAGACGCTTTTATCCAAAGCGACTCGCATTGCATTCAAGGCACACATTGACGCTCTAATCCGTTCTTGCTTTTCCTGGGAAGCTTAATTGATTTCAGTAATTGTGAATTTCATTCAAAAGCGTGCCTTGAATGTACTGCGTAAAAGCGTCTTCCAAATGTATACATGTTAATTCTATTTTAATGTCTGTATATTGCAAAAATCCACAGATCCACCAGAGGGTGTTTATACTGTAATGAATTAATTATTTATTATCATTTGCTCTAAGGGAACCTCTGGAAGCCTACATCTACTTCGGTCCAGTCTATTATCAGAAACTGAAGCACATGGTGTTGGATAAAATGCATGCCAGAGCACGTGGTCCGAGAGCGGTACTCACAAGGTAAGAAAAGCAAAAATGTGCGTTCTCTAAAATTTGACTTGTAATATGTGCTCAATAAGGTACAGTAATACCTCGGGTTACGAGCGACTTGGTATACGAGCAAATCGGTTTACGAGCATGGAGGGTCGAATCAGTGCACGAGAAACATTTTCCCTCCCCCACGTGCATTTTTTTGTGTGGAAAAAGTCCTAACGCTCAGCAGGTCGCGTGCATTTTTACTAGAAATTGCCTAAACACAGCCTTTCATAACAGTCACGTGGTTCCAACCCCTTTTATCACCCCTTAACTCGTTCATTCTTTGGCTGCATCATTCACCACAGTGATACTTTTATAAGTGATTTACAGAGGTTTTACCTCCTGTTATAAACATTAATTAATTCTGATCGCTATTGTTAACGTAGAGAAATATACATGTACAATTACCTCTAAGCAGTAACTGTCAGGAGTCATGAATTCATTGTCTCCTAGTCTGCCTGTGTGTGTATGTGTGTGTGGGGCCGTGGTCACTGATCACTGCAGCAGCCATCATCTCACGCATCTGATTCTCATGTCATCTGCTGTCTCTGTCGTTTGCTCGCGAGCGCACTGTCTCTGCCGGTGCTCACGCTCCATGACATTCACTCTGGATTATTACTTCAGCCCTGTTCCACAGGACATGGTTTGTTTTCTGCACTATTATAATAAATTCACTAATTTGCACTTGAATCCGGGTTTTGTGTTTTCCCTAGCTGACAGTAAACTCCCCTCCTCTCGTCTCCATCATGGCTAAGCTAAAGTGCTTTAAAGTAAATTGTCAAGTATTTTTATTGTTTACTTGTCAATTATTAATTCGTATTTATATGAGATCTTAATGGTTATAATTTTAACTAATTAATAGGGTAAAACCAAATTATAATTTTTTAAAATGGGCATTTATGGTCGCATGGAACGAATTGATTTTTAGTGCGTTCTTATGGGGGAAATTGTTTTGGTGTACGAGCATTTTGGTTTATGAGCTCGCTCTTGGAACGAATTAAACTCGTAAACCGAGGTATTACTGTAGTTGTGTTATTGTAGATTTTATTTAATGTTATGGTTCTCTTCATGCAGGCAGCCCACTGAGGGTCGTTCCAGGGACGGTGGTCTCCGTCTGGGAGAGATGGAGAGAGACTGTCTCATTGGTTACGGAGCCAGCATGCTGTTGCTCGAGCGACTGATGATCTCCAGTGACGCTTTTGAGGTGGACGTGTGTGGGCAGTGTGGTTTGCTGGGATATTCTGGATGGTCAGTAATATTGTTTGGGGAAAAAAATAATAGGACAATAACACAATTTCGGTGATCAACAATAATCAATGAATGGTAATCATAATCCAATGCATCAAAGCCATTAATAATCTGTCCATTTATGGCAGGTGTCATTACTGCAAGTCTTCGTGTCATGTGTCATCTCTACGGATTCCATACGCCTGCAAACTGCTCTTCCAAGAATTGCAGTCCATGAACATCATCCCTCGCCTCAAATTGTCTCGCTACAACGAGTGAAGGAGAGTGATTACAGCAATTCGCCAAAGCTTTCCACGCAGTATTATTAACGACTGCAGAAAACATTGTACGAGCTTTGAAAGATCCTTTCATTTGTATTAAACATCTCATATCTTATCTGTAAGATATTTATGTATAAAAAGAAGTGCCTGCTTGCTTTTTTGTTTAGTTTTTTTCACTTCAGCTTGATGATTGGCATTTCCTTTAGTTTATGTATGGTTGCTGTCCTAAATATGTTTCTGTTTACCTTCAGAATAATATTGTTTGTTTTGCAATAAAATTGAAAATGTAAATAATGAAAAATG
Organism: Rhodeus uyekii; assembly: GCA_037043235.1. Taxonomy (NCBI): domain Eukaryota; kingdom Metazoa; phylum Chordata; class Actinopteri; order Cypriniformes; family Acheilognathidae; genus Rhodeus; species Rhodeus uyekii. The sequence goes on from JAWRVZ010000003.1 coordinate 2,047,637, forward strand.
TCTGCATTTGTCTTTGTATTGAATTTCATGACATTTTTTTTCTAAAGATCGATCATCAGGATTTTTTCAAAATTTTTTCAGGATCATCAAGATTCCCTGTTAGTGGGGGGGGGGGGGGGGCAATCTTGATGAAGTGTTAATGTGACAACACTGACAGCAGAAAAGAGCTTGTTGTTACATTGACCACCTAACCACTTTGCTGCTATGTCTTTTCATTTTTTAACACTAAATCATCCATTATTCAGAGATTGCTCCCACCCACCAAGCAGCCGTGGAAGGCTTTGATTGGAAGAATGCATCTCACATCGGTAGAATGGGCACTGGCAGTGCGTCTCGCTCCCTGGTTGGGGGGGGGGGGGGGTATAAGGGTCTGAGGGTGTCTCTTTTTGCCGACTGCACCTGTCCTAGCTAATGAGGGGCTAATGAGACTGAGAGTAGACGAACAGAAAAAGGAAGTCTTCTGAGGAGAGGATGCACAGATTCCCTTCCTCCCCCTCCTTTCCTTCACAGCCTCCATCTTTAAAACTGTAATTAAGGAAATTTTCATTGATGTTTGGCCCTCTCTTGCCATCCACTTCCCAGCTTGTTAGAGGTGCTGGTTAATCCATACTGTTTCCAATGACTGCTGGGATATTGGCCTTTTGATGAAGCTTTCAATTTGTTTTTTCCTGTTTCTTTGATGGATTGTAGTGTTTTGTTGTTTATTCCGTACTTATTGTCAAGATGAGAGGTACATTACTCTTCCAAAGTTTGGGGTCTTTTATGTTTTAAAAAAATTCTCTAATGGTTGTCAAGACTGCTTTTAAAAAAAAATCAAATTAGAAACTGAGATGCTAAATTATGAAGTAATATTAAAAGACTAAATAACTTTTCTATTTTAAAATAGAATTTATTCCTGTTATGGCAGTGTTTTCAGTGCTGTGGTTTTGTCATCTGCTGCTTTAAATACTTGAGCTCTTTAAAGCAGAATGGATTTTGATTGGCTGTTGAAAATTGTATCATTCACTTGCTGGAAAAAAAAAGTTACAATGAGGTGATTCCAACAATGTAGTTTCTCTATTCCATTATATAGTTTTAGTTGTGCTGTGCTGTGGACTTTTTATTTTTATTTTTTTATCCAGTGTTGGGGAAATTTACTTTGAAAAGTAATTCATTACAATATTGTGTTACTCCCTAAACTGCGTTGCTTTGGTACAAAAGTTATATTTCAAGTCATTTTTCCTCATTCGTATGGTTGAATTGGATCATCAAAGGTCAACGTTAAAGACACTAGTTAATAAAATGAGATTAAATACACAAGGCATGTTGTTATTCAATATTTATTTGTTGTGGGTTTGTGGAATATTCTGAGTTTGCATTTCACTGTTTTTATTAATTTCTAAGTCTAGTAAAACTTAATACCATCTACTAAAACTTATAACCATCATGTTTGCACAATGCATTCAATCAATAAATGGAAAACATTACTTATTTGATAATGCATTATCAGCAATGCTTTGCTAGTTACTTGAAACAAGTAATCTGATTACATAAGTTACTTAGAGCATTACCCGTGACTCTGTTAAGAATATATCTTTATTGTTATAGTTATCATCCTGGGTGTGAACGGGCATTTACTCCAGTCTTCAGCATCGCATGATCCCGATGTTGAAAACAGTTGGGTTGCTTAATATTTTTAATATTATTTGAATAGAAGTTGAAAAGAACAGCATTTTTATGACCCTTCTTCCCTGTCACTTAATAAAAGTATTCATTTCAAGTGTACTGTAATTTTTTTAGATAAAATATCACACTAATAGCATAAACGATCATTTGAACTTTAACCACTTTGAAATTTAATACAGTAATCCCTCGCCACTTTGTGGTTCAAGTTTTGCGGCCTCAGTGCATCGCCAGTTTTTAAAAAATATTAATCAAAAAGTAAAACTTCAAAAATACCGCCATATCGGCAGCCGTATTGCGGAAAGCAGCGTTGTTTTATCGTGATGCGAGAGAAACGGTTTCCCAGGACGCCAGACAAAGAGAGAAACTCTCTCAGAGGCTTTGTACACACCCACGGCACTCAAACAAGGCACGTGATTGGTTCCCCGCGCGAGATCGACGAATGAGAGCACGAGTGGATGTATCCCGTGAGCTGATTGGCTGTTCCTAATTTGCGAATTTTCACCTATCGCGGGGGGTTCCGGTCCACATGAACCGCAATAAACGAGGGATCACTGTAAAAGCTTAAAATTCGGTTCTCCTCAAGTTCACACAGGTGTCTTAGTGATGTAATTTATCACATTAACCATCATCTATGGACAATAATGTTGGACTGTCCAAATATGTATTAATATATATGTATATACAAATGGATGTTTGTTTAGTATATTTTAATTTAATGCAATGACTTAATCATAAGCGACTTAAGTGTCTAAACACCTTTCGGGGGCCACTGTATAGCTGGTTGTTTCATCGAAACCTCAAATGCCAAATAAATATCTCCAGCTGAAGTCCGACCTCCACGCAGCGAGGAGGCCGTCGCCTGCGCAGTCTATAGGTGTAGGAGCGACCGTTCCTCTGCCATCCAGCAAGTGGGGAGCAGTTCCACCATAATCCCCCTTTCTCCTACTCACTCTCTCTTTCCCCCGTGGTTCCATTCATATTCTAATCACAGCTTTCCCTTCTGCAGTTTGTAGGCACTCCATCAGAGCCCTCCCTGCCTCAGGCTCTACACTTTTACTTCCCCCTTTTGTGGCTGTGCTCTCCTCCCAGCACACTAAAATAAGGTTGCTTCAAGGAGAGAGAGAGAAGTGGAGGGGGTCCACCAAACTTTCTATCCAGTTTTGCCAATGGCCTACAAAGTTTTTGGATGTTTGGTTTCAAAAGATGACGATGAACATGTTTGCGTGTTGTTTTTTGCAACCTCATCACTCTGATTGGAATTAACTCGACTTTCACGCTCCCGTTTCCAGACCTATTAATGGTGTTGCACACATCAAAAAAGTTCTGCAATGGGCCAAAAAGTGGCTCTTGGATGGAGAACTTTAAAACTAAAGCAGCAGGGGCAGAGTCTGTATGTGCGTATGAGGAGAGGGTACGAAAACGTATTAAATGCTATAATGGGAGACTGGGAGGCCACAGTGCTGGGATTGCGTAGATCTAAGCCTCTTTTTTTCTGGGAAGGGAGCTTTTCTTATTCAAAGCAGCCCCACAAAAGACTTCCAGTGAGCCTTGCCACATCCCCATCTGACTCGAAGCCATTCATCAGCCTGCCGAGCCTATCAATGACATGTCCCCCATCAGGGCTCCTATAAAATCAGCCCCTTTCCCATGAAACATCAGCAAACATTTTGACGGCTCTGGCTTTTCCCCCGCTGGATCTCTGGAGTCTGTGACCCCCCCACCCCACCCTACCCCACCCGCTTCTACAACCCACACCCCCACCTCCATCACCACCGCCACCCTCTCCACGGACCTCACATCTTATGCATCTCTGCGGCGGGCAGTTCTCTCGGAGAGACGGCGGGAGTTGAGGAGGGGGAGTCCAGCACGGAGCCATTTTCTCAGAGGAGCCCCTGGAACGTGCATGGGAAGAGGATGCATTGTGGGCTGCTGGAAGAGCCTGACATGGATTCCACAGGTTGGTTCCTGCTGCACCGCTGTGACATTGGGACGCCTGGGATCTGGGCACTTTTGGAACGTGAAACGGGCCTTGGGATTCTAGGGACCTGAGATTGGCATCAGAAAAAGTTATTTAACCTTCCGTCAGGGAAGCTCTTGAATCTAGTTCACCAAGAGATAATTTGGCATGCTTTTTTGGCCTCTTTTTAATTGCTCTGGATGGGTGTGCATCTGCTGAGAATATTGATTTACACATTGTTTTGGGACTATGTAAAGTGGACTGTGTTTTTACGGAGTAGCAATATGACCTTAAATGAGACTAAACTCACGTAAGGTCACGGTTCTGAGTTTGTTGTCCAGTTTAAAAGTTTTTTTTTTTTTTATTATGCACCTGCTTAATCGAGTTGAGTCAAAACTGTGCTCGGTACTATAGAATTGCTTCTACAGAAGGTGTAAATTGTAAAGACGACATTATTTCATACAGATTATGTCTAGCTGTAGTGTTTAACTACAAAACGTGTCTCATTTACTAATTTCATTTCTAAAATGTAACATTCCACGTGGCTTCAAAAAGCAGTTAACCATCCTTTAATAATATTCAATGGAGTTCTTTTGTGGAAAAAAAGTTAATTATTAGATATTTGGGTTACGCTTTTCCATACTGGTGTTCAGCGCATGATTATGAATGATCTCAGATCAGTCTCGCCTTTAGATTGGATTTAATCCAATTATTTAGAGAACTACTTAAACTGTTCACAGAGCAAATGATTCAATTACAGACTGAAAATCTGATCTCAACTGACTATGATGGAGATTCATTAGATTCCGAAGGGGGGAAAAAAGATTTGTTGAGTTTCTAAATAACAGCTGCGGTATAATAACAATACTTTATCATTTAAATTAAATAAAATGAAAAATGGTAATTTGGCATTTCAAAGCATGTTCGTATTTGAAATAGTTTAAATGGACTGTTATCATTGATAGTTACCTTTCAAAAATAACCTTATAAAATATGTTTATGTATATGGAATATTTAAGTAAATCGAATTTATGTTTTTCTCCATCTCATTGCAGGTTTACTAACCTAAATTTTCAGAAAAGTGTCAGAAAAAGGAATATGTTAATTCAATTTTAGAGTTAGAAAGAGAACCAAACTTTACTCAGAACTTTAATTAATAAATGTACTCACAGCTCCTTCGAAATGCATAATAGGTTATTTTTCAAAACTTCTGCTTGCCTTTTGAAGCGAGGATTTTATGATTGTGGTGCAGAAAACGAGAATATCAAAGCTGGGCCTGATTCAGATTTTCACATTTTAATTTGCCTCCCAACTATGACCTCCAGTTGAGAATATAGATTTCAGCTTCTTAGTCATTTCAGTCAATGCAAATTTGCCTCACTAAATATATATTTGAATCAAGTCAAAACCACTTCTCACTTTACACCTGCCGTTTGAGTAGTTAGATGTTTAATGTCTATCAAATAACTCATCCAAACAAGTTTTAAGTATCATAACTATCTCCATAACGTCAGCCGCCACCTGACGCACAAGTTGTGGGCTATTGGTCGCCAAGTGACCGTCGTAGCGGCTCGTGCAGGAAAACGTGACAGACTTAAGACTTAAGTTCGAATCGAATTATAAGTGTTTCTGTCTTGTGATGTAAGAAGTCGGCTAAGAAACGAGAACGGCGCTAAAAGGCTTCTGTTATGACGACACAGCCACGGAGGAGCGCGCGGAATCAATTGAGCGTGCGCGCGCCTCTAATTCGCCTCAGGAACAATAAGGGATTCCTGCAGCTCTGCTGAAAACATTTCAAATAGAGTCCCAGCTGCCCAAATATCCCCACAATCGATTGTAATTGAATTGCTCCGTCATTATTATGCCCCTCGAGACTATACGAAAACTGCGAAACAACCACGTTTTCTAATGTGTATTGCACTCGGCCACAAACTGACAGTTAAAGCAAACTAGAATAACTATAGACTATGGAATTCAAAATGATGAAAATTTAACAATTACAGTTCAACACATTCCCAAAATAATTCAAGCTTTGAATAGGTCTAGTTATGTTTGGAAACCACTTCGCGTTTTTGCACCTGTTGCTTTATTTCAAGATGAGAATAATAGTAGGCTGTTGTATAGATGGTGTAAATTAAATAGTAGTATGCGGTTGAAATATGGATTATGTTTGAATAAATAAAAATAGAATTAAATAGAAAGGGGCTTTCAACATAAAACCTTTGTAGATTCGTTTGTTTTTGTATTTGTTCATTTAAAAAATAAACAATAAAAAAACTAGAGTATGTAACAAATATGGCCTTCGGGAAGCCTACGATAAAGAGGTAGAATAATACAAATATATATATTATTTTTTCCCTCGCTTTTGCAGAGAGCTGGATTGAAAGATGCCTGAACGAAAGCGAGAGCAAGCGCTTCTCCAGTCACTCTTCTATTGGAAACATGTCCAACGACGAAAGTGAGTATAATGTATCGGCATGAATAAATGAAATGAAAATAAACTGCATGAAACAGTAATAATTCTGCTCAAAGAGAACATAATGTGAATGTTATCATTGACTGAACTTATCTTTCAAAAAAAGAAAAAGAAACAAGGAAACGTATTTTATAGGCTAATATATGTAACATTTTATAGGATAGGCTGTAGGCTACATATAATGCATAGGATGTATAATTTATCCATTTTATTACTGATTCTGATTGTTTTGTTTTTCTTTTGAAAAAAGACGAAGAGAAGGAAAATAACAGATCATCTAAGCCACATTCAACACCTGCTACATTACAATGGTGAGACACCAAAAATGTACTTATTTTCACCTTTACCACCGCTGAACAGAAATCTGAAACGTTTTAAACCATAGACCAAAGTAATGAATATAGTAATTAACTTTAAAATTTGAATGGCATCCAATAGGAGAAAACGGCTTCAGTCTGTGGAAAAAGAAATATAGACTATAGTTTTTGTATACTTTTAGTTTGAATTACTTCAAACAAATCATTCGCTTTTAGGAACTGTAGGTCATTAAAAATTCTGAATTTCCAAATGTCTGTGCAAATGTTTGCAGTCCTGTTGGTTGTAATAGTCAGTTTCAAGAATCATACACGCAAACAGACTTACAACCTCACAGAAAACGACTTTAAATTTCAAATCACTTATTAACTCTTTCCCCTCCAATGTCGGAAATTTCCGACTTTCCGTGTATATTCACTGTTATACTACAGAGGGCGCTATTACACGTCTACTGACTGCCTGCTGAATCTCCTGACCAAAAAACACAGGAAAAGAAGAAACAGAAACAAGCGATATCATATTCATATCATCATCATTAAACTGCATAAATCAAATCTGTCACTGAGGGAAATGGATTAAATTAGATTTTTTGTTGTTTAAAAAAAGCAGAGGGTCTGTTCTTTTCATATAGTTGAATATATTCAGATATTCACACAACAAAATATTCTGGGACCTTGAAACTTTTATGAAAATGATTTTTAAAAAATCCTGTCGGTGGCTGCCAACTTTTTTTCCCCCTTTTCTTTTCTTTTTTTTTTTAAAAGCTGGCGGGGCAAGAGTTAAAGTATCGGTCAATATTATGAAAACTTGCTTGTCTATCTTGTACACTGGCAAAAAAGCACAAAAAATTAGGCCATTTTCACTCATTAGAAGTTATTTTTATTTATTATAAGTTTTGCAAAATGTTATGTTAACCATTACTTGAAGATCACTCCAGTACATACAGTATAACTGCAGAACTTTAGAACTACCTCCCTCTATATTTGACTGAAAAGTCGATTTAGTATTGACTTATGATGCCTAGACCCTAGTTTTCTATGTACACTGACCTAACTGTGTTTTCATTAGGCTGGAGGAGAACTATGAGATCGCAGAGGGTGTTTGTATTCCTCGCAGTGCACTGTACATGCATTACTTGGACTTCTGTGAGAAGCTTGATTCTCAGCCGGTCAACGCTGCAAGCTTCGGGAAGGTAGAAGCCTGTATTTCACAATGATCAGATATTGTCTCTTTTATGATAATCATGTTTGGATGAGGTTATCAAAGGTCCTGTAAAAATGCATGTTCACGTGAAAGAGTAAGGAAAAAAAAAAGAAAAGCATGACATAATACTTGGTATTATGAAGAGCCACAGCCAGTGGTCTTTTCTTACACCTCTTCTGCAAACTCATAGCTGGACAATATAAACAATGAACATGTTCACCCTTGTTCCCACAACCCCTCAACCCACCTACTCATATAGCCACCCCCCGACACCCTTGTCCCTCTCCCCCGGGTCCTGTCGGAGGATATTGAAAAAGAGAGGGGGCCTGGATTAATGTGTAATTAAAGGAAATTTGGAAGGGTGAGATGTTGCGGAATGTTAGATCAGTGGCTGGAGCAGCGTGGGGTGTCCTTTAGGAAGGCTTCATTGATTCAGGACAAAAAAGAGAGAGAGAGCTGGACCTGCCTCCCTGTCTGCTCATTTATCAAGCCAAGCCTGACAGAAACTTCACAGCTTGGCCTCTTTTTTCATCCCGCACAATAGAGAGCTTCACTGTTTGCAAAGTTTTCTGCACCAGGAGCTGGACCAAGGAGCTCATGGACAAAAAGCAGAGAGAAAAAGAGAGATTGGCCAGAAAAGAAATGTCAGTGGACATGTATGAGTCGAACAAGATGATTGAGTAGATATTTTTGTTGTAGTTGTAACAGATAACACACTGATGTCACAAAAGGTCTGGCCACATCATTTTAATATATATGTGTATGTTTTATCGTTTTTCTTTTAACCTGATCCTAACAGATAATAAGACAACAGTTTCCTCAGTTAACCACACGGAGACTAGGAACCAGAGGCCAATCAAAGTAAGGCTTCTTCTCCTATATTAAATCAATTTAAATATGTTTTGTCTGAGCCAAGTGGAATCAATATTACATCCAAAAAATAATAATGATAATTTATTTGAACAATTATTTTTTGGCTCCCTTATTTATCCACCCTCATGTGGCTCCAAACCCCAACATATTTATATTCCTGCAAATTATCAAATATATATATATATTATATATAATATAAAAAAATATATTTTTATATTTTATTTCAAATATATAATAGTCATTATTAGTCAAAAGTTTGGAATGATTAAGATTTTTTATATATGATAAGAAGTCTATTAAGTTCACTAAAGCTGCATTTATTTGATAAAATATTGTAAAATATTATTACTATGTAAAAGTGAATATTTTCTATTTCAAAATATTTAAAGATGTAATTTAATCCTGCAATGGCAAAGCTAGATTTTCACCTTCAGTGTCATGAGATTCATCAGAAATCATTCTAATCTAAATATATATTATATATTCTAAAACATATTAAAAAAGAAACCAGAGTATTTTAAATTGATAAATATGTATGTATTTAATATATGATTTTACATTTTAAATATGTATGTATAGGAATGTATGTTAAAACCTTTGCTTGTAGACAGAAAATGTCACTAAAAAAACAGTTGTCTTAGTCATTAAGAGACACATTACCATTTACACCCCCACAAAAAAGATTATGTATGATATATTAATGTATAGTGTTTATGAATTTAAAAAATGATCACTGTAAATCTACTTTAGATTATAAGCACTTTTAAATTAGGTCTGGTTTAGTAAAGCAAACACATTAAAACTCATACGATCTATATCCTGGCACTTACTTGTCCCTCTTAGGTATCACTACTATGGAATCGCTGTGAAGGAGAGCTCCCAGTACTACGATGTGATGTACTCTAAAAAGGGCGCTGCGTGGGTGAACGAGACGGGCAAGAAAGAGGTCACCAAACAGACAGTGGCGTATTCACCACGCTCCAAGCTGGGCACTCTCCTGCCAGACTTTCCAAATGTCAAAGACCTAAATCTGCCCGCCAGTCTGCCAGAAGAGAAGGTAAACAGATCACTAAAACCTCTAACTGCTAACCTCCAACTCCAACCCCCCCTCTCCCTCCTCCTGCCTGCTACCCACCCCTCTAGATCCTGCTTTCATGTGTCAGGCGGACCTTCCCTGGGCCTGGATTTAGATGAGGACCTGGAGGATTTATGTGTTGGTTCCTAGCGAACTCTTAATCTTTCAAGTAGATAATAAGATCTCGCATTGGACAAAGGACGGGCACTTGCTGTCTCACTTTAAAAAGGTGCCTGTAATTTTAAATGGTTTGTGAGTTTCTGATCTTTAAAGCCTCTTTTTATACACTGGTTTGGCAAGACCTTGTAAATAGGCATTGTTCGTGAAAGCAGCTTTTTTGTAGTTTGGAATTTGTATTCTCTTTCTTTTGTGCTAGAGCCATTTAGAGTCTTATTAATGCATGGCCATGAGTCAGGAATGAATTTGGTATGACATCATTAACATGTGAATTAGTCTCTTTTGGAAAGTATGATTAAAACTTGTTTAAATTGGCTGTTTTTCTCTACAAGGTCTCAACCTTTATCATGATGTACAGAACTCACTGCCAGAGAATATTAGATACAGTCATACGAGCCAACTTCGATGAGGTTTGACATTTCTGCTTCTTTTTTCCTTTTTTAATTGCATGCATTAAGATGCTTTGAATGCGTTTTCCTCAAGCTTTTCCATCCATTGACATTAGTTGGTATGGTTCACAAGAAAAGTCTTCCCTAATGTTTTATTGCAATATTTATTTGTCTGTGTATATGCTTAGGTCCAGAGTTTCCTGTTGCACTTTTGGCAGGGCATGCCACCCCACATGCTCCCTGTCCTGGGCTCTTCTACAGTGGTGAATATAGTGGGTGTGTGTGACTCTATATTGTACAAGGCCATCTCAGGAGTCCTCATGCCCACTGTCCTACAGGCTCTGCCTGACAGGTGAGTCCCATCCCTGCCTATTTTGAATTTGTTAAAAAGTCTTTATAACAGTAATTATACATTCACAGTCTTTTGAAAGTTCTGCATAAGTTCCCTGGCATAATTCTGTGTGAAAGGGGCAGAAGTGTAAAAGTACAGATACTTTACAGTGAAAATGACTCCATTAGAAGTTGCAAGTCACCAATTCCAATACGACTTGAGTTAAAGTTTTAGGCCTGGTTTCAGAGACATTGCTTAGAATAAGCCAGGGTTAGGCCTTAGTTTAAGTAGGACCTTTAAGAAGCTTTTATAAACGTGCCTTAGAAAGAAAGAAAAACATTACTGGTATGCATCTTGAGACAAAACAATGGCACTGACGTATTATTCTTTTAGATAGCTGTTCATTTAAATTATTTTTGTACAGAAATCATTCAGTTCAGCTCAAACATGCATTGTAGTCTAGGCTTAAGCTTTTTTGAGTGAAACCAGGGGATATATTATCTGATTTTAACAGTACTTATGTTTTTTTTACGTTTATGATAGTCAGAAACAAGAAACAGTTGATTATTTTTAATGATCAAAATAAAACTGAACACCTAAAAATTGCAATTGTGACAGAACAGCGGTTAGGAAAGTAAGGTATAAACTACCTCCTAATGCTTTCACATTCACCTAAAGTAGCCTTGTTGACAATTTTGGTTGCATAAGGGCAAAACATGATATAGTACCTTCAATACACTATAAATGACAATATTGCTTTTTTTGTTGCACAAATACATTTCTGCAGAAAAAGTTAGGTTCCATGCAAAATGTAAGGAGCAATTTCATTACTCATCCCAAATGTACTGAGTGAAGAGTACGTATATGTCTTCAAAACTCTTTGAAACTTAGTAAAACTACAAAGTAACCAAAAAGATAGTTGAATATAGTTACTGATTCCACTTACTCAAGTACTTTAATTATTTAATGAGCAAAAGAAAACTTGATTTTATTCATTGAAATTGGCTGCATTAAGAATAGCTGTACCTATATGAAGTGGATGCAGGGGAGAGATTGGTGGCAAAGTCAAGTTAAAGTAAAGTAAAATCACATTTTAATAAGCTAACAAAGATTGCATATTATGCGTATTATATATGATATTATATCTCACATTCAACATCATCAGAATTGCCTCAGTGCTTATTGAACTCCAAGCCTAGAGACGTTTTTCTTTAGTCAAATGGACCTTTGCCTTCAAGCTCAATAAATACCTTAAATACTATTGCCACAGTGATCATTGCTGACATTATCTGCATATCAAACACTTGCGTCAGGGTAATTAACTTACCAGAAGATTTCCTGTCAATGACGCATGACTCCAATTTTAATTGCACCACACAAGAGGTCAAAAATGTAATTGCGTCAGAGCATCCTTTGGACTGTACATATGGAATGTTTTTATACACTACAGTATGTCCTTGTTCATGTGTTTTGATAATGCAGCCTCACTCAGGTGATCAGGAAGTTTGCCAAACAGCTGGATGAGTGGCTGAAGGTGGCATTACATGACCTGCCCGAGAACTTGCGCAACATAAAGTTTGAATGTAGGTGCTAATATAATCATAATTAACTTTGCTAGTATTCTAAGGCTATTTTTGAGCAAATATTACATTTTTATTCTCAGTGTCAAGAAGATTTTCCCAGATACTTAAACGACAAACATCATTAAACCATCTCTGTCAGGTATAAAGCAAATTTTATGTTTAATATTTCACTTTCCTCTCTGCCTCCTATTCTCCATCATGCTTGCAATTATGTTTTTATAAATGTCTTTGATCAATCTTAGCGCAGGGACAACATTTTATGAAATACTTGCTCTCGCAGGCCTCTCGAACGGTGATCCACAGTGCAGACATCACCTTTCAAATGCTTGAAGACTGGAGGAACGTAGACCTCAACAGCATCACTAAACAGACTCTTTATACAATGGAAGACTCCAGAGAGGACGAGAGGAGACTTGTCATCCAATGTAAGGAGTCAGGATCAGATTTAAATGAAAAAGTATTAGAAAAGACGGACCTAGCCGGACTGATTCCGATTGATTTATTAGTGTTTCTGTACTACACTAGTTTGGTGTAGTCCACCACATGCAGAATCACATGCAGTGCTGTGCTAAAAGCCCCACTGGTGTACGTTTCGGATTTCACACAGTAGCTGTCAACCAGCGCTGAATCATTCCCACGACCATGACCAGCGAGCTTTAACCACAGACACTGAGAGGTTAACCCTCACAGTTTGACACCCTGAGGAGCATTTCAAATTCATTTCAGCATCAACCTCTCACTTGACTGATCAGGTCAAAGTTCAAAGATTCTGTCATGTCATCCTCAAAAGAGGATTCTAGGCTCCTCTCTCTACAATTTCATACAGAGATCTCAAATCTGTGCCAATAGTATTTTTGTAATAGTGGATTTGCAACCTTTACAAGCAGGAATTAGGAATTAAAATGTTTTTTGAGAAATACATGCATGAAAATATAAATACATATTTTAATCTCTCCCTCTAACTGTTTTCTGCTGTTTTTCAGTGTATCAAGAATTTGACAGACTGTTGGAGGACCAGTCCCCCATTGAAGCCTACATTGAGTGGCTGGACTCTATGGTGGAGAGATGTGTCGTGAGGGTGCGTGTACACATAACCATATTTCACCAAGTACAACATGTTCCTGGATCAATATCTTTGTTGATCTTAGAACAACATTCCAATCAACCAATCAGATTTGAGGGAAAAGTTTATAGTTTATGTCAGTTTTAGGCGTACAACCAGGGTTAGGTTCAGGGGTAGAGATATTGTAAGGAAAAAAATTTCAGACAGGAATATTGTTCCAGGATCAACAAAATATGTATATATATGACCACAGGAATTTATATTCTACAGTACGATGATCATATAACTAGATATCTGATTATATTGATAAAATATAGGCCTATACAAATACAGTGGAGTTTGGTTATATCGACGGCCTCGGGGGTTGCAAAAAAGCTTCGAGATAACCGTTTAGCGAGAGATAACCAACAGCCAATATGGCGATTTATTTGATGAAGCGATCGGCATGCTATAAAAATGTACATACACTGTATATGTTTGCTAACAACAAAAGGCATATGTGCAGCAACTAAAAGCAGAGATTTACCAGTATACAATAAAAACACCTTCCATTCTCCATACAAACCTTTCATTATATTCTCCAACATTGCAAACACAATTTCGCTCACAGTGTAAACCGTCATAACATATTCGTGAGGTCATCACGCTGTACTAGATTGCATACTTTCTTGCGTTCTGCCTGTCTAATGTGCTCTCTCAACAAATTCGGCTTCATCCCGTCTTTTAATAACCTTCAATCCGTTCTTCAATCCACAGCAGCGCTGAGCAGAGCTCACATCAGAAACAGAAACAGGGATGTGTTTGTGTGTGTGCGTGTGCGTGTGTGTGTGTGTGTATGCGGGTTGTGTGGCTGTACTAGATTGCATACTTTCTTGGGTTCTGCCTGCCTAATGTGCTTTCTCAACAAGTATGCCCACAAATTGTCACCAATAAACGGCTTTAACCAGCCGTAGAATTCAGGGTTTGATTCCCACTCCTTCCTGTATTTTTGGGTGTTCAGTTTTGACTGAGACATGATAAGCAAGCCGGCTAGTTAGCTTTTGTCACAGACAGGCGCACTCACACAGTGGACGAGAGTACGTGACTGAGGCTGTGTGAGTCAAACAAATGCAGCAATTTATATTTCTGCAGTGATTTAATTATTTTTTAGACAAAGAACATTTGACATCCCGTACTGCCATTGCATAATCAGCCAGCGGCGGTTTCCCGCACATGCGCGATTCATTTGCACGTGGAGGAGTGAAGATCTTCTGCTCTCCCTGCATCTGGGAGCGGCTACTGCGCGAGCACCGGGCCGCCTGTGAGTGCTTTGGCTGCTCCTTGAGAAGAGTAAGAACGATATGTGCTTTCACTTCAGAGAGTCTCCAAAAGTCTCCAATAACTCCAGATAAAGTCGTTTGATTTGTCGCTAGTCGCTTTTTTGAAAATTTGTGCTAGAGTGGTCTGAAAACTCGCTAAATATAGCGACAAAGGCGGCAAGTTGGCAACAATGACCACGGTCCACGTGCAACGCGAACTCAGCGCATGCGCAGTGAACTCTCAGTCACGAGATAACCATGTGAAGTGGCGTATATGTCCCTCGTTTTTGCTTGAGATACTAGGATTCGGCGACATTAAAGAATCGACGTAACCGATGAGAAAATAATAAGACAAATAGGGAGTTTGTCGGTTCCACTTCAAAAATGTCGACATAATAGGGTTGGCGAGTTAACCGTGAGTCGAGATAAGTGAACTCCACTGTATATCTGTATATCCACTTTCATACCTTTCAAACATTTGGGGTCGTTTAGATTTTTTTAATGGGTCGTTCTCCAGGCTGCATTTTTTTGATAAAAACATACACACAAAAAAGTAATATTATTACTATTTGAAATAATTTTTTTCTATTTAAAATATTTTAAAATATAATTAATTTGCTGTGATGGCAAAGCAGATTTTCAGCATAATTACTCCAGTCTTTCAGAAATCCTTCAGAAATCATTTACATTTCTTATTATTTTAAATGCTGAAAGCAGTATATGTAAAGAGAGTTTGCCTCTTTCCTGATGTCTTATTTTTTTGCATGTTTGTCACACTTAAATGTTTTTAGATCATCAAACAATTTTAAATATTAGTCAAAGATACAAGTAAACACAAAATGCAGTTTTTAATTGAAGGTTGTTATTATAAAAGGAAAACAAAATCCCCCCCTCCAATTTCTCTAGCCACACCCAGGTCTGATTATTACAACACTTGTTCTCAATCAAGTAATCACTTAACTAGGACCTTCAAAAAAAGATCTTCAAAAGCTAGACATAATGCCGAGATCCAAAGAAATTCAGGAACAATTGAGAAAGTAATTGAGATTTATCAGTCTGGAAAAGGGTGTAAAGCCATATCTAAAGCTTTGGGACTCCAGCGAACCACAGTGAGAGCCATTATCCACAAATGGTGAAAACATGGAATAATGGTGAACCTTCCCAGGAGTGGCCGCCCGACCAAAATTACCCCAAAAACGCAGCGATAACTCATCCAAGAGATCACAAAAGACCCCACAACAACATCAAAAGAACTGCAGGCCTCAATAGCTTCAGTTAAGGTCAGTGTTCATGACTCCACCATAAGAAAGAGACTGGGCAAAGATGGCGAGACAAAAGTTGCATGTTTTGGAAGGTGTGTGTCCCATCACATCTGCCGTAAAAGTAACACCACATATCAGAAAAAAACATCATACCAACAGTAAAATATGGTGGTGGTAGTGTGATGGTTTGGAGCTGTTTTGCTGCTTCAGGACCTGGAAGACTTGCTGTGATAAATGGAATCATGAATTCTGCTTCAGAGAATATCTGGCCATCTGTTTGTGACCTCTGGCTGAAACAAACGTCGGTTCTGCAGCAGGAATATGATCCAAAACACACCAACTGACCACCTCTGAATCGCTGAAAAAAGACAAAATTAATTACTTTTTCACACAGGGCCATGTAAGTTTGGATTTCATTTTCCCTTAACAACCTTCATTTCAAAATTGCATTTTGTGTTTACTTGTGTTAACTTTGACTAATAGTTAAATTAGTTTGATGATCTGAAACATTTAAGTGTTTCAAAAAAAAAAAAAAAGAAATCCGGTAGGGCCAAACTCTTTTTCACACCACTATATATAGATTTAATGGAAATATTTCAATACATTTACATTTGTGCATTTGGCAGACACTTTTATCCAAAGTGACTTGCATTGCATTCAAGGTACACATTGACATTCTAATCAGTTCTTGTTTTCCCAGGGAATCGAACCCATGACCTTGGCATTGCAAACGCCACACTCTAATGTTTGAGTTATAGGAAAAGCAATAGGAATATCAATAATTGTCATAGCATTGTTTATATGTTCTTCAAATCCAAACAACTCTAAATGCTGTCACAATATACTTAAGACCTATCGTGATGCAATGCCCCAACTTAATGATGTTTTCATGGCCCCTTTTCATGGGGCCTCAATTATAGTCCAAATATGGGCTTGTAAATCACGTTGCCATGGGAACTTATACTACTTACCAGACAATAGTTCAATGGGAAGCAAATCAAATAGTTGACTTGTTGACGTGTTTTTCGTACTTGGGGGTTAGGCCCCGGTATGGCCCTAAAGGTTAAGGCCCCTGTGCCTTCCCCTAGGCTTTTCTAATGGTAATACTCCCTTTAGGTAGCAGGGAAGAGACCCGGATGCCTGAAGAGGGTTGCTCAGCAGTTCCTGCTCATGTGGTCATGTTTCGGGACCAGAGTTATCCGGGATATGACGCTGCACAGTGCACCCAGCTTTGGTGAGTCAAGCTGCACTATTTTGTCACAATCATCCTATTAGATTAAAAACTTCTCCTGATTTTATTTGCTTAAGTCTGTCAAGTGTTTGTTTTATTATTATATATATTTTTTTTAATAAAAAGTGTCAACTTTTAACTAAGATGGCAGCTTTGTTAACTCTTGGCTTACATCATCTAGCTGTCTATGGCAAAGTTACTGAAAGAAAGGCCATAAAAGAGGGAAAAGCCCCCTCCCTTTAAGCTCTGTCTGTGAATATCAAAGGCACAGCTGGTTGCAGTGTTTTGATAATGCAGCGCTCTGTACAAAACAGCTAATTAACAAAGGCTAACCCCCACCAAGTCTTTCCCCCTCTTCCCATTTTATGACCGGGCAGTATTGCGCCCAGTCCGCTGAATAGCCGCGATGTTTATTATGCACATAGTGGCTGGAGTTGCTAACACAATGTGAGGATTGTGCCATGCTCCTTATGAATTCTTTCCCCCATCTCATTCAGAACATGGACTCAAATCATCATATGCTTCAGTAACTCTGTAGAGTTTATGGTTGGACTGCTAGTTTGGTTCTGACTTGGTTTTGAGTTCTTACTGTTTAAACGTGCTTCCGTATTATGACAGTTAACAATATCAATTGTATTTTCTTGAAACTCTTAAGAGCTCTCGTGACTTTTTTCGGACAGGAGACTTTAATTGGTCTAAACTTTTTATGGTAAATGGGATTCTTTATATTTCTAGGCTCATTCCATCTGATCCACCTCATGTTTGATGACTATGTACTATACCTGCTTGAGTCTCTGCACTGCCAAGAGAGAGCCAACGAACTGATGAGGGCTATGAAAGGAGAGGGCTCACCAGGTAAGATCGATTTGATTGAAGCAATAGGTCTGATCGGTCATGACAGCAATTTGTAGACCAACACAGAAAGCTAATTTGTCATTTCATTAGTTTTTTACGCCTATAAAGTCTACTGTATCAAATTTAATACTCACATTTCTAAGGCCTCTAAATTATCAACATGATCAAAACTTTGCAGAAAAAGCTGTACACAATTTGATTGGTCGTTTATACTTTTTTAACAAGTATAAAGCCTTTCAGTATAATTTTAAATACATCCCCTTTCAGGTTGTGGATCATGTTTTTCTTTGCTGTCTCTTTTTATTTTGATAAAGTAAATATTAAAATAACTCTTGTATTATTAGTGATATGATATTCCTGGACTGTACAAACTTAGGTTAACTTCATTATCCACATATGATTTTTTTGAAAAGTCATGTTCATATATCAAACGTCTCTCAGTCATCATCATATTGTATTCCATTATACCATTATATGCACATTTTTGCTCAGTCTGGACCTTTGAATAACACTGAGGAGTTTTTTCCTCTTCAAGTATGAGTACATATTATGATACTATATCATACTGCAAGCCATAAAAGCCAAAAATCTGACTATTATTTCATATCATGCTTTACATGATTAAAGGTTACAATTGAATGAAAGCAATGGTTGTCCACTCAACTCACATCCTGATAGCAACTTGTTAGCTATTTACATTATATATATATGTATGTGTGTGTATATATATGTGTGTGTGTTTTATGTTAGTTAGAGCTGATTTGTTGCTGATCTATCTGGTGGAAAAGGTTTCTATCTGGTTTTCTATTGATCTCAGTGTCAAAAAGTGGCTGTTGCAAAGTATATTGTTCAGGGAAGAAGGAGTGAATATCTGGTGAATATTTTACATTTTAAGAACCAAAATAAATCAACAAAAAAATAAAAGTAATGGTACTCAAAACATACTCATAGAAAAACATACTCAAAACAAAACATAACTAAAATGTCCAGGCCTGGTGCCTCGTCCTGCTTGCCACCGTGTCCCAATCACATCTGGTTAAGTTAGTTCAGATGTGAGCTGTGACATCTTACACCAACACAAGTTCAAGTTCAGTTTATTTATAAAGCACATTTAAAAATGGCCTGCTGTACAACAGGTAGAAAGAAAAGAAAAAGAAAAAGAAAAGAAAGAAAACCGTACACAAAGCACAAAAGAAAACAATAAAATAAGAAATAAAAAACAAATAGAAAACAAAACAAAATAGAAACAGCCAAAAACAAAAACTGAGAGGCAGAGGCAAAGAGACATAGTCAACCGTACACACATCCACATAAACACATATGTATATATATATATACATGCATAAACAACTGCATATACACAAAAACCCCAAATAATTACATATTATACATCAACAAATGCGAGCGAGAAAAGATGAGTTTTAAGGTACGATTTAAACTCAGATAAACTGGAAGCCATTCTAACAGGGTCTGGAAGATTGTTCCATAGTGTGGGGCCAGCCACTTCAAAAGCTCGATTTTTTTGCACCATCACAAGCATCAAAAACATTGTGTTCACTGCAGCAGTGGAAATCTAAAATAATGTCATAGTTCTCAAAATCGCAAAGATTTCTGAACATTTTAGGCTTTTGTTTTGGGCTACTACAGCAGATACTGGGGAAGAGTTGATGATGATGTGCTCCACCCCCACATCTACGTCACCTGGACCGTATTCTCCTGCCAAGTCTGTTCACTCGGTGAGCGTACCAGCAGTAGGTTCCCCCAATTCAGCCCAGTCTCCAGAGTACACCAGCATATCAGCTACCACAGGTAAATGGTGACTCTGAACTGATTACAACACAGTAACACATTCAATAGTACAACTGGCACAGGCCCATTCCATGCATTCATTAATACTGTATTTCACAGTAAGATCATTTAATTAACACGGCAAACACGTTTCTCTGTATATGTATGTCTGTATGTGCCAGGAGCTGTTCAGTCATATACCTGGTCCCTTACATACACAGTGACAACCTCAGGTGGCAGCCCACCCGAGACCGGATCCCAGCTTTCCTGCATGAGAGGTGGACCCCCTATACACAGCTCTTCCTCTGCCCACAGGATGCCAGTTTACCCACACCGGGATGAGCATGGGTGAGCCCCCAAATCAATGAGAAGACATTAAAAATGTGGATTGAAAAGTTGTGCTGAGAAAACGATGTTTGAAGTGTGGATTGTGAAATGTTTTTAGAGATTTGTACTCTCATGTTTCTCCAGGTATACTGGCAGCTATAATTACAGCAGCTACGCAAACCAGCACCATCATGCCATCCAGAGTCAGTACTCCAGTTTAACCCATGAACCAGGGCTGCCCACCCCTCTGCACTACTCCTCATACCACCGGACCTCTGCGCAGGTCAGGCTCCTCACACACAAATTGGACATACAACTATTTATAAAATATTATGAACCATATGATTACAGAATTCACCATTTCCACTTTATATAAGAAAAAAATTGATTAAATTAAATATCATAATTCCAAGTACAAATTACGATAAATTTAAATTATTTTTGTTATTTTAACTTTTTGCCTCATTAATATGACTTATAATGCTCCAACTTACAAAAATTTGAAGATAAAATGTCAACATTTTGATAAACTAAGTGATAATTATGGCAAACTAACTTAACTTTTTTTCTTATAATTATGTACATAATATCTTCAGTTTCAAACGAAAATCTCTTTTGATTAAAGACTACAAAAGCAAACTTTTTTTGTAGAGAAATCATGAACAATAAGACTAGGAAAAGGCATTAAGAAAGGAAACCTAATAACAGATTGAAATGGATGTGTATTCCCCAGTAGTGGAAGTGTATTCTATCCTTGTCTGTTTTACTGGGTTTGTAACCGAGAGAAGAATACTATGTACACACTGTGAATGGTGGTTGATGTATTACAGTCATTAGCATCTGAAATGTTCTTGTAACTGTTATCCTCAGTGTTTTTATGGATAGAGAATGCTTGATTACCTCAGCACACACTGGGGTAATACGCTAAACTCCTCCTGATCAGAAATACTATTCATTTAGCATATGCATTGAAAGTGTATTGAAAGAGAACAAAGGTGAAAAGCTTAGTTAACTGTCTTTGTTTGACAACTGCTGGGTTAAAGTTTGATGAAAACTTCACTCTTTAGCAGCATTTTCCATGCAGATACTGTATTTAGAAAAGGTCAAGATAAAATTTGAATACTGGCCTTGTTTAAAAGTTAAAATTCACTTCATATCTGAAGCTTATTCAGGCCTTATGTAGTGGCAATGTTTGAACATTTGAATTTTAAAGTATAGTTATTATCAGCCTATGTTTTTTATCTTTGAAGGAATAGTTTGAATCTTTATAGGTTTAGTAGGTTGTTGTTTGTGCTAGTTAACAGACTTTCAAAAAAGAAAAGACAGATGTCTATGAGCTTTTTGATGATCAGATACAGGAAATCCATTAGTCCAATCAGTTAGAAAAGGCCGAGCTGCAGGTCTGTGCAAAGAAAAGTTATAGTTGAAATATTTGTTTGGGTTTTACTGAATAGTGGACAAGCATTGCATTTTAGCATCCAAGTGTATACAAAATTTACATTCTGTTACTAGTTCAGAAACTGAGAGAATAGTTGAATGCTGAGTAGTCTTTATTGTGCTTGAGACAGAGGGAGTGTGAATAGTTGAATTAAATTGTTCAGTTGTGGTTGTGGATGGAGAGGAGTGGGTCTGGTCACATATATTGAAAGTCAAAGCGGGTGTGATGGTAATTTCCTGTCAAGAGCTCTCTGGTCCAGCCTGCCTTTGTAATGGGGGATCAGCTGGTCCTCAGAGTTCTCCTCCACACAGCGGATGCAGCCTCTGAAAGGTGGACCAGCCAGAGCCAAGAGCCCCCCCCCCCCCCCCCCCCCCCCAACACACACACTCAATGTCTCCCTACCATCCACTCAATGACCGTCTCAGACAGCGCAAACTAGTGGCCGGAAATCCAGATGGAAAGGCGCGTTTATTAAAATATTGTTATTCAATGGTCTCTTTTCTCTGCATGAACAAGAGGTCACCAAGCAACACATCTCGGTCTCTGACCCCGCCTGACTTTCTCTTTCCATGCTGGAGCCGTTCATAAAAGCTTTGGCTGTGCACGGTTTCTATTTCGAGAGCACTTATAGATTTTTACTTCCACTTATTTTCCGTCAGCTTAAAACAGATACAATGTCCATTCTTTGTTCAAGAGAGCAACTCTGAAGGAGGCAGTGGAGAGGAGACAGATGAAGATTATGTTGACTTCCCCCAGAGAGAACAGATTGTTTTATATAGACAGATATCTTGAGCTGACATGCTCAGTTTTGTTTTTGGTCTGTTACCCACAGCAACAAAAATACCTCTTTTTCCTTCTATTTTAAAGTGCTGTGTTAACTGAGCTTTCGAGATTTTGGCCTCCAGAACAGATGTTCTATTTACACATGTTTAGTTGATTACTAGATTGACTTGCATCATAATTGTATCAATATCAATATAAAAAAAGCCAAAAATGTGATTAAATGCATAACATAAGGGAAGAATTTATGTTCTGTTTAGCCAGTTATTATTATTTAATTAGTACTACTATTTCAGAAATAAAGGAATGCCATGCTGCTACTGCTACTACTACTAATAAAAACATAGCATTAAATAATAGCATTAACTTTGTTGTATGATGTTTTAGCTGTTATTATTATTATAAGTTAAAACAATTAAGAATGAAAAAACTCATAATTTAAAAACGCATAAGTATAATGGCCTTTGTTGCCCTCAAATGTGTCGCTTATTTATTTATTAACATAAAGAAGGAAGATGAGATGATTTGTTTACAGAATGCCCAGCATAAGTCTCTCGTGATCTGTTGCAATGGTCCTCATGCATGTCTCTCTCTGATTTGTAGTATCCACTCAACAGCCAGATGTCCAGAATGGAGTCCTGCTTGATGAGTGGATCTCCTCTTCTACACTCGAGCGCTGTGACCCCCCGTTGGCCAGATGTGCCCTCAGCCAACAGCTGTTACTCCAGCCCCACTGTACACACGTCACGCTACTCCCCCGGAGAAATGTACTCCCCTCTGGCCCCCCGCAGGAACTCTGAATACGAGCATGCGCAACATTTTCCAGGATTTGCCTATATTAATGGGGAGGCTACAACTGGGTGGGCAAAATGATTGTACCCTTCAGAGAGTCTTCATCCAAGACAACAGACGTCTGCGTGTGGAAAGCTGAACAGATAAAACAGCAGTCCATATTTAACATACCGTAATCACAGAGAATGTATTTGAGTGGAAATTACATTGTGTCAGAGATGTTTTTATTGGTGTGGTCAGTGTTTACAGTGTAAGCTGCCAATGAAACTCTTTTCGAATCGCAATCATTGTGAGAGTACAAAAAGGCAGTGTCCCGGTTGTGCCTTTCCTAGCCTCTTTCTCATCTATCTCTATAAACATTATAGACCATTCTATTATTTACTGCGCAAAAGTTTTGATCGCTGACCTGGTTTCAGTGTAAAAATGCGCACATCTCACAGTGTTTAGTTACCACAGGTCGGGTGTTTGACGTCAAACAGTGATCTGTTTACATGTCACAGTGGTTTTTTTTTTAATCTCAGCCACAGTTAACTTCAAAGTGTGCTGCTTTCCTAGCATAAACATAACACATTCTCAGCACCAGGAAGAAATGCCTTAATATTTCATCTCAGAACGTCATAATTGACAAGCTGCCAGAATACGAACGTCATAGGAGTCTAAACAAATAAGGGCCGCTCACATGAGTACTTGTTGCATGCGAATGTGAACATAAGATTTCTCACTTTACACAAATGCAGAATTACCCCAGTGCGACCCTGGGAGAATATTAGAGATCTTTTCTGTAGCTTTGTAACACTGTGTCCCTTTGCATTGTTTATCTGTGTTTGACCTGTATATCCAGTTTTGTATGATTTAGGAACCGAAAAGTGTTAACCTAGGTTTGTGTGTTTTTGAATGCACTCAAAGGTACTGTGGACCTATTACCCTATGGGTAGGAATAAAAAGGAAAGAATATGAAAATGTAACATTTATTATCTTTAGTCACTTTCTCTTGTAAATAAAAGCACTCAGTAACTTCTGTGGTGACAGCTGTTACCTAAATGATATATGTGGAATTATTTGTTGCCACATAAAGATTTTTTTAAACCCAGTTTGGATTGTCTTTTTATTATTTACATTTTTATTTTACCTGACATGCCTATATTTTAAATATATATTAAATTCATTGTACATATTTATCAATAAAGTAATGACACGAATACTAATCAGGTAGTATTTGCACTGATTTACACTTTTTAAATGGTCACATCTTGATAATTCAACTCTGAAATTAATTTTATTTATTTATTTGTGTACGTGACACTGCAAATTGTTGCATGCATCTATGAATGTTGTGCAGTGACCATTTACACTATAATAAAATAACTAAACTTCCAAGTTATGTTTTTCAAAAATGACACTTTAATGAAATGTAGAAACAATTAATACATATGCAAAATGCAAAATAATCAATCATTATCAGGTGACAAGTGCAGTAGTTTGGTATGAAGTATGGAGCCAAACCTTCAGATCCTTCTGTGCTCTTTAATAAATCCTTGATATGCTCTTATTGCGGCAGATGATACATGTTCTAATCAAGGTTATTAAAAATGTTGGTCCAGAAAACATTATAAAAAGTTCATCTGTTTTGGAATAATGTTTGCTGGTTTCTAGCTGGTCTAAATCCAAGCTTGTCATTGTTTGGTTGACCAGCAATAAAACATGCTTAACCATCTTAACCTAGTTTGACTAGTTTATTCTTGCTGGTCAACCCAGCTAATGACCATCAACAAACCACATGTTCTAAAACAGTAATCATCTTAAAAGACATGACACATTATATTATGATAATCTTGTTGTTTTAACTGCTACCATAAAATGTCCAGTATACGATAAGTATTATCGTAAAACCTGGCGCATCTGGACAATGAACACAATCTAGGGAGCTTTGAGGAAATCCTTTTATTATTGGCATGTGCCTATAATAAAGAAAACGTGACGTTTGACGGGTGAAAGTTGAACAGATGGGAAACAGGAGGTGTGCAACGCTCATATTTCCTGTTGTTTTGAGAAGAACTGCCAGTGTCTCTAAGTGACCGGCTAAAGCAACATTCAGAGATGAGTTTAAGTGCTATCCTATCAGAGATCGACGGTGGAGATGACAAAGGGGTTGAAAAGCTTTTGCAGAAGTATAACACCGAGGTAAAGAGTCTGCTGTTAGCTTACTATCTCATGTTGTTTCGAAGCGCGCTAGCAGTGTACATGGATGTTAGCCAGTTAGCAGCTCGCTAATCTCAATATACCGAGTATACGTGTAAACCAACAGAACGATTTATGATCTCTGTGAAAAAATGCTTTGTTTCTGTACTTCTGTACTTTGTATTTAGCGATTAAAGTCACGAGCGTTCGCTTTGTGAATGTAAACTAGCATCCTCCAGCTGTTAGCCATGATGGAACAGATTTGCTACATCCAACTTTACTGTTTTCAAAACAAAACTAAAAAAATATTTTTCCCCATCAGTGAGCAGTGTGTTAAAACTTAGAGAAAATTGGTTATTGCATATGAACTATTGTTACGTTGTAAAATGCTAAAGTAGCTTCGCTTGACAGTCTGTGAGGCAACAGCAGAAAATACTGTTGAAAATATTGTAGCCATTTTCTCAATGAAACTGATAGGGATTATGTTGGTGTGAACAGCAATTTTAGCAAGGTATATTAAGTGTTTACTTGATTTTAATGGCGCCGAAATCCCCAGAGTACATGATTTTCCTGGATACAGGCTTTGAAATAAACCACATTTAGTTAACAGTAATAATAATCAAATTATCAGATCAGATAAATTGTGTATTGCTGGTAAATCCATTTTAGCTGCTAGCTGTATTTTGATTTCTAGCTGATTTAAGCTAGTCTTTGGTCAGTTCGTCTTTGACCAGCAACCAAAATAATGAATGTATGTAAATATGTATTAATATGCACATGTAAGTGGTACTGAAGTGGAGATTTCTAACTCTTTGCATGAGGAAAACAAATTAAATGTATATTTAAAATGTGTATGAATTTTAATTTAAATTTCTTGAGGGTAATTAAAGTGTAATAAAGTAAATAAAGTATTATAGATGTTAGAATTGGGCAAAAAATACAAGTTATAATGGCCCCAAACCTCTGAACTGACCAGTGCATGAAAAAAACAATGGTTTTGCTTTGAAGTGGTTAAGCTTATTTGTTGATCATAAATGTTAAAATAGCCTAAACCAACAAGAAACCAGCTACCAGCATTTTACAGCTGTTTTACTCATGTCTGGCTATTCTGTGGTTTGACTGGGAGGTTTCATTTCAGAACAGCCACACGTTCGCCTTTGACCACAAAGAGGAGGATGCACGAATTGTGAGTAGTTTTGTTTTGTATCTCAGTATGGTATCCGTGTTGTCTTGGTATGTAGCACCTTGTTTTATTTCAAACGATCAATGATATTTTTGTAACCTCGAGTGTTTTGTGGTCCCTTCTGCAGAAGTTGTGTCGGGGTCTTCTTACAGTCCTCCGTCGGTCGGATCTTCCACTTTGCCAAAGCACCTGCCTGGAGACCCTGCGCATTCTGTCCAGAGACAAGCGTGTGCTTGGTCCCGTAGCCACCAGAGAGGGCATCCTCACTCTAGCAGGGCTGGCCCGGATCCGTGTGGCGGGACACGACGGAGAGCCGTTAGAGGAGGCGCAGTCAGCAGAGGAGGAAAGGGTTGTGGTGGAGGCCCTCAAGTGCCTGTGCAATGTGGTGTTCAACAGCGTGCCGGCACAACAGGTGGGAGCTGACTTGCAGTTGGCGGAGGGCCTGTGTGCCTGTTTGCATTTGGTCAGCTCGTCCCGTCATGAGGTGGGCCTGTTCTCCCTTCGGCTGCTGTTTCTGCTTTCCGCCCTGCGTTCGGATGTGCGTGGAACGCTTCGGAAGAAGGTGGGTGCTGTGAGGCTGCTCACAAATGTGCTGGAACGCACCCTCGACGTGCGTTGGGTTGGGCCATATGAGGCTGCGCCCCCTGATTCAGAAGCCCTGCCCATTTCACCTGAAAACAACGAGCGTGCCATGGAAGCCCTTAAAGCTCTGTTCAACATCACTATGTCTGATTCAAGCGATGAGGTGAGATTAACAGTATTTGTAGAACAGCGACATAACAAGTTATATCTATTTTTAAACAATTTTTTTTTTGAGGTACACTGTATATTGTGCTCCGTACACTGGAATTAACCTGAAGAATTTAGCATCATTTTTAAAAGATGGATCATAATTAAATCGCATGTGTATCTCGCATCAAAAACAGAATGGAAGGTAATGCAGGGCTTCAGCTTCCTGTTTTGCTGCTTTGAATAATTGATGCTGAGTGGAATCGGTGCTCTTGCTCACAACAGAGTGAGTGAGGGTAGACGGGTTTCTTTCTCCTTAATCAGACAAGAGTATTTGTTGGAGAACTTACTTTTCAACCATTGATGTGTGTATTATCATGTACAACCTACAATGTAAGCCACATTGCTACTCTTGGTGTTCTTCACCATTTATTTATGAATAGATGATTCCTCTCTCATAGCCTCATGGAATATGGTAAGTAAAATTAAAATAGTATAAGTAAATTACTAATTCAGAATCTCAGCCAAAGTAGTTGGTACTTGGGTATTTTTTACTATTTCATGGTACAGTAATACCTCGGTTTACGAGTTTAATTCGTTCCAAGAGCTCGTAACTCAAAATTCTCGAACACCAAAACAATTTTCCCCATAAGAATGCACTAAAAATCACTTGATTCGTTCCACATGACCGTAAATGCCCATTTTAAATATTTTTTGCTTTTACTCTATTAATTACAGTTAAAATTATAACCATTAAGATCTCATATAAATACTAATTAATAATTGACAAACTCTAAAAATACTTATAAGTAACGTGCACTTTATCTTTGAGTCGCGTCGCTGCTGGCGTGAAGGAGACGAGAGGAGGGTTTTACTGCTTACAGGGAGAATTTCATCCCTTCTTTCTCACTCGTCTTGAGCTCATTGTCTATATGCTGTACTGTACGTATATATTTCTCTACGTGAACAATAGCGATCACAATTAATGTTAACAACAGGAGGTAAAAACGCTGTAAATCACTTATAAAAGTATCACTGTGGTGAATGATGCAAGCAAACCGAGCGACACTGAGAGAATGAACGAGTGAAGGGGTGAAAGGCTTTGTGAGAGGCTGTCGTTAGGATATTTCCAGTAAAAATGTATGCGACGATGCTGAGCGTTAGGACTTTTCCACAAAAATGTGCGTGGGCGAGGGAAAAATTTTCTCGCACTCCGATACAATGCTCATACACCGATTTGACTTTCCATGCTCGTACACCAATTTGCTCGTATACAAAGTCACTCGTAAACCGAGGTATTACTGTACTGCGTAATTAGACAATGCTCATTTGATGTACTGCTTTTGGAATACCATATCGTTACTCACTTATTCACTTTAAACAAGGGGCCTAAACCATCTAGAATCTAAGTGAAATATTTTGTGGTTGGGCGTTTTGTACGGCCAAGAACCACTCACGTTTTCATGAGAAAAAGTTTAAAATGGTAAAAGCTCCTACTCTCACCTTTTTACCAAGTAGATGAAGCAACATCGGTACATTCCAGAGTTCTCAGCCCTTTGAATAGTCACTGAAGTAAGGCTAAGTGTGTCTCAGTTGCCTGACCTTTTGTTGGTTTCAGTATGGTCAGGATCACCCTGACAAGTTGCACTTTCTTTTCTCAAGTGAGTGGTTCTCTCAGTCCCTAGATCTCTCCGTCACCTCCTAGCTCTCTGTTTTGTAAAGGAAGGCCAAACATGGCATCATGGGATCAATTTTTCCTTTATTTTAATAGGACAATGACCACCAGCTTCGGCTCATTGCTGGCATCATGAGACATCTCCTAATGCTGAAGACACCCAGTGAAGATAAAACGGAGGAGGCTCACAGGTACAACCGCTCTGAAAGATCGACAGCTGAATCCAGTTTACTCTGTGTACAGTGGTACCTCGAGATACGAAATTAATCCGTTCCGAGGCGGCCTTCGTATAATGAGTTTTTCGTATCTTGGAACATATTTTACATGTAAAATGGCTAATCCGTTCCAAGTCCTCCAAAAACACCCCAATAAATTTCATAACAGTCATTCTCGGCAGGATTCGAACCTGCGCAGGGAAACGCCAATGGATCTGTAGTTCATCGCCTCAACCTCTCAGCCACGACTGGCTGTACTATAACACGCAGCGGGCCATACACCCAGCGGGTGCATTGCGATCGTCTTGTGCAGTCCTGCTTTCACTTTAGTTTTCACAGTCGCGATTTTAAACAATTGAAAATCTGAGGGGGCCGGACATGTAAATGAGGGGACCCAGGCCCCCCCGTGGCTACGCCACTGGTACATACGTACACTTAACTTTACGAAAACACATAAGAAATGTAAAGTTTGGGGTGCGGAGTGGCTGAGCTAAAGCACGCCAGCACGTACGTATAGAAGATGCATGATGGGAGGGATGCTGTCCAATTAGAGAGAAGGATCTCATGGCTTGGCTAGCATCAGGAACCAATGGGAGAGCAGGAGGATGGTGGCGAGTCTACTATAACTAAGATGGCGGCGTGCGGCGCGAGTTTCAAAATTGTTATGGGGCGAATCTCGGACTTTCAGAAACCTGTCGTATCTTGAAAACTTTTCGTATGTAGAGCAGTAAAATTCATCGTCTTTGCTTTCGTAACTTGGATTTTTCGTAAGTTGAGCCTTTCGTATCTCGAGGTACCACTGTATTTTGTAATTGCTTCAAAACCAGTATTCCAGTATGCCAGAAAGCTAAAGAAATGCAAGTGAACGTGAACGTCTTTTCCAAGTGATTAATGACACACCCCTTTGCCCCGTTGGGACAGCTCAAGGCATTCCGAAACTCCCACCCGTTTATTTGGGCTTGACTCATTGTGCCCATGGTGGTGCCGTCACCAACCCTTTCACACACTGGAATGCTACCCTCTCTCAATGCATTCTACACCAGTCTGAAATGACTAACTCTACGCTCCCCCTTTAACAAAGTGCGCTGAATGTGCTGAACCAGTCCTGGTCAGTAGATGTGTCTTTGTTATTCAAATTGTGTCCACGGACTGAAAGTCCCCCAACCCTCAGTTCTTTTTTTCACTGTTGCGATCACATTCCTAGAATGTGACATGAGTATGTTGAATGTTCTTTTGCGTCAGAGAAGATTATAAAATGAAGAAAGAAAGGGGCATACAAATATTTACTATCCACTTGCACAAGGTACTTTCATGTGAGAGGGAGGGTTTTTTGGCATCTCCATGCGGTAAAGTTCGGTATCGTGACTTGTCTGAAACTCTTTCTAGTTGCATTTTACACATAACATATACACTGTGAATTCTGAACGTTTTTCCATGTTTTTTTTTGTTTATGGGTGTTTTGGTGTGCATAAATGTAAGAATTATATGCAGTCCTAATATCATTTGGTCCTTTTGGAGTCTTTGGATAAAAGCTTGTAGAAAATGCAATTTTGTTTACTTGACTCTGAATATAGCAAATGATAACAAGATTAATGGTGTATGCTTAATTTCACAATAAGTGTGCGATTAAGCTCATAAAATCTAATTATTCATCTTTTTACATAACATATGTTGCTTTACAAATATGTAGATTAACAATTAGGAATCAGCCCAAAACAAAAATGATGAACCATTTAATTTCCAAAAAGTTGGATAATTAGGGATAATAGTTATTGTTATCATATAATGTAAATAAACTAACATCCATTACATTAATAATGATAATTATTATTCTTATGAAATGAATTGTTCTGCATGTTGGTTATCATACAGTATCAATTTCTAGGAAAACATACAACTCAAAGAAAAGTTGAGTTACTATGTTCTCATCTTATTCTGTGCTTAACCTTTCTCATTTGTCATTTCTTCTAGTCATGCCATAAATCTCCTGAGTAACCTTCCCGTTCAGTGCCTGGATGTTCTGATCGACGTCCCTGTCCAAGGTGGGATGGAAAAGTACGGTGGGAAGAACATGGACACAGTGCAGATGCTGCTAGATTTTATGGAAAAGAGGATAGACAAGGTATTGCAACTTCAGAGTAACACCTGCAAGGTTCCTCGGCTGTTCCTCCTTGTTGCATTCATTCATTCATGCTTCATTTGTGTTTATCCACTCAGGGTTCCAACTATAAAGAAGGCTTGACACCTGTGCTGAGTCTGATGACGGAGAGCTCTAGATACCACAGGGACATCCGCAGATACCTCAAGGCCCAGGTGCAGGGTTGAGTCCATGCTCAGTGTAATACACTGCTTCTTCAGTGCTTCAGATATTCAGTTAAAGTAAAGATGAAGTTGCTGATTTAATGTGTTGTCTTTGTTTGCTGCTGTGCAGGTGTTGCCTCCCTTGAAAGACGTGAAGGAAAGGCCGGAAATCGGCTGCACCGTTCGAAACAAACTGGTGCGTCTCATGACTCATATAGACATGGCAGTGAAACAGGGGGCCGCTGAGTTCCTTTTTGTGCTGTGCAAAGAGAGCGGTGAGAGTTTTAATGTTTATATCCATTTTTAAAGGCATTGTCGGTCGCAGTACAGTGAACCCTCGTTTACCGCGGTAGATAGGTTCCAAACCCGGCCGCAATAGCTGAAAATCCGCGAAGTAGGAACACCATATTTACGTATTTATTTAACATGTATATTCAGACTTTTAAAACCCTCCCTTTAAGTAGTACTGTTAACAAACCACCCTTTAATGTACAGAACACTTAATGCATGTACTACAGTACCCTAAACTAAAACACGAAAGAAGTTGAAGAAAAACTTGAATGATGATGGCGATGAATTTACTGCCAATGATAGTATTTTACGTCTCTTCAGATGGAGGTGTCTTTTCCTGGGACACCTCTTCAACTTCTTCCTGGGACACTTCTTCAATTTCATCTGAAGGCATAGTAGCAGGAGGAACTGCCTCTTTTTTGCGAGGCTGGAAGAACATTGTGATCGGAAGTCTTCATCGATTTTGTTGCAGAATTGCAGAGAACGAACCATATCCTCGTTCCACTCTTGCGACAATTCTTTCAACTCCTTCGCAAGGTTGCAGAGCTTGGCAAGCCATTCTGATGTTCATATATCGCGGCTATTTTCGAAATTTCTGGAAAATCCGCGATATATTTATTTTATAATATATACATACGTAATGAAAAAAGTCTGCAAAGTCGTGAATCCACGATGGTCGAACCGCGAAATAGCGAGGGCTCACTAATGGGACGTTATGCTGTTTAACAAAATACAATAATTGTGTTTTTCATTTTGGCCTGTTGTTCATGTGACGCAGTGGATAATCTGTTGAAGTACACTGGTTATGGTAATGCTGCGGGGCTGCTGATGGCACGGGGGTTGCTGGCCGGAGGTAGAGGAGAGACGCAGTACTCCTCTGATGAAGACTCTGACACTGATGAATACAAGTCAGCCAAACCTTTGTAAGTGCATTTTTACGTTTGCGTAACGGCCGGTCTTATTTTGAAATAATTCTATCATTTTGTATTGTAGCATATGTTTCACCCACATTTCTGCATTCATAGACTATAGTAACAATAATTTTGTGTTTTTCAGCATTAACCCCATTACAGGTCACATAGAGCACCCAATGCCAAACCCCATAGAGGAGATGACAGAGGAGCAGAAGGAATATGAAGCTCAGAAGCTTGTCAATATGATTGATGAATTATCAAGGTGGGTTTTTGTTGTTGTTACAATGAAGCGTTTAACGTGAATAAATGGTCACAATTCTGAGATGCAGTGGAGTTCACTTTTCTCGATTCACGGTTAACTCGCCAATACCATTATGTCGATGTTTTGCCAAAGTGGAACTGCCAAACTCCCTATTTGTCTAAGCATTTTCTTTTCGGTAATGTTGAACACTAATACAGTAGAACCCCGACTTGCGAAACGCTCTACGTACGAAAAGTTTGATGTACGATAAAAGATTTAGTTTTTTTTCCGCCCAAGTAACGACAAAATGATCGAGATGTGAAAAACGAAATCTCGGCCAAGGCAACGATTTCCGCGTTTTGTTTTGAAATTCGCGCGCCACTGACCCGTAAACTCGCACCAATCGTCCCGCTCTCCCATTAGCTGTCTCCCGGCTCTGACGCTAGCTTTCGCTGCAGCATCCTGCTCTCCTATTGGTCAGCATCGCTCCCACCAGCCTCTGCGTGGCGGCGTTCAGTGTTGCCAACTTAGCGTCTTTGTCGCTATATTTAGCAAGTTTTCAGACCACTCCAGTGACAATTTTTCCCAAAAGCGACTAGCGACAAATCTAACGACTTTATCTGGAGTTATTGGAGACTTTAGGAGACTCTCTGAAGTGAAAGCACATATCGTTCTTACGCTTCTCAACGAGCAGCGAGTGCTGCTGTGGGTCCCACCCCCTTCCCAAAGCCTCATCCGCTTCTGTGTGCACATAAAGCCCGCCTTCTCTGATCTGATTGGTATTCTCAAATATTTTGACATTGAGTATGAGTATGAGGCTTAGATAAACACACACACATCCCTGCTTCTGTTCTGACGCGCGCTCTGCTCAGCTCCGCTGTGGATTGAAGAACACGGGACGGGATGAAGCCAAATTTGTTGAGAAAGCACATTAGACAGGCAGAACGCAAGAAAGTATGCAATCTAGTACAGCGTGATGACCTCACGAATATGTTGTGACTGTTTACGCTGTGAGCGAAATTGTGTTTGCAATGTTGGAGAATATAATGAAAGGTTTGTATGGAGAATGGAAGGTGTTTTTATTGTATACTGGTAAATCTCTGCTGTTAGTTGCTGCACATATGCCTTTTGTTGTTAGCAAACATATACAGTGTATGTACATTTTTATAGCATGCCGATCGCTTCATCAAATAAATCACCATATTGGCTGTTGGTTATCTCGATAAACGGTTATCTCGATGCTTTTTTGCAACTCCAGAGGCCGTCGACATAACCCAACTCCACTGTATTATGAAACTGTTAACATACTATTAGTAGTATTATAATTAATAATATTAATATTTTATAGTTTTATTCTTCTTTTCTATAAAATATATTTTGCTCTGATTCTTTTATTGTTTTAAATGATCCAATTTAAACACCAAAATTAAGATTTGTCTGGCTCTTTCATTTCCACTTATTCAGGGGTCAGTGTACATGTTTTATCATCAAGCTTTAACATTAAGCAGAAAATAAACCACATTTGTTTTCCGTTGTATTTACCGCCATGTAAATTCTTACTCTTGCTCATTAATATCAGTCAATCGCTCTTTCTCTTTTTCATCGTCTTGTATGAACCAGTTCATAAAGGCTTTGTAGACTCCATCTGCTAGTAGCATTGTGGATGTTTTCTCATCGCCTCTTTGGAGGCTGGATATGTGCAGGGCTGCATTCATGTTGACCTTTTCCTAAACAACCGGTGGCGTAAACTAGCAAGACACCGGTGAGAGGTGCAGCGCCGTTGCTCCCACCACGCTCCTTACCAACCGCTTCGTTAAGGCAAGAATCCTCCACCATCGTCCTCTGCCTCATTTACAGCCGGCCGTCCACATTCAACAGGAGTCAATGCACACGACCGGCCACCGCAGCCCCGCTGCATTAATTACCAGCTAATTGGCGCACACAGTGGGGTCGCGGCTCAGGCTCTTTTGTGCAATAACTCCGGTTTCATAATACATCTCCGTGGTTCTCCTTTTTATACACCGCCTGTTTTATTCAGTCGGGGTGCCAGACATTGTCTTCGGACGTGAAGTGGTTTGAGACACTGGCTCAATTAGGGGTGTGCGTATGTACGTTAGCTGCCGGGTGATGTTAAATACGTTTGCAAACACAGAGTATGAGTCATTGTCCGTCTAGAGGGTCATAATGAGCAGCGTGTGCCCGAGAGAGGCAGATTCCTGTCCTCGTTCCTTCCTCCTATTCTTTTTATCAGGATGAAGGAGGTGGTGTGTGGGAGAGGGGGGGCATTGGTGCTCCCCGTTACGGCTGCTGGGGAGACGCAACATGTCCATGGAGGAATGTCCCTCCCTGTGTTTGCTGCTTGACTTGATGTCCAATTAGTACTGACTCTCCACCCCATATCCACACACACACACACACACACACACACACACAAACACAGATGCTGTTGATAGGATGGCGGTTCAGATTTAGTTTCTGGTTTTCGAGGGACGCAGAGGAAGTGTCTTTGTTTCCTTCTAGTCGACTTAACAACTTCCTTACAGTCATCATGACGTGCTTTTGTCGTCAAAGTGTTCTTTTGCAGCAGCAGTGAAGTAAAGGCTTGCAAATCAGGGATAAGATCATTTGTCTCCCAATGTTTTTGTAGAAACCGTTTCAAAAAGTGTTTCATATACCGGAAGTTGTTATACCATTAATTACCTCTTTATGAATTTATACACAAGTTAAGCTTTAAATCTTTACAATAAGGTTCTGTTTGTTAACATTAATCGACTACATTACTTAACATGAAAAAACACTGACTCAACTACATTCAAATACATTATTAAAATGAAACATTGAATCTGTACGTTATTTAATGGACCTAAGCTAACATTAGATACTGTAATAAATGTATTGCTCATTGTTGGGTGATGTTAGTATGCGTTAACTAATGGGACCTTATTGTAAAGCGTTATGAGTTGATCTGTATATGAATGACTTAAATGAATGCAAATGAGCTTTTTGATGGCTTTGATTGGATAATGCTCTTATTAATAATCGATGTCCGTGCTTTGATTGGCTGTGCGCTGATGAATCATCTCAGTGTGACACACAGTGCAGATATAATTGGATTAGCGTGGAGGAGCTGCCGAGGCTTTGAAGAGATTAGAACGAGCACTGATCCTGTAATTAAACTGCAGGGCCGAGGAGGTGGTGGTGGTGGAGGGCCGCTTTGGGATTGGGGGGGGGGCTTAGGGTTGCGATTCCAAGGGCTCTTATGTGGCCAGATGTAAAGGCAAAGAAAGATGTTCTACACATCAACAGGCCTCTTTAGAGGACAGAACTGAATGCAGATACAATGGTCAGTACAAAGGGTTGCTTTCAAAGAGCAGGTGGATTGTAGTGACAAATTAGTGGCCCGAAAAACGAAATTGACAAGATGTGTGAGCACAACACATATGTAGGGTAAATGATGGCTGCTGGATTCTGGAGATTGTATTTTTTTATTATTATTACAATGTAAGCGAACAGTTTTCTATGTTAATATAATTTAAAGTGGAGTTTATTCCTGAATTTTCTTTGTCACATGATCCTTCAGAAATCATTATATATGTGTTCAACAAACATTTCTTATTCTAATTCATCATTTGCTTGTATTTTATATATATATAGGTATATAGAGCTGATATTCTTCAGGTTATTCTTGTATTCATAATCATAAAATCAGTTTGATTGTCCTCTGAGGAAAGCGATATCTTTGTCAGTTTATATTTTAATATTTGTAATATTTAAGGGGATTTCCCATGACAGTGCTAGTCATGCAGTGTTGCTTAAAGTAAAAACAACGTCCTTGTTTACATCCTTTTTGTCTTTGCTACCGACTCACTCATAAAGACTCTCTCACTGAAGTCAAAATCACAATCAGTATATATTATAAAATATTTTTTGAAAAATAATATTTGCCATTCTAAAAGTATAAGAAGTTAGTACAATAGGAAATAAACAAGCAAACAGTTCAGTCAAATAGTCTTTCAGTTAAATAAAAATATAAAGTTATATAACTTTGGGACTAGTAATAGATTAACAAGATTAGACTGCTCGTTTGATATACCCCAAATTAATTATACCCGTTTAAACACTGTCTAAATGAGCCAGCGGCAATTTCCAGATGGATTGGCAGAGATAAAGCTGTGATGGTGGCTTTGCTCGTCCGCTAAATATAAATATTATGTATTAACTTCTATATAGGACACATGTATATCTGGCATATATTCTTTCATGGCCTCTTTGTTGCTGCAAATTGATTGTTAGACTGCAGAATTTTACAAATATGCGTACGTGTCCCACAATCATATATTGTAAAAATGAGCTAGACATAATGAAATATAAATTTCCACTGGACTTGTATCTCCCTGCACGCTTATTTGTATGTGACATGAACATGCAAAGGAGTAGCAGCACACAACATGCAAAAGCGCTGAGCTCTGTCCTGCTCTCTCAACAGGAAAGAACTGATCAGACCAATGGGAGTGAGGAAGGACGGCACGCTAGCGCCCCTAGGACGAGCCATCCATGAGTGCAGCACACCACCCAGCACTGACTCGGACTCGGACTAGCAGGAGAAACTGGAGTTCACCGAAACCCTTCCGGA
Organism: Rhodeus uyekii; assembly: GCA_037043235.1. Classification (NCBI taxonomy): domain Eukaryota; kingdom Metazoa; phylum Chordata; class Actinopteri; order Cypriniformes; family Acheilognathidae; genus Rhodeus; species Rhodeus uyekii. The sequence goes on from JAWRVZ010000003.1 coordinate 2,084,875, forward strand.
GCCACTGCTGACGACGAACCGTCAGTCTTATAAACAGTCAAGGGGACACTTCAATTACTTTTGTTGCACGAGGGGCATGTCTTTCTGTTTGGGACATATATGGTGAAGTGCAGAGAGAGGAGGCAGAAACGTTTAAATCGAGATATGGTTGTGATCCCAGTGACCGTATCAGATGGAACTGTTAAGTTACACGATTTATTTATGTGTCTTTGACGCTCTTTGTGAACGTAAATGCACTTGGTTTTAATAATGAAGTATAAAGGCTTTGTGACACAAATCAATGTTTAAAGGCTGTATTTATTACAATCTGTGGCTGTTGCTGGCTCACAGATCGAAGAAACCTTTTATGATGTTTCAAAATACTGGAAAGGCTTTTGAAATGTTATTTTCCAAGAGAAGCCATGAAATCATTTACATTAAAGAAATTTGTCTTGCACTCAATTTGTTTTATAAAAAAATGTCTATCGTATTTGTTTTGCCTCTAACACTCAAGCCTTGAGTTTCAAACACTTTGTCTTTTCTAATATTATACATTTTAGCGACACAATTTTCTATATATATATACTGTATTTTTTCCTTTTTTTTCTTTCAATGTTGTTGGTGTAATTGTTTTTCTTTTTTAATGTTTTCTATACAAGACAAAGCATGTAATTCAGATTTTCTAAAAAATTAAAAATGTTCTATAACCACTATAATAAATGTCAGCAGAGGAAAGCGGCTTTGTAAAACTTAAGTCATTTTATGTCAACCTTTTAATTTAGCTTGTTTTTCATTTGTCAATCATTTGCAATAAAACAAAAACCTAAATCTCATCCAGTATTAAACTTTTGTACTTGTTTTTGTAATATTGTCCTTAAAATGTACAAATCAAGATAAAGAAATCAGCCAGATCAGTTAAAAATAATTCCAGATCTAATGTAACAATATAACATACAAAAAAAAAAGTTTATATGTGATCAAGTGATGGTTATTCAGTCATTGTATCCAAATTCCAGTGTTGGATTTTTAATATTTCATTCAGATCTGTGGTAAATATTCCTTAGTTGATCAGATGCAATATACAAAGAGATCAGAAAGGTGAAGAGAGATGTATATTTTATTAAACACTATAAGAGGCACATTTATAGGACAAAAGGCAAGCATTTTAATATTCACAGTACAAAAGGCAAGAAAGTTAAGTTTAACAAATAGAAGCTCAAACTACTGACAATTATATTAACATAAAAAGTGCAGCCATTGCATAAGTCAGAAACACAAAGTTAGCTGGTTGAATAAACAAAGTCAGTACATGTAAACAAACACATTAGATGGATTGAAACATTTATATAGGAATTCTGGAATTTGTTAACGTTTCCCGAAACATGCCAAAATCCCAGAGGGACATGTACAGATATGATCAACCATTTTTGTAATAACCAGCGATGCCACTGATCCCGTGCAAAATGAAATGGTGCTCATAGCATTTCTCATTCGCAGAACCTCACATTCTCTCTCTCTCTCACACACACACACACACACACACACACACACACACACACACACACACACACACACACACACACACACACACACACACACACACACACACACACACACACACACACACACACACACACACACACACACACACACACACACACACACACACACACACACACACACACACAGCAGCAGGATATTGGGGTTCTTTGTTGGCAACCAAAGACATTTATTAGAGTTTTGGGGGGGTTGGAGCCCCCGCTTGGAGGCTGCAGTGCACACTCGGGAGCTCACGCCTCCCATGCTAATTTAGCACCGTTCACTTACTAGGGCCAAACCAGGACTCTCGGAATAAAACAACAACAACAACAACACTACAATTAGCAAACAGACACACAAAACGGTACATTATTCCCAATCCTTTATAAATACAAATTAAAAGTCATTTAAAAAAAAAAAAAAAAAAAAAATTCACAAATACAGTTTGAAGAAAGCTAAAAGAACCTTGATATAATACATTCTTGGCTTTTCCAGAGATAATTAGCCATACTAAAAATACATAAGTGCCATGTCTGTAGTTTATCCCCCTGCCAATTCAGCCATTTAAGTAGAGTTAAATCTGATGAAGTTCCCTGCATATACATTATGCTCTTTTCATAGAGTAGCGTATTTCTCAAGATATTGCAATGTGGGTTTTCAGTCAAAATAAGCAGCAGACACCAGGTCTAAACTCGCCAGAAACATGGCCAAGCTTCACGGTCTAAACCGATATGGCTGGTGTTCATCTGGTCAGAATAAGACAATTACAATAAAACTGGCTGTTAAACACTAGGAAGAACACAGACATAAAACATTCAGATGTATTGAATTAGATAAACATCACCCTTGCCATGTCTCCAGTCCATACACATGGATATTTCAAACATACGGAGCGTCTCTGGATGATATTAATGCATGCTGTCGGTCTCAGAGGAGTCACTATTCTCACCGCTGCTATTGCTGGGGTCAGTGTAAGAACAAACACCATTTTCATGGCTGTTCATCAGGTCTTGGATCTCGGTATGCCACCCCAGCATCTCTGCCAGTTTTTGGACAGAATCTGAGAGATCTCCCAGCTCCATATAGTCGCCCCTCCTCAAGGGCCTCCGCTCAAAGGGCCCGACCGGATCACGGTTTAGCAGCAGACGAGGCACTGTGGACTTTACGGTGTTAATCAGGCTGGCGAAGGGCTCGATCTGTCACCAAGAAGATTAACATGCAACTCATTTTAATTTTATAATAGAGACATAAAAATGGATTAAGAACGCCTTAAATTTATAAAGCAAAAGACTTAAATTTTGTTTGAAAGAAATATTAAGCAGGATAACATTCAGTGTAATAATAAAGAAAACTATTAATACCATGTAAAAGTTACCGTTTTTTCCTGCATATAACCCGCGGCTTATACCACAAATTTTTTACACGTAATAATATTTCAATATATTTGTTACGTCCCTAAGGACGTAAGGTTTTTTTGCGGTATTTTCTTTGTTTTTCTTTCTTGCGAGGGTTGTTGTACTGTCACTCTGACAGCTGATTGGCTGTCTGACCTGTCAATCATGCAAGAAGACGTGATTGGCTGTGCTGCATGAGGGCGGGCTCTTCTCATCTCATCCGATGATCAACACCTGTAGAATCGCTTCTTAAGGGACGTGCTGCTGCACAGCGGGAGACACTGCTCTTTCTTTTTCTTCTGATTCAGACTTGTGTTTGTTTTCTTATTGTGTGAATTTCACGCACAAGCACTGTGTACCGAGCTGAACAGTTATGATAATTGACGTCATGCGAGCAACTTTCAAAATGTGAACTTACACAAAAAATAGATTGATTAACTATCAATCTAGTTAAATCGACGGGTTATGCCAACGATTTTTATTTATTTTTTATTTTTTAACACACAAAACCCCAAAACCTGCAGACTATATGAGTGCGGATTATCTGTGGGAAAACACTGTATATCAATATAAAACTTAAAGCTGCACATACAAGTTAATGAATGCATGTTACTGAATCGTCAGTCAATGAGCAGTCAATAGTGAATGACCAAAACATGGTTTAAAAAAGAAAGTGTAATAAATGTAACCTCAAACTGCAAAAATCCTACAGTAACTACGCATACACAAAATAGATTTACATCCATTTTATTATAAACAAACACTTTAAACCCACCTTTAATGAAGTGCCCATGATCATGAGAAGGTCAGCTTTTGGGAAATCTTTGGCATGCTGAAAGTAAGATTCGGGAAGATCCTCTCCAAAGAACACAACATTAGGTTTGACTGCCCCGGAGCAAAAAGTACAGATGGGTACGTTGCCCTTCATTATAGCTTGCTAATATGGGGGAGAAGATCAAAAACAAAAAGGAAGATCATGTAGGGTGCATTCTATGAGCGATCGAAATGACAGAATTGATTACCTTGGCTTCCTCTGCAGGATACGGCGTATAGCAGAGGTGACAGGCAGCAGTGGCGAAACTCCCATGAGCCTCCACGAGCTTGTCATCTGGGATACCGCACACTACAGACAGGTTTAGAATATAACACTACAATAACATTTAATAATTATTTTTAAGTGGATAGTTCACCCAAAAATCATTTACTCACCCTCAAGTACGCTCTTCCATCCATCTACTTATCCAAACTGTCAGTAATCAAACAGTTGATGGCCCTTTTGACTTCCATATTATTTTTATCCCCATATTATGGAAGTCAAAAGGGCCAAATCTTGAGGGCGAGAAAATTACAATTTTCCTTTTTGGGTGAACTGTCCATTTAAGAATTTTTAATTTGAAATCTCACGCTTTTCAAGTCCATCGATGTTCTGAGTGTACATGCGGAGCAAAAGGCCCTTCTGATGCAGCATACGGATGAAATAGTGAACGTAGTTTGGACGGTTGTGTCCAGGGTACAGCTCTTTAGCCAATGAGAAGAAAGGATGAGGATTGTCAGAGAAGTAATCGATGTTAAAGATGGCCTCTGGGTAAGGGACGTCATACTTCGCAATGTTTGCATAAAGACCCGTCCCTGGTGTCCTGATATAGAGACAGATGTTAGGTGAGTGACCAGATGATTCAGACGTAGTTTAAAGGATAACCGAGTCTCCACCTGAAGTCTGGTATACCGCTGGCTGTGCTGATACCTGCTCCAGCAACCACCACAATGTTTCGCACTCGTCCGAGCTTCATCAGCCTGCCAATAGTTCCCAAAGCATCACGTGGCACAGAGCTGCCAGAGGGCGAGGAGACAACAGACTTGGGACTTTGGAAGGACTTCCCTTCCCTAAAAAGAAGGAAAAACAAACATTAAATAGATTCTAGATTTAGTAGGGGTGTAACAATACATCCTTATTTCAAGATATCATGATATAGGGCAGTCGTGACGTAACGGTTAGAGAGGTAGACTGGTAACCAGATGGTTGCGAGTCTCAACGCTGGCAGGAAACCACAGACGTCCCCTTGAGCAAGGCTCCTAACCCCCAAACACACAGCAAATCGCTGCCTAATGCTCCAGGTTTGTGCGTCCACGATTTGCAGTGGGGGTTATCATAACCTCTTGTCACTCTAACATGCGTCACACTACACCAGTGGTTCTCAAATAGTGGGGGGCGTGGAGCGACGCCAGGGGGGCGCGCGTGACCCTAGGGTACATGCTTTTTTTTTTGACAGGGAGTAGGTTCTCTTGCACTGAACAAGAGCAGCATATATGAAGTTCAGTTAACCGTCCCCTCGTCCTTTGACGTGTATGATCACACCGGTGTTCATATGAGTCACGTGATCAACCGCTCAATTCACACGTGTTTTCACGCGATATCTGGCACTGATCCAAAAAAAGACGCGCTCAGACCTTGTCATTTATCACAACAATTAAGTAATAATAATTCATTACAGCACTTTATCATACACACTCAAAGCGCTTACATGGCCGGGGGGGGGGGGGGTCTCCTCAACCACCACTAGAGTGCAGCATCCACCTGGATGATGCGACGGCAGCCATATTGCGCCAGAACGCTCACCACACACCAGCTTAATGGTGGAGAGGAGACAGAGTGATGAAGCCAATCAGAGAAAGGGGATGGTTAGGAAGCCATGATGGACAAATTTGGCCAGGACGTAAGTTTATAACTTGGATTTCTAGGACAGTGTTTTTCAACCAGTGTTCCGCGGCACACTAGTGTGCCGTGAGAGATCGTCAGGTGTGCCGTGGAAAATCATTCAATTTCACCCAACTATTAAGTGTTTTCAACCACATAAGATTTATTTTAGGTTTCAACAAGTTGAGCCAACAAGTTGGTGACTATTTTGAATTATCTATTATACAGCGCTTTTTGTGACTGCGGTATGTCAGGTGACAAGCATGACGCGTTGCCATGGAAACAATAAGGCGAAAGTTCCAAACTGGGGGGAGGGGGGGCGCACAATTTTGACCTCTTCCTAGGGGGGCGTGACAGAAAATAATTGAGAAGCACTGCACTACACCAATATAAAAATGTGACGATATATAAACTATGATTCTCGATAGTGTTAGTTTCATCAAACCTATAAGATTTCCATCCAACTTCCAAACACAAAAGATTTTAATGAAACCTGATTTCCATCCCTTCATTCCTCTAAAAGTTAAAAAGCCCCACCCAAAAAAAGTAATTAAAGCATTGCAAACAGAGAAAAGTGGTCTAATTCAAATCTTCTGAAGAGACACAATGGCATTATACGAGGAACATATTTACAACGACACTCATAACTGTAGTTGCACGAGGTGTAAAAACAACATGAGTGAATAAATGCAGAATTAAAATTTCTAACCATTTACAGCCATTTTCACATGCTTGAACATGAACGGTGATTGATTGCATTGATCTGTGCTGGAATGGCACTCCTCAAAGTCAAAGCACAGACATTTAAACCACCAGTTCATATTTAGTAGTATGATTATTCAAAAGTGTTTTAGATCAGTCATTCCCAAACTGTGGTCTGCGGACCACTAGTGGTCCGTGAGGGTACTGCAGGTGGTCCATGGAAAGGCAAAATAAAATAATATTTTACCTTCATTTTACCAGGAAATTCCCATAATTTTTTTTAAAGAATATGTAGGCCTATATTATAGTATATATAAGTTATAGTAGTGCTAGCAAACCTATTTAGAGGTGCGGATTAATTCAGGTTAGACTGCGTGTAGACATTTTATTATGTGTGTTAGGAGGTGGTCCGCAAAATTTTTTGATTATAAATAGTGGTCCACACACACAAAACGTTTGAAAAACCCGGTTTTAGATGGTTTATTCTATTAGGGTGAGAATATATATTTTTTTTACAGTTTCAGACACTGTATTTAATTAAATTTATTTTGATCATTTAATTGAACTTGTAGGGTCATAAAACATATCTCCTTCAGACATCACTTTTGGCCACTAGTGCATGCTATAACGCTTTATTCTAGCTTGGCAACAAAGCTTTTGAAATTGCTGATTGTTTTCTGGAAAGCATAACATAAGTGTTGTAAACTCTCCCCTTTTTAGCATAAAGTTTATTATGTGCGACGTTCTCGGTTACGCTGTACGCAAATAACAGTGCAACGTTCCCAGTGCATACGGACATAGTGCAACAGCATTTCACCAAGTTACTCCAGCGGAACAGTCAAATCTTGTGCTCGACTCGTGTCATTAAGGGCAAGATAAAGTTTGTGACACAAAAACTACCTCAAGTACACCATTAAGTCACTCTTGTGCAATAAATAGCTAAGCTATCTGATGACTATGACAGGCATTCAGGGGTGCAATCCCCAACAATAAGGATGTGGCATCTCACCGTGCTAACAAGGCCTGCTGTTCACTCACGCTCATTAAGCTGAGATCGTCGACAAGGCCTGAATCTGTAGGTTTAGTGCGCTGAGTGTCCTGAGGGTTGATGACTGAACTGCGGGTCACCCTGGCGACACCGGACGGCACGATCCTTCTGTCCCTACTTGACTTCGCCTTGCTCATGTTGACACCTGGAAAGAGATGTTAATTTGTATGTTTAACGTTGTATGTTCTTCCAAGAGTGCAATTATATTAAAGGTTTAAGCAAGTTTGAATGCAATGCGGTTCTTGCTGAGGTGCAAATGTGGCTATAGACCAGGGATCAAGAACACTGCAGAATTTTTCACATACAAGAATTGACATAAAAACGATTTCTAATGAATCAAGTAAATAACACTTAAAACTGGAGTAATGACTACTGAAAGCCATCAGCTTGGCCGTCACATCAACATTACAATTTTAAAATATTAACTTGATCAAATAAATGCTTTTTTTCATGAGCATAAGAGACTTGTATAAAATCTTACCAACCCGGTCATGCATGTGATTTTTATAAGATAGATCAGGGGTCTGCAACCTGCGGCTCTTTCATCCCTGTGCAAAGGCTCCCCTAGCTTTGAAAAATATATATGGGAAACAATAAGCTATTTTATTAATTATTTTTTTCAATGGAATATCTCTTAAATTTCGAGATTGATGTAACAAGATTACTTAGTTGTTGTTTTTTTTGATGTTTTCCATAAAATGTCATTAATATTATTTTTGTAGTTCTGTAATTTCATAAATGCTACACACTTTAGTTATTATGTATTGCAAACTGGATATAAACCAGATTGGAGATTGTTATTCACGTTGCCGCTAATGGTGTTCGACTTCGCCTGTCCGAGATCACTAAAATTAAGATAAAGAGGTGTGTGAACTCGCAAGTATGATGTCAGGCACTGTAATATGCTCTGGCCCTCTTCCTATGCAGTGTTATTTAAATTTTAGGGATCAAATAGGTTTTGTGGCTCCCGTGAATTTTATTCGGTAGTAAAGAGGCCAAAATGGCTCTTTTGATTTTGAAGGTTGCAGACCCCTGAGATAGATGAATAGAGAGAGTTTTAAGACTTATAAAAAGAAAAAAAGAGACATGAATTGCTTGTTGCGATTACCTTTCTTAATTCACCCATTACAATATTTAAAGTGTAACTAAAACCATAGCAGATCTCTGCTGTGTTGGCCGACGTAAAGCGTCAACGTATTAAAACTGTCAAGCCCCAACAAAGCTAATGGTTGTAATATATTTAATGTCCCCCTTCACTTTCGTTCAACAGCCCACAGCTGTGGCAGCTTTATGGCCCAGGGAACGGGTGAGAGGTGAGAGGGGGGGATTCAGGATTGACTGTGTGTCAACAAAACCAGCTGGAGGAGAAAGGAGGCGGCCATTTAGACCAAAAGAAGAGCGAATGGAGACAGATGATGCAGAGGTAGAATCCAATAAAGAGTTTGTGGGAAGAGAGAGGTGAGGAAGATGCCTGGAGCCGCGAGAGGACATTTCTCAAGCCTTTGACATCTAAGCATGAATGACGGACAGCGACTGGGACAGACAGAGATGGAGGTTGAGAAAATAGGGGATACAAAGAAATACATGCAATAAAACAAGGCCTGCGTCACAGCATACAAATGCGATAAGACGGGCCTTTCAACAACGCACCTTATCACAGCCGAAAGGGGTACGGTTATCACATCCACAATGACAATGGGTCATTGTTCGGAGTGATAAACAACTACCAGGGGTGGCAGGATGCAGACGGGTGTGAACCAAATCTGGCAACCTGTAAACCAAGACCACTAAAACCAGCTATGACTCAATTCAACTCAGCGGCATCTTAACGGACAAAGCTAGCTGCAGATAAAATTAAATTAGTCATTTGTTGGCCATTTAATCTTTTTAAGCACATCAAGGCAAGTCCTTATGAGATTTCCCCTCTCCCGCTTCCAATGGTGTAATGGCTACTCCTGCAGAACTATTAAAAACTACAGGGGATGAGGGGTCACTGCCTTGGACTCCCCGCTAACCACAGAGACACTGCTGTGCACATCCAATATTTCACAGCTGAGCTTAAGACTCAAACAGTGATATGGAGAAATTTACAGTACAATGCTTTTCTCTGTTCTGTCAAAATGCACGAAAAACTTGCCCTGGAGTGAGAATCCTGAGAAGAAAAAGAAAACTATTACATAAACAAACCGCAAGCATCAGGCAACTCCAAGAGACACTCGTGAAACACTCATCTCTAAAGGTTGAATGTGATTGAAGGACATAAATTATCTGACCTTATTACGACACAAATGTTTGCTCTACTTTTGTGATGGTGATGTTTAGAGTATTTGTCTCACTGCATTGCTCTCCCTTTTGTTTGAAGGTTACAACCAACAACCATTATTATAACTGATATTACAAAATCAGCGCTGGTTTTTCTTTCAGCTATTAAAACGATATAAATGCAGTATAAAAACAACTTTAAACCTGACAAAGTATTTGGTGAAAATTGAGGGGTGAGGCTTTGAGAACTATTGGCAGAATGATGAAGCTTGAACGGATGCGTTTCATTTTGGTGTTTGCAAGTATTTCAAGCATCATAACTTCACTCAATTATATTTTAATAACCAAAACAAAACCAAATATATTTATAAATTAAATACAACATTCTAAACATGGGTTTAAAAATATATAGTCTTATACATTATCAATATATGATTGAATATGCTGTAGCTATTAGTTTGATAAATTATTCAACATTTTGATCAATAATTATTTTGTTTTTGATGTGTAGAAAATTCAATCTACGGAGTAGAAAAACAACTGACTTCTCTAATTATGGGCAACTCTTTAAAAAAAAAAAAAGGTTAAATAAATAAAAGGTTGGGCTAGGGGGTAAAAACCAACACGACCAGTGGTTTGACTCCAAATGGTTTGACTGAAACCATGGAGAAAAGGTTAGCAACGGGCAGTCAGGACAGGAATGAGCTAGCTGTCACTTCGCAAGACAGCACCGAGTCATTGTGCTGATATTAGCGCAGATCTCTGGTCTCTCACTGCTGACTAATTGAGCTTAATTAGTAGAGCCGTTTGTTGAGAAGCAGCTAAAACATGCTAAATTGGTCTAGTATGCAATGTTATACTCATTTATTCTTATAATTAATTTTTAATGTCTATATTCTTGCACGCGGCTGGTTCATGTCTGCTGCCCTGTATTGTGGAGAAAATTTTAGTCTTTTTTTATATAGGAATTTAAATCTTAAGCAAGGGTAGACTAAATTGATTTAAAGTAACAGTTCTGTTCCAATTCAAATAAATGCTCTTCTATTGAACTTTCTATTAATCCAAAACCTTGGGATGGGGGTAGTGGAAGTATCACCGTTCCCACAAAAATATGAGTAATGGCAGATGAAAATTCAGTTTATTGTAACTACTGTATTTTTAAATCAAATGGTCTTGGAGATCAAAAGAGACTCTTATTGTATTATAAACAACTATTATTCAATTAGCTCATTTGATTAAGGATTTGTCAGACTGAGAGAGTCAACCCCATAACTTGATCCAATTCTTTAACAAAATACAAAAAGTCCCTTGTGAGAGTCATTTACAAGCGCATGTTTAAGCGTGCAGTCCTCCAGGACACATTTTCTAGGGCTTTTTTGTGAGACATGGTCTTTTTTATGTCCTCACATTCAATTCAATTAAAATTGTATTGCAGAAATCGATCAAAAACTATGCGCTGTCTCTAAAAGGCCTAATGTTATTAAATGCTGCCACTCAGTGGCCAAAGTACAGTGAAATGAATGAGTGGGGTGTAATACTGGAACCAAACTTTTCAAAGCATCTCAAATAACTAGCTATTTGTCAATTCAAACAATTACAACCAGTCTTCATCTGGGACATCTACTTACCTTCATAGCTCAAATCCAAAACACCTGTCTGTAATCATCAAATGCACCTGAAGAGCTAAAGATTTAATTCAGCCTGGAGATTCATGTTGTTTGATCAGGGTTGGAGCTGAACTATGCAGGAAAGTAGATCTCCAAGAACATGAGTTATGTAATACAAACTAATGCAAAGCTAGTGATGTCAACATTGACAGAAATCACTAAAGTAATTGCTTATTGGGGGTTGGAACACAACTGGGGTCACATTTTACACAACAAGCATTGAGTTTTTCCATTTAAACTTAACTATTTTATGAGGAGTATGATTTTAAGATAAAGTCTGAGATCAGATCAAACAAAATCTGTATATAAAATGGACTTAAAGTAGCAAAGAAATAGAAGGCTTGGTCAAAAGCTATCTAAAAACATTTTATTTGCATGTATATGTGGAAGCAAAAGCATTAATCCATTTAGTTTAAGCATTTAAAGTAGAAATATCAAACAACACGGTGCATTTATAATACTCATGAGCAGAACATCCCTGACCATGCACAACCGAGGTTTTGGTTGATCAATAATCTGCAAATTCATTCATTTATTGTTACATTCTGTTACAGTGCAGCCAAAGATCAAACGCTGCATTAAATATGACCTCATCTCAAAATTGCTTGTTTGAAACAAACATTTCGGCGGTCACAGAAAGCTAGATGAGACTCATAACTTGGAATATGCTTTTTAAAGGTAAAATACAGATAGCATGTGAAGCATAAAACTAAATAATTAGTTACTTGCCTTATTTGTTTACTCGACTGAGGAAGAAGGGAAGACAGTAAACAGGAGCTACAGCGAATCGATGATATATCTAGCGACAAAACAACAGATTGGAAATCACATATACATCTATGTGCTGATATCTAATGCAAACTGAATGGCATATTTGATTCTGAACTAGTCCGTTCCCGCAAAACATTACAAGCTTCGTGACCAGACAGGAAATACGTCATTTTGTGAATAAAGGCGGGAAACCACCCCTGTGACAGTTGCTGCAGATCAACAGCCAATAAGAACTGCTCATTTAATTAGTTAAAATACCTGCAATCCACAGTTTAGTCTTACTAACGTTCTGGATTGAACAGTTTTGTCTCTATTAAAGAGCACAGGCAGGAGCTCTGTATAATTTACTGTATAATAAACAGTATATTTCCTCTAGAGTTGGACAAAATGTTGATTTAGGAACTTTGAAATTTACAAATCAAGAAATTTAACACTCTTAAAATGACAACAAACGACCCCTTTGGTGGCTCTCATCATCATGTCTTCATGTGGTTTGGTTTCATATCTTACATTTATGCGTTTGGCAGACGATTTATCCAAAGCGACTTACATTGCATTCAAGGGACACATTGACATTTCTAATCAGTTCTTGCTCTCCCTGGGAATCAAACCCATGACATTGGCGTTGCAAGCAGCACGCTCTACTGTTTGAGCAGCTCTACAGGGAAGCTTATGTAATAGACTCATATATTAGAAAGCTCAAATTATAGACTATAGAATAAATTAGTGCCTTTTTTTCTTGCATGGTCCAAAATTAATGAGCTGTATAAAATATACCAGTGGAATTTCAAACATTGATTTTTTTTAAGATGGTTGATTGTTGAATTATTGAAAATGAATGCAGGTGGTAAGGTGGCCATGAGTTCATTCTGAAGCGGGTTATTTTTAGATAATGAGCAGCTAATATGTACATTATCACAATACAAAGCTAGTTAACAAACAAACATGAACCTTAAATATTGGTTTGAAATTATTATAGGCCTATAAGCATATTTGCAGAGAGTGGTGAGAGTAACATGATGGAAATATGAAGCAGATTTTCTAGAATGACTCAGTTATACAGTGTTGCTCTGGACAAGAGTCATTATTTAGAGATGTTTTATTCTTTAATGCTGTGATTATATTTCAATTAACCATAAAATATTTTAAATACCACATATGTTGTGTAAATGATAAATGCAAATCGGTTTATAGGTAAATGAAAGTGAACATATTTTTTATAACATTTAAAACCGTGACATTCATTTTAATTTCATTCCATTTTAATTTCCTTAGATTAAAAAAGGAATTGCAGTTCTACTGTATGTTGTGTTCAAATTAATATTTGAATTTAAAAGGTATTCTTAATTCAATTATGTATACCATACAAGCCTTTTGCTGGCAATCATTTAGAAAAAGAAATGTAAAAATAAATAAATAAACTTTTTGCAGGCCATCTTCTACATACGTCAAGTTCTACATACATTTTATCCATAAAAAAGACCACAATGCAATGTATAATTCAAAACACAGGTAAAACACCTGTGAAAAACCAATAAGGAGCACAAATGACCCAGTTTTCCAAGAGTGTGCTCTATATAAAGTGAGTACAATCACTTTGCACTTTCAGTTATCACTTTGCTGTCCATTCCCACAAGTTTTGTCTAAAAAAGACAAGTTAGTTGATTCATGTCCATTATCAGGTGTCAGTCAGTAAACAACAACAACTGGACTGTAAGTGAAATTTAAGACATGTCAATTAAACTTAAACTCTGTCCACTTGAAGTCTTAGTTTTTTTTAAGTGATTTCCATCCTGATAATGGACATGGATCATCTAACTTGTCTTTTTGAGACAGATCATCCCTTCGTTCTCTTTATACTTTACATACAGGGAAAGTATAGTGAAATGATTTCAAACACACCAGACGGGTAAGAACTAAAAACGTCACTTCCTCTCCTATGTGTTCACACTGGTACGTGGTTAAAAACAGCAAGGACGCCACGTACACATTATGCAAAGATAGGTCTTTATAAGAAAAGTCTTGTCAGGTCTTGGATCTGTTGTAATTTTAGCGTGTCTTTTGAATCGACGAAGTGAGCACCGTATTTTTTCTTTGGAACAAACAAGGGGTGGAGACAGAAGTTTCCAAATTGATCTGCAGAAGTTTACTTGTAAAGTTAACACATTAAGCTTCTAACACAGTAAGTATATATATACACATCTGGCAGGGTTTCCGCTTGTATGTTGTAGATATTTTATTCTAGCTTGCCTTTATGATGTGATGCACAATAGCTTTATCGACATGGTAGACAATGGCTGGATTATCTAGTAATGTACCTCTTTTGTAACTGTCGTTTAACGAACTGCTGTCCTTTTTTCATGTAACTTTATTCCAAGCGAGTCTGTTTTCTCCGTCTGGTTAACGTGTTTTCTTCGAAAATATTTTATTTAACGCCATTTCCTAAAAGCCTATTTATTGTTGGTTCTTACCAAACGCGTATTTTTTAGTGTAAAAAAACGAGTTTATTTAAGCGGAGGTTGTTGTTATTATTATTTAGTCCCAAGGAAAGAAAAGACTTCACAAAAGCGCCACGTCAGATTGAGTTCACAAACAGCAATGGTTTAGCGACATTCGATTCACGAATGAATCATTCATTTGAATCGTTTTCAAAGAATCGTTTGAAACCGTTTACAAATCCGGTTTGAAATGATCCCTACGGGCGGTTCTCGAGTTACCTATTAAATATTTCCAATAAAACGGACTGGAAATATTTTTCTGGCTTTATATTACAGTTTTACTCGCAGGACAAACAACTTAAAACATGTAAAAACACTTTTGTCGGAGAGAATAATTTCTATTAGGCCTATTAACGTTAATCCAATGTATCTTTAGTATAAATTACTTAATTTTTATGAGGTGAATCATAGCTGCAACAGACTGAACTGAGAAACCTAAAATAATAAGTGAGCACGTAATAATATGTTTGGATCGGGGCATAAAATAATTGCTGTTTTTTCAACCGGAGCTTTTAAATTCGAAAGAACCGAGTCTGACTATCTCTAAGTTCACTTTAGGGCAGACTTGATCGTATAATGATGCACTTGTTCAAATTCTAACGTCATAAAGTTGTTTCAAGAACCTGATGTTCAAACACTCATTTCCACTCGTTCTTTGATTGCTTACGTGTAACTGTACACGTATTAATATACCGCTCAATGAGCTGTATTTTATCTTTATTGTCTTGAGTGTATGATTAAAGAATAATAAATGATTCAAGTGGAGTACTGCATCACAGCTGCTGTCTTAATATTTCATTATGATTTCTTAATTTCGCTCACATGTTCACATGGGTTACTTGTATGGTAGTAACCCATGTGTGTGTATATATATATATATATATATATATATATATATATATATATATATATATATAAAATATTATTTCTTAATGAACCTTGGTATGGTATGTCCAAGATGCCGTAATTTTATTTGTCTTAAAACAGTCCCATCTATTTGTTCTCAATGTCTGCTGCAATGTTGACAAGGGTGTTGCAGCTTACATTTTGTTGAAATATTAAACTGGTCCGCCTTGTTCTATGTTGATGTTTGTTGGGTTGATACCCACTTTTAGTCTCAGCCTTTCACCTTGTTCTGTGTCTGTCCCGCCCAGATTCTTGGAATGCATGTTAGAATTTCTTCTGTGGAAAATGAAGGAGGGTATTCTAACTGCTACATCGTGTTTGTATTTTGTTTCTTTTAATCTAGGAAAAAAAATGAGTGAAACAAACCAGCAACAGGATGAGTTACCTGCATACATGAAAGATGAGCCTCCAACAGGTACTGGAATTTATGCTGACATTTTCATATCAGAGTTATTACCACAGTTATTCCAACAACCAAGCTTTTTATCTTGGTATAGTCATGCTATTTTATACAGATGTCCTTTTTACATCTTCATGCTTCAGAATGATAACCCTCTGTGCCACATAGTGGTGCTCTTGTACAATCTAAGACTTGTATAGACCTGTATTTTCCAGTTTTCATTGTCATGTGTTATCAATCTGGTTATAAAATTGCAAATGTGGTTACTGAATTGGTAAGTTATTAATAAATCAAAGGTTATTGAAATTTAAAACAAAATACAAATCAGGTTCATTGTGACTGTTTCTTTTTGATTTATTCTTTTGTGAAATGTATTAGCATTTTTTGAGTGGAAATCAAAAAAAAATTCTACACCATTATTTGTTCAATGTAGTAGTAGATCGAGTTATAAATGTTGCTCCAAAAGTGTTAAGACAACTAAAAATGTATGATTGGCATTGCTTTATTATTATTTGATTATTGCATTTATTTTAAAGCAAGATGCCAGAAGCATGCTTTTCTAAATATTTCACAAAATAAGTTTGGTTTAAATGATAAACTGTATCAATAAAAATGTTTAAATAAAATAAATAACAAGTAAACTCATCCATATTTTTCATTAGAATTGTTGCCAGGTACTCTATTTGTTCTATTAATTGAAAGTGAAAGCTTTAATTGAAGTAATAACTATAGCTGAGTAAAGTGCATTGGGAAAAACTTTGATGTTGGCTTGACAAATCTGTCTGAAACCTTTATAAGCTTTAAATTTAGTGAAGTGGAAAGAGAAAGAAAGAATAACATTGTAAGCGTGATATAACATTTTTCTAGCATGTTTTAACAGGTTGTTATCATGAATTTGCATGTTGCTAGAAGCTTTTTTTAGGATGTTGTCCAAGGATAGTCATTAAGCTTTGCTAGTGATAGGCAGCTTAAATACTCTATAAGTCTTATTGTTCAAAAGTTTTGACCCGCTCAATGAAAATCTATGGCACTTTTTGTAGATTTGATTGTTCATTTAACGAAAAGTGTAAGTCGGATCAGTTAGAAAATATATAGCACACAGAGTCAGATCAGTCTGAAGGTCTGAGCTGAGTTTGGTGGTCTCAGAAGAAGCTTATACTTGATCAGTATGTTGGATTTGTCAAGGCAACAGAATTACTTCAGTGATTTTTAATTGATTTTTAATTGTATGTAGACATTCACATCATTATTTTTTAAATTTTGGTTACACTTAATTAAGGTTTCTTTTACAGTACAATTAATCATTTAAATATTGAGTTATATTAATAAAAAACAATTAATAAATTACATTCACCTATTATAGCGTTAGGATTTGGTTTAAGGTTACTTGCATGTAATTATGCATCATTTAGTATTATAAGAGTTAGTACATGTAAGAAGGGTACAAAATAAATAAACTGTATATATTTATTTTTCACTAGACTGGTGCGCCATTTATCTTATCTCATGATATTTTTAGTATTAACATTTCCTTTTGTTTCCTGTAGATACCAACAAAGACCATCCCCAACCCCAGCCTGGCATGTTCTCCAGGGTGGCCGGTGGTCTGTTCAGTGTCACGAAGGGGGCCGTTGGGGCCACAGTGGGCGGAGTCGCATGGGTTGGAGGGAAAAGCTTTGATCTCACGAAAACTGCTGTTACCTCAGTGGCGTCTGTGCCAGCGATGGGGGTGGGGCTCGTGAAGGGCGGCGTGTCTGCCGTGGCTGGCGGCGTGTCTGCCGTCGGCTCCGCTGTTGCCAGTAAAGTTCCCATTGGCGGAGGCAAGAAGAAGGACAAGTCTGATTGAATCACATGGCTCTAAGGTACATTTGTCAGAAGCATCTGCATCGTGTCTTCTTTGACTCCTGAGCGAGTTGATTGTGGAGTTCACGCTTGTGTTATGAGCATATTTGGATCATATCCGTCCGCCTGACTTTACCAACAAAAGGTCATTTGCAAGCTGGGTGGCCTTCATCTGCTCAAACCAAGAACTTATGACATTATGTGTGTGTTGTATTCAGTCAAACTGTTTATCTCTGATCTATGAAGTATTATATTTCTGACCAGAGATGGATACGTGGACCTCTAAATGTTCCGTTCATGCTTTATCGAGCACACAAAGGCACATGCTTTGTGTCTGTGATCACACATGCAAAAAGTCTCATGTTTTAAACACACTTTACAGTTGAACAGCTGCAAGCCGGTAGGAATGAAGATGATCAATCAAGTGTCCCTCAAGGTGCTGTGGGGGAAATCACAGACTGTTGGGTGCTGATGGTGGCGTCCATCCATCTGATCGAGTGTTTGTGAGATTACTTGCTTTGTACCTCTGGGGTCCACGCCGATCCATGCTGTTCTCTCACACAACTCCAGCGATTGCTCTCTGTTTCCCGTGAAAAACAGGGAAACTACAAGTACACACATACTGACACACACGGTGAGGTGTGTTTGGGTTTCGTCAATCAACTCCAAAATTACAATTGTGAGCCATAAATCTGAATGTTCATAGTTTGTTTTTTTGCGTGACAATCTACATCCAAACATGAGTCTCTCTGTTCTGGTGACTTCCAAAACCCAGTGATATTTTCTTTTCTTTTTTTCTATGTGTCACTCTATTATTCAATGATCTGTTTGCTCTTTTAACTCTTTAATGTTGTTGTTGTTGTTTTTTATGGGCCAACAAAGAACCACATGAGGTGGCAAAGTATAATACAGTATTTTCTTCTATCATGTATTTGTTCCCTTTACCAAAGATTACGAAAAGAAAAAAAAAAGTTCATTGTATTTGAGGATTTGGTTTTTGTTTACGTCGATATGCAGTATACTTTATGGTATTCAGTGTACTCTGTCTTTTTAGATAGATAGTTATTAAAATGTTTTTTTTTTTTGTTATTGTTTGATTTGAGGCAATCCATATTTCAGTGTAATAATGTGAATTGAAAGGACTTAAATAAAGAAGTTTCACCGACGCTTGCGATTGTTGAAATAATTTTCCAGCCAGTGTTTTTTAAAATGAAAAACAATTGTTGTCTTTTTTTTACAATTAAGCAAAATGAATATTAGATACAACCATTACAAATATTGCCTTGACCACTAAGTCAATAAAAAAATAAAAAATAAGACTAAAAGTGATAAATTAAAGCTAAATAGAAGTGTAAAAATGACAAAAGCATACACAATTATAAAATAAAAAACTCAAAACTAATTAAAGGTATTAATAATGTAATATTAATAACAGTTGAAATGTATACTACAGTAAAATAACAATTCTAGCTGATGAACAATAAAAATACAGACTACCAATACAAAATCCTTCCTTCTTTAAAACGCACTGAAATTGTTCACAGACCATAATGCATTAGTGTGGACGTTAATATGCAGTAGTGGCCAAAAGTGATGTCTGGCTTTGGAAAAGTGACGTCTTTGTCCTTTTATCCATAATAATAACAATTATTTTAAAGATTTAAGCTTTCATACAAAGAAGTTGAACACAAGCGAGCCAAAGAAATATTAATAACTGATTGTTTTTATGCTTGTCATTTGTTTTTTCTATGCTTTTTAGTTTTTGCATAAAATAGATTCTTTTGCTCTAGTTTGCCTTGAAAAGAAGAAAAAAAAGTTTAGTGTTTTGTTCTTCCCTTATATAAATGTTATCCAACCAAAATGTGTACCGTACTGTTTTTCTTTTCTTTTTCTCTTTTTTTCTTTCTTTTTGCCAAATTGGTTGTTGAAGTAATGGAGGATAAAAGGTCTGCCTTGCAGGACTAGAATCCAATGAGTTGAAGGGTAAGTCAAGTTGTTCCACATCAAACTCAATAAACTATTGTTTTATGGACCTCACTTTGTGCACAGGGCAATTGTATTGCTGGAGCAGAAAAGACCCCAATTTACTTAAAATGTTTGTCTAACCTGTTAGTCATGGGTGTTGCTTAAATGAGTAAACCTTTTAATTAAAAGTAGGGGCTCTGCATACTTTAGGGTATGAAGTGTTCCTCTATAAACACCAGACGCTTCTCTGGCCTTCCCTTAAAAGGATTTTGTCAGAGTAAAATTTAACCAGTTAAAAGAATCAAATAAAACAATTTAGAACACAATATGTCTCTTTTGTGCAGGAAAAGTGATTTTTCCCTTTTATGGGTGTCTGTACCTTCAAGGGAGAGGCGGCGGCAAAGCCTGTCAACGGTGAACAAACACTTGCAATCAAGTCCAAGTCCCAAGGTCATGCCGGATGTCAGTGTCTAATGCTTAGGGAATGAGGCGACGGGTCTTCCCCACTCTGTCACCTCCTGGAACAAATTCATTCCTCACACTCCTGGAGCTTCTTTCAGTAAACACTTTAAATCAAAAGTAGAGGGGCCACTGCAGGGGCCACAATCATTGACTTGGTAGACGGTGCTCAACTGAGTTATGAATACCCATGAAAGGTTTGAAGTCTATGTTTTTACTTATTCTCAGTCTGAATAGATATGCATTTAACCATGCCAGTATTGATGAAAGATCAATTTCTAGCTAGAGCAATGAGGGTTAAAGGGATATATTTATATAAATCCAATGCATTAAGACCTTTGATTATGAGAAGACCTTGTGGCAACACTGTTAATATAGGGCCACGTCCGAGGAGAAGCCGCGAGCTTGCACCAGCAAGCGTAAATCAGTGGCGACAATGTTTAGAGGGGAAGAATTAAACATTCACATCCTGATTTGTCTTTTTTCTTTCCCCACATCCACTCCAAGATTCAGGCAGCCTTTCAGCAAATCAATAATGAGGCCTGTATATAACTCGCCATGAGCTGAGGGGGGTTTTACACTTCAAAGACCAAATATAAGTGGTTGAGTTGATATAGGAGGTGGTGTAAACGCACAGTAGGAGCTATTTTTACATATTATTATAGCTTATAGGAGGAAATCTTGTTCTCCAGTAGATCTGACAAGCTGACAAGCAAAAAGTCTACTTTTTATGTACTTCTCAGAAATATAGCTGCCTTCAAATTGCACTTTTATACTGGACTTACACTGACAGAAATGCATTTGCCCTATATTTGTATTCAATGGAAATATACTTAAAAGTATAAGTATTCTAAGTATATTTGGCTTGTAGTTGTTTACTCTTTTGATTTAGTAGTACTTTTTCGCATAGTTTTACATACTGTCTTATAAAATTACAATGTTTGAAAATATTGATTTATAAATAAAACATTTTTTAAAATTTACATCTAGAAAACGTGAGTTTCAGAATTTTTGTGTAGACTAGTCCACTGGGAGTCTATTTCATGTATAAAACAATAATATTAAATAGGAACATGGTAGTATACTTAAATATACTGTAGGGGAATTACAATTAAGACCCGAGGAGCAGATATGTTGAATGAAGAGCAGGAGTCAGAAGTGCAGTCAATAGAAGAAATTTTAGTGAAGTTTAGTTTGCAGTTTCATCAGCAGAAGTCAGCTTCAGGTCTCACAAGGAGTTCGTAGGCCGCCTCACATACAATAACATTGTTACAGCAATTATACTCTAACAGAGGGTGCTAACTATGTCAATGATGACGGTTAAATTATTCTGATTGGCTAAGAAAGAAAGAAAGATAAACAAAACTAGTAATTTTCCACCCAAGAGCAGACAGTCTGATCAGTCTGATTTGCGTATATCTTCGTTGATCACATGGTTGACGGGTTTGTGACCTTCCACGTGCTTGACGAGAACAACAATTCATTCCGTCTCCTTATGGGGCCAGTTAATCACCTCGCCAATACAGACCATAATAACACACACACACACACAGATACACAGCTTCTCCAAGGCTGAACTCGGCTCAGGCTCCAACTATCAACAGAAAGACTCTCAAAACATTCAGATAACATGTTCTATCTGTTGAAAAGTGCTGACAATATTCATCCTTACACTAACACAAATTCCACCCTTTTGCATAACAGTTTTCAAGCTCAGCACAAGGACTTCTGAAAGATCAATTACAGTGGGTGAGCAAAACAATACAGAGGAAATTGAGGAAAGCATAATTTATTTACATGTCTGTTCTATGATTAAAATAGCCGAGAACAACAAGCAGCAGAGAATTCATTCTTCTTTTCTTTTTTTAATCTTCTCTGTTTTCGACAAACAGTGTAAGGAACAATCAAAGAGTTTGCTTGGCTTTGATCTTGAAAATACATATCATGTTTTCATCGCTGTCGAAAAAACAGACGATCAATTTTATGTTGGTGTCTTGTTTATTCTAGATGTCTAATAATTCACTATTAATGAAACGACAGTGTAACTGTTTAGATGTGGAAATAAACCACTTGCATTGTTAATATGAGAAACTGAAGAAGATCATTTTTCCTGACGCAATCCAGAAACATCCTCTGGCAACGATACTGTAAATAGCTGTAAAAGTGACTTTGACCGTCCTCGGCAATGATCACGTGAATACTGACCCTGAGGATGTCCTGTCAAACTAAATTTACTTTCAAGTCTGTTCTTCGACACTCTTAGATAAAAAGATTCAATAAGGTTCTGCGTAGAACCATATGTGTTCTTGACTCAATTCTTGGCTTAATGCCTATAAGGTTCTATATAAAGACAAATTTGATTAATTCTTTCATGTTTAACAGTTTTTTATTAGTTTTTTGGAGTGATAACATGTTTATGAGCTGTTTAATTAATAAAAAATTAAATTAAAACCAACAATTAACTAATGACTAACCAACAAAATAAATTATATATTATAGTTCAACAATATAGAACCTTATCTTTCATAGTAGTTCCATTATTACAATACGTGAGGTTTTTAAATACTTTAAGCTCTCAGTTTTTTCGTAATTCGCAGATGTTCTCTCTGTATATTCAGATGGGCTTTTATTTAACACATAATGTGCATATTCATTAAGTGGCTCTTTAATACTTGTTTCTGATTGGTCAGTTACACCATTTGGTGGTCACAGACAAGGAATATTAAATTGCTTATCTGGGTAACTGAAATTGGCGCTACTTTAATATCTCTCGTATCCCTCCATAAACGGTATTATTCATACAAATACAGGCTTTCCTGAAACTCAAACAATAGAGCGTGGCGCTTGCAACACCAAGGTCATGGGTTCGATTCCCAGGGAATGCAAGAACTGATTAGAATGTCAATGTGTGCCTTGAATGCAATGTAAGTCTCTTTGGATAAAAGCGTTTAGAAAATGCATAAACGTAAATGCACTGTAACAGACTATTGTTCCTCAGTGGAGGCTGTGATATACGGGTAAAATTAACTATATATAATCTCTTACATACTGAATACAGACATATTGTTAAAAAAGATTAAAGCCTAATGGTATTACAAATGACTGAGCTAAACCTCTCTTGAAACAGATGCACCATAGTTTTTTCATTTCAATTTTTCTGTTCAACAAAAAGCTGTGCCTTAATGCATTTTTTTGTGCAAATGTCTGTGTAAACTGCATTCATTATCAAAGCACTTAGAGACTAAATCGAGAAAGCATGGTAAACTATTCACTGTACAGCAATGGAGCATATTAACATACTGCAACTTAGAACCTCAACATTTGCAGTGATGAGATGGTGTGGAATATAATATAATATGTGAATGTGAACAATAAGGAGTTTATATAGAGAATGTTTTTAATAAACCAAAATACACATTTTAACCTATGCACAACAGCATGTTGTATCTCTTTGTTTGCTGCAATGAAATCCTATTATTGCATCCAGTTTTTCCAAGGACTGATCTGAAATAAATATAAACGGCCTCTGCATGCCCTTTAAATCTTTTCAAAGTTAGTTACTTCAAAGAGATTATCTCTTGCCACCAACAATAATTCAACAAAAAGACATAAGAACACACGCAAAACCCATTGGTATAGTAATGTACATACTGATTTGAATAATTGTATTTATGGATATGAGATTTTTGACATCTGCATAGTAACTAAGTTATGGGGAAGCAGGGATTCCCTTTCAGGGAACTCGAGCTGTGTCGAAGCACTAGGGGAAATAGCCTTGCGTGAGTCACGTGAAGATCTATGCAACCAATGAGAAGCGAACGCGTGTGAATGCGTCACTGCCGGCCGCAGCCGGTGACGTCATGAGGAAGAGCATAAAGCGCGTCTGAAACCGGGGCGCGTCAGCTCTGAATGCCTTCAGCGTGCTGTGTCTGTGCGAGAGTGGTTTTTGAGACTTGATAGCTTAAAAAATCAAAGAATGAGTGTGAAAAGTGTGGCGAGAGATGAACAGAGTTTCAGACCGTGTGTTTATCCCTGTCCTCGTTTTATAACGGGCAGGGATACACATGTAATGTGTGTTATCTGTTTAGGAGTGGAACATGCACGGTCGGCTCTTGAGGGCGCCGGCTGTAAAGACTGTGAGCAGTTTTCTCTGCATGTTCTCCGCTCCCGCCTGGCGGTCTGTAACGAGGCCGCCCAGGCTAGTGTTCCCCGGGGTTCGGGACCTGCAGCGGCCGAGGCGTTGCGGCGCTCTCAGTCCTGGGGTTCACAAATGGATCTCGCTGAGGCTGCTGGGGTGGGTCCGTCCTTACCTCAGCCCTCACGAGACCAAACGGGTTCCAGTCACGGGCACTCCTCGGGAGATGTTCGTGCTGTGACTCCAACATTAGCTTTGTCGAGTTCCGATAGTGAGATGGACTTAGCTAGTGTTGACCCGGCAGAGGAGGCTTCGCCACTCTCCTCGCCGGCGTTTGAAGAGCTAGTTGAGGTTGTGGCGCGAGCTGTCTCTCGTCTGGATATTGAATGGCCGGCGGAGACCAGAAGCGCCCGTCCTAAAAGAAGTATGTTGGACGAGCGTTATCTGCCGGCTCGCGTCACTCCCCCGCGCCGAGCTATGCCTTTCCTTCCCGATTTGCATGCCGAGGTATCCAGATCGTGGGAAAAGCCAGCCTCTGAGAGAGTTCATACACGGAACAGTTCGATGTATACGAATCTCGCAGGGGCTCAAAGCTATTGCTATGGGGGGATGCAGAAGGTGGATGAGGCGCTTGCGAGCTACCTTGTGCCCCAATCTGCGTCCTCCATTAAAGCTCCGGCGCTCCCCTCCAAGCCGATGCGCGTCACGTCGTCTTTGGTGGGGAGAGCGTACTCAGCCTCTAGTCAAGCCGCAGCGTGCCTGCACACCACGGCTCTGCTGCAGGCTTATCAGGCTGAGTTGCTGGGGGACCTCAACGAGGGCGGCGGTATCGGTCCGGAGACAGTGGCAGAGCTGCGCCGGACCGTGGATCTGTCTCTCCGGGCCACTAGGGAGACGGCCTACTCTGTCGGTCGCTCCATGGCAGCTCTGGTGGCTACGGAGAGACATCTTTGGCTCAATTTGTCTTCCATCAAAGATAGGGACAAATTTGTTTTGCTGGACGCTCCTCTGTCCCCTTCGGGCTTGTTCGGCGACGCCGTAAAAAGCGTTGTCGACAAGTTTCAGGAGGCTGCACGACAGCAGGTGGCGTTCAGTAAAGTTATTCCCCGCCGCCCTCCACGTGAGACCGCCAGTCAAAGGGGGTCTCAGAGCTCTTCACACAGGGCCGCTCAAAAACGAAGTGTCGCCACCCGTCTTCCTCCGGCTAATCCCGGGGGGTCGGGGCGACAGGCTCAAGCCTCTGGCAAGAGGGGCGATCTGAGGGCTGTCCTGAGCGCTAAGAAGGCTAAGAGCAAGCGGCCCTGACGCCAAGCCGCAACAAGGTGGTGTATCCCTGGAGCAGCTGACCAGTCAGCCCGCCATGGGAAAACCACCCCCTCTGAGGAGGGTCCTAGAGCACTCCACCCGGGAATCCGGAAATCCCGGCCCAGTGGTGGACATGCCATCAGCACCAGAGGCCAGCCCCGGGAGGCTGGTTCCCCTAGTAGAATTCCGGGATGCGTGGTCACGGCTACCCGGTATCTCTCAGTGGGTCCTGCGCACGGTCACCTTAGGGTACGCCATTCAGTTCGGGGTCTCACCACCCCAGTTCTCGGGGGTCCTACAGTCTGCTGTAGGCCCTCAGCAGGCTCTGGTCATGGAACAAGAAGTAGACACTTTGCTGGCGAAAGGGGCCATCGAGTATGTACCCCTCGCAGAGAGCAAGTCCGGGTTCTACAGCCGGTACTTCATAGTTCCAAAGAAGGATGGAGGGTTGCGGCCCATTCTGGATTTACGTCTCTTGAATCGTGCGGTCAAGCGTCTAAAGTTCAAAATGCTAACGCTCAAACAGATCGTAGTGCAGATCAGATCCGAGGATTGGTTTGTCACAGTCGACCTCAAGGACGCTTATTTCCATGTCTCCATCCTTCCGCAACACAGGAAGTTCCTGAGGTTCGCCTTTGGGGGAAAGGCGTACCAGTATCGGGTGCTTCCTTTCGGCCTAGCGCTCTCACCCCGCACGTTTACGAAAGTCGTGGACGCTGCTCTAGCTCCCCTGCGGTCACGGGGCATCCGTGTCTTAAACTATATAGACGACTGGCTTATTCTGGCCCAGTCGCCGCAGTTGGCGGAGCAACATCGAGATGTAGTGCTCGCACACATAAAGGAGCTGGGGTTGAGGCTGAACGCCAAGAAGAGTGTCCTTTCTCCTGCTCAGAGAACCACCTTCTTGGGAGTCGTCTGGGACTCAGTAGCGATGTCGGCCCGGCTTTCCCCCGGGCGCATCCAAGTTATCTGTTCAGCCGTCAAGAGCATCAAGTTAGGCCAGCCACTCACTGTCAGACACTTCCAGAGGGTGTTAGGGCTCATGGCAGCGGCTTCCTGCGTCATCCCGTTGGGCCTGCTGCACATGAGACCCCTGCAGTGGTGGCTAAAGACCAAGGGGTTTTCCCCGAAAGGGAACCCGCTTCGCATTATCAAGGTCACGGGGCGATGCCTACGCGCCTTGAGTATGTGGAAGAATCCTTGGTTTCTGTCTCAAGGCCCAGTGCTAGGGGCTCTGGCTCGGAGAGTCTCTCTCTCGACAGATGCCTCCCTCTCGGGCTGGGGGGCGGTCTTGAGAGACCGCTCCTCACAAGGTCAATCACCAGGGGGGTCTGCGTTCGCGACCACTTTACAAGATGGCGCGACAGATCCTCCTCTGGGCCCAGGGAAAGCTGCTCTCCATCCGGGCGGCTTACATCCCGGGGGTCCAGAATGTGGGAGCAGACGCCCTGTCGAGACAGGGGGCGAGACCAGGGGAATGGCGACTCCACCCCGAGGTGGTGGAGCAAATTTGGGAAAGGTTCGGAAAGGCACAGGTCGACCTGTTTGCCTCGGTAGAAAACTCCCATTGCCCTCTGTGGTTTTTACTCACACATCCAGCGCCTCTGGGGCGGGATGCCGTGACGCAGGCATGGCCGAGGTTACGCCTGTATGCTTTTCCCCCGATCGCTCTGCTCCCGGGAGTTCTGGCCAAGGTTCGCCGGGACAAGGTCCGTCTCACGCTAGTGGCCCCCCACTGGCCGTCCAGAATATGGTTCGCGGACCTTGTGTCCCTCCTCGACGGGGTCCCCTGGGAGATCCCGATCAGGAGGGACCTTCTGTCCCAGGCGGAAGGTTGCATTCTTCACCCGCAACCAGGGCCGTTGAAACTGTGGGTCTGGCCCCTGAGGGGGCCCAGCTCATAGAGGCCGGTCTCTCAGCCGAGGTTGTTGAGACCATCCTGCAGTCCAGAGCTCCCTCCACGAGGAAACTCTACGCCTTGAAGTGGAAGCTCTTCACTTCTTGGTGTAGTGAAAGGCAGCTGAACCCAGTAACCTGCCAAATTGGCAAAGTACTGGAGTTCCTGCAAGAAAGATTTGTGGCAGGGCTGTCCCCCTCCACCTTGAAGGTCTACGTGGCTGCTATAGCGGCTTGCCACGTACCTCTGGGTGGGGTGTCCTTGGGCAGGGACCCCCTAGTCACTCGTTTCCTCCGTGGTACATTAAGGCTGAGACCTGCGGCACAGACCAGGGTGCCTGCCTGGGACTTGTCCATGGTACTCCTAGGCTTGTCCCAGCCACCCTTTGAACCTCTAGAGGGTATCTCTATCAAGTACCTCTCGCTAAAAACCCTTCTTTTGCTGGCTATCACTTCGCTTAAGAGGGTCGGGGACCTTCAGGCCCTCTCAGTGGCCCCATCATGTCTTGAGTTTGCGCCCGGGATGGCGAAAGCTTTCCTCCACCCGAGGCCGGGCTACGTCCCCAAGGTTCCCACTAATGTGGCTCGGTCTGTCACGCTGCAGGCCTTCTGCCCTCCCCCATTTGACGATCATGAGCAGGAGCACAAGAACAAGGTCTGTCCAGTGCGAGCACTGGACGCTTACGTTCACAAGACTGCCACGTGGCGTAAGTCGGACCAGCTGTTCGTTTGCTTTGGGGCCCCCGAGGGTGCCCCAGCTTCCAAGCAAACTCTGAGCAGGTGGATAGTCGAGGCTATCTGTCTAGCTTATGAGTCGGCCGGACATGCTTCTCCTTTGAGGGTCCGAGCCCACTCCACTAGGAGCATGGCGGCATCCAAGGCTCTCCTCTCCGGAGTCTCCTTGCCTGACGTTTGTGCTGCGGCTGGCTGGTCCTCGCCGCACACATTCATGAGGTTCTACCAGCTAGACCTCGATGCCGCCCCGGGAACCAGGGTGCTCTCTCAGTGAGCTGGGACACACCCGGATGCTGACCTCGCTGAGGTGGCGTTGGCATAGCGTTCCCCTAGTGCTTCGACACAGCTCGAGTTCCCTGAAAGGGAACGTCTCGGGTTACTTATGTAACCCTGGTTCCCTGAGGGGAACGAGACGCTGTGTCTTGGCCTCAGCTCCGGGCGCATCCGGGCCCGCTTCAGGCATTCATGGCTGACGCGCCCCGGTTTCAGACGCGCTTTATGCTCTTCCTCATGACGTCACCGGCTGCGGCCGGCAGTGACGCATTCACACGCGTTCGCTTCTCATTGGTTGCATAGATCTTCACGTGACTCACGCAAGGCTATTTCCCCTAGTGCTTCGACACAGCGTCTCGTTCCCCTCAGGGAACCAGGGTTACATAAGTAACCCGAGACGTTTTTTGTGTTGCAAGGTGCCTCCCTCTTATTGTTGTTCTTGTGATACATTTTTACCTAATCCAATTTGGCATCTCTGGCTCAGTTCACATACTTTAATCTGTTTCTTGATGAAACACAGGTACTTTTATGTCCTGTGGGTTTTTTGTTTGTTTGTTTGTTTTTAATCAACACATTTCAGATCTTTAGTTTTTGTTATATAAAGGTCACATTAAAAGACTTTAAATATGATCTTAAACAAAAAAGTAATTTCATTTGTTTAAATGATTTACATATTTTTAACACAAATTATGATAGTTATGATAAAATTATGATAGATGCCATTTCCTTTTTTATCAAGAACTTAAGCTCAATAAAGTTGGCGTAGTTGGTTGCTAAGACAATAGTGTTGGTGTTGGGACTTGGGCCCGTTATCACAGCTTGCAGCTATATTCTTATTTTTGGTTCAAGATTTTGAAGGCTTTTGAAAGAATAATAAATAAATAAAACTATTGAAAATTGCCACACATGTCAGATTCCTCGACCATTACAGCCAGGCCTCTAAAAAGAAATATGAGATACGTAACATGAAAAAAATTAACTTATTGTCAAAATAAATATCAAAGACTTTCTTAAATTCCATCATATTTGAAAATATTACTATTTAATTGTGTATATTTAGAATACACCAAATACTAGCTATGAAATTAACCATGGTAAAACAAAGTCAGGCATTTTGTTACAACGTGTAAAAAGTAATTCACACTAGAATGCTATCAGACACAAAATCTAATTTTCCTTGACAAAATGCATTTGTAATGCATGTAAATCCACTGTTTATGTTTTGCTTTAAAAAAATGACTTAAGCCCCCAAAAAGTGGCTTTAGTCAAAGAGACATTCTGCAACATCCTTTTAAATATACATCAAAGTCCTATTCATTGTAGATTAAAAATCTTGCAAGATAATTTCCCAATGTCATGGTATGGTCAACTTGTTCCCCAGGCTTCTCTTACTCAACTTTCTCTCATTAAATACTTCCTATATGCTTCTGTTGAGTGATAGAAGCAAGGTCAGGCCACGATCAGTCCCTCCACATTAGCTCTGTGACTCAGAAAGCTTCACAAAGTTCAAGCTGTACCTAAGGCTGCAGATAGCCATTTGAACATGATTAACCTGGTCACAAGGGTACTTTACTGATGTATATTTTCTAAATTGTGGTTTTGCAATGCTGTAGATACCAACCCCATGTCATTTAGTGTGTACCATACCTTAAACTTGCTCTAAATGCTCTTATGAGCATCCACCAGCTCCCATCTGGCTTTTAATCTAGTGATGCTTCTTTTTTTGTGTAATTTTACATTAACTCACAAGAGATGAAAGGTACTTTGGAAAGCATCACATCCTTGAGAACTGCTGGGCCTGCGAACCTCTATTGAACCATGAGCCACTATTTTTCTGTGGAGCTCTCAAAAGGAAATTCTCTTACTGCTAATGGATTTACTTATGCAGCACACAAAAGTCTGGGGCGTAATATGATTTAGCTGGGGTCATCACTGTGAAGGTAAAAAAAAACGCTGCCAAATCTTTTTTTGAAAACATCTCTGCATGTAGTAAATTTAAAAGCTGGGTTATTATTGTTAACTAAAACAAACCATAAAAAAACCTTATATAATAAGTAATCATAAAACATTATTTAAAAAAGCCTAAGCGAGAGAACATTTAACAACAATTAACAACGATGTTCACATTAAACAATTAAAAATGTTAAGTTTAATTTGCGGTATTAAACTAAAAATCTACTAAAAATGACAACAAAAATGACAAAAACTAAAATGAAAACCGAAAATTAAATCTAATTCAAAATATTAGCACAAACTGTGATGTCAAGTTAAATACTTAAAGGTCTTGAAAGCTTTAATGCATTAGTGTGTTAATGAATGTGTATAATTTCTGCAAAGACAGCGCAAACATCAATCCTGTAACTATAGAAATAGGATGCGTCCTCAAATAATCATCAATATACTCGAATAAAAAGGAGGACTGGGTCTGTCAAATTCCAAAATGTCAAAAATACCTTGTTTATTGCGGTTAATGTGGACAGGAACCCCTGCGATAGGTGAAAATCTGCGAAGTAGGATTAGCCAATCAGCTCATGGGATACATCCACTCGTGCTCTCATTGGTCGATCTCGCGCCGGGAACCAATCACGTGTCTTGTCTGAGTGCCGTGGGTGTGTACAAAGCCTCTGAGAGAGTTTCTCTCTTTGTCTGGCATCCTGGGAAACCGTTTCTCTCGTGCATTACGATAAAACAACGCTGCTTTCTGCAATACGGCTGCCGATATGGCGGTATTTTTGAATTTTTATTTTTCGACAAATATCTTTGAAAAATTTGAACCGTGAAGTGGCGAGGGATTACTGTATTACAGTTTTTCTGCTATTAAATCGATTCACTGATTAACTGTTGTGAGTTGATCATTGATATCTATGAGTCAAGACTGAATCAGTCAGCTTCATGAACGAATCCTTTATTCACAGACAGCATGTCAAAAAAAATGTCCACTCTTCCATTTGGTACAGTGGCTTATGGAAGGGTGATTTTCTTTAAATAAATGCCAGTGCCAAAGCTTTCACTATTTCATTTCTCCTTCCCCCATCAGTCTGGAAGTGGAAAACAGGATAAGTCAGAGAGGGTTGTGAACGGCGGGTGACCATGCAGTTCTGCTGTCTTAATTGGGAGGAACAGTTGGGCTCTCCAAAGCACAGTCAGGAGAGGACAAGAGAAAGACAGTTAGAGACGGACTCATGAATGACAGACTCGTGAGTGCAGAAAGCCATTCATTAAACCTACCTAAGCCTTGATGAGCCAGAAGTGGCTGTGCAGATGTGCCGATTTGCAAACTGTTCAATGGCTCCAGTGTAATCATTAATCATTTAAAGGACAGTTTTTTTTCAGACAGTGTTAATTAAAATAGATGAAATAAATTTTAATGGTTAACAGTTAGGGGAGCAGGGATAATTGTAGTCCCATGTTGTGATTTATTTCAAGTGACCAAACACAGTTTTTTTTTGCTTTTAACAGAGGTTTAGGAGCAGCTTTTTCTGAAAAAGATATAGCACAATTACATGAATGGTGTGAAAATAAATTGCTTAATGCCTTGGCAGACTCCGTGAAGACTTGAAAAGAGCAGTAAAATTGCAGGAAATTCATAATTTTCCTGTTATCACTGTAAAGCTGCTTTGAAACAATTTTGTAGAAAATGCTATATATAAAGGTGACTTGACTTCACTTGAAATTTAGGCTTTGAATTTGTCACCATAATGTCTGGCTGTCCAAAAGTATACACTATTTCAGATAAATGTGGAAAAAAAGTACAATACTATTCAAAAGTTTGGAGCTGGTTTAATGTTTTTTAAATTAAATCTCTTATGCTCACCAATTGACGGCATTTATTTGATTAAAAATATGGTTAGTAACATTAACTTTGTAATTTATTCCTGTGGTGGCAAAGCTGAATTATCAACCATTACTCGAAAATATTTCTTACTACTATCAATTTTGAAAGCAGCTTAATATTTTCACTTTTGACCAATTTAATGTGCCTTTGCTGAATGAAATTGTTCAAAAAGCATTTTAATTTCCATTCTCTCTCTATAAGTTTTTCTTGGCTGTCAAAAACACAGTGTGGTAAGTTAGGATGTTGACTTGGATCTTTACTTCACTGGTTTGAATGCCTGACCCACATTCCCATCATGTAGCTGCGTTCAGATGTGGAGAATCAAATGGGGCGAAAGCAAGTTTGTCAGTTGCTTGTCACGCTAGACACACTCCCTAGAGAATCATAAGACACTGTAGTCAGTGAGTGATAGTTTTCATCGAATGTTTTCAGTTTAGATCATTGCAACACTTGAATTGATTAAAACAACAACGCAAACTGTAATTCAGGTAAACATTCATATAATAGTGAGACCTTTTAAAAAGGACACAGAATTTCACACCCATACTAAGACTATTGATTTAGAGTATTGATTAGGACTTTCCCACATATGAACAATGAATAGCATATTTCAACAACCCTACTTCTTGAATTAATTTCCTACCTTCACTAGATTCAGTATTTATTCATTCAGTATTACAAGAACAATTCATTCTTTGTTTTCTTGTATTGAACAATTTCAATTTCCATTGATTTTAAACAATGAAACTATATAATATGCAGCAGCACCGGATACAATGCCTAAGGCCGCACAGACCTTGAATTTGTTTTGGGGGATCAGAGCCCTGTCTTCTATCGGAAGAACATTGCTTTAGCATTTTTGTGTGACAAAAACCATATTGTGCAGTTCTATTGTATTCTTCACATTTATCTTCTGTACACATAATGGCCATGATGCTTTCATAAGCAATCAGTCTCTTTTGGTTAGAAGTGACTAGATAATGACATCCCCACAAGGGACCTGAGCAACAACAGAAGATTATGACACATGTACCGGATTAAAGAAGGTTAAACAGGGTACAAAAAGTTTTTAAGGGTAACAAAACTGAATCATGCCCAAATTGATTACATAAAAGCTTGCGAGGAAGTCTGCAGTCTTGTTATGTTTCCTATACCATATATTTCCATTGATTTTCCTTAAATCACATTGTCAGAATAGGGCAGGAGCAATTCATCTTTCCCATTATGCTTAACAAGCTCTGTTTTTTAAGATCCCTTTCATAGACACATGCATTCAGTCATGTATGTGCTCAGATAAGTCAATAAACTTCCCTTAATCTATTTAGATCCATTAGAGTTTCACTTGCTATAGTGAGCTACTGGACAAAGATGCTCTATGAAAAAGCAGGCAGCATATCCATCTCACTGCACTATCGGGTAATGTAGAATCATAATAGATGCGTTTGTATGTTTTTCAGCTGCAGATTAAAGTATAAAATCCAGGCTCCGATTTAAAAGAGAGTGCTATAGGGAGTGTTGTTTCTTTAATTACCCCCCCCCCCCCCCCCCCACACACACACACAAAAAAGCACACTGTGATCTCTGTGCAGTCTATATTTCACAGTAAGCAATACTCTTTTGTGAATGTACATTTTCAAAAAGAATATTTTTTAAGAGTGATATGTAAAATATAGGTATCACATCAGATATTGGCCAATTAGAGATTCTTATTTCATTCAGTGCTATTGGTTAATAGATATACAGTGATCCCTCGTTTATTGCGGTTAATGTGGACCGGAACCCCCCACGATAGGTGAAAATCCGCGAAGTAGAATCAGCCAATCAGCTCACGGGATACATCCACGTGTGCTCTCATTGGTCGATCTCGCACCGGGAACCAATCACGTGTCTTGTCTGAGTGCTGTGGGCGTGTACAAAGAGAGGGAGTTTCTCTCTTTGTCTGGCATCCTGGGAAACCGTTTCTCTCACGCATCATGATGAAACAACGCTGGTTTCCGCAATGCGGCTGCCGATATGGTGGTATTTTTGATCCGCGATGCACTGATGGCCGCGAAACTTGAACCGCGAAGTGGTGAGGGATTACTGTAGCCCATTTCCAATATTGGATATTTAATATATTTATTATGCATGCTCATTTACAGCATTTTCACGGATAGAAGCAAACATACATTTACACAAACAGTGTCTAAAAGGTCAAATGTAAACCAATATATTTGAATCTCTAATCTTAATTATGATAGCGATATATATATTGTGATTATTGAGCTGCAGGAAAATGGTGTAACGGCAGTGCAGAAACTCTTCTGACTATCCTAAAGGAAAATAAAAATAACAGTCGATTTCACACTTTCAAGGGCCTTTAAAATATAAATAAATAAATAAGGCACCACTAAAATATCAACTGTAAAACTGAAATGTTTGCAATTTCTGTGTTGCTTGCAAAAACATTTTAGTCTGCAGCAGGGGTTAAACTGGACCATACAAACCACCCAAACCTTGACCCCTTGGTGTCACACCAACACTAAACCTAAAAAGTGTGAGACTGGCTCAGGTGTCTCAAATGAATGCAATATGGCAAGAATAAAACAGGCTTGTTTGCCTGGAAACCCCAGTAAAAATCTCTGTTATTGGGCACAAAAGGACCAGAGCACAATAAACTGTGTCCCTAAGACCAAGGTGTGTCGGTAAATTAAATGAGCTTGCACTAATTAAATGTGCCATATGCTCCTGTGCTCCTAAAACAGCATATGGTGTGGGAAACAGTTGTCTGTGAGAATAGAATACATAACTGTGCGCAATGAGACACCACACCACTTGCGTATTGGGGATTTAGTTCGTATGATGTGCGTCTGGTTTTAACAGAGTTTAGAGGAGAAAAACGAAGGCACTGTGAGTGTGATGTTGGATGAGCCCTGAGCCACTGCAGCTCTGCTGGGAACTGATCACATGTTGAGTGGAGCTTACATCTGAGCTCTGTTTTAGACAACACTCATGCATCACACACTTAAAGAAACAATGAAAAGGAATGCAATGGATTGATCTGGCCGTGTATTAAAGCTAAAAGTTAAACAAATTTGCCATGATGGACCAAGTTAAAAGAAGTAGATCACTTGAGATTCATATACAGTCTTACTTGCCTTTCAATGTAGGCTAATTAAACATCACTGTCTCTACAGAAGCTCTACAGAACATCAATTGTGTCTTTGTTGTTGGTCTGTCCTCACCAACTAAATGCTGTGAAGCTGTGGTAGTCTGGTCGATTGTGTTCCCATGTACAAAAGCTAGGCTTCTCGATCAATGAGCTATCTAGCTCAGATGCATCAGCTGGGATTATCAGTGTTGGGACTTGCTTTGAGCCAGCCTAGAGTAAACCCTAATTAATGTCTCAATTTAAACAAAGCTCTTTTGAAGGAGGATAAGATACGGAGGGTATTATGATTAATTCACAGGAAAATGAACTGATTTTAAGTTGTTTTTATAACAGGGCTACAAACACATTTGATTAGTCTGTAAACTTAATTAAAGTTCAGGTGCATGATTAGCACTGGAGTTTATCGGGGTTTGAGAAAATGGATCAGAGAAAAGCTATATGTGATGCTGGAAGCTATTACTAATGAAATGAAGTCAAAAGCAGATGGAGTATTAATATTAATCAGAATCTGTCTGAAAATGGACAGATATTCAAATGAACTAATTAGCCATAGATCAAAACAAACAAACATCATAGTTTCTTCTAAATCTGATACTGCCTTCAGCTTGTTATATTAAACTGAATATGCTTGTAAGAATCTTAGTACACAAACTCTTCTATGAGAACACAAATGTATACTTATGTTGAATTAGTATTATTATACTTATAAGGACCATTCACACCAAGGACGATGACTATAACCAAAACTGTTTTATTATCTGTTGACAAAAGATTGCAGTCTTTTGCAGTCTTTCAAACTTTTCCAGTCTGAAAGTACTTATGAAATATTTCAGATTGCATAGTAACCCAGTTCCTTTAGAAAGGAATGAAGCACTGCATCATGGCATTGACACTATGTGAATGCTTCTGTGTGACCAAATCTTGATTGGCTGGGTCAGGTGACATAGCATTAAATGGCACCTTGAATCCCCAGATTCTAATTCTCTGAAGTAATCTGCATGGTCATCCACTAAGTGTAGCCATGCAGCAAAGTGTCTTTTTCCCTTCCCAAAGAACTGGGCTACATACATAACCTGAGACGTTTCCTTTCGATTGGCACTCAATGGTGTGTAATGGCATTAACAATATGGGAACACCAATACAAATGCTGTCATATTGAGAGAAGACGTGTGCGTTTCAAGGCCGTGAAACACTGGCACAAACACTTGTTGAGCAGAAAGACACAACGTCAAGTTCAATTGGAAAAGGAACTGCAAATGTTTGCATTTTTCTTATTTAATTTAGAAAAATATATTTTACAAATGAAAGTTTACTTCAATTTAATTTGAATAACTATAAGTAAATAGCGAACATGAATGTATTATGTAGAGAAGTACACACCACAACTATAACGATAACATCACAGAAGAATTATGGAATCACTTTAATACACATTTCTTTCTAACTGGTGATCAATAAAAACTTTGACAGCCAATCGGAATCCATCCATCTTAAAAGAACTTGAGCACAATGATTCTCTGAGTCACTAATACACGTTTTTTTCCACAAATGAACCAATTTCACTGATTCAAAATGTTACCACCTATTGGCATAAAGATGCAAAAAGTGTAAAAGTGAAATGTCCCAGGGCTGTTGGACTGCGTATCAGCAGTATTGGAAAACCTCACATTCAATCAAATTTGACGAACCAATTGTATAATGTGCAATAGCAGATCATCTTGAATATAAAAAGAAATGTAATATAAAATGACCAATAGAGCTGTGTACTTGAACTGTGAAGGATTACTTGCCTATTTTTGCCTCAAATCTGGTCCCTATCTTTTTATCTGTCTGAATTATATGTCATACCCTCCATAAAACAGACTACAGAGATAGGAATCATTCAAAATTTATCATAAGAGAGCTCTCTGATTGTATTTACAGAATTCAATTATTCTGACACAGACAGATGGACTGCTTGTCCAGGAGAGGCCTGTCATTTGTTATCGTCAAAAGTTGTGTCAGGCTGAAGGGCTTCTGGAACTTCTGAGGCTACAAACAAAAGAACAACAAATATGATGGCTTGAAGTTATAACCAAATAGCTAAGTGACGCAGGATGTGCTTGCACATTATATAATCAAATATCTACTGTAGTTATCAGTATATGAATCTGCAAAGTCGAATTGTTCATAATCATTAATATTACAAATGAAGAGATCACTGAATTTTAACTGACGGCGACCCCAAAATGGGTCATGAGTCTGTTCTAATAGGATCTAAATGCCATTAATAAAATGCAACTAAGCGTGCAATTATGTATAGTTAGATTAGCAGAAAATTAAATAAATGAATGAGAAGGAGGAATGCTTCTGGGTTTGTTCAATCAGCTTCCTTTTCATGGAGTTTTTTTCTCATTCACATGTTATTCTTTGTCTTTGTTTCCCACAATACATTAGTTTCTAATTCTTCACTGCTATCGGGGAGGAAGAATTGTCTAAACTCGTAAAATCATCAAAATCAACAACATTTAAGCTAGACCAACTAAGCTCCTGAAAGAGATGCTTCCAGAGGTCATAGATCGTCTTCTTAATATCATTAATTCATCTTAGACATTGCAATACCAAAACCTTTAAGCTGGCCATAATTAAACCTCTTATTAAAAAAAACACAACTTGATCCTACAGAATTATTTACTGAGAGGCCGATATCGAATCTACCTTTTCTGTCAAAGATTCTAGAAAAGGCAATATCTTCACAACTATGTTCCTTTCTAGAAAGAAACAGCATCTACGAGGATTTCCAGTCAGGATTTAGACCATATCATAGTACTGAGACTGCTCTCATTAGAGTTACAAATGATTTGCTCTTATCATCCGATCGTGGTTGTATCTCTCTGTTAGTGTTACTGGACCTTAGTGCTGCATTTGATACAATTGACCACAAAATCCTTCTGAATAGACTTGAAAATTATGTTGGCATTAGTGGAGTTGCATTAGCCTGGTTCAAATCATACTTATCTGACCGTTTTCAGTTTGTAGCAGTAAATGAGGAGATGTCATACTGATCACGGTTCAGTATGGAGTTCCTCAAGGTTCAGTACTAGGACCATTGCTTTTCACCCTGTACATGCTATCTTTGGGTACAATTATTAGGAAGCATGGCATTAGCTTTCATTGTTACGCTGATGATACTCAGCTCTATATTTCTTCTCATCCTGATGAAACGTACCAATTCACTAAATTAACAGAATGCATAACCGATATAAAAAATTGGATGACTAGTAACTTTCTACAACTTAATTCTTAAAAAACAGAGATTCTAATCATTAGACCAAAAAGTTCTGCGTGTAATAACTTAGACTACTGCCTAACATTCGATGGCTGCTCTGTCAAGTCTTCGTCGTCAGTTAGAAACCTGGGTGTGCTCTTTGATACCAATCTTTCATTTGAAAGCCACGTTTGTAGCATCTGTAAAACTGCATTCTTCCATCTTAAAAATATATCTAAATATGAGTTCAAGGCTAGATTATTGTAATGCTCTACTTGGTTGTTGCCCTGCACGCTTAATAAACAAATTTCAGCAGGTCCAAAATGCAGCAGCTCGAGTTTTAGATCTAGAAAGTATGAGCATATTAGCCCGTTTCTGTCAACACTGCATTGGCTCCCTATTAAACACAGAATACACTTTAAAATCTTGCTATTTACTTACAAAGCATTAAACGGTTTTGCTCCCCAGTACTTGAGCGATCTCTTGACACATTATAGTCCTCCACGTCTATTGTGATCCTAAAATTCTGACCAGTTTATAATACCTAGAGTATCAAAGTCAACTGCTGGGGGTCGATCCTTTTCCCATTTAGCTCCTAAACTCTGGAACAGTCTTCCTAATACAGTTCGGGAAGCAGACACACTTTGTCAGTTTAAATCTAGACTAAAAGCACATCTCTTAAACCTGGCATACACATAAAACTTTATACATTTTTAATTCAAATCATGTAAAATGATTGTTAG
This sequence comes from Rhodeus uyekii, assembly GCA_037043235.1. Lineage (NCBI taxonomy): Eukaryota > Metazoa > Chordata > Actinopteri > Cypriniformes > Acheilognathidae > Rhodeus > Rhodeus uyekii. The sequence continues at coordinate 2,124,322 of JAWRVZ010000003.1, forward strand.
GCTGCATAATTTAGGTCAGCCGGAACCAGGAACATTCCCATGACATCTGATGCACTCGTTACATCATAAGAAGAATGGCATCTATGCTGATATTATTCTCTGTTTATTTCGAGGCTACCATGGTCAGCCGGATCCGGGCCGTATCCAGATCAGATGAAGGACCTGCACCTCGAAACGGCCACAACACAGCCCTGAAGTGTCTGCGGAGACCATGACTCTACTAGACCCTCCCCTGTGACGATCATGAAATCCATCTCCAACCACACCGAACTGGATTTAATATTTTGACCTGAATTGTTGTCAGTATAATAATCATGCACTGTTTGGCTGTTGGCCAGAGGAGAACTGGTCCCCCGACTGAGCCTGGTTTCTCGTAAGGTTTTTCTCTCCATTCTGTTCTTCATTTACTGTGTCACCTGCAGGAGTTTTGGTTCCTTGCCATTGTCGCCTCTGGCATGCTTAGTTGGGGACACTTAACACTTCATATTCATCAATATTATTGATTGTCTCTTGTAGAGCTGCTGTTCAGCCAAAACAACCTTTTTTTATTGTTTTCCTGTGACCACTGTAAAGCTGCTTTGAAACAATCTCTATTGTAAAAAGCGTTGTATAAATAAAGGTGACTTGACTTGACTTTTATGGACATTATCCTCACAGCTGATTTTCATTTAATTTGTTATCTCTGTGTATTTAAGTTCCTCATTGTCCACTCTTCAGTTGCCTGTGTTAAGTGCATACTGTTACGCTTTGTGAATTAATTTATTTTTATGAAGTACCTTTGTTTTGGAAATTCTGAATTTTCTTCATCTTTGAACCCGACTGACAGAACAACCGGCCAAGAAAAGGAATCTAGCAGCTCAGTTCACTGCTGTGGTCCAACATAGCCTGGATTTCATTGCTTATACTCTCCAGTTCAGCCGTCTTACCATCCGTTCAACCCTTGATGATGGGACCATCAAATCGTTGTTTTGGATTGGGGTGAACCAATCACCATCCTATAGATCAGGGGTGGCCAACCCGTGGCTCTTTGACTGCTCTTTTGCAGGTGGCACGCGGACCAGTATCGGGCCGCGGACCGGGGGTTGGGGACCACTGGTTTAAGCAGTTAAGAGTTAATCTTAAATACTTTTGTAATACTACTCTTGTAATATCTTCTGCCACAACATTATCTGTTAAATTTCCTCTATAGTTTAACCCCAATGAAATACCTATGAAAAAGCAACAAACTTTTTCTTTTCTTTTTTAATTTTTTTACTGACTTTTCTTGCTGCTTTTGAAATACAGTAGTTTTATAATTGAACTGCAACATTAACACTGTTCAGGTCAATTCAGTTAATAACTATGAATATACTGTATACAGTTTTAGAGCTGTGTTTTTATTATTAATACTGGGATATTACTGTATTGCTATATTGCTCACTTTCTGTTAAAGTTAAAACAATTTGTTTTGTATAAAGCATATAAATGTGACAACTTCTTAAAACTGTATTCTGCTGCAAAGTCCATGTCAATTGGTAGAGACAAATTAGGCAGATGCCAACGTGAACAGGCAGTGTAACGCCTTCAACCTCAATACACCGGATCTGGGATCTGTACGGCTCAAGCCCCATGGTTCGACACATGCGATTTGTGGATTAATTGCAAGTTTAACTACTACAGAATAGAGGTTTTTCACATGTGTTTTAGTCTTGCCAGTTTACACATTCAATAAATCAAAACCATCTCAGCACTAGAAGAACTAAAAGAGAATTTAATTTGGTGCTCGCCTCTTTGTGTAACAGACTCCTTATTGATTCGCCTTGCACTTGAATGGACACATACAATTGTCAAAATACCCATCTTGGCAAGTATTCTCATAATGTGAACAGTTGAGAAAGAAATCAAGTGTGTATCATTACTGAACTTAAAGTGACAGCAACCTAATAAACCAGCTGCTGCTTATGTTAATAACTATTTAATTAATTAATTAATTGATACAGTGAACCCTATTTTTGTTATAAAAATATTTTATAATATTTTTTGAATTTAAAATATAACAATTCATAGAATTTAAAATATAACTTTTTAAAATATTATATTTATATTTTATAGAAATATAATATATGGTTATATTTTATCTATGCTTGATTTGTAGGGCTGTAACGATACGGCAAGTGGCGAATACGAATACGTATCACGATACAGGGTTACGAATATGAATACTTATTCACGAATACACACTTCATGAAAAGAAAAAGAAAAACATTATTTTTTCTAGAGGAGATAAGTTCGACAACAAACATTTAACATGGCACATCTTTACTTTTAAGTGATCATACCAAGTTTAATATCAGATTTGACACAGAAAACTGGTTTCCTTCTCTTGATGGTAGAGGTTCAATACATCACAAAACCACACAGTTTGGATAATACGGATTTTTCGGATCAGCAAAAAAGTATATAAATTTTAAGTCCTATGTAGAAACATTTTGGGGGTTGAGTAGGGGTGTAATTTTGTTTTCCGTTTATTATTTAAAGCACACCAAGTACTCCGAAACCACAGCAAAAACTACTTGCCTAACTAAATGATGTTTTATTAACAAAGTTCGGGAGGAGCACGTTCAAATGATTAATACAATCAACACGTCATCAGCAATTACTCCTCATCCTATCAGCAGGAGAGGAAGTACGTATATATAGACACGTTTGACTCACCTACAGCTCTTTGACATTTTTCGGCATCCCTCCACCACCCCAACTCCTCACACTTAATTGTTCCTATCAAAAGTCAGGATACGGGGGGAGTGCTCCAGGTTCGGGCTAATACCGAGCTCGGAGCCCTCTCCTCGGACAGCTCGCCAAATACGCTTACCATCCATTGCTCCTGAATCATTCGTAAGTGTGAACTCGTGAATTATAATGTCCTAACTAATTATGATGTTATGAGTTTGAACTCAAATTCAAACATTTAAAGTCATTAATAAAATAAGACAAAAATACACAAATCAATAGAGCTGTAACGATACAATCGAATATTCGGTGCACCGAATATTTCTCTTCTGGCGAATACGTATCGTATTCGCGAGGCTATGAACCGAATATTGGCGAATACAACCTGAACTTCAACTTATGGTCCGGTAGGCATAAAAAACGAAATTTCTTCCAAAAGCATGATTAAATCGGCACGCTTTTCAGTGCAGACGTTCGGGAAGTAAACACTGACTAAAACGGAAACGATCGCTCATAGTGACATGCGCAGTGGCTGGCGAGTCACTGCTGGGCGAGTATGGAAGGGAGGTAACTCTGCTCGCGAGTATGAAAGGGTGGTATTGTTCGGCGGAGGTTACGACATCTGGCAAATTCATTAAAATAATTATAAGAAATTGCCATTTTTACTTGGGCTGATTCAAATCTTGATTATATCTTCCTAGTATGAGGAAATCAGCTCAATTCATAACGCTACTGCATTTAATATAAATTATCGTATGGATTGAAGTAGCGACAAGCCGTAGTGCAGTCTAGCATATATTCCCGCCACCATGTCGGATGATACAGTTATAGTAAGTCCTCCAGCAAAGTATAAATCTGCTGTATGGAAATACTTTGGGTTTCCAAAAGATGGAAACGAAACAAGAACAAATAATACGATCTGCAGGTTGTGCAAGCATGAAATCAGGTACGAAATCAGGTACGAAATCAGGTACGCTCTTGGTTACACTTATTTTTGAAAGATCAGTTAGATCACAAAAAAATCCTCATTTACATATTTGTTGATCAGGAAAAGATTGTTTGTCAGTGTTTGTAATAGCTAGTTAGCTACATGTAGCTTGTAATCATTTAAGTTTCAAAATGCAAATGTTTATAATTTTTTGTCAGCTTCCTCCTATGGGAATCTTATATTTTCAGTATCAATATTAAATATTAGTAGTTTGAGTTTAATGTCATTTTTGTTTCAGTTCTACAATAAACACATTAGCGAAGATTATTATTATTATATTATTATTATTATATATCTTCTTAAAATAAATTTATGAATAACACATTTTTTTCTGTTTACTTAGTGTTACATTTGCAAGCATATAGTGCACAATTTAGCATATCCGCAAAAGCATTTGAGCACAGCCACTTTATTGCCTCGCCTTCCCGCTCACTGGAGGTCAACACCACTTAACAAATGCAACTAATAGCAGGTGCTTTTGGACACCAAACAATATACTTTCTCATAAAAAAAAATCCATCAGGCTTTATTATAAATTATTAGTGAAATTTACTGTCCTCTAAAAGGCAAGGAAAAATCCTAGCTTGACAGTTTCATGACCATCCCTATATTACAGTGAACTAGTTTATCCTAGTGCTTTGTTTCAAGGAAGTCCTGGAGAGAGCTATCCGTTAGCATTTCCAATTATTTCAAGGGCAGTATGTACTGGTAACTTGAAAGACAAAGACTGTGTGTTTAAATAGCATTTATGTTAAAAGTCGATATGTTAGTACATTTTTTGTAGCATTCTAAGATACATATGAACTCAAAGATAATAGACATTGAAAACTCTTCTGATTTCATGGTGTCCTTTAAAGATAAAAAAATGTCTTATATAATGATTTATTCTACATTACCTATCACTCCCCCAGAGACACATTTCAGTCAGAGAGCTTTCCTTTCTCCCATGTGTGTTTAATGTCTGGGCTAACAAACACAAGGTAAATGTTGTCAAAAGACTGCTCCGAGAGAAGTTGTGTGTTGACGTTGAGGCTGAATTATGGATGAGTTCACTCAAAAAGATGAGTGCTGTATGGAATTCATTGTGGATTTGCTGACAGTTCTGGTGCACCTTGATCCAGAGGGAGAGAGCGAGAGAGAAAGGGAGTGCATTTGGGGAGAGAAGTACTGTAAATCCTCTCCCTCTCATCATACAATAGTCACTGCGATATAGTGCAAACCCTTCATGAGTCTGTCCATTCCTTTCATCCACAGTGTGAATTCACTGTATATTCCTGTATGTTAGTTACTCACATGTACTGTTTTAAGTACGGTATATATTATTATTGTGACATTTTTCATAGCAAAAGTTGGGTTTTCATGTTTTACAGTATGGAGACATTCCATAGACATTGATTTTTATACTGTACAAACTGCATATTATATCCCCTATCTCTAAACCGACCCATCACAGAAGATATTTTTACTTTTTAAAGAAACATCACTTAGTATGATTTATAAGCTGTTTACCTGCATACCTTAATTATAAAAAAAAGGTTAAACTGTTTCTGTAATATATAATAGACTCATGTATACTGTAGATTGCAAGTTGGTCTATAATCAGAACTTATTTTCTCCATATAATACAGTGGAACCAATTGTGTTCTGTGACACATCTGCTGGGAGTAAATTAATTAAAAGTAAATACAACTTCCCAGCCAAAGGGAATGCTAGTCATCATAATGTTGACTTCAAACGAAACTCTTCACACTATTATTCCAGAATACAGCATAACATGCTATTATTTTTATAGTAATCTGTTTGTTATCAAATAATATAACCTAGCCTGAATAGCAGTAATACAACAAGCTATTTTATTGCGAGAAATTTAAACCTACTTTAAAAAAATCCTGGCAATTTTCTTTACAGTGTTCTGTACAAAACGACAACAACAAATAAACCCAAGAATATCTAAGCAACAAGGAGTGTGAAAAAACAATATTGGCTGTACTGACATGCTGTCAGATTTGACTGGTATGCTGTCAGAATATATTCTCATTGCATGCGGCAGTTCACACACATACAATACTGCAGCATAGCTATTTTTGTTCATGTTAAAACTGAGCATGTGCATATGCTTAACTGTGCCATTTATTGTTACAACACACATTACCGCTTTTAAGCGACTGCTGTACTGACAGAAACAGTGAGACACATTTACTCACTAGCAACTGTATCTGCACTTTGGAGAATATTGTGCTTTTTAAAGTTGACTTGTATATAATCATCTTTTCAAGAAGGGAAAAATTCTTGAAATGCCTGCAATATGATTTATAGAGAAAATAAAGTGTGGGAGGAGTGAAAGTGAGGGTGCTGAAAAACACTGAGAAACAGATGCTAAGTTTGCATTGTCGTTTATATGCACATGCAAGCTCACACATGCGCACATACATACACCTACACTCCTTTACCGCTGGATCCTGTTCTCAAGCTGCATTTCTTCCATTCCTGCACTCAGATTTTCTCCTTTTTTAGCACTGAAACATCATGCTCTCCTCCTATGGCCCTGGGCCCACTAGACACTATAAAAAGATTCAGGCTCATGAAATATAGAGTGTTCAGGATTCAATTTTATGGTGCCTATTACTGCAAATTGTAATATGGCTAATTACTCCTCGTCGTGTAGGATTGCTTCAGCAATTGCCTCGTGCCCCCGTCAGGCGAAATTTCAAGCAAATGGCACCTGAGGGGCGTCAATTGAGCATTTCATTATTTTAATTATGTGGACTTATGATTTACCTTCTCAGACGGAGAGAATAAGGCAATTTGAAAGTCTTTCATTGGGCTCTGCTTTCCTCATGGGTACTGAATCCATTTTGTACAGCTTTCCAAATGTACCAGTTTGAGAGAAGCTAGACAGATAGCACATATCTTTCTTTTTTCTCTCAAAACAATGTCGTTATACAGATAAATGATCTGACGATTATGTCTTGGCCATTCATAAATTACTCATTTTTATTTGTACTCCTCTTGTAGCTTCACAGCACTTGTCAAATCAGTCTTAGTGAATCGCAGTTAGCTTGGAGAGTTATTCATCTAAAGTTTTACTGAGGCTATTGAAAATCTGAGAAGGATGGAGATGCATTTTAAACTGGTATGATGGAGGGGGCAGAAAATATTGAATTTTTTTACAATTGTTAGGATTGATTATATGTTTCATCGCTTATTTCAGTAAACATGGTTGCCCTGTCTTTATGTAACGGAGGACTGCACAGTGAGGTCAAAAAACTTTGAACCATATTAAAATTCTGGGATTTTGTAGTTTGTGAACTTGGAAATAAGCTAAAAAATAACTAGAATTTTAATGAAGAAGAAGTCTATCTAATAAAGAAATTAGAGCTCACTTCAGTGAATTAAAAATCTTTTGCTGAGAACATATTTTGCAATATAAAATGTTGTATTAAATTTGAAAACAAAGAAAGAAAAAAAATTAATTGGTGGTCTTGCACTGTATATTTTGAGCAGTGACCATATTTGTCTCTATAACATTTTCTGTTCATGATTTCTGCAGTAGACTTGTTTTCCTCCCGCACAAATCTGTACCTGACCTTTCTGTGATCGGTTTTCTTAGAAAAAAGGGGTCATTCGTGGAGAGCAGGTTGATTTTCTCCCTTTTGTTTCTCTCTCGGCAACAGAGCATATGTTAGACTCTTGACCTGTGACCACTTCACTTCCATTTCTTCATGCTAATGCATTACTTACATGTACAAAAGCACACCGTACACCCCTGCGAATTGTGGATGTGCTCTGAACATTTATTGCCACCATCCTCTGAGGTCTAAATTTGTCAGCGGGGCTAAGAGGGACAGAGGGGGCTGATATTGGCTGAAGAGATGGGCGATTAACTGTGTGGCTGACTCAGGCGGCTTGTGTCTTTGTATGTCAGGCTACGATGGAAAAGCCAATGAAACAGTTCTCAGAGGGTGTCATAAACTCTGCTTTATTGCCGGTTTGTGTTGCCTTTGCAGATTAAGTTCAAAGAGAGATGGCTTCTCTTCTCCCTCCATCTTAAATCCCGTTTCTATTGAGTTTCTTCTATGGATATATTCTCAGGGCCTCTGAGAAATAACCCTGCAGTCAGCAGCTGCAGGGTAGAGTGATTGTAAATGAGGGAGGATTACTCCCCCAGGGCTCTTTTAACCCCTCAGATTCTGGCTAGAAGTATGTCCTGGCATAGAACCGAGTGGTTACATTTAGTTGGGCTTTCTTTAGATGAGAGTGAGTCATTTCTCAGGGTCCGTGTCTTGAGGTGTTTTTGCAGCCATTTACTCATGATGCCTCTCTTGAGCCAGACTTGTTTTTTCTTTATGCAAAACATGAAGTAATAAAACTGGGCTATAATGTTGCACTGTCATGAAATTAGAAAATCTATTATTTTTGTATCCGCCACTTCTATAAGTAGACTACTACAACGTTGAGGAGTAACTAAACATAGCGAATAGCTGATTAATTACATTGTACAGTAGACATTACATTACAATTACATTACAATTACATTCAGTAGTGTGATGCTGGTTCGCTTAGTTCAAAACTGTACCAACGAGTAGAGCATAGTTGTCAGGGTTCTGCCACTTCAGTTTGAGTTTCTAGTGTGTTGGTTGACAGAGCTCTGACACTGCCCCTTTGTCATGTCTTGTTATTGTGTAACCCCGCCCATCTTGTTCCCTTGTTTCCCTTAATTGCTCCCAGCTGTTTCTGCTCGTTACCTTCCTACTTGTTCCCTATTTAATCCCTTTGTGTTTGTTGTCCAGTGTTGCGTTGCTGTCTTTCTATGTCATTCCTTTGATGTGTTCCCTGTGTCTGGTTTACCCGTTCCAGCTGTTATGTTTGTTTTAGTTTAGCATGTTATGGGTTTCCCTTCGGGGCAGTTTTGTTTTATTTTTGTTATAATAAATATCCCTTCACACCCGTAGTACAGTAGTAGCCTTATTAGAAATCACTAAAGATCACTACAGTAGAATACGGTTATGTTGACGGCCTCGGGGGTTACAAAAAAGCATCGAGATAACCGATTATCGAGATAACCAACAGCCAATATGGCGATTTATTTGATGAAGCGATCGGCATGCTATATAAATGTACATACACTGTATATGTTTACTAACAACAAAAGGCATATGTGCACCAACTAACAGCAGAGATTTACCAGTATACAATAAAAACACCTTCCATTCTCCATACAAACCTTTCATTATATTCTCCAACATTGCAAACACAATTTCACTCACAGTGTAAACAGTCACAACATATTCGTGAGGTCATCACGCTGTACTAGATTGCATACTTTCTTGAATTCTGCATGTCTAATGTGCTTTCTCAACAAATTAGTGAACTAGGTACGCTCATTAGTCATGAGATAACCATGTGAAGTGGCGAATTTGACCACTTTTTGTGCTTGAGATATCAGGGTTCGGCAACATAAAAGAATCGACATTACCGACATTACGATAAATAGGGAGTTTGGCGGTTCCACTTCAAAAACGTCGACATAATAAGATTGGCGAGTTAACCGTGAGTCGAGAAAAGTGAACTCCACTGTATTACTGTTTTTAATCACACTTTATTTCACCCAAAGCTTTATAACCAAACAAGTAGAAGTAATAATTAACTAAACTCACCTGAACTGTACTTTGTTATTTTTCTAACATAAGCAGCACTAAAAAGTCTACTTTATTTTAATGAATCTGTTCATTTGCATAGTTTCATATAACCGATTCATTCCTTCAAAACTGTCGCTGTTTTCAGCTTCTAGAAATGATATACAGATAGATAGCTAAATACATTTAGTTCATGTGCCTTATGAAAACATGTGAGGAAATAGTACTGTGTATTCATCAAGTCTTATGCTATCATTCACTAAATATAATGCCAAGCATCCTTGTTTTGAAAACAAAAGGAACTGACAAAAAGAGAGTCTGAACCATGACCATATTCCTTGGTAATCACTTTTTTGATGTCCAAGCTGAAGCTGAACTGCTGACGTTGAAATCAGCACTTCACTAAATGCTCCAGCCTCAGCAGAACCCCACAAATGTCATGTACGGTATTATAAAAATGTAGAAAACTGGTTCAAATAGCAGACCATAGAAAATACCATACAGAAGCAGTAAACAAACTACAAAGCCAATGCTTCTGATTCATTTCTATTTGTCACCAGTCCAGCTTAATTATTAATAAAAAGACAGGTAAAGGCAACATTGAAATCATATAGGCTAGACAAATAAGCTTTCAAAACCAGTCATTAATACTGCTACACCAGTTGCAGAGAGTCCGGAATAATTATGTACCTTTTTCATAAATTAATAATTTGTCATAAATAAATAATTAACTGAAACAAACACATTATATATCATTATGAACCACCAATTCTGAAGGACTGAGACCAAAAAGAAAAGATAATGAGGAATAATTTATTTCACCATAGATTTTCTCTTTTCTCTGCATATTTATTAACTGGCAGTTTGGCTGAAGAATTGCATTTAATCATCATATACCTGAGATGAGTAACAGTTGTTTTACACAGCATTTGTCCAAAATGTTTTACATAGAATTAACCAATTACTTAATGGACAGGATAACATGAACAACAACACAAAGTTATCAATACATCTTGAAATTATAGAGTATTGTATATCTAAAGGCACAATTCCATATTCCCACACCTCATAATATCTGCATTTTTATTCTCAAAACAATTTTTGAGAATTTGAATATTGGTATTTGAACCCTGCCTTGCAAAATATGATGTGTTCATGGATTTAGTAATTTAATCCACTATATGAACTAAAACAGTAATTAGCAGAGCCACATTAACCCAAGGGATCAAATGCTCAAGCTCAAGGGGGCCCTGTGAATAGGAGATAGCATATTAATTAAATCAGGATTTTGATTTGTATAGTTTCATATCTGTTATCCACAAATTGCAAAGTGGCTCCATAACTCCAAAGTGCTTTTCCCATTGTTGACACTGCACTTCCTGTCTGAAATAATCCCTGACTCTGACTTACAAATTCCCAAATGCCATCAGAGAGAGATCATTTTTGAAGTTTGAGCTTCTAAAAAATAATTTGAGGACTTCAGTGGATGGAAACGCATTGAACTGTCTGCCAGTGATTTAAACAGAACAACATGACCTTCTGTGCCAACTTGATTTTATTAGGGACTTTGCTTTTAAGAAGAACATTGAACATGGGTTTTCAATGGCACTGAGTGGCATTTCAGTCATTTTAGATCTCTGCTTGACTGTTTAATAGGAAACATGTAAGGACATGTTCGCTGATTAACATTCATACTTAAGGCCATTTATGGGCTTGTCCAGAAAATGCATGCTCTTCATTTGACCAGCTTTGGCCTGTTTTTTTCACTGGAAAGTCAACTGTGCTTTTGTCTGTACTGGTTCTTTGGTCAAATCAATGCATATTTACAAGCTGAAAGTGATAGGGATGGATGCTTTTTTAACATCATGCTGTTCTAAAGTCCTGGCTCATGAATATCAATTACTTAGTGGATATTTTTTTCAATCCTGTATGACCCAAAACAAGATATTTTGAAAAATGTTGGTAACCAAAAAGTGTTTGTTACTACTGACTTACATAGCAAGAAAGGAAACATAAAGGTTTGGAAGAACATGAGGGTGAGAAAAGGGTTTTTTTTTTCGCCGAGTTATGATCATGATCTAAATTTTCCCCAAAGTAGTATCCATGTTGCATGTATTTACATGGTACGTACGCAAGTTGTCAAAACAAATATAAAAGTATGAAAAGCAATTAACACAATATTATAAGAGCAAATATACTTTGAACCTGTGAGCTCTATTTGGTTCAATGTATACATTGAAAGAAATATAAGTTGTTTTGAATAAAAGTGTCTTCCAAATGAATCTGTAGATCACATAAAAGTTAGCTGCACTACGTCCTGGGCTCCATTAAAGTGTTTCTTATATTCCTCAGTTCATCTACAGACTGGACAAGCTTATAGCCTAGTAGGGCAAGAGTTCTGTTACACAAAGATTGAACAGTCTTAACAATGTCAAAGTTCAGATGCACTCTCCAACTCTGAGCTGTGGCTTTAGAGTCTCTTGTGGTGGAGTACTTATAGTTCCACTCTGAAGATGACAGGATAGTGCCATTAGTGTTACGAGCGATCCATGTGAGAACCTTTTGATGAAGGTCCAGCCCCAGAAATCGGTACATCTCCTTGACCTTTTCCTCAGGATTCAAGGCCAAGTCTTCATAACGCACCAATAGATACCTTCCCCTCAGCCATGTGGGTTTCTGCAAGCCGGTCTCTACAGAATACTCCATATCTCTGCAAGTTCTTGTTATCTGCGTCAGGTCCACGTACCGCGGTTGGCGACCAGTAGCGTTCCAGATCTTCCAGGCCCTGAATTTACCAGCAAAAGCAGTCATGCGGGAGGCAAGAATGGCTCGGGGGTCTCTCACCAAATGAACAATTCTCAAATCTAACCGGGGGTCTTCTGATAGTGTGCGTAGGTCACCTACCTCTGGTATACGGACTGTTTTTATGGCCACATGGCTTCGTGCTTGACAAGCCTGGGAGGCTAGAGTGAGGTTCAGCACCTGGCACTTTTTCGGGCACCAGGCTTCATCTGGTTGCCCTGCTAGAATCTCCTCGCCACCCTCCTGGCAGACAGGCGGCGTGCACAAGGCATGGCTGGAGCTGCGTCGGAAAAAGGCCCCAGTCATGTGATCCTGTGGTTCAGGGTGAATGTAGCTCTCCAGAAAGCTAAAGTCACAGTTGTAGAGATTGAGTAGGAGGTCTCGGTAGGCTCCCAGAAGAGCTCTGCCATCCAATGTCCTTTGTAGGCGGCTACTAGAGTTGGTAAAGGCCTGTTGCACGTGATAAAGAGGCTCAAAAACGTAAAATATGCCAGGATGTTGATTGAAAAGCTGTCCGGTAAAAGAGGAGCCACTACGGGTTTGTGCAAACAGAAGGATGTGCTTCCGAGCAGTGGCAGCGCTAGTCTCGCCAGGGACATGGCTGTCATCGCAGAGAGATTTCCATCTCTGCTCTGGGGAAGAGAAGTTGAGAAAGTGAGATAAATGCCGCTCTAAAACCACAGAGGACCACAAAAGACTCAATTAGTTCAGCTTCATCTTTAATCAATCAGTTATTTGGGTAAGAAAATACCTGGAGCTTTAGTTTAGTGGAAGAAAACGAGTTTAATTTGAACAAAAACTTTAATAAAGTACAATCCAGAAAGCGATTCTCACTGCAAAGAGAAAATGTACTGCAATAATAATGTTGTTTTGAAGACTTGGATTGCCTCCTTCTGCGATGGTAATCATTTCACCATTTTGGAGCAATATGTGAAAGAGAAAAACAATAACTGCATTTTTTCACAAAGGAAAAACGATGATGTGACTTTTGCTCAAAATTAACAATTTCTATATATAGCAGGAGGGCGGGAGAGACTGATAACGCTTGTAATTACGGTTGATGAGAGACTGATTGCGCGTGGCACATTAGGCTGTGCGAGTCAACGCTTGCTGGAAGTGCAAACAGCTGGTCCGTGAGGACATATTACGGTAGATTAATGATGAGATAATTGTAGAATTAATTATTGATATTTCATCTCTCGCTCCTTACAGCGGATGAGGGGGGCATTTCCAGGTTGCATTTCAAACAGTTCTCTGCTAATTTCTTTCCTTACAAACTCACTCATTACAGAAGTGATGACCTGAGAGAGATAAGCCTATAGAGAGAATGGCATACGGATCCTTCAGGATAATCTTGTCAAACTACGTCCATAACCAAACATGGATTTTTATTGAATTTAAGTTTCTGTGCAAACTATAATTTAATGGAGGGCTTAGTGTCTAAATATGCATCCTGACACTTGGACTTGAATTCAGAAGTGATGGGTCATTGCTGTTATATAGTTTTTTGAGCTATGTGGATTTAAAAACTTCCTGTATCAAAGTTTATGGAAGTATTCCTATTAAATGTTTTTCTGGTTATGTTCTGGTCAATTAATTGTATTAATTCTAAGATGAATTAGAGATCAGATTAAGATTAAACCATCTTTCAATAATAACTAGAATATCTTTTGATAATAACTAAATAAAAACCATCACATTTTGATAATATAATATCGTGTAATTGTTCTAACAACATTACTTGTGATGAACTACTTCTAACCAACTAGACAAACAACTAACCACAAAAAATTGCAAAATTAACAGAATTAATTATTGGGGGCATGTGAAAACCTGGCATGTGAAAAATCAAAAAATGGTTTTGTTTTAAATATTTTCATTAGAGGTATTAAATATCTAGAATATTTCTTAAGGAACTGCCCTCGACGTAGATAATGGAAAACCTTGGTGATTTGTAAATAAAAATACATGCAAATAAAATCAGTAGGATTTTGTAAACCTGATACAATTTGAAAGAATAACTCATTTTCACTTCCAATTTTCAATTTCCATTCTGAGAGTGACAGTCCTATTCTGCAGGAAGCTCATACAATTTTAAATGTCAATGTGAAAATCTAATGCTTCGTGTTGCAGGACAGTGACTCACCTTTACCCTTTCGTCCTTGGCAGTGGACGAAGTCTTGGCATGAGCCACTGAAGGAGTCATGAAGGGAGCGGATGGCAGTGTACTGCACCCCCAAAGACGTGCACACGAGCAGCAGTAGGGTCTTCCACGAGCACTCCATACTGCTCCGTCACCATCACATTCTTCACTCTTTGAGGAAAACATGAACACTTACATTTACTTTTATTTTGCATGGCTTTTATTTACTACAATTACCTAAATAGCATTCAACTTTTATTTGTTGGTCAGAGTTGTTTTTGCTCCCCTAATCTTTTTAATTTAATGCTAGTGTGCATTACAGGAAAATTGGTTTTAAATATGCACCAAACTGCAAATAGTGTGTCTGCTTTGCATTTGATAATCATTATACTGAGTGCTTGTGGAGTTTCATTACAAATAGGCATATGTGAGATGCATTATCATTGTGAGAGCTAAAACCTAAAGCTTTTATTACTTATTTTACACATTAGATCGTTCTCACAATCACAGTGTAGGCTACTTGGCCATATTATCATACTATTTCCATATTTAAATGAGTGCAAAACTGTAACCTAAACCACAGTAACAAGGTGGCCATTTGTCACCTAGACTAGTGTGAAATAAGTTGCGTATTAATAGTTGGCAACAGAATGTTTTTGAGGCTCATACAAGCCTAGAAAACAAATGTGTGTTTATAAGGTACCAAGTTGTTTATTCGTCTGAGTAAGAGATAATTCAAATAGTTTGCCAAAGATTACCATTATTCTATCATTGTGGCAGAATAACAGGAGAGCATATAAAAGCGTTCACATGTTTCTTTCCACTAAATGAAAATGGAAAATATAAAATGAATAACTTCAGACTATTAAAAAAACTATAATAGTTTAGCAGTGATCTTAAAATCATACTGTTTCTGTCTAAGCAAGCAGTTATCAGCCAGAATAAGCTGTGATTGTGGACTAGACCATTTGTCGTTTTGTCAAAGATCTGGCTCTGTAATAATAGTGAGGCGGACGTCCATATGCTTTTAAAACAATAATGTGAATTTATCAACCTCGGAATGCCTAAAATTCAATTGTAAACTTTTAGAATGCATCTCAGTGTTGGTCACAGATGACAACCCAAGTTAGAAAAAAAAAAGTTCCACTTTCAAATTGCCCAAAACCTGCTCCAAATCAATGTGTTTCTGCAGCTTTCAGTTCACGCTGGTTGAAGTGTTGCTTTTAGAAATGCAATATCTGCAACATACTCTGTCCCTCTCATCGCAGTCTCATTTCTCTTAAAATGATGAAAAATACCACCTTAAATAATGCAGTGCCTATTTTAGTTGTGATGTATGTTGCCACATGTTTCTCTTGAGTCAGCCCTTAGGAACCATTTCATCAATCATAGGTGGCACAAAATTGGCAGTGATGGCCTCCAAGTACAATTTTCTCTTTTATTCTGAGAAATAAAAGGTCTGTGGTATCAGTGATTTTGTATGAAGAAAGGTAAGAAGCAGAAATTCCATTTACATATGCTCTTCTAAAGCTAATACAAATTAACAGCCATGTCAGAAAAATGTAGCATACAAATGTTGGACGTTTTCAGAATTTCAATCACATTGTTAGGGTATACATTTACTGATATGACAGTCAAGCACTCTACAAACTTCTTATCACTGAACAGCCATGTCGGTTGCCTCAGGTTCCTTAAACATTTCATAAAAATCTCTTGCTGGCCTGCTGGTTGAGCATTCAAAGAGGAAGTCTCCCTGTGCTTTTCATTAGTCCCTGAGACACCTCTGCAGAACATGCTTAAAAATAAGGCTTCCATGAAGAACCTTTAACATCCATGAACCTTCCCAAACCACCAAAGTTCTTTATAGTGGAAAAGAGTTCTGCTACCCGTCAGACTTGTCATTCATGCACTTCCTGTCTGTCGTGTCATTTGTACACATCCTGTTCCCTTCCGTGTTCTCCCATGTGGTTCTCACCTGTGGCGTCGTCAGTCATCTCGTTTGTCAGCTGTCTAATCCCCTCGTTACCTCCTCGTGTATTTAGCCCTCTTGTGTTCCTTTGTCTTTGTCGGTTGTTGACGTGTCTCCATGTGTGTGGATGCTAGTTCCATGGTCCGTTTCCCCTTATGTACCCCATGTTACTCTGAGGTTTTTCATTAAAAGTGCCTTGTTTTGTATTTAAAGTCTTTTGTTTTGTTCGCCTTTTTGTTTAGAATTTTGTTTGTTTAGAATCTCTCTCTGCATTGCACACGTTTCCTGATCGTTTTTTTTTTAATTTGTTTTTCAAACTAAGAAAAAATGTTTTTTTTTCTTTTTTTGTGTTTTTTTGTTTTTTTCTACTATGGCACTGTGATTAAAAACATATTTTTTGAAATGTTGTTTAGATTTTTAAAAGGGACCTATTATGAAAAAATTCACTTTTACATCTTTTTTTAACATAAATGTGTGTCGGCAGTGTGAGTGTTCACAACCACCCTATAATGGTAAAAATACACTCACTGCTCTTTTTTTAATCCTCATAAAACAAAGCAGAGTTTTAAAACACATCACATTATGACATCACATTACTCATGCATTACTTATAACAGCGACTGCTTATAGACTCTGCCCTATTAGCACAGACCTTGCTCTGTCTAACTGCAGCATTCAAGTAAAAACTTTATTCTTCTTTTTTTCTTTTGTTTGATTCATATTAACAGCATATATAGCAGTAGGTACTGTAAATTAAGTTGTTTTTACTTTAATACACAGATCTAATATACACATGCAATTTCACAAACATAACCGACTGTGTTTATGTGAGCTTTGTGTGTTTTTTACATAACTTTGTTTGTATTTGCAGGTGGACGCAGGTGGAGCCTAAGTAATGTGATGTCACATTGGTCTACTTCGGTCGTTTTAAAGTGGTTTGTAAATAAAGTTTGTTGTATTTGACAGTTTAAGAACAATAACACGTGAAAGAGAATTTAGATTAAAACTCGCGGAGCGCATCGTCTGACAACCAGCTTTCTGTGAATGTGCTTTGGATGTGTGCGCTCAGAAAACCATATATCAGAAGTTTAGACTGATATGGCTTTAAAATGTATGCAGATATTAATGCAATTAATGTGAGTGTTAATGCAAACTGTAAAGGCTGTGCCCTCTTCTGGAAAACAGGGTGGAGAGCAGCAACTCATTTGCATTTAAAGGTACAAGCACGAAAAAACAGCATGTTTTTCCTTCCACTCACATACGGGCCTTTACAACATAGTATGATAAATTATCTGTAGGGTAGCTTGATCTGAAACAACTTGACACATTCTTATATTACATCTTGTAAAAAGGGGCATAATAGTTTCCTTTAAGTGTATATAATAACGGTTATACACTGCTCTCGGCACAAGAGAGCTGTTTTACTAAATCAATTCAATTGATCAGCTGTTTTGTGTCGACCGACTAGACATATTTTTGTTAACTTCTTGCTGGGTCGACTATCATGTTTTCTGACATAACGACACTTTCATTTACAAGAAAGAGGCCAGGAACACATTATGATGGCTCTTGAAATAATAATAATAATAAAAATAATCAATTCAAACATATACTTCAGCGTCTAGACTGCAGTAAAGACAGTCTTTCTCTCTTCAATCACAGCGATTTTGAAAGCCTCATTGGCCACAGCTTTTATACTATTCACAGGATTTTCAGGGTTGTCTCTCACAATAAACTCTTATGATTTCGCTTTTTCATTCAACAAACTGATTACCACACTGGAAATATGGAATGTAGGGAGAAAATTTATTTCCATTTGTGTGCACACTGAAAGCTACGATAAGCTTTCTCTGCCATGTTACAAAATCACTCCAACCACATCGACCAACACCATCAAGAACAAGCACAATCATACACTATCAGACATGAGACTGAGAGAGCTATTGGAAGAAAATGTATATCTATTCATCTGTCACATTTCTCCCCTGTAAATGTCTTTGGGTCTCCTGACCTTGCATAAATATGCTAATCTTTTTTAACAACTCATCTCCAAAGATGACAGCTTTCTCCTCACTTAATAAATGAGTAGTTAGATAATTAATAAATTAAATATTTAGATTCGTAGGAGTACGGCAATTCAAACTCACCACAATATAAAACTTTAGTTTACATCCTTCAAATATCATTTTTTTCTTCCAAGTTGTCAACATACAGAACATTAGTATGTATATATAGCACACTTTTGACCACACTGGATTGAATCACAGGAATGAAAATACTTCATAACTATAATATGTTTTTATGAAGCGCAAACAGAATTATTCCCTTGCAAATTCACCATTAAAATGTTATTACAAGACTGCAGGATTCTAAGATGTGAAAGAACATATATATCATTTATATGTGTCTAAACTCTCTCTGTGTGTCTATACACAGACAGGTTTGTTCAAGGTTAATGTGTGTCTATGGTCAATATAGCTATAGGCAAGACACTAATGTGAGCGGCAAATCCATAATATCCCAAAAAGCATAAATACAGTATTGCTCAATAAATACCCATCAAAATGTCCATGGTGCATTACTAGCCTAAAATTGTTTGCTGTTTTTGCAGCTTTGTATTCAACTGGTTTGCTAATTTAAGATCTCATAGCCTGACCAAGTTAGTATTCATGGTCTCCAAGCCTAACCTACTGAAAAGTACCCCAAACCTCTCTAAAACCAGCAAACAGACTAGTATAATCAGAGTTGGAAACTGGCGGTGCAGTTTAGTCTGGTTTACGATATTTCTATAGAAGTAGTTTACCATAGCTGGAACAAGATACAATGCTAATATTTTACACACACACACACACACATGCACACACATATATACAGTTATATATTATATCAAATCTGTATAAGCCTGTTAAGTGATTTAAAAATGCATTTTTTAAATCATATTACACTTGAAATGAATCAGCAATGCTGTCTTTAATCACACTTATTAAACTTATTAAATATTTTACAAGCATCTTACTTGTATAAATTAGTTTGCATGTCACTGATCAGAATCAGGACTGAGCTCTTCGCAGTTTTCATTTCTAGCTTAGTTATAAGACTGAATCCTGCCACATCTGTCAAGAGCATCACTTATCACAGCCTCCGCTGACACAAGTTCCTGCACAAGCTCCGA
Organism: Rhodeus uyekii; assembly: GCA_037043235.1. NCBI lineage: Eukaryota > Metazoa > Chordata > Actinopteri > Cypriniformes > Acheilognathidae > Rhodeus > Rhodeus uyekii. The sequence goes on from JAWRVZ010000003.1 coordinate 2,143,741, forward strand.
GAGAGGCTCGGGAAGTTAGTATCATCAGTATTGCGAGTCTAATAAATACACACTGCATTTATAAACAATAACAAATAAAAACCCGATGAAATAATTCGCATTGGACCGGAGACTGACGAGAGGACGATCCACCGATCGCTTACCATTCACGATGTGCTGAAATATTCCCCAATAAAACGCGCGTGGAGTCGCTCCAGTAAAGTTCCTATTCAGATAGTCCTGTGGTTCTCGAGCCAGCCCACGATACGTGTGCTGAGCGTCTGTAAGTGACAGATGGATAATGTTGGCTTTCTGGAAAGCAGGGGGTGGGCAGCGCGCGTGGATAGCCAGTGGGGGTTTCTCTTCCTCTGTCATTGGTTTGTCTCCGTTCTGAAACGGGCATCAGGAAAGACAAGATTCTAATTGCTTGTACGTGACGTAGGCTACAAACCAGTTGCATTTTGACTTTCTTATTTTGAACAGTTCACAAATTATATATGAGTTTATTAGGGGTTCACTCAAAAATTTGATTTCTTGTAGGCTGTTTATACTCACCTCATCTTGTAGGCTGTTTATGTCTTTTCAAAACTCGATGATTGATATTAATCATACTTTTTCATCCAGTGACAGTAAATGTTGATGAAATAGCCCATGCCATGCGTTGCAAAGGAATCCTATCGACAGTACTTATATACATAACCTATATCGATCAAGTTCTTCTAAACTCGGCTTATGTGTTAACATGGGCTGCATCTGAAATCTCGTACATTCCTTACTATATAGCAGGCAAAAAACATGTAACCAAAGAAACATGTCTCAATTAACTTGATGGACACTTTACTATCCCATGAGGCCATGGGAGAGGATTTATGAATGGTAGTGAAGCGACACAACTGACACTGATAGGTCACATGATAATGACAACATGGCAAATATTGTCACGGTTGGGTGAACAGAGGGATGAGGCGAGGACTCAGTCACTGGGAGAAGGCTTTTTATTAATGATGAAGATAAAACAAAAATTCTAACAAAAACTACCCAGAGGGGGAAAACAACTTATACTTAACAAGACTACACTGGACTAGACTAGATTAGACTGGACTGGACTGGACTGGACTGGACTGGACTTAAGACGCCAAGACTTGAGCAACTAGCGACATGATCTAGGGACATATTAGCAACAACAAAGCAGCAAACACAAGGAGAATAAATAGTGAACACACAAGGCAGGTAAATGAGGGAGAACAGCTGGGGCAAATCAAACCAATAACGAGGAAACAAGATGGGCGGGGTTACGCAATAGACAGCATGGCACAAGAAACACACATGACAAGCCATGTGCTCAGACAAAAACATGACATTAATATGCAGAAAATGAGAACACTCATGAGCAGCATGCCCACACAAAACAAGAAGACATGAAAGCAGCCAGTGAAAACACAAGCTGCGTGCTACACAGCACAAGACATGACAGGAAAGCACATGGCCAATGTACCATGTGCTACACAAAAACTCACGCGGACTTGAACTGCGCACATTCACATAACATGATAAAGCGCATGATCACGAGCAAACATTCATCTAGTGCGCTCATAACACAGACAAACACACGGAGCATGAATGTCAAAACAAATGTCAAAACAAAACCGAAAAAAAGAGCGAAGTGCCGGGATATGTACATCACGTCCCGCACGCAAGACACGTCACAGACAGGATAGCAAGTGACTCGAGAACACTCAAAGTCGCACGTTCACACAAAGACACGACAATGCAGTAGAAAACTAGACCGAAGTGACAGAACCCTGACAGAATATAATATGTCCAGGTTATATTCATACAGCTCACATTCTTACTATAGCATATCCACCTTATTTTTCAATGTAGAAGTAAGGCATTGTCTGTAAATATATCAGCAAACTGTAAAACTGTTTGCTACAAACCACTGTTTCTAATTTAGACAATACATTAAAATAATGAGGTAAGAAATACCAGTATGCAATATGTAAAAGGCCTGCCCAATTGGTCCAAATACGGTTTCTGATCAGCGGGTGAAGGATCACCGCACGTTCAGTCTTTTCAGTGTGGCAAAGTAGTTTAATTCCAATTTAATTTTTTTCTGACTCCATTTTATAATGACCTCGAATTTAGTTTGGAATGACAATTAGCTATTAGTCATTTATATGATAATTTATCTAGTAGACACTTGATTATTCTATTTAATTCTTTACTTTTATTGCACTTGTTCATTCGGGTACCAATGTCACTCAGTGTCTCACGTCGACTCCATTATGTGGATCCCACGTCACAAACTCTCTAGTTCGATCATTAATCAGAGGTTATGGCTAATGCTACTTAATAGGCTGCACATGTTTCGTTTATCCCTCTACAGTCACTTTATGTTACAACTTAGTTATATAGACTTAGTTTCCTTTTGCTCAAACTTTTGCGCTTGCAAAGCTATGGTCATGGTCTCATTCCTAGGGAAAGCAAAAACTGATTAGAATGTCAATATGAAACTTGAATGCAATGTCAGTCACTTTGGATAAAATCATCTGCCAAATGCATAAAAGTAAAAGTAAAGTTCAATCAATAATCAGAGGTTATGGCCAGGAGCATTACATAAAGTCGCCCATGCTTGTTATTATAGTAATAGTATTTTTATCCAACCCCCTATACTTATTAATAGAACTACAGTATATAACAACTTGAATAAAGCTGAACTAGAAATCAGAGGTTATGGCCAGAACCATTAAGATAACACTTCCCCAGCTTGCTATTATCTCAATGGTATTTTTATCTAGCCTCTTATAGTGAATGTGACGGCATAACAATTTAACTAACCCCATGCCCCATCCTCCATTTAACCTGAGATCGACTGTGTACTTAACCGTGAATGCAGATTTGCTTTAACAATGGATGCAACTGATCTACTAGAGTTAATAATTTCAGATTAAGTCAGAATAAATTAAAACATAGTAATTTATTATTAGTCAGGTAAATGTATCATGCCAGTAAATTCAAAGATAATTAATAGCAAACATCAAATGATCAGAAATAGAGTAATAGATGCATACCTGATAATGCATAGTGTCTGAAAGAAATAGCATTATGGGCTGATCTGGCTACAAATTGATCTGAGACTCTTGAAACATTTCTTTAAATACTCAGACCAGGATAGAAACCTCTTTCAAATGGAAAGATGAGCTAGCAATGAAAATTTAGGCACAGAAGGTAATTTGCAGGAAATACCCTGGGAGAGGTCACACCGACCACAAGCAAAACATCTGTAAACTCTTCTAACTTCTAACATCAACTTTTGGTTTACTTTGGTGGGAATGAGACCTTTTGTCGCACTGAACCGTTTCAAATGATACCAAACATGTGTAGTCAGTTATGATGCTAATTTTGCAAGAGAGTTCAAATGTTTATTTCTCGAGAATAGACCTGGGCTCAGCATCTTCCCGTTTTCCAGTCTTACAAATATCAAGGATAACAAGCGGTTTACAGGAACATGAATCCAGACACATTAAAATTACAAACGGCAACCACAGCTCTAACCTGAAAAATAGGGTGGATAAAATGACATTTTTAGTGGAGTATTCCTTTAAAGATGAGCAGTGTTTAGCAGCCTTCCATCATATATCTCATTAAGAGTATTGGCTTGCAGTGTTAGGTCAAAGTTCATAGGCTAATGATGGGGTTGATTCTAAGTGAACATAGTCTAAGTCTATACCTTTAATATCTAATTTCGTTTGCCATATGTGCTTACTTTTTACAATCTGATTTGTAATGTATCATGAGAATATATTGAATATATATCCATCTTCACCCAATTAATTTTAAACTAAGAGACGGCAAACTAATTCCTCACCATGTTCATGAATATTGTAACAAATGACTTAGTCATACTTCACAAGTACAAAGCTCTAACTTTATTAAAAGCATAGAATAACACAGACAAATCTACTAGCTTAAAACTAAGTAACTAGGAAAAGTAGGATTCTTTGATGGCGATTATAACAGCTTACTAAGGCTTGTCTTTACTGTCTCTATAGTCACCAAAGGGGAGCTGATAGACCCCAGATACTAGGCTCAAAATCAACTCAGTGGAGTTTGCACCAACACAGAACAACAAAGAGCATGAAAAGATAAGCACAATCACATGCAAATACCCATGCAACAAGCTATAGGTGTAAGAATTATACACAAAAGCACGTAGGGGGAAAGAAATACAGCCTGCAGGTTCAACACACTGAGGCAGGAAGGGACCAAAAAAGTTATTTATACTAGGCAGCTAGTCCCATAAAAACAGATGAACAAAGCTAAACAACTCTTTAAGAGATCGGACCAGATGAAAATAAACTGGCTAATGCACAATATCAATAAAACCTTTGCCTAACTTGGGTTGAATTGTGAATAGTAATAATAAGGAATATAATAAGGAATTTTCCTACATAAATTCAAGCTTGAAGTACCACCTTTGTGTTTAAAAAATTTTTTTAAATGTCTTTTCAACTAATAATGTTTTTAATTATTTTGAATTTGAGGACTTTCCTTAATAATTTTTTTGTAATATGAAAATATTTAATCAGCAAAGAGTGTAATTAATTACTCACATATAATGTTGTTTAATAACCCTGCTCTGTTGATTGATTTTTATGGTTTGTCAACCTCATTCATCATGTAAACAGACATTATCTCACCTACACCCATCACATTCTTGTTAAATTAAGTTTTAATTGATTGACATTCCTGATGATCCTCTTTGCTTAATTTCAGTCCCCTCAGAGAGCAAGAGGACTTCTGCCGCTAGTGGGGTTTTTTTTTTTTGTCCTAAAACTCCTAGCTCATAGCGTGTGTGTGTGTGTGTGTGTGTGTGTGTGTGTGTGTGTGTGTGTGTGTGTGTAGTATACCGTAGTTAGCCTGTTTCAGGGCTATTTCAGGGGCCATATTCTGTCTTCACAAATACTCTTGGTTGGTTGAGTTTATTAATGTGATTTTTTTGATTTAGTGTTGCTGTACGGCAAAGTCACATTACCTCATGACACATATTTGAGTTATAAACACAACTCATCTCTAGGAACTGATATTTTTGGAAACAGACATATTATGTGTCATGTTTAACCTGTACCCTAATGAAAAAAAAGAAACTGAACACTGAGGTCTGCTAGATTAGTGAACATTCTGTGTTCCCCTTCTTGCAAAGGAAAACTGCATTATTTCATGCATGCATTTTTTATTAAAATCAATAGGCTAAAAGCTAATTCCTGTAAAGTCCGGTGGCCAGTTTGATTGCCACAAAGGTGGCGTATAATTTCCTTTACAAAAAGGCCACATCCCAGTGGACATGCACTTTATTACAGGCCTGATAAAATCATAAAATACAGCCTGATAAAATACAGCAACCATAACTGAGGGGCCTTTCATCCGCTTCAGGTAATGTCTTTCAATGCATGCTGCCATTAAATGAGTTTACCTAAACCATGCAGCACTCAAATAACCTGGTTTCAATTAACATACAAGACAACCTTAGTAAATAACATCATACTTGGGTATTAATGACCTAAGGGTTAACAGAGGTTTCAAAATGTGAGAAATAAAGAACAGAAGCTTTAAGAAAAATACAAACATGTGTGTCATTTTTGGAACATGACGTGTCTTTTGGCATAATGCATAATGACAGTTAGGGAGGTTGACAGCCTATTTTGACAAGTGAAAGCAGACGTGGCTCATCCAAAAACATGCCTGTCTAACTGGTCTGCATTACTGGATGAATCATGATTATGGACTTCTTTATGAATCATTGACATATATCAAAAGAAATGAAAACAGTAAACTAGAGTAAAGTACCGATTAGATGTGTCACAATGGCTCCAATCACGCAAAGGGAGTCCATTCAGTTATTTTCAAAAATGAACACTGTTTTTATTTAGTATTCATCATTTTATAGTTGTTCCTTCAACACCTCTTTAAATGTTTCTTTGTGTGTCACTCAGCATGTTCTGGATGGTTATGTTGCTATGACATGTTCAGTTAATTATCAAGATTATTATGTTCCAGAATCACTTTTTTAAACCTTTGACAGCATTTTTGAATGCAATCAAGGTGTTATTATGAAAAGAAAAATCCATTAACAAAGCACTGGATCATTTAAATCCATTGGATGCATTTAGAACGCACCTGTGTTGTAATGAAAAAGCAAATATGGATTAAAACAAATATGTCCATTCCAGTGTAACTCAAATTCTTTTTTTTTAATACCTATTTAACAAACATAGTACTTTGGCCATCAGCCCAGACTCTGTGAGAACGCACTGGTCTCATCATGCATGCACATTAACAGAACTGTTTTTCCACACAGGACCACCAATGCAGCTTTGTGACATAATCGTTTCCATCATATCCATACTGTGCTCTCTAGACATCATCAGCCTTTCCCTCACTAACTACTACTGTTTACACTCCCAGCTGTTAGATTAGGATAATAGATTCAGCAGTAGAGTCAAACTCTGCTGACACATTAATGGAAACAGAAGAGAAATTACAACTGGAAATGTACTACACGTCCCCAGTGAGCAGGAGAATGAAAATGTTTACAGATGTGTTTGCACATCCATTGTTTTCATCACCAAGATCTCGTCACGGGAGAGATGATGTTCTGACGGTTTCAGTTCAGTAGTGCTAAATGCTTCATTACATCTGAAATTATGGGCACCATGATCCGTGATTACACTGGTCTGACATGATGCCATTTTGAGCAATAAATGCATAAAATAATAACTAAAAAGAAATGTATGTAAGTATTGTATGTATACCATCCTCTATACAGCATATAGTTGAAGGGGCTTTTCACCAAAATGACCATTTTGTCATCATTACACACAGTCACAATGTTCTGCAGAACAAAAATAGATATTTAAAAAAAGAATATAACAATACAGTATTGTAATAAAAATATATAATATACATCTATACATATGTTATATGAAAATATGTTTTATTGAGGGCGAGTAAATATTTTTCTTTTGTGTGTGTAAATGATCAGTTTATGTTCCGTATGACTCATATGTTTGTCTTCATATGAAATGAGCTTTGATGCAGGCTTTATGGTGTGTTTACTGTGTACTCAAGATATGACACAGAAACAAACCAGCCAGTCTTGTCTTCTTTGCATGAGAAAACGTGTTTTAGTAGCTGTTATGAGATGAAAGACGTGGAGAAGTTGTGGAAACGCCGAGACATTTCTCAAAGTATCTTGTGTAAAAGAAAGTCATACATGTTTGGAATGACACATTTGTGAGTAAAGTCACTTTTTTGGTGAAATATTCCTTGACATTGATTCATTTCCTCTTAATTTTCACAATTACTGTATATAATAAAGCAGTGGAAGGATCAGGAGGAGTGATCTCATACTCTGTCTCTTTGTGGATTTAAGTGCTCTCTGTGCTGTTCGTTTTCAGATAGTTCAAGACCTTTTCCTTGAGCAGATGCAGATCTTTTCTTAGCTCTTTTTATAACCACCACAATACCAACCAAAAGAGCCAGTGCTAATAGGCCTCCAAGCCCTGCACACACAGCATATGTTGTCAGGCTAGTCTCAGGTTCAGATTCAGATTCAGATTCAGATTCAAATCCAGATCCAGATCCAGATTTAGATTTAGATTGAACTGACTGAAATTTTAGATTGGTGACTTTCTTAAAGAGACACATATTCATGTACTCTTCGTCTTCCATAACCAATGGATTGAGATCCACCTCATCCTCTTCATTACCACTATCATTAGTTGTTATAGTACCCCCATCATCATCATCATCATCATCATCTTCTTCTTCTTCTTCTTCTTCTTCTAGCAGCACCACACACCAGTATGTCCCACTGTCCTCCTTTTTTGGATCATTAAAGATGAGAGAGGAATGCATCTGTGAGAAAGTTAACCGACCCTGTAGATCATTAGTTAAGAAAGGATCCTCCGTGTCCATTATTAGCATGTCCTGGCCACCAGTGTTTCGAAACCACAGAACGCTAGTGTGTTCGACTTTATCACTAAGTGCTGGTAAAGACATGAAGTCACACTGAAGGACTACATTCTTATCTTCTGCAGAAAATGAAATATCAGTTGTGTCACGCAAAGGACAGACATTCACAATATACTCTTCAATGAGTAAAGTGGAGAAGCATTTATAGCTCCCAGAATGTATTGAAGTGAGAGAGTGAATGACTAGGGAATAGTCTTCTGAATTCCTGCTTGTTGACAGAGTTATCTGATTCTCGGCTGCAGATGAGTTAACATGTCCAAAGGGTGTTTCCCAGTAACTCTGTCGGAGGTGGTCTACTGAACATGTAAGGATTACATTCTCCCCTACAGAGCGATAAACATTCTTCATCTCAGGTTGTTCTGGTAGTTCTATGGTTTGGAAACTCCTGCATTGCCCTTCCTCCATGACCAGACAGACAAAATTAGGTCTGTCCTGAATAAACCCATCTGAAACGTGTAAAGATGAGCCTTTGTCATGCACTGATATAAGGCTTTTATATTCAGCTTGTAATGGCTCCAAAGAAATCTGAGTATCCATGAACAAAGACATGTTGTGCGCTCCTCTGAACCACTTTACTGTGACGTGTTTTTTGGAACCGATACTACATACCAGATCTGCACCTGTTCCAGGTGCCAGAGAAATTCTCTGAGTGCCGGAATCCTCATTACACACGTAGAGAAAGTGTTTACGATAATTTTCCATAGTGTTACCACTCCTGCACTCACTGATGTAGGTTCCAGAGTCAGAAAACTGAAGATCTGAGATCTTTAAAAAAAGCAGATCGTCATTGGAGATAGTGATCCGACCCTTAAAGGCATCAGGTGGTGAAATTGAAGGACTTGAGGACTGACCCAATAGCTCCCTTTTTTCAGAAGTCAGTCTGTACACGGCAATGTGATCACCAAAGCAAAAACCCATCTCCAGTTCCCCACCAATCGCTTTGAAAATGGGCTCTGGGTCTACTTCGGCAAGTGCACTCGCCAGCAGCAGAGAGAGAAATATCACGATGTTCCTTGTTTGGTTCATCCTGTTATACTTTGTCCATCCGTGCTTTCTGCCTGTTGCCTACACATACTCAGAAATTTGAGTAACCTGTTTCTGAAGTTTGGCATTAAGATCCACCCACGTTGGGATGTTGTCCTTCTTAGGTGTTTTAGTTTTTTTTCTCTCTTTCATTTCTTAGGTGCAGTTTTTCTTGCTTTGCTTTCCTCATCCTCCCTTATAACCAGAGCACATGCTTATCATTTATCTTTCCATTTAAGGTTATTTTTTGTGTGTGTGCTGGTTTTGAAAGTTTTATCTCATGAATCAAAATAAATTTTGAAGCATAGACAAACTAGTTTACTTTTCATCTCTTTAGGTTATATCTTCTGTTTGTCTTTGAGTATTTATTCCAAGAGACAATACATGACACTTTAACCACAATTTTAATGAAGCGTAACTGAGAAAATGCTCTATGTTAAAAGAAAATAAAGCAATTCTGTCTGTTAGTTGATTCTCAATTGAAAATGAGATAGGGAACTTTTTTTCAGAGTCACAGCTTCAGTCAACTATTTCAGCAATGTTCTGCAAGAACCTGTTTGCAACAAGGAAAAACATTATCAAGAGCGTTCACTCTTGTACTAAAACAACTGCAACATACAACACATTTCCGGCAGAGTGATTAAATAAAGTGTACTGCCATGTTTAACAAATTGTTTTATAATTAATTGACTCAAGTCAAGTTTCAAGTAGTCTATTTGGAACCTAAAGTCACAATGAACTTTTGATATGCAGTATTGCAGTATTAGAAATGATTTATCCCTGGATATCATTGTTTTTTTTAATTCATGTGCTCCTCACAATCTTTAATCAAAATAACTTCCCCTCCATCAGTGCAGCGAAATCTCTTCTCTTTTCTGAAAACGTGTTTTTCAACATGAGGGGGTGCAACCTGTCATGTGAGATCACAGGAGTAGAACGGTGCAAGTATGAAATCACTTTGTAGGTCAAAATACGAAATGAGTTAGCATTTTAGCACTACATTGTCCCGAAGTCAATACAGTAGTACCTCAAGATACGAAAGGCTCAACTTACGAAAAATCCAAGTTACGAAAGCAAAGATGAAAAATTTTATTGCTCTACATACGAAAAGTTTTCAAGATACGAAAGGTTTCTGAAAGTCCGAGATTCGCCCCATAACAATTTTGAAACTCGCGCCGCATGTAAAATGTGTTCCAAGATACGAAAAACTCATTATACGAAGGCCGCCTCGGAACGGATTAATTTCGTATCTCGAGGTACCACTGTAGGTTTTTTTAATGGGTTTTTGGTTAAATTGATTAAATAAGGTCTATGGTGAACACAAGCTCAAGACACTGTTAGGTTTTATTCTACGACATAAAATACATTAGAAACCCACTTGTTTTGTCCATCATGGCTTCCTAACCATCCCCATTCTCAGATTGGCTTCATCACTCTGTCTCCTCTCCACCAATAAGCTGGTGTGTGGTGAGCGTTCTGGCGCAATATGGCTGCTGTCGCATCATCCAGATGGATGCTGCACTCTAGTGGTGGTTGAGAAGATTCCCCCTTCCATGTAAGCGCTTTGAGATACTTTGATAAAGCGCTATATAAATGTAATGAATTATTATTATTATTACTTGTGATTTTTAAAGCTGTTGTATGTCTTGAAAAAGGTTGTTACTAACAACTGGCTAAATGGGACAACAGGGGCTGGACATTAAGCTTCAGTACGTGGAACAAGTAAACTCAGTCCGCTTTTACGTCCCCTCATTATGTTTATAATCGTGCTCTTAGAAACGATTCTAACATATTCAGGGAAAATATTACTAAATATAAACTGAAAGAGTTGTTGGAAGCTTAGTGACGGTGACATTGACGTTGAAGTCATGGGATCGTGATGTAGTTTGTTTATTGCCTAGCTTTTTTACTTCCGGCAACTGTATTCAGGCTTCAAATTTCCTAAAAGTTGTGTTCATCTGTGAAAATGATCTTGATAGACCAAATGAGTAAGTATCATAAACCTTTGTTGATCACAGAGATCGTGTTTTTTGTTTATTTGTCATAATCCAAAATGGAAAAAATCTATTGTTTTTTGTCGAGGGAACTAGTGTAATGCTAACTGCTAACTGATTGACCTACAAAAAAGACATCATACCTGCACCATTCTTTAGCAAACAATAATAGTCCAACAATCCAATCAATTCCTTATAAACAAAATCAAGTCCTGTTGATAAGTTGATAGCGCCAATAATGTTTCGACTTGGAACTTTTTGGGAATTTATATTAAACAGTCTGAAAACAAAACATTGCTCACAACATGTCTAAATATGTTCACAATACTTGCATTTAAAAGTGTAATTTATCTCAAATAAACCAATGAATTCTGGGACACTGTTGCCAGATTGGGCGGGTTCCCGCCCAATTGGGCTCCTTTTGGTGACGTCCGACCGGAAAAAAATGCATTGGACTGGTCGATAAAAATTGGGCTTGTATTTGATGACAAACCCGCCCAAATTTCATATGTAAATGCATTTAAATTCCATTAAAACAAGCCTACAAATGCATATAAATTCCACTAAAATGCGCCCCTCCCCCGTCAACAATCGCGTATAGGTCCCCCCCCCCCCCCCCCCCCCCCCCCCCCCGTCAACAATTTTAGTGTTAGGTGGGTATTTTTGTAAATGGGCGGATTTTTTTTTTTTGCTGTAGTTGGGCTGGAAATCGTCAGTCCAATCTGGCAACACTGTTCTGGGATAGGCAAAGTCTGTCCTGTCATCTGATCTCTTCCTGGTTCTAAACATGCTCTCCCAGTTTTTCCACTCACCTGTCTCGTAATCCTCACCTTGTTACTCTTGTTACTCTGGGTCTCGTCTTCTAATCCTCTCCTGTGGCTTCCTTGTGTTTCCGATCTCGTTCATACTATGTTGTATAGTTGCCCTCTCCTAAGATTTTGTTTAAATAAAAGTTCTTTATTGATCCTCCTTCACCTTCGTGCATTTCCATGGAGACGGAGCCTCTATGGATACCTGAACTCTGCCTCACTCTGGCTCCTTGAGTTCCCGGCACCACCAACTCTCTGCGCTACCCTGGCTCTTTGAATTCCCGGCGCCACCCTTATCTATGTTGTATTTGATCTGATCTATCATAGTATCTGTATTATTCATCCTATGTTGTGTAGTTGCCCTCTCTTGAGATTTTATTTAAATAAAAGTTCTTTATAGCTTCTTCTTTGTCTTCGTGCATTTCCTCAACCATACTCCATACAACGTTACTCAACCAATACAACGCAAAAGATCCATCTGTTGTATCCTTCATTTAACTGGAAACGAAGGACAAATTTGGAAGCGCCTTTGATTTTGGAGAGCCTTTGTTGTGCCGCATTGATGCAATCAGCCTTTGAATGTATCCCTCAAAAGGTGCAGTTTCTGAATTGGTACGCAGCCCAAGTATGACCAGTATGCCCCCAAAATTATGTTTTAGAGATGTCTAATATGGATTCTTAAAAAAGTTTCTTTATCATGTAAACGTGAGAAAATGAGTCATAGTCTTCAAAATAATTAAACTCCTTTGTCTTAACCTGTGCCTTGTACAGGTACCTAAAAGTCTTTGGGGAACGTGTGAATGCAAAGCTCTTTGTAAGTCGCCAGATTGTAGAGACTTCAAGGGTGGGCTGAATGAACAGTTTGAGTAGGCAGGCATGATCCAGTATTGTGATTAAGCTCCAACTGTGACTCACTCTTCACTGCATTTCAAACAAATTGCTTTCTGTGCTGATTATAGAACTCACAGTCTCTGATGCCATTGTTAGCAACATTTCAGTTTTCAAGACAAGCCGGAAAGGCTGCTGTTAAAAATCTGTTAGTATGAAATAGTTTGGTTGCCATTCATAAATGTTCATATTATGTTAGCGCCAGGTTTTACCATTTTGTAGTCTAGGTGAATGGTCAATTTTTTTGCTGTGTTGCTCATATTTTTCTGCTGTGCTGCTCCTTTTTCTTCTCCTCCAGAACTGAGGGTGGCGCTGTTGAGCTCATACCGCATGGCCGTCACAACAAGAACTGGAGGTGCTTATGTCACCCCCTTCCTGAAGACGTGACCGCTGTCAGTGCAAAGGTAATGATCAGTTTGATTCACTGTATCAACACGTTTCATATGTGATACTATTGCCGACTAATGTATGCAAGCCGCTGTTAGACTGTGGAGTTTATTTATTTATTTCGATGTCACGACTTCTGTTTTGTAACAGAACACACCTTTTACCTCATGTTCTGTTGAGATTGACCTGTTTGTGTATGATTAAAGTGTAATAATCACACTAATAAGATCATAATAATAATAATAATAAAAGTAACTCCTTATTATTCCCCGTTTTTCTTACCTTTTCCATTTCTTTATTACATATATTTCTCACTCTACTCACATTTAGTTGCATATTTTATTTTATTAAAGTTTATGCAATTACGCTCACCAGAGTTGTATTTATTTGATTAAAAACAGAATAAACAGTAATAATTTTAAAAAATATTAATACAATCTAAGGTAACACGTTGTTTAACAGTTTTACAGTGTTGTTAAATGTTACTTGTAGTTACTATAGTAATACATAACTATAAATTATGCATAATTACATGCAACTGACCCTAAACCAAATCAAACCCTAATCCTAAAGTAAGTACATGTCGTTACTTAATATTAGTCAGTACTTAAATGTATAATTATGTTGTAAAAAAGACCTCTTAAAATAATGTATTACCAAGTTTAACAGATTTCGAATTTATATAAAATAGTATTAACATATTAAATATCATATTAAAATTTGATTGATGTTTTTTTTTCTTTAGAAAAACATATGATCATATTATCATTATCAATGTTGTTTGTTTCTTCATATTTTTGTGGAAACCGATTCATGAAAAATGTTCTTTTATTGATTTTTTTTTTTTACATTTTATTAGTACTTTATTCTGCAAGGACATATTAAATTGATCACAGGCGACAGTGCAGACATTTATAATTTACAAACGATTTCTATTTCAAATAAATGCAACCTTGGTGTTGGTGGGTTTAAGAGACTTCTTTTAAAAACATAAAAAATCTTAATTATTCCAATCCTTTGATGGAGACTAAGGGAAAACTTAGCATATGAAAATACTCAAATATTTTTTCATGTGGAACATTTCAAGGATGTTATTTTCATTTTAGAATGCATTTTACTGAACAAAACTGTGGATGTGCCCCTCAGTACAAGTTCAGTCATTGATATTCTTTCCCCAGAAGCCATTGACTTCTTTTTTTTAATGCATAAATCTTCTCAAAGTTTACTTTTCAACTAGACGCACACCAGCACATAGATTGCATAACCTCCCTCCATCCCCCTAACAGAGCATGAGGTTTCATAGTTTTGACTCTCAAATGTCAAATGACATTCATGTCCCTCAAGGTATGAAGTCTTTTCCTTTTCAATCTCAGAAAAAAATGTCTTGATCTCACTATAAAGGAACTGTCTTTCGGTGTAACTTTCGCTATTTGAATACCTAATGGTGGTTGTGTAACTTCACAGTTTCCTCCAAAGCCAATAGTTATCATAAATAATTATCTTACAGAAGTGTTGTTATAAAAAACCTTTGGCTCTTTTGTAATATTGCCATTTTGTGGGTGTTTGGAGTTAGAAAGTTGGTTCATATCGGCTGGCATTACTTAAACAAGTACCAGGGCATGTGTATGCAGTGCATCTTCCAAATAACATCCTATGGGTAGATGATTTCTAGTGTCTGAATAATCATTTTGTTCATTAAAGGTTGTGCATATGTTAAGCTTTGCCTAAGTAACTAGGAATGAGGAAGTGTTTTATTAAAAATGTTTTTGAAATTGTTGAAATTGTTCCAGGTTACTTGCATGCAATGCACACAATTACTCAACGGTCCCACCCACACACCTGAAGATTGTGCAAACATGCTGCGATTAGTCACGACATCACTGTGTCTCTACTGCCAGCGGGCTCAAATAACACCGTCACTCCTCGCAAGGTCCAACTCCTCGATCGTCCACGAAGAGAACCCGGTTACCGTAGACGCCCTGTACGACTTGTCCGTAGACATCAGTAAAGTCCGTAAGGTGAAGGGTTGGGTGTTGCGGCAGAGCCCCGTATACGTGAGCGAGACTGCCGACCTACTGAGGAACATGGGAGCAAGCGGGCCGGTCATCGCACGTGTTTTGGAGCTCCATCCTGAGGCCATCCTCTGCAAACCTGAGCAAATGGAGGCTCAGAAAAAGCTGTGGATGTCTGTGTGCGCCAGCCAGAAGGATCTGGTAGGAATCATTGAAAAATTCCCCGCCTCGTTTTTCACCTCATCCTCTGATCACGACAATCAGAAGGCCAACATCGTGTATTTCCAGACGCTACATCTCAACAAACGCATCATTAGCAAGCTCATGGCCAGCGCCCCTCAGAGCTTCAGCCGCCCTGTGAAGCAAAACATGGAGATGATCCAGACCCTGCAGAAGACCTATTTGGACTTGGGTGGGAGGGAGGACAATATGAAGATCTGGTTGTTGAAGCTGCTTACTCAGAATCCCTACGTGCTTCTGAAGGCCCCTGAGGCTCTGCGCGATAACTTGATGTTCTTACGCGACATGGGCTTCACCAGTAACGAGCTCTTGCGGCTGCTTTCCAAACTGAGGGGGTTCATTACTGAGCTGAACCCTGACAGCATGAGACTCTCCCTCAGCTACTCCCAGGAGACCCTGGATTGCACAGAATCAGAGCTCAGGGAGATTGTACTTCAGTGTCCAGCCTTGTTGTACTATTCTGTGCCTATACTAGCTGATCGCTTCAAATGCCTCCTCAACGCGGGAGTAAGTATGGAGCAGATCGTGGAGACTCCCACAGTGTTAGAACTGACAACGCAAATAGTTCAATATCGCATTCAGAGGCTGCACTCTTTTGGTTATGATGTATGTACTGGCAGCCTGGATGTCCTCAACGGCACCAAAAAGGACTTTGAGATGAGCTACGGGAAACTGTGTCTTAGGCGAGAGAGGCCACTTTTTAATCCAGTAGCTCCACTTCAAACAGAAGATTGAATATGGAATCCCCTTTCCACCACAGAATAAAAAAGTGTGACTTTTTTGTTTCAGAATTAGAAGTTTTTAACATACAATTCTGACTTTTTCTTGTAACTCCAAGTTTACATCTCTTTTTTTCCTTTTCTAGTTATAATCCCTCAATTCCGACTTTTAGGTTGGAATTGCAACAAATAAAGTTGCAAAAAAATAGCAAATCTTGCAAAGGCCTTTTTGAAAGTTTTTAACACAGTTCTGACTTTATTTATTGCAATTGAGTTTATATTTTGCAATTTTGAGCTAGCATTAGCAAACCTAATATGTCTCAGAATTTTACGTTTACATTTCGAATTTCAGACTTCTTCAGTATTGCAGGTTTTTTACACAATTCTTAGTTTATTTTCTCACAATTTTGAATTTATAGAGGAGAAAGTGAGAATTGAGAGATAAAAAGTCGCAATGACCATTTGTAGTTTTTATGCCAAAAACAGGCTTCCATGATTTGTATTATTATTAGTTTTAAACAAAATTAACAGCGGTTTCCTTTTGTTTTCTGTATGAATACATTTATTTATTTAGATCATTCATTCGCTGTTATTCATTCATGTTGTGCCAAGCAATTTATGTAGATTTTGAAATTCCTCATCGGAGTCTCAGATAATGAACAATATAAAATACCTCTCGGAGATATGCATTATGTAGATAAATATTCAGATCAATGAATGTTTACCCGCATGCTGCAGAATCTCATTTGCAAGCATTTCCCAATATTTTGGCCTCTGGGTAGCATTTTGAGATAATTTTGTGCTTTTTAATGATTAGACTAAAGACTTTACTGGTATCTATAATGAAGTGACATTACATATTGCCTTGTGGCATCTGCTGTTTACGCGGTGAACTTTATGATTTTTTTAATGGTTAGCTATTAAGTTTCACACAAGCTTCTGTGAAATCAAAATAAGGATGTTTTTGAGCTTGATTAGAGATGGTAATTTAATTAATTTATGCATGACATCTTTGGGCAGGTTTCATTAATATTTATTGCAGTTCTGATTTTTCCACATCTCCAGATTTTCTGCCTTTCTCTTTTGTTCTCCATTCTTTGTACTCCTAGTGTACAGCGCCGACCGGGTGGCTGCTTTATCCTGCAAATGACACTTTGAGTTATACCCGAACACATAGGAGGTTAATAAGAGAGGGTATAAATAGCTCTTGTTCATTTGAAATGTGACACTGGGTATTATTAGCAAATGTTACACATTGATTTTATGGGGCATAACTCAGGGAAATTATGAAAATAGATGACGCATGCAATTAAAATCTATAATTTCCTGCCCTGGACATTGCCTGCTGGAATATTAAGGTGGTAAATATTCCATGTTGAGGTCATGGTGAAGCGTGCCGCTGTCCTCTGTGCCATCAGAAACAAATGTGCTTTATGTAATCATAAGATCATTTTTATAGATGTCAATGTGAACATTGTGGATTTAAAAAACTCAAATGAATTCAATAAAATGAATTTATTGTTCATCCAAATAAATTATTATGACATTATAGCGTTTTTGTTATCTTTTTTTGTGTTGTTCTGTACACCTTACATTTTAGATGAGAACATTTACACACAGATTTACTATTTATATGTATGTGAATAAAAAAATTCGAAAAATCCAAATTTCGAATAAAAAGCATGGAGAGCACTTATTTGCAGAAAACTTTTTTAGGCCTTGAATAATGCAAATAAAACAGGTTTATATTCATTTTAAACAACATGATACTAATGTTTTAACTTTGGAAGACTTAAGAAATCAGTATAGTGGAACCCACTTATCTCGACCTCGGTTATATCGCCAACCCTGTCATGTCGACGTTTTTGAAGTGGAACCGCCAAACTCCCTATTTGTCTTAGCATTTTCTTATCGGTTATGTCTATTCTTTCATGTTGCCGAAGCCTGATATCTCGAGCACAAAAGAGGGACAAAGTCGCCACTTTACATCGGTTCTCTTGATCCCCGTGACTAATGATCGTACCGAGTTCCCTGCTCATGCGCTGAGTTCACGTTATGTTCACAGTCGATCTCCAATGACGCTTCACTCACTCGCAGTGCCGTGCAGCCGCGAAACCATAGTAACCGCGTGTGCAACACTTCTCAGAACTGTGTCCAAGCGAAATGACTGTGTTATGAGCGAATGTGTTTATGTGACTGTTTACACTGTGAGCGGAATTGTGTTTGCAATGTTGGAGAATATAATTAAAGGTTTGTATCGAGAATTGAAGGTGGTTTTTATCGTATACTGGTAAATCTTGCACTGGCTGTTAGAATGGTTGACGACTGCCCAGACGACGAGGTTTATAGACGGGTTTCACACTCTTCTCAAACATGTAAAGAGCGCAAGTACAAACCAGGAAAAAGAAAACACTCTGACAAACATCACAAATAAAAGAAGGAAAATAGAAACAGTAGATGATGCTATATAACAGTCAGTGGTAGAGCGGTAGAGCGGCCATCTCTCTCCTCACTCACACACACTCTCCTCCCAACAGCAGGTATATTCCCAACAAAAATGTAAAGTAGCCGTTACAATCTCTGCTGTTAGTTGCTGCACATATGCCTTTTGTTGTTAGCAAACATATACAGTGTACGTACATTTAATAGCATGCCATGGTTTTCTCAAGCCTTGGTTATCTCAATCATCGGTTATCTCGACGCTTTTTTGCAACCCCCGAGGCCGTCGACATAACCAGATTCCACTGTATTTGGCGGAATAACCCTGATTTTCAATCACAGCTATCATGCATCTTGGCACGTCAAGCAGCTTGTCTTTGTTTCATAGCTTGTAACCTTTCATCTTCCTCTTGAATATTACAGAGGTTTTCAGTGAGTTTCACAATAACAATGTTCCCCAAGGACTCCAGGGATTGTTTTTCACCCCCACTGGGCAATGCCACACTGCCAATAAAGGTGTGGATGGAGAACCATCTGATTAAGACCCTGTCATTGCTAGCCCCATCTCCAGAACCCCACTGAAAAACTTTTGCTGTCAACTCCATCTAGTGGGGAAAGTCATTCACTGTCAATGTACACTGGATATTAAGCATTCATTCATTCACACACACACAAATACAGTATATATATATATATATATATATATATATATATATATATACAGCTCTGTAAAAAATTAAGAGACCACTGCAATGTTTTGTTATTTTTACCAGTTGTGGCTTTCAGCAAATAAATGCTCTCAATTACAATATTTATTTGGAATTTGGGAAAAATGTTGTCAGTAGTTTATAGAATAAAACAAAAATGTAAATTTTACCCAAACACATACCTATAAATAGTAAAACAAGAGAAATTGATCATTTTGCAGTGGTCTCTTAATTTTTTCCAGAGCTGTATATAGTATACATACATATAAACAACATCCCATTATTTGTGGTCATTAAGTTGCTGCACACTTAACATTTGAATTAATTTTAATATAGCACCAAAGATTAATTTCACACAAAAAAACTCAATATCACAAATATGCAGTATCAAATATTCACAGATCAGAGGAAGGATCTACACCTGGACATGACCACAACACAGCCCTGAAGTGTCTGCAGTGACCGTGATTCAATATTTTGAGTGTCCCGATCTCAATCTGACTTCTGACCTAAAATGTTGTCTATATCATAATCATGCACTGTTTGTTTGTTGGCCAGAGGAGAACTGGTCCCCCGACTGAGCCTGGTTTCTCCCAGGGCTTTTTTCTTTTTCTTTTTTTACAATTCGGTCCCCTGCTGGAGTTTTGGTTTCCTTGCCGCTGTCGCCTCTGGCTTGCTTAGTTGAGGACACTTCACACTTATTATTCATCAATATTATTGATTGGCCTGATGCACAGCTAGAACAAACTCTGTTATATCTGTAAAGCTGCTTTGAAACAATCTCTATTGTAAAAAGCGCTGTATAAATAAAGGTGACTTGACTTCACTGAGAACTGCCTACAAAGCACACACACAACTGAAAAAACAAACAAATACTAACTGCAGTGTAAGGCACTGAGTTCACAAAGCAGACGGTGTGTATAATCAAACCATATATGACTCCTACTGTGTCCCATCTTTGATAATCTTGTGTCACCATGGTGACAAGTGAGATGAGTAACAGTGGATCGGGTGAGTGATCATAAACTGTTGAATGTGTAATCCTGAGGGAAGTGCCGCTCATCACTGCCGGCATTGTCTGAGTCCATCTGCTGTTTCAGATCGTGTGTGGTGTAATTTCTTATGTAATAGCTGAGCAACAACATAAAAAAAAACCATTAGGATATTATACGGTTTGTATTAAGAACTAGCTGCTTTGAAATGATTATGATTTGGAAGACGTCAAAGCACTGCTAAAAGATCCTTTGAAATAAAGTGTGTTTCATTCGTTGTAAATCTAGCATCAACAAAGAATTGACAGTCTTGACTGCATTCCTTACAGCTTCGGTTTTAAGCTTCTTTTTTGAAGACTTGAAATTGAAATTGAATACCATTTTCTTCATGAATTTCTTCTGGTACTCCAGGAAAGCTTAGATAAAAAAATTAAAAAAACATTTCCATCACTTTCCATCAATTAAATAAACTACAACTTGAAGTAAAATCTGAAAATCTTGACACTAAAAATGGTATTGAGCAGTGATCAAATGAGGTAAGTATTATCTTTGAAACACAAATAATAAATCAGAGGACACTCGTACCTCTTTTGTTTCCTGAAAACGTTGCGGTCAAAGTTTGGGAAAAACACATCACAGTCAAAGTCGGCCATGATGTCGGTGAGATAGATGAGATCACACCATGGATGCTCAAGACTTTCCTAAATAGCACAGATGCGATATAAACTAAATGACTGTATTAATGAACATTTACAACTGTAAACAGTGTTTAGTTAAATCAGGTTTCAGACCTTATACACTTCTGGGCCCCCTAAAACCCAGATGGTCTCCACAATGTGACATAAAGGAGGTTCCGAAACCAGGCGAATTACTGACCCAAAGTCCTTACATAGATAGTGGGCACGTGGAGGCTCTAGACTGAAAAAACAAACCTGATGTTAATAAACAGAAATCATAGTATAGAGTACTTTTCAAAGGTTTGGGGTCAGTGCATTTGGGGTCAGGAGAGAAAATTCACAAATGCTGCATTAAATTGACCAACAATACAGTAAAAACTGTAATATTGTGAAATATTACAATTTTAAAAATATACTATTATTTTAATATATTTTGAAATATAATTATTCCTGTAAAGGTAAAGCTGAATTTTCAGCATCATTACTCCGGTCTTTACAT
This sequence comes from Rhodeus uyekii, assembly GCA_037043235.1. NCBI lineage: Eukaryota > Metazoa > Chordata > Actinopteri > Cypriniformes > Acheilognathidae > Rhodeus > Rhodeus uyekii. Next base: position 2,165,143 of record JAWRVZ010000003.1, read on the forward strand.
AAATTGCACTAATATCTTGATTTGCTGCTAAATAAACATTTATTATCAATGATAAAAAGCTTTTGTGTGTGTGTGTGTGTGTGTGTGTGTGGAAACTGAAACATTTCAAGACACTTTGATGAATAGAGTAGAATTTACATGAGATATAATTTGTTTAACATTCACTTTTGATCCACTTACAGCATCCTTGCTGAATAAAACTATTGATTTCTTTAAATAAAACCTTACCGACCCCAAACTTTTGAACAGAAGTGTAGATGCATTAAATTATGTATAAATGAATATGCTTACTTCAGCTGCCTGCTCAGTACCAAATTGATGCAATTGGCCAAAGGGAAGACGGTCTCAGGACAGGAGAACCAGGAGACTCTGCCCCAAACAATCAGGTTCTTTTTCCCTGAGGTGCACCAGAATTAAATTATTTCAGTTATTTTTCTCATCATACCATGAAAATGAAGATCACTGCATCAATTGGAATATAAATCAAACCAAACATTAAATGTGAAGGCCCTTACCAGGTTCTGACACAGCTGTAATTGTATCCAGAAAGAACTGAAATTCTTTTCTGTGAATAACATGAGCACATTAAACGTTTTGTGTTCAATTTGGATATTTATTAATGCAACTTTATTAACTGCATAGTGTGCAAAATGCAATTTAAACTGCATGACAAATATCTTTGATGTGTTTATAGCTTTCAAAGAAGAGGGGATGTGTTCCTAGATCAGAGTTGAACTAAGGTTATGTTGCATGCATTGATTCTATGTATGAATGGCTGAACAGGCATACACCAACATAAAATTCTATACCAGAAAGATTAAAAAAACCTAACACATCAATGCCTATGCTCCACATGCTGTTATCTCTTATCTGGAATGGGCGGGCGCTGGGGGGCTCAAAGTTTCCACCCCTCTAATTCAAAAACCTGCTGACAATGACATTCAGTTAGAGTTCTAAAGTTCAATAGCTTATTCCACGAACAGGACACCAAATAGGACCTAAAAATCAATTGTTGAATAGAGTCCAGCAGGTCAAGACCTATCTGACAGACACATGCTACTGAGATTTTATGTTTTTAAAATGAGCTGCTTTCAATGGTAGGCTTGTTTTATATAGCTAATATTTCACAAGTTCACACGTACAAATAATTAGCTGTAGTAAAATATTACGGTACACACACACGCACACGCATATATATATATATATATATATATATATATATATACACACACATACATATGTATATACACACACACACACACATGCATATGTACTGTACATACATGCATACATACACACACACACACACACATCATATTTAATTTTTTGCACAACATAGACTGTATAAGATTTTTGCCTCTAATGCAACAAAGTAAAGAGACAGCAAAGTGAACGTCGAATGTTCCCGATCAAATATTCGTCAAACATCACGTCGTTCATGAATTCATCTGTTTATTCATTTATGTCTAACATAATTTACAAAACAGTAAGATTGCATTACTGATGATTTGTGTATCTCTTACGGAAGACTCCAGGGAAGCTGTCCGTTCTTTCCAAGACCCATTCCGCTGCAGGCGGCCGCGATGAGCCGGATTGGTTTGCGTTTCTCCTCCCCCTCCATCATTTGCGACTCTCTCCGAGAGCAGCTTCTGGTTTATGAGACAAACTACTGTCGTCCATTGGGCTTTGGATTCGGAGTCTGCATCCTTCTCGACCTCAAACACACTTAGATTATGGGGCTTTTAAATATTGGTTTAGTTCACCATGTGACATCCAATGGGAGTGGCTGATTATAATACACTGTTTACAAGTTAAAGAACCAGATAAGTATAATAATAATACATTTCTTTCATGCCACAGCTCTACAAAAAGGATCATATTTGATCGACATCACCTTTATTAACAGCACAAAGAGCCCTAAATAGTGTTAGCACGATGAAAATCTAACGTACATTGTAATTTGTACCAACTAACACGCCTTTCATTAAACAAAACCAAACTAGTTAGACGAGTAAACTAATCATTCATTAGGGAAACTAACATTACAAAGTGTAAGGTTTCAAATAAATTCAGCAAGGACAAAAATTACTTGTTCAAGTGAAAGTAAGACAGTTACATTATCACAAAGTATTTCAAATAAACGCTATTCTTTTAAACTTTCAAATCAAAGGATCCTGAGAAAAATGTAACAGTATAATCCATATAATCAGAAGATATTAAGCAGCAGAACTGGTTTCAACACTGATAAGAAATGTTTTTGTATTACTCAATATTTTGCTTGAGCTTTTTTCTTCTGAAATTTAGTAATATGGTTTAATCTAGGGGAGTAATCTGATAATGTAAAATAGATAACATGTGGTCCGTTACTAGCCAACACTGTTAATGAAATGCTTCAAATGACCTAATATCTAATCATCCTATAATAATTGCAATTTACCAACAGGTCTATCGTACTTTAATAGTGATACATACAGAAGACATTACAACAATCCCAAAAAAGGAGTTTTCTTTCATATAAAAAAATATAACGGTAGGTCTGTAAATAAGCAAAATATTATATGTACAAGGTTTTGCAGACTGAATTACTTACAGTAAACTTTTATATACATAGTAGGCCATGTTTTCCTGTAATAGTCTTGAAACAAATCCACTTGTGTCAATGATATAACTATTCCATTACAAAAGGCAAAAATCTGACAAAATCTACAGATATTTGCTCTGGACCTTACAAACATTGATCAACTAGAATTTAACATTTTGATTGACCAAATCCTTAGACTTGCCTAAAAGCAACAAGTTGACACATTCTCAATTAGATGCCAGTATGCTCCTGATTGTATACATTTGAAATAAATCCCTCTTAATATTATACATGATTATTTAAAACAACTTTGCAAAATTGCACATGGACATCAAATGGTATGCAAGGTACACACACTTGGAAAGAGAAACTGATGCACGACAGTTGCGTAAATAATACTAAATATTTTTCATCAACATACAGCTTGCAAAAAATGTAGGCGTCTTTATTGCTGTACATTATATCATGTCAAACAGCTTGCAGACTAGTTTACACAGATTCCTGGGCCACCACGCTTGACCTCAATGCGATCTCAAGCTTTACAAGCAGAATGACACTATGCCAAAGCATAAAGGGCAAAGCAAAGTATGGAGATAACAGGCATGCGGAGACGCTGTTCTTTGAATCCAGGGGTCATTCACTAGACTGAAGAGGTGAGTTTATATCTTAGCTAGTTACTATCATGCCTTTGAATCTTCAATGCACGTTCTGATGCTCGTTCTTCACAATGTCGCTTCAACGTACTTCCTGAACACACAAAAAAACATGAGACTTCTTTTAAAAACCTTTTTACACGCACACATATAAATATATACATAGATACACACACATGCAGACATACACACATATAAATATATACATAGATACACACACACACACACACATACATACATGCAGACATACACGCATATAAATATATACACACACATGCAGACATACACACATATAAATATATACATAGATACACAAACACATACATACACACATACAGGCCTCGATGAATTATTCCAGGGTCACTCGCCCTGCAGGACTAGTGACCCTAAAAACGTACTCGCCCTTCACATAAAGCACATGCCTAGCATTTTAACAGACAAAAATAGTTATTAAAGTAAAAAACACGATATACGGCAAAACCAAATATTTATTGGTTGAATGCAACAAGAACCCAGAAACAATATAATTAATCTGATAGTGAATCTGAAGATCATTTTTATGGAGATAAATTTAATAAATGTACTATATACAAACAATGGGATGCAGCCACGGAGGCGTTATTTACTGGATTTTATTTTCTATATTAGCTATAACACCGATGTCCCGCAAATCAGCCCATTTCAAATGATGGAAAAACAAAATACAATCCGCATGACGCTAAATCCAACGCCGATAACAGTAACATTCACTTCGTCCGGCTCAAAGTCAAACATGCTCAATTTCAAACACAATAAGTAATAATTCTATGACGGCTTTGACAAATGTGTTATTACACGAGCAGCTGTTTCTCTGTCTGCCTCAAGCCCGGCTGATGCCCCGCCCCCGGGAGTCATTTACTCCACTGTGATTGGCCCCCGGAGTCATTTACTCCACTATGATTGGCCCCCGGGAGTCTTGTACTCCACTGTGATTGGTTGGCCTGTACAGCTGCAGCTCGCACGAAAAAGGAACCTTTCACACACACACACAACGCGGTAAAGCGCTATTCATTCAAAACTCGTGGGCCACACTTACATTAAACTTTCATATGGTCCTGAAGAATCTAACTCGCCCGACAGGGCAAGTTTTATCAAATTTTTACTCGCCCGAGCCGAGCTTTCACTCGCAAATGCGAGCGGGCGAGTGGATTTGTCGAGCCCTGCACACATACATACATACATATATATCACCACCCCCAAATTTGAATTTGCTGATGAATGTGCACAGATGAATAGCACTGATTTTGAAACATCCATGCTTTCATCAACATAATCTTTTCCAAACATATTAAGTCCTTCTTTTCAATGGAAGATTGTGTCATTGAGAATCATTGAATAAAATGTTATGCCAGTGAGATAAAACTGCACTGTGGTTCAAAGCAGCTTTACATGAAAATCTGTTACGAGCCATCTAATATGGTTTCAACAGAACTCACCTCTTTGTAACTGTTTGTGAACTTGTCTAACCATACCACCACCTGAGTAAGCTGGTTTGGAAAGAAAGACATGCTATTCAAGCAGCCTAAGAACCAGTTCACACCTCACAGCATTTATTCATTTCAAAATCCAAGCATCTGTGTCAATACACACCTGGCTGTGGATGCACAGTGCTAACAAGCTGTTGATTACTTGACACTGTAAAAGGTGGGAACTTTGGTTGAAAAGATGCTGGTGATGAGTGCACTGGTACATAGAGGGGTAAATATTTTAACACAAATGTGACTAAATTCATGTGACAAATGTGATCCTAACTACCAATAATAAACATAAGGAATAAAAGTGCACAACACAAACAGGCTGTAGTTTGTGCAATCGAAAGATTCCATTGGTGTTTAAGGTTCTTAATGGAGGCTTTATGAATCTTATATTATCTCTGTACTTGTTGCCATACCTGTAATGTGAGTGCTCTCCTGTGTGTTTCCTCCCGAGGAAGGACCAGCTCCATTACCATCTCCATTGTTGGAGGTGTTAGATGGAACAGTTGCAAGGAGCCCTGATATGCATTAAGAATAGATCCATTAAACCCAAGATCTCACAGCCAAACAGTGGCATTTAATCTTAGGCCACGTCCACACGATGCCGGTGCATTCCCTATCCGATCATAAACACGGCGTCGCGCAAGAAATATCAGCGTCCACACGAGACCACTAAAACCGACTGATAACGGTGTAGTTTATATGCCAGACCAGTATGGGGCGCTGTAATTCTGCCACCGATATACACTGTAAACAGAGAAGACTTTGAGCATGCGCATTGTTGTTGCTGTTCAGCGTTGCCAGATTGCAAGTTATCTTTTGGTCACATCCAACCGGGAAAAAATGCATTGGGCTGGTTGATAAAATTTGGGATGGTTTTTGATGCATAAAATCGCTCAACATTTTTATTATTTATAAGAGTACGCACTTTGGGCTGGTGTTTTTTTAAATGGGAGGGTTTTAAGCTGTAGCTGTGCTGGAAATCTTCAGTCCAATCTGGCAACACTGTTGCTGTTACGTGACGCAGCCGACACGTGATGTGATGACATCATCGGTTCACAAAAAATATACGGATCGGCCGTCCACACGAGACCGCAAGAGTGTCGGATTCAGATCTATCCACTTTAGGACCCGGTATAAAAAGAGAGCAGATTCAGTCTCCCAAAACGTCGGATCCGTGTGGACGGAACTCCAATTCGATAAGAAATGTATGCGGATGCAGTGATCCGCGTCTCCGTGTGGACGGGCCCTTAACCAACTGACTCTCATACATAAATGAAAAGTTCAGTAGTTAAACTAGATTATTAAGAGGTTTCTTACCAAGGCCCCGGTAGCAAGACAGCTGCTGGTAAATCTGCTTCATTCGCTCAATGTTTATTCTGCTGGCCTCAGCATGATTAACCATAGGTTTGGGGTAGTGCACTCCAATAATGCACTTAGCGACCTTCTGAACACTTTCTGGGGCATTCCAAGGCTCATAGATGAATTTGGCAGGGAAGCCCCTCAATATGGGCAAATAACGCCTGTAATAATAAGAAAACAAGTTTAAAAGATAATGATCTCAATTTTGAAAACATTTAACCAACTGGTAATTTACAGTGTAATTAGCACCTTATATAGTCTCCATTAGGGTCGGTACGTCGACCGAAGCTCACCGGACAGTAACAGTGAAAGAACTGCTGGAAGAATGAGCTGCATGAAAGCCACATCCAGCTTCCTGCGTTGACGCTCCAGTCAGCATCCAGCAACAACTCTTCAAACACCTTTGAAAACAAACATAATATCGACATCGATTCTAATGGAGAAATTTACAGTAGTACCTCAAGATACGAAAGGCTCAACTTACGAAAAATCCAAGATACGAAAGCAAAGACGAAAATTTTTACTGCTCTACACAAGAACAGTTTTCAAGATACGAAAGGTTTCTGAAAGTCCGAGATTCGCCCCATAACAATTTTGAAACTCGCGCCGCACGCCGCCATCTTAGTTATAGTAGACTCGCCACCATCCTCCTGCTCTCCCATTGGTTCCTGATGCTGGCCAAGCCATGAGATCCTTCTCTCTAATTGGACAGCATCTCTCCCATCATGCATCTTCTATACGTACATGCTGGCGTGCTTTAGCTAGAAGCTACGAAGCTGTAATTGTAATTTAAGAAGCTACCACTGTAATTTAAATTCGCAACTACGGATGGAAATAGAGCTTCTGATGGCAGTACCTTCATGCCCTCTTCCCAACTGATCCACAGGTCTCCACGCGTAAGGAAGCAAGCAACAGCGTGCCTGGCCAGATGGTGAATCCACCCCTCTTGCCTCAACTGGGTCATTATGGCATCAATCCACGGGAAACCAGTCCGGCCCTCTGCCCACTTTGCTAATGCTTCGGGGTTCCTGTCCCACGGGATCTGCACACAGATGGGATTGAACTCCATTTTGTCGAAGTGTGGGTTGTTTGTGGCAGCCGTGTAGAAGAACTCGCGCCAGAGCAGCTGACCGTAAAGGGACAGTGGTGGGACGCTGTTCTTCTTGACCTGCAATAGAGAAAGGATAAGAATAGAGTTTCAGCTACTAATGCTCTTACAATCAATTATGACAATGATGAATAGTGCCTTAAATGTCAGAGTAAGACTCATGTTGTACTCTTTACCTTTCTGTAGAGGTCTGTGAGTTTATAATAGAAAAGTCTGCAGGATAAGCAACCAAACCGGAGGTAAGGGCTCAGGCCTGTGGGACTGGCCAGCAAGGAATTCGAATTCATTCTGGGACGCTCGAAATTAGCCACCCAAGCCTGCAAAAAAAACACACACACACAAAAAAACATTATGAAGTAGTTCATATATATACACACCGTATTTCCCGCACTACAAGGCGCACCTAAAAGACTTAAAATTGTTCAAAAATTGGCCGTGCGGCTTATAATCCGGTGCGCCTAATCTGTGGATTGCGTTCCAAAAACAGCCTGAATTCTCCTAAAACATGTAGTGCTATATCTACCGTATTTATTCGAGTATATCGCGCACACGTGTATAACGCGCACCCCTAATTTTCGATTAAAAATCGGTATAAAATTTTGTTTCACACCAACCATTGTAATGGACAAAAAAAACGTTGTTGAACACGTGCAGCCATGATAAAAAACATTTATTTATTGTATAACATATACTTATATAACATATATAACTTATATAACATATATTTATTGACAACATAAACTAATGAACACAATACCGAAATAGAATTACCGGTAAAAATATTTATTTAAAATCCTTCGACGTCAGATTCCTCATCAGAGACAATAAAGAGTTGCTCCCATTCTTCTGGAGTTAATTTTTCATCAGTGTCTCAGTTGGCAGGAACATCTGTTTCTCCGGTTTCTTCGCTTTCTTCTGCGTCTGAATTCCACAGCAGGTCATCTTCTGTGCCGTCCATTTTCTTCACAAAAAACTTTGATTTATTTTTTGGTAGAAAATTTTGCGCGTTATACTCAAATAAATACGGTATACAATTTCAACAGCAATGTCTATATCACATTCTCACAACCATGTACTGTCAAAATTCAATTCCGATTTTTACTCGCACTTGGCGCTTTGAACCCTGGCTATGCTTAAAGGTGTCGCAAGCTCTCAGAAGCAATCCATATGTGAAATAAATGTATTAGATATAGTTTTGCAGTTTTAGTAATTATGGTAACATTGTGATTTCAACCATCATTAACAGTAATCATCATAACCCCCACCAGCAACTAAAACTTTCCTCAGCCTTACAAAATTCAAAAGTCATATTTTCTAGGTCAGAAAACCTCATTACTAAGCATCCTTGCTGACAAAGTATGCATGTCTTACTAACCCCGAACATTTGAAAGACAGTGTACGGTATATATAAAAAGAGAGAGAGAACTTTACAATTTTAGTTTTCAATCCAAGTGTTTTACATGTCCTATCGAATGGATTAGAGAAAGTCTAAGCAACCCTTACAATCAGATTTGGCCAATTCCAATTGTGATTACATGTGACTTTTTTGATTCTGACTGTCTTTTATTCCACTTAAGTGCCGTACTGTCCCGCTTTCGTTTCGGTTTCAGCCATTCACAGGCTTGTATGCTAATTGCATATTGCAACGAACACTTTACCATCATGTCTAGACAATATCTGTCCTCTCTATTCCAGGCCAGCACGTGCTACTCCCTCTAACCCCTGCTTAACTGATGTTCTTTGTGAACACCGGATCAAACTATGGGCAGCAGAGAGAAAATGGCACAAATCAAAAGACCCATCTGACCTGAGTATTCTTGTGTTCATCTGCCTTTTTACGACAAATCACATGCTGTATTCCTCAGTTGTAAGTTACTTTGGATAAAAGCGTCTTCCAGCAAGTAAATGTAGCATGTTTGTGTGTGTATATATATATATATATATATATATTTATATATATTTTAGGATTATTATAATAAATATGGTGTAATTTAAAGCAAAAATGCATAACTGTAAAGGGCCAGTCACACAGCAAAAACGCATGAATTACGCACGAATTACGCACAGATTTTCGTTTCTGCACGGACCGTGCGTCGTATGCGTAATTCGTCGGTGGAACGAACGTGGACCGTCAGTGATTGTAAGTGGATGTGCGTCGAAGGCGGTTTGTGTGTGATTTTGAGTTTTGAACTGTTCAAAATTTTTCGTTATTTTTTTTTGCGTTATTCATGAGTCGGCGTGCGTAGTTTATGCGTCGAGTATGCGTGACTATGCGCGGGACATGCGTCGGCCGTCAGTGCTTATGCGTCGGAACTGGTTCGAAACCGCGCACTGACCACTGTCGCCCCATCTTCATTTAACGCATGATCCGCGCACGTATCACATTCATTCCACTGACATCCACTGACAATCACTTACATTCGCGAAGCGTGCATGTTTGGACGCGCTCCGTCAGTGATTCATGCGTCGGGTGTGCGTCGAATGTTCGTGGAATACTGCACCGTATTTGCTCACATGCGTTGATGTGCGCGATATGTCAGTGATTCATCAGTGATTGTAAATGATACGTGCGCGGTTCATGCGTGATTCGTCAGTGATTTCTACCCCTGACACCCCAACAATTTGGTCAATTTCTCGACGCACAAGCACGCACAAACCCAATCTGTGCGTGATTTGTGAGTGATCGGCTGTGTGACTGGCCCTTAAGACAATGTAACAGAGCAGATGGTTACCTTCCTCTCCAGGTGCCTCTCCAATCGAGTCAGAGCTTCAGTCTCTCCACCAGGCCACACAGCTGATGACAGCCCCTCTGTTTCAAAACCTGAAGCCACATATACAGATTCAATATCTCATCAGCAACAGACACATGCACACATATGCAAAGAAGAACACGGGTGACTCACCGAGCTCCTCCAGCGAAGGTACGCCAAACTTGGCATCGTGGTCTTCGCTGATGGGTGTTGGGCATTTGCCCATGACTTCAGCCGTGATGGTCTCCGCTGGCATTTCCACAGGATCCATTCTGCTGATGAGTGTCTGAAATCGTTTATAGGTGAGAGGAGACTGTCCTCCATTTAACTCTATAATCCTAGAGACAGAGAGTCAGTGATTAGCATATATGAACAATTTTATCAGATTTTAGAGTAGTCAAGATATCAAAATTCAAAGGCAATAAAAAAGAACTTGCATGATTCTCAATACAGAAAAGCTACTGGTTTTGAACACACAGGCAGAATTATACATATTAACATAAACTTAAAATTAAATTTACAATAAAACATTGAGTAAACATTGTTTCAATAAAAGAAAAAAGTTACAGGCAATATAACAAACAAATGAACAACTGAAAGATACAAATGAATGGTGAAGCATTTAGTTTATTCACCAGAATTTTTGGTACTAAATGTAAACAAATTCAGAAATTGAAAATATAAAACAAACACCAAAAGTAAAATCTAATAATAGATTTAATATTATAAGAATTTCCTTAATAATATAAAAAAGTATTTATATTTTTGTATAATGGATTATATTTATACTACTCAAGTAGTGTTATACTCTTAATACAATTCTAATAACTGAAAAAAATACATAATCTGTTATTACATTTTCATAATCATTTTTAAATTTTGTACTTTTTGCAAAATAATTTATATACTATTTATAACATATAATTGATATATTATTATGGCTGGCTTGATGATATTCAGACCGTGGTTTGTCTGTGTTCTGTATTTTTTATTTTAGTATTAGAATATTTAGTATTTCAAGCACTTTTTGACATTCCAATGACAGATTAATATAACTCTGCAAAAGTGTGATCTCTCAATATCTGACTACATGACATTCTCAATAAAAAAATCTGGCATGACTGGACCAAAGGACTGCTGGCAGATACGTGGGAGTCATATGGGCGTATGAGATCACTCACTTGTCCAGATCATAGAGCGTGTGGGAGATCCTGACGAAGACTTCCACCCCTGCCTCAGTGGCCAGCTTCTTAATGGCTGCATCACGATCCTTCCCGAAGGGCTCTGAGTCGTACTCGTATGACAGCCGGGTGATTTTCCACTCCTAAGCAGAACAAAAGAGAGGCAGAAGTGCCTCAAATAAGTGGCACGGCATAAACACAAAGAGCACGGCCTGAACTAACTTTAGAGAAAACAGTTGATTAGTCTCTAGGCGGTCTGTTTGTTAACCTTGAATAGTCTTGGAAAGACATCCGTGGGCTGTCCCCCGTGGGCTGGCGTCCAAATCCTCAAGACATTGCAGCAAAAATCTGTAAGACAAAGAATAACTCATCAACATTTAATCTCAACAGTCAGACATAAGCAAATACATGTGTACTTTAGATAGACAGTTATTCATTTTAATTTCTTGCAGCGACAGCAGAAGGATTGTTCTGACAGGCTTGCAGTCAAAGCAAGGGACCAGCAGAGGGCACTAACAAACTATCAGTATGAAAAGCACACTACAGTAATACCTCGGTTTACGAGCGACTTGGTATACAAGCAAATCGCTGTACGAGCATTGTATCGTGTACGAGAAAAAATTTCCCTCATCCATGCGCGTTTTTGTGTGGAAAAAATCCTAACGCTCAGCATCCTTTGCGCATTTTTACTGAAAATATCCTAATGACAGCCTCTCATTACACAGTCAGGAGGTTCCAACCCCTTTATAACCCCTTAACTCTTTCATTCTCTCAGCTTCGCTTGGTTTGGCTGCATCATTCACCACAGTGATACTTTTATAAGTGATTTACAGAGGTTTTTAACTCCTATTCTTGCAGCTCCCATGTTCCATGACTTTCACTCTGGATTATCACTTTGTTTGTTTTCTGAACTATTATAATAAATTCACTCATTTGCTTTCATCCTTGCTTTCCCCGCTCCCCCTCCTCCCTCCTCTCTCTCCACCACACATGCTGCTCAAACCTGAAGTGCATTACAGTAAATTGTCAAGTATTTTTAGAGTTTAATTGTCAATTATTAATTAGCATTTATATGAGATCTTAATGGTTACAATTTTAACTGCAATTAATAGGGTAAAACCAAAAGAATATTTAAAATGGGCATTTGTGGTCATGTGGAACGAATTAATTGACTTTTAGTGCATTCTTATGGGGAAATTTGTTTTGGTGTACGAGCATTTTGGTTTACGAACTCGCTCTTGGAACGAATTAAACTCGTAAACCGAGGTATTACTATAGTTACATTCTGTATATAGAATGGAATAATTGTATAATGACTAATATTTCTTAAAATAGAAAGTGAAAACATTAAGTAGCATTATACTACACTAGTGTTTCTTAAGCTTTTAATACATACAGGATTCCAGTTTTAAGAGCTGAATGCTCTTCAGGAATCCCTCTCTTTTTAACCAATGAATTTGCATGACTCTTCCAGTTTCATCTTTAACAGTCACCGTTTGTCTGAATGACCCAGTTAAAACCTCAGGACTGGCCACACATTTTTTGGCTTTTGAGCTACTTATAAAATTACCTAAGTCAAAATGACCTACTTACCGGTACTATAAAAATACAATATTTTTACAATCTAAAATATGTACATATGTACTATATGTAATAATTGAGAATTATTTATATGCACAATATATGTTGGTGTAGCTTGCATAACTACAAATGCTTGAACAGTCCACATTTCCCTTCTTCTGTATAAAGATGACAGACGGGAAGATGAGGCAAACGCATTTCAAAAATGACATAGTAGAAAAAAAGTCCACTTCCCACTTAGTATGGAAGTGGTATGTTTTTGACTTCTTACTTTGTCCAGCTCCCCCACTGATTTTATACCTTTTCTTAAGTTTAAAATAAATAAATTGGAAGCAACCCCAATTGGGCTGATGTCTACTTTGTTAATTCTGATCTACCCACACTACCATTGGGCACCCCTGCTCTACCTTATGCCTGGATTGATGCACAAATGAATAAATAATGAAATTAACACTGGACACATTTTAAAATAGTATGCAAGCATGGTTTTGTTTTTGGCTGCATTGAATATATAATGCAATAAGGCAGTAATAAGGGTATAATCTTGTCTGAGCTAGAGTTGTGTGTTCAGCAGACTAGAGTTCCCTCTTGTGGGACTTTGTATTAGTAGCATCCAGTTGAGCCTGTCTGCAACCCTTTCTCGAGACGTCTGATCCCCTACAGCACGTCCAAGCCTCCAGGTCAAGGCCATTTCAATTTATCTGCATATGCAAACACATTTTGGCTTGTGCTACAAAAGCCAGCATTAAAGGAAACAGAAGTATACTACACCAGCAAATGCTTTGTGTTTTCCAGGACAAATTTTACTAGGCATGCATTACTGTTTAAAAGTTTGGGGTCAGAATAAAAAAGAACATTTTAATTCAACAAAAGCAAGGATGCATTAAATTTACTTATTAATTAAATTTGTAATGCATTTAAATTTAAACTTACAAAAGATTTCTATTGAAAATAAATATTGTTCTTTTGTTTCTCAGTTTTTCACAGTTTATACAAAAATCTTGTATTCAACATTGATTTTAAGAAATGATTCTTGAGCACCAAATTAGCTAATTGATTTCTGAAGGATCATGTGACACTAAAGACTGGAGTAATGATGCTGAAAATTCAGCTTTGCATCACAGGAATAAATGGTATTATAAAATACATTTATAAAAATATTTTTATACTTATAAAAATGTCACAATATTACTATTTTTACTGTATTTTGGATCAAGTAAATGCAGCCTTAGTGAGCATAAAAGAAAAAAAAATCTTACCAACCATAAACTTTTGATACGTACTGTGCAATTCTGTAGAATTAAGTAAAATCATTCAAATTTATACAGTCTTGCTCCTTAAATGTTTACTAAAGATGTCCAAAAAAAATCACTTCAGATACAGTTTCTGAGCTCTCTTTGCATTGTAATGATGATCCAGTACAAATGAGTGACAACCTACACAGCGTTTGCGTGGGTTATAATTTTGATTATAGTTTAGCAACCATAACGAGTGTTAGGATACTGTAGGAGAGAGGCTGTTTGAAGGAGGACAAGTACTGAAAGGGGAATGAGGTAATGGCATCTACTGACACACTGACCTACTTCCTCACGTCCTGCATGTTACATCATAACTCTGCTATGAGGGTGACCGCTCAAGCTTCACACTAGACACATCCTTCTAACACTAACAACGGCAGTTTATTAATGCAATAGTCTGAATTTACTCGATTTACTCTAACCCGTTTAATCGTAACAAAATGGTAAAATAATCCTAAACCATCCAAAACTTGATTTAATGTTTTTTTCAAATCATCTCATCTAAAGACTTTTTTTCCACATTAAAAAAACAAACATGCAAATCTCACCATCACTAATATTTTAACATCTATTCGATCAAATAAACTAGTATCTATATTTTGTTAATAATAGTACCAGTAATTCATTAGTGACTAGTATCTTTATTTAACTTCACTATAAACTATAGATGGAATAGTACTAGTCACTATGTACGTAAATATATAATAGCATTGATTAGTTTAGTGAATGCTAGTGAGTTTAGTAAATATATATAATTATATAACTATATAATTACATATTGTAAATATTAATACCACTGAATTCTACGAAGAGCTGTGATTTTTCACTTCACTTACTAACTGTACTATCACTTATTTTTATTCCCAAATAACTATTCTAGTGTACTAGTGCATGGATATACTAGTATACAGTACTTGTAATGCATATTAGTAGTTTGAGTAATTACTAGAATTAGGTACCACCAACAAAGGTTAGACATACTAGTCTGAAGTGAACCATAGATAGCAATATAATTAAATATCTAATATTTGCATTAGAGTAGTTACTTGCAATTAGAGGGAAGGTGCCTAGTACTAGCAAAGGACTAGTGACTAATTTAACAGATTTTTGTTACTTAAATTACTAGCTCTTAACCCACCTTTTCACTCAAGCTTTTAATTTAACGCATAGCCTCGGACTTGACTATGATATTATTTTTTCTTTGTTTTTTTGTTTCTTTATGTTGTCGTTTAATATATATATACAGTGGTACCTCGGTTTACGAGCGACTTGGTTTACGAGAAAATCGGTGTACGAGCATTGTATCGGAGTGCGAGCAAACTTTTCCCTCACCCATGCGCATTTTTGTCCTAACGCTCAGCATCTTCGCAGGCATTTTTACTGGAAATATCCTAATGACAGACTCTCATAACACAGTCCCGCAGTTCCAACCCCTTTATCACCCCTTAAAGCATTCATTCTCTCAGCCTCGCTCTTTTTGGCTGCATCATTCACCACAGTGATACTTTTAGAAGTGATAACATTAATTAATTGTGATCGCTATTGTTCACGTAGTGAAATATATATGTGGTTCATGAATTCATTGTCTCCTCACTTCTCTCCACTCCGGTGCTCGCGTTGGTCCCGCGCGGAACTATTTTTAGAGTTTAATTGTCAATTACTAATTAGTATTTATATGAGATCTTAACAGTTATAATTTTAACTGTAATTAATAGGGTAAAATAAAAACAAAATATTTAAAATGGGCATTTATGGTCGTGTGGAATGAATTAATTGATTTTTAATGCATTCTTATGGGGGGAATTATTTTGGTGTACGAGCATTTTGGGATACGACCTCGCTCTTGGAACAAATTAAACTCGTAAACCGAGGTATTACTGTATATATATATATATATATATATATTTTTTTTTTTTTCTTCTTCTTCTGGAAAGTGCCTTGTGCACCTTTTGGTTGTTGTTAGGCGCTATATAAATAAATTTTGATTGATTGATTGATTGATTAATGAATAATTACTATGGAAAGTGAAAATATACTTATTACATGCAAGTAGTATAAACATAACTGCAGAGTACATGGCTTATCATAAGAGCTGAAGTCTGATCCAAAGGAAACTCACCTCCATCTGCTGATTCCCACGTTGGACGATCCTGCAAACCAAGGGTCCAGTATGTACACACATCTCAAAGTATCAGCTCCTGTTATGGAGTCCCGCAGTGATGGGTTATCATGGAGCCTTAAGCCCTTTCTGAACCAGTGGATCGTATTGACCACCATTACTCCAAATGTACTGCAGTCCCTTGTGAGATCACGAATGCTCCAGAAACTCCCAAACTTCTCAATTCAGGTTAAAAAAAGAAAGTAGATCCGACGACGTCTTCTTCAGCCTTGCTCAAGAAAAACTTTTCCCATGTTTCCAAGCAGGATCACTGCGCCCGTGACTGTTGAATCACGCAGACAGAACGCATATGGTTCCTTTACACACCCTGTGATTGCCACGATGCGCGTGTATCAGAAAATCTAGAGTATGTTCAGAATATACGCCGTGACAAAACATACAGCGCTACTGCAAAAATGACGAATTAACATAAACATACACACGCGCAAAGAAATCACGCGAACGTCAACATGCACACGCAAAGATAGACAAAAACAGCCATTCAACTTCTTCCCGAAACATTAAATTAACGTTTTCAGATTATATCCATATATAAGCGTATGTTCTCTTTCCATATAACAATACGAGCGTCGATTAGACAAGAATATTTACACTATTGTTGTCCTTTGGTTCACCTCGTGAACTGTCATCCATTAGTCGACTCCGCCCACTCATGACGCAAACTGGCTCCTACGCAGCTGATTGGTCAGATCCGCCCACACGCGTAATCGACCATCACGTTTCTGCGGCGTGCGCACGTAAACCCGCGCTTTTTTCACTGTCAAATACGGTTGGTTTTGTCAAAATAGTGGCATGTGGGAGATTCACTTTGACCCCGATACACAACAGTCACTTAAAATAATAGAAGATTTTGATAAATACACAGTTAAGGCTTGTTGTGCTCTTGTTGCTGCTCGAATCTGATTGGACAATGTGTGAGTACCCGGATAGTCACATGGACAGAGGCTTGGGGAACAGATCAGATTTGTTATGATAAATATTTCCGCAGAAAAATTCGTGCCAGAGCGCAATTCACTTAAAGTGGAACAAATATTCTGGCTAAAATTGTGATAAATCTTTAAGGTAAACTAGTAGCAATCTAATAATTTATGTAATTGTTATATAATGCATAATAAACAATTTAGTGGATCTAGTCCGTCACAAGGGCTTTATGCGATTTTGAATTTAAAAAGTCTAATAATTCATTTGTTTCTTTCTAGTAGTAATAAAATTTCAATATTATCAAATTTTGTAGATATAGGTAAAAACAAAAAACAAAAACAAAAAACAAGTGAATACAATAAAACCACACTGGCATACATTGTGGTGTCTACATAGTCATAAATGTCTGGTCAGGGTAAATTATCATGTTTTTTAAAGGACATATGATTCATGATTTTCAATACTGATAGGCCAAAACATTGTTCTGCAATTTTTACAACACGTTTCACATATTTATTGTTTTATGACATATTTTTAGTGTTTTACAATTTTTGCGTAATATCTAAAACTTGCTGTAAAGACTATAATAGCATGTTACAATGGCAAGTTCCTTTGTGTCCAACTTACCCCTTAGAATGTAACTTATATGCCCTATTATTGATGCATATTGTCATAAAAGGTTGATATATGTTGCATAATAATTGTAGCATAATATATTGCAAAGTACAGTATTATCATGTTTCAATCACATCAGCATTTAGTACAAATATTGCATTTGGAGGCAGTGAATGGCCTAGCTGAAAGATCTGAAAACTGTACAATTCACAGTGGGAGCTACTACATTGATCCGAGACATAATTAGTGTATTGATTAGGGTTGCGCTTGCCGTTAGATACTGAGTACATTAGCATACAATAAAGTAAATGAGGTAGTTTATCTTTTAAAGTTCAAGCCTTAGCCTTTCTGCTCGCTGATTTAAAATTACTGACATTTTAGTTGTTAAACGTTGAAATGAGTCTAGGCAGACCATGTCAACCAGCTATATGTAACCTATATCTCTTGTCCCTTATAAAATAATCGACTGACTTCAAGTGAATGAGTTTAATTGTAATTCCACTGACTCATATCTGAGCTCAGAGACATGATAGTTGTTTTGGTTGAAGTTAGGTTGAACACTAGATGGCAGTCTACCACGACAATATGTTCAATTCAAGTGCATATCTCAAGTGAAGCTTCATTGATCTGATGCTCATTGACATTCAAATGAATTGTCATATTAAATTAGAATGGTAATGAAACTATGAGGTTCAGTGCATTTCATTAAGGAAAATGTATTGCTCTTGGCAAAAACAGCTTTCAAACTGTTATATCCCTTTTAGTCTGAGGTTTCTGAAGGACTGTTGTCCAAAGAGGTCAGTGTTGAGTGAAATTTGCTCCCTTCATCATCAGAATAAGTTTGAAAATGCTTCAAGGGTGGTGTATTTCAAGTCAAAAAGTGCTATGCATGCTTTCATACAGTGGCTGATTCATGCTGTGATCTTCAGTCTTTGAACATAAAGTCTTGATGTCATTTTGAACTTATTGAATATTTTTCTCTGTGACAAACTGGATTACTGGATTCGTCAAAGCTAGAAGGAAGTGCTTGATGCACAAATGTTATCTTTAGTTTTACATTGAAAAGCATATGACCTTTACAGACTGTAGGAGTGAAGTTCTCAAGAACCCTCCATTCAAGATGACTAATATATTATGCATACTCTTCATTATTAATGAACAGGACTCTCGTTACTCTGAGCCCCATCTGAAAGAGAGAATGGGGAAGAGGACAGGTGTTCATTTGATCCCTTGCTCTTTTTCCTCAAACATGCAGCCCTGCTTGATCTACTGGATCGGAGTAGTTTCATGCATGCTGACTACTAGTTGTATAAAGTCTATCTATTTGTTTTGGCCACTTAAGACCACCAGATCTAAAGCTCGGTTTTCACTCCAGAGACCAATTACAGTTGATTTACTGATTGGATTCTAAGTAAATGTTTTATCTGATCAGAGTCCAAATAATTTCAAACTTTAAAGTTAAAGAGAACTGAAAGTTCTGGAAAAGATCTATCTATCTATCTATCTATCTATCTATCTATCTATCTATCTATCTATCTATCTATCTATCTATCTATCTATCTATCTATCTATCTATCTATCTATCTATCTATCTATCTATCTATCTACGATGTGCAACAATCTTTCTATCACAATAAGGGGGAATTCCTCAGAAATGATGGTTAATACTTTATCCAAGTGGGTGTTTGTCAGAATGGCAGTTTCATTTTTATACTGTCTGACATCTCTCTCTGTATTTTTTCAGGGGGGATCTCCAGATGAACAGACGTACATCATGCAGTACCGAGCACATTCAAACCCAACTGTACGCAGCAATGGTCCCTTCAGCGTATTGGATGCAGTAGTATATGTGGCTCCTCCTCCAGCCTTCAAACACACTGGTGTGTGCCATAATAACACCACTGCTCCTTCAAAGTTGGGGGCGCATTTTCAACAGTGAACGCAACAATTTGGAAACTCGCCTGTGCCTTTCCAATAACAGAGCGGACCGAATAAAGCCGTGAAGCAGTGGCGTTTGTTTGCAAAGGAACGATTCCCCTTGCTTTCAGCCTTGTGGACAATATGAAGTGCAGTTATGGCAAAAAGGGGTAAATCCGTAGTGAGGACCCTGGAGGATTTGACGCTGGATTCGGGTTACGGTGGAGCCGCGGACTCCTTCAGGTCATCCAGCTTGTCTCTGTGCTGCTCCGAGGCGCACATCTCCTATGCGCATGGAGGGCACTGCTGGCATCTGACCGACTCCATGCGCAGTCGACACAACAGCCTAGACACCGTCAACACCGTCCTGGCCGAAGACGGCGAGACCCTGGAGTGTTCCGGACACTGTGCGAAACTTCCCGAGCTTGAGGATGTGCCCTGGAGCCTCGGGGAGGTGGAGAACGCGCTCAACAAGGAGGAAGAGTTGAGGTTCGGGACCCTGTCCGCGGATCTGCTGGCGCGCCTCTCCGCGCTCGTGAGCCGCGCGCTCGTGAGGATCGCCAGGGAAGCGCAGCGGCTGAGTTTGCGCTACGGCAAGTGCACCAAATATGAAGTCCAAAGTGCCATCAAGATGATTCTGTCGTGGACCATCTCGGTCAACTGCATCGCCGCGGCGCTCAGCGCGCTGTCCATGTACAACATGAGCACCGAGGATAAATTCAGCCGGGGGAAATCGGAGAGATGCGGCTTGGTGTTCTCCGTGGGGAAGTTCTTCAGGTGGATGGCGGACAGCAGGATCGCGGTGCGCGTCCACGAGCATGCGGCTATATACCTGACCGCCTGTATGGAGAGCCTTTTCCGAGAGGTCTTCACTCGGGTGTTGAATAGCTCGGTGGTGGAGAAGGATAACGGGATACCCAAATTTACACTGGAATCCTTTGAGCAGGCGCTGAGCAATGATTCGGAGTTGTACGGCCTCCTTTTGCCCTATCAGCATCTCACATGTGGGAAAAATGCCAATGGTAAGTTCTGCACTTCAAAAGCAGTTCAACAGTTTCATAAAATTAACAGATTAGCTGGTTGTTTTATTCTGGGACAGGTTGAACGCTTGAGATTTTAATTATTGTAATGTGGTGCTAGGACTGATGGAAATATCATATCTGGCTATGATGTTTATACAGTCAGTGACATTAACTTTTAGGCCCACTGCCCAGACACTGACATCATCTGTGTATATATTATTACACTTCCTCAATGACTGCATAAGAATATTACAAAATTAATCTGAATTTGGTTATATATCCTGGTTATCTAGGTGTCATGTAAATACATTAACCTGATTGCCATTACCAGATTACGCCAATATTTAAGTACACAACTGGGATATAATGAGCTGATTGAGTTATTGTTAAAAATGACAAAAATTGAGCATTATGAATGGCAGATGTATATCATACTTAAATGTATTTTATGGATGCCAGAGCTTGATGTGGAAAATAATGTGCAGGTAAACATTAATTATTATTTTTGGCCCTCAGAGATGTGAGATATAACTTAATTTATCTGGGATGTACTTTGATTTATGCATGCTTGGCTGTATTAGACATTAGACATAGTTTGGTTATGTGTGCCTTGTGTATAATTTAATGATGTGTTAGGGAGCGGTTCATTTTTAATACCAAGCTCAGCTGCTCTTTCCATGGGTAATCAGCTCACAATGTCATCTTGTTCTTCTTAATGTGTCATTTGTACAGTTATGGTACTTATGAATGTGCCATCCAGAATGTTTCCAGGCTTTAGTTTAGATGCAGGATAACATAATCCTAGTGATTGACCCTGGAGCAAAGGGACTATTCAATGTATAACTTCCAATAATACTTGCGCAACCATATGGACTTGACAGTATTGCAGCACCAAAGAGAGTAATGATGTCATTGATTCAATACAGCTGCCTGGTAGAGGGTTTTTTCTACTGTAGTCTATTGGTGCTTTCCCGTAGCTCAAAGAGTAGAATGTGGTGCTTGCAACACCAAGGTTATGGGTTCGATTCCCAGGGAAAGCTAGAACTGATTCGAATGTTAATGTGTACCTTGTGTATATATAATATATACTAATGTGTGTGTGTGTGTGTTTTATATATATATATACATACTGTAGGGGTTTTCTACAGTAGAAAACCCCTCTGTCAGGCAGCTGTTACACACATATAAACACACATACTAACCTATACACACCATTTATCAAGTAAAGTCTTGATGGATGATAAACCCAAAAACTCTCAGCTTAGTTTTAGTGTATAACGGACAGATGTAAGTATCCCATTACCGAGTGCTCTCACCTCTGCTGGAATGCCTCATTTTGCATAGATTAAGAGGTGAGCATTTTAACCAAATAATTATGTGGAGATTACATTTCTTCCTCAAGGGTGGTTTCAAGATGTGGCTGCCAGATAATAACCCACCCTTTGTTCTTTTCTGGAGAGCTGTTTTAATTGCACTAGGGGTTTAATTTGAGAAACACAGACCTTTCTTCCTCTGTTCAAATAAGCACACATTTTAGACTTGCAATTGTTACACAACCTTTTAATTTCCTTGAATATGTATAACTGCATTACATGCATTCCGTAATGCAATCTGCAAGCTTCCTCCGGCCTGCCCTGCTGTGGTTTAGATGTGGAGGCAGTTGGTTCAGTTGAAGAGGTGGCCTGCTTTGAGTTACCAGGTCTGTTGTGTGCCTGTGTGTGTTCTGTGCCAAGCACGGAGGGGTATTTTAGTGTATGTTTGTGTGTGTTAATGGAGGCAGTGTTAGGGAGCTCAAGCATGACACGGCTCTAGTTGTACCAGGCTGCCCCAGTACACAGCAGGTTCTTTACTCGTCTGGAGCTTTGGGTGTCAGGGATTTCTTCTGCGGCAGTTTTGCTGGAGGCATTAGAACAATTAATGCTAATGATGGAGGATGAGGTAACAGTGGAGTCTTGGTTTCACAGATTATTGTTTTTAATACTTTAAACTCGTGTCTATTTTTATCTACCAGGAATCTCTGAGAAATGGGAGAAGAACACAATCGTAGTCGGAATTCTAAAAGCTTTCAATTGATTCTTACCATAATTACTCAATTCAATTTGTCACACGCAAAATCCATTGATGTCTTAACTGATTTCTCAGACAAATCAGCTCTTGTCGAAGAATGCAGGCAGTGTTCATTCTTTCCAAATTCTTCTGAAGGCAATTGGCCATCAGATTCTCTGCCCACAGACTTTTTTTCTGAAAATGTAGATGATAACATCACTATGAAATTTGCATACTGCAGTGCAGTAATCCAGCAGGAAAGACAATACAGACAAAAAGCAAAGGTAACAACACAGAGACACTTCCTGGGGTGAGATATCTAACCAAGCTTTTTAACAATTTAACTTGAAGCGAGAGGAAGTTTAATGTGATCGACCAATATTGCACAATGATGTCTAAAGAAGTCATAAGGGTGGGTAGTATGACATATATCTCATGTCACAATGTGTATATGACACAACAGTATGACAAAATAATTTTAATGCCTCAGATATTGCTACATTAGCAATATTACTCACTACATTAGCATATGTTTTTAGCAAATCATTAAAACAGTTATGAAAAAATGTTTTAATATTTTAATAATCAATAATCACAGCAACAAAAATAATAATACTAATTTAGAAAAATTTGTAATATTATTTTATAAACCCTATAATTTTTATATATTATTTAATGATACAATTAGATTTTTATTATATATAGATAATATCACTACATTATAATCAAGTTAACACTTGATTTATTAATAATTAATTAATTATTATAAGAAAATAGTTGACAAATAACATTTTAGTAATAATAATAATAATAATAATAAGAATGTGATCTATTCACATGTATTTTTAGTCTCTGTTTTATCACAATGACATTTCCTCTGTCCTGCCAGGTAAACTTTTGTGTTCATCACAATAGATACATGATTAGAGAGTTAAAAGTACTGATGATGATCTTTTGTAGGCATGTGATGTAGTATGTATGAATCTCGCAGATGGCTCTCAGCATGACCGATGTGGCAGGTCCTGAGAGATGAACACTCCTCTATTCATCAAAATTTACTGAACTATAAAACATAATGAGCTGAGCATTACACACTGTGTTTCTCACTTGAGCACAAGTATGTGCGGATTCACCCACATATACACGCGCACACATTCCAGCTCATGTAAATAAACAGACACACATATGGATGCGTGGCAGGAGGGAGGGCACCCACATTCACACAAACACACATGCACACTATAATAGACAACATACTGCGTTAATGATGTGACACTCATATTTTATGTAGGTCTATTCATTTATTTAAATTGAATAATTCATTATTTTCAGATGCTTTTATTTGATTTTAATCTAAAGTTATATAGACCATGATTAAAATACTCATTTTTATGAAGAAGAGGTTTTGATCAAGTTCAGAATTTTTTATGGGGCAAAGATGTCAGGGTCTTATAACCGTGCTCGAGATCGTTAAAAATCTCATTAAAATGTCGAAAATTATTGGGAGGAAAATATAGTTTGGGATTAACTATTTCTTAAAAAGAAGAAAAGTTAGTGAAGTAATTTTACATAAACTTCAGTCTGTCAAATCAAATAGTGGAGTAACTAACATGGGGATGCTGTCTTGTTTTCATGTTACAAAAAATAAATGATAGTGTCCAAAGTTTAAGGTGAGTTACCGGTATGTCTATAATAATAATAATATGTATATATAGAAAAAAAAGCTTAATAACTTGCAGATAATGGTCTGGTTATTTGTTGGAGTATAGGCACATATTGTCAACCCCTATATTTCCCCATAGACTAGAAAGAGATTACAAGCAGTCCTCACAGATAAACAAAGGCGGAGCAAAAACCAGAGCGTTATCAATATAATGTCTAGACTGCAGTTTACAATTCAACATTACAACATTCTTAGAGAAAAGGACAGAGATGCATTTGTGGTGACTGCTATCAGCAGGCTCTTAGCAGTAGACCGTAATGGGAAAGATCAGTTTGCGGCGCAAAGACATAAACGCATTCCCATAAGCCCAAGGTCAGACAGAGGTCAAACAGCCTTCTTCAATAGCAATCGATACCACTAAGGGTTTCAGCTTAATAGTTTGTCTCAATGTTCGATAGTTTTAACAAGCTTCTATTGCTAAATTCCGCTTGGCATAAATCCTGTCGTATATTAAAGGAATGTTCCATTCAAGTTAGGCTCCATTGATCGCATATGTGTCATGTTGTCGATTATCACAGGCAACGCATCGACTCGTCATTTGGTTGCTGAAAGCTAGTTTGCAATTCACTTACAATAGCAGGGAATTCTGGGTGGTTTAAAATAACAACAACAACAACAACAACAACAACAACAACAAAAGCTTTATTTATATTTGTTCTTATATTAAAAGGATAGCAAAACAAGACAACACATTCAGACAGGCTTTATTGTGGTAGACCTGTACCTACTCACACCTGTTTGCTGCTGTTCGCTCCTTGATGGATGACATTGCTGCTCACATCTCTTCTCTGTTAGTGAATAACAGAGATCCTGTAAAGAGAAAGACAAAGAAGGAAAGAGAGAAAAAAAGAAAGCCACAAACAATGAATGTAGTAGTGCTCATCTGAAGAGGTACTGCAGGCAGCCAGCACACAAAAGGCTGATGTAATTCAGAGCTTTTTTTGAGTGGAAGGCTTTATAAAGAAAAAAACACCTTTTTGTGTCAGACTATACCTCGGTGTGCGTTTTGTCTGTGTGCATGTTCACGAAAGATTTGTGTGTGGGAACCCACCACATGTGCCAGATTGCGTTTATAAATGCGCACACCAAATCAAAACAACAGAAACCATAGTTCATATTAAGGTGTACAGGGTTCTTTTAGTTTGGACTTGGAAAATCAAAAGTCTGTCATCCTGTGTGACCGATTGCCACATTTTCATCCTGTGTAGTTGGCATATGGTTTATATTATTTCAAGGTATGTGTGTGTGCATTTATTTTTTTCTGCTTTCATGACATTTTTATTACAAACACATGCTCCTTCCAGAAGAAGACATTTCATGTAAAAAAAAAAAAAAAAGAAAGAAAAGGGCCCAGTGCTAACATGATAAGGAGTCTCATGTATCACCATGGCTCACTTTCTAGAGAGGATGGACACAGATGCGTTCAGTTAAGGGCGCAAGTTATACAGCAGAAAATTACATTTAGAAAGAGCCTAGTTCTTTTTTCCCAATGACATAAACAAGAGAAATCAGTGTGCAGGCACTGTTTTGCGTTAATGTGGATACTTATTACAGTACTGTAGTGCTCACTCAATTGGAATGAAATGCGTACCAAATTTTGCAACTTTTTAAAAGCCTGATAGCATTCGGATCAAATTTGTGTTTAGTTTCTCAAGCTCTCTTGTTGATTTTGAAAAAGAGAGAGTCTGTTTAACTCCATACACTTGTGAACATCACTGAGCACTTCCACTTGAGGGGGATCCCTGCCGCTATTTTGAATTGCGTTCAACTTCGTCAAGTGTGCGAGGGAAGTTTATTGGGCCTGAACTCCTCGGTTTTGACCGAGGGAGCAAATCTATTCAGAATGTATTGTATCCTTACGGCAGATCCATAGACCACAATATGGCATGATTGTGACATCACAGCAGGCATGTTTTATGATACTAAGCGGGACAGCTGGTCTCTGAGCCCTCCCCAGCTCTACAGTGCAACTGCAGCACACTAATTGAGAGCCACTTCCCTGCTTATTTTCACGTTATGTAATAAATATTACATTAAGATGAGATTCTGTGTGTTTGTCGTGTGTACTAAAGTCTGCCAGTCATCATTAAAGTCATAAAATATTGGATCACAACAAAGACGGTCTTGCTTTGTTTCGACTGAAACAGCTATTTGAAGGAATTGTTTAACTGAACGATTTAATAACATTAGTTATGACAATGATTTTCTGCCACTCACAAGCGATTTTAGATTCATATTTAAAAATCATAAATTTTAACCAAGGGGCTAAGAGAGTCATTGAAATGAAAGTGATAGATAATGCATTCATAGACTATTAAGAGTGAAATATGCAAATAATAAAGTAGTTGCCGTGTCTTTTTACTTATTCTCATTGCTTCGACTGTTTCTTAGAAATGGGCCTCCGAATTGCAAAGGCTGCCTCTGTGTACAACTTACACTTCAAACTGGCAATTTCACATTTACATTCAGATTTATTCATTTAGCAGATGCTTTTATCCAAAGCAACTTCTACTCATAATTTAAAATTTTCAGATGTTGGGATTTTGGTAAAAACATAACATTTTTCGAACAATATTAGATTTTCAACACATTTTGGAAATATGGGGTAAACGTATTAGAGGAGAGCTCCATGAACTGCGTTCCAATTGATAGGGTCCGTAAGCAGTGTTCACTGCACCCTATTCCCTGATTACGGGCTATCTGTTGAAGTTCACTTCACTTGACAAAAATGCATTCATTTGCACTTTCGATCACACATTCGATCACGCGTGCGGTGCGACACTCCTTTCTTCCGTGGGCGGAGCGATAGCGGACTGAGCGCGGATAGCGAGACCGCTGCTACAAGTTACGTGCAGGGGATGAGAGAGTCGCATGCGGCTCCGGAGCCGCGGGTTTGCCGACCCTTTGTTTAGATAGGGTTGCATATTGGATGTTCTGCTCTTGCACTTTGTGTTTATCCATTTTTGTGAGTGAATCTTGGCCATGGGGAAAGTTTTGCAACTGAGTCATTAGAATATTCATATTTTATGCCCTAGTCGTGGAATTCTGGCTGGCTTGGCGACTGTGATTA
This sequence comes from Rhodeus uyekii, assembly GCA_037043235.1. Taxonomy (NCBI): domain Eukaryota; kingdom Metazoa; phylum Chordata; class Actinopteri; order Cypriniformes; family Acheilognathidae; genus Rhodeus; species Rhodeus uyekii. Next base: position 2,192,664 of record JAWRVZ010000003.1, read on the forward strand.
AGATGATGGATGACAGGGGATATATATATATATATATATAAAAGCAAAAGTCTTGGGCCACCATTCAATGTGTTGCTTTAGCAATGGTACTTCTATTAGCTAAAGTAGTTGTGTGACCTTCCCTTACACTTGAGCAATAGCAGGAACCTGGCTCTCGTAACCTAAATGGAAATGAACCCTAATTAATGTCATTGCTAACACCTGTATTTGTCTTACTATTTCATTTTAAAATGACTGCTTTGAAAAAGGTCTAGGATTGTGCAAGACATGCTTTAGCATTACATAAACATGTTGTTAGCAAGCTTCCAATAAATTGAACTCATGTTCTTTGGAAGCTTGCTTATAAGACCAACTTTAAATCATATTAGTCCATTCAAAATGCCAAAAATCACATAATTCGACAGACATAAAATCATAATTTGGCACCAGCAAGGCCACTCTGAAAGGGAAATCAGCAAACAAACTAGATACTCAAGATGTGGTGTTCATGCTATTATAAAGAAATTTGAAGAATCAGGGGAGGTCAAGGAGAAAAAAAGGAATGGAAGACCAAATCCAGCAAGGACTTCATTGGGATGCCAGGTTGACCTTTCTACAGTCCGAAGAAGCTTGATTAGGAATGGTCTTTATGGAAGGGTAGTAGCCAACAAATCACTTTTTCAGAAGGGACACAGGGTGAAAAATCTAAGATATGCTGAAGAATGAGATTTCTTATTCATAGATTTGAATGAAGATCAGTGGAAAAGAGTCTTATGGAGAGACAAATTCAAATTTGAGATGTTTGGCTCCAATCGTAAACAATATGTGACAAGAAGAGCTGGGGAGAGATGGAAGAATGAGTGCGTGCAGCCTTCAGTGAAACATGGTGGAGGGTCTGTCCTGGTTTGGGGCTGCATTTCTGCCGATGGTTTTGGCGATTGTCCGAATTGATAGGATCATTAATGCTGAAAATTACCGTTTTTAGTTCATCATGCCATTCCTTCTGATTGGGAATGGTTTTATTTTTCAGCATAATGCTGTGAAATCATATTTGGAGAGAAAAACAGCTGATTACACATTGACAGTCGTCTCCATAGAGTCCAGACCTGAATATTATTGAGGCGGTCTGGCATCACCTGGATAGAGAAATGAATAAAAGACAGCCTATATCTAAAGAAGAACTCTGGTTAGTGCTGAAAGAAGCCTCTTATAATATTACCAGAATATTACTTTAGAAAACATCAGGACAGTCTCCCCAAAAGTGGGAGAGGATACACAAATACTGACCTCTGCCTGGAGAAGCCTTTCTGTTCTGAATGTGACAAGAATAAATAGTAATAATAATAATTAATAATACTTTATTTCTCCCTCATATTTTCTGCTTGTGTCTTGTGTAATGAAGAGAGTGAAAAATAAATGTGAATTAAAACTTAAACAACAAAGCTGGTGGTGGCCTAAGACGTTTGCACAGTACTGTATTGATGTAATGATGTTTTTACATTTTATAGCACTAATAATAACCATTTACAAACCTTAACCCATGACCCATCCTGTCATTTGTTCGTGGTGACTCATTTTAATCTGCTCTCTTTCGGTTTCCTCAAAAGTTCCCCCTTTTTAGGATTCTCCTCTTGTAGTTTTCATTCAGGAAGTTTTTAAGGAAGTCCCTCTTAGCTGTAAACATTTTCAGAGAAGTTTTCGTACTTCTACTGGTTTCAGGTGACTTGTTTTTGATGTAATTAGGGGAAGTTGTCCACAAGCAGATCATGTAAATCATGTTGTGACCATTAATCACATGCACATAAGCATCATGCCTGAATGGTAATGATGATAACCAGTTTTTTTGAAAGCATGACTGATGGTTTTCATTTCTTAAGTTATGTAATACTTGATATATAGGCTCAGCTTTAGGTGCCTCACTCTCTGAATTTAGTTTACAATGCCGCCTTTGAGGAAGTACCTACCAAGGGCGCACACAAAATAAAATTACTATGGTACATGCCCAGGCATGTTAACAAATGCAGCACTAAGTAGCACGACATCAGAGATGCACAAATTCGTAAATTCTGCTGTTGTTTTGGCTTTTACACTGTCTGAATGGCCGCCGGATCACAATTAAGTTTTACACACATAGCCTTAGATGTTTCATGGTAAAATGAAGTGCTATGGATCATGTTGACTTGGCAAATTCACTGCACATGTGAGAATTTCCTTGATCTCCAAATAAAAAAACTGCCCTGATATGGTTATCGCCGCAGTTTTTCAGAAAGGTTTCATCTGAATCAATTTACTCACTCTATCCTTGCTATCTAAAGCTATAAATAGGTTTCTTCTCCGGTATATCCAGAAAAAAACCTGGCCTGCTAGTTTTCTATTTGTCTTCAGAAAGTATGCTCCCAATTGTGTCTTGTGCATTTCCCTTAGGAAGTGGCTTGTAAACGCATGCATCACATAAGAAATAAGTAATCTTCCCGTGTGTGTGTCTGCCTGACCAACCAAAAGCCTTGTGGTGAATGGTCAGAGTTCCCAGCGTAAAAACGTTTCCATCCAATTTAGTCCATTCACTCTCATAGCCGAGGCTGAAAGTAGGGCAGCCAATGGCTAAACTCTGAGCTGCCGGGGTAAGCCTTTATGTGAATGGAACGATAGGGTTGAAGCTGGCAGTCGTTTCGACCTGGAAAGCATAGTGACGTAGTCTAATCAAACAGACACACTGAAAATCCACTCACTGTAGCTTCGCATGCACCAGACCGCATTCTTTAATAGGGCTGTCAAAAAGAGAATGACCATCTGGAAAACAAACTATTGGATGGAATATGTTGAACTTTTCCTCTCTGTATCAGCTCAGGAGTGCACTACCAAGCTTTTCTTGACTTTAATCGAGTCATATGATGAAAAAATTCTCCATCTTCTGAAATAAAGTAACTTGATGTACTACGAAAACACACTGTAGCTTTCAAAACTTGAAACTTTCTTTCAGCACGAAATGTAATCCATACTTGGCGAACTGGCTGTGATTGAAGAATGGAGCTGTTAGAAACTATATTGGAGCTGACAGCAAACCCAAAGTTCTGTCACTGAATTCTTTTTATGTTAAAGTCTTAAAGGCACAGAAGCATGAACATTTTTGAAGAGACAATTTTCCTCAGCTGTCCTTTACTTTATAAATTCATGAGGTTATGAGAAAAGATGAAGTTTATCAAAATGTATCATTTTGTGTTCCACAAAAGAAATAATTTAAAACAACACGAGGGTGAATAAATGAGATGTTCCTTGAGGTTCACTTATGATGGTAATAAAAGTTTGTGCACCTTTAAGTAAATGGCCACTTTTATGATTGGCAAACGTCATTGCGTAGATATAAGTATCAACACCCACTTGCTTTTGCACATGAGTAAATGTTTGGAAAACATTATTAATGTTAAAACATTAACATTACAATGTCTGATCCAAAAAAGTTGACTGCTTCATCTTTCAACAACATTATGATTCTCGTTTATAAAACAATCTTCAGTCAAATTCTCTGAACAAACATATAATCCTCCAACACATTAAAAATAAACTGTACACTTGCTCATGACACTAGTATCCTTCTGAAGTCTCTATAGAAAAAAGCAAATGAGCGGGACAAAACGGATGGGTCAAAGCGAATGATCCCTTGCGCTTCTATTTACTTATCCATTTGTCTTATTGTCTGCAGACTCAAGCACGTGGAGTAAAGTGAACAAGCATCTGTATACTATATCCAGTGTAGACAGTGAGAGATAATAATGGGTTCTATTTGCTTTTGATGCAACACTTGCAACCAGTATAACCAAGTGTCAGCGACTGAACGCTAGTCGGCAGGGTCTATGGTGCAATGTTGTATAACTATTCATCGATGTCTTACTCTGGAGGCAAGCATGTGACATCACAAGCATGTGTGACATCACAAGTCCCTCTTTATCTAAACAAGTCATTTTTAGAGCCTGATTAAATAAATGCTTTGTTTATTATGAAGAGGATTTTTAAAGCTATAAAAATTACCAGATGTTTTAATGGTACGAAAATCTCTAATATATAAAGGAATCAAGGAAAATATGATTTATCATTTCATGACCCCTTTACATTTTTGCATGAACTCTAGTTTTAATTCCAGTGGTCGGATAGGGTGGACAACGGTTAGAGAAGCTCAAGAATTATGTTTTAACATTTTAAGTTAAGAGTGAAAATAATAAGGAAATTAAAGAGCAGTTTTGGTTAATTGTTGAAGGATGAAGCATCTTATCAGTGACTCACATACTCTATCCTCCCACTTGTACAGACATTCATGAGAGGTGACAAACGTGCTGATTTCTGTTTTGTTATTTCGCAAGGGAAGTTAGCCTTCATACAATCTATGACTAAAGAAAATTCCATGGTTGCACAAGACTTGTCAAAAAATTTTAAACCACGCTTGCCAAGAAAATGGGACATCAGATGATTGACTTTGCACTGATTCTTAAAATATCTCAGAATGAAACTGAAAAAAAGGTTATTTTAACGAAAGATTTGACTCATTTAGAAATCACCTTGTTTATCAGATGACCTATATTCTATGAAACCATCTAAAGGAAATTTATTTAAAAGAGGAAGGGGTTTATTTTAAAGAATATATATAGAAAGAGTGTGGTTTTGGATCAAGGTCTTATGTCTTGTCAGAATAAAAACGGCAGTACATTCAGTAGCTTGTCAGATGCTTGTCTTTGTTGTTTTTGTCAGCAGTTCATATTTAAGCTATATGTGACAGAACTGGTTCATATTTAACAAATATTGGGTTTTCAGATGTGCGGGAAGAAAATTTAGATTGTCCAAGCCTGAGGTGATGTAAGAATGTGTCACTGCCGTTTTAAAATGCTAGCTCGATCAAATGAATTCTAATGAGAATTAATCCATAGTCCGATGATTGAATGTTCCATGACTGCAGCATAATTATCCTCTTCATCCAAAACACAAACCAGCGTAATTGTCTGTATTAATATCAAATCAGTTTTGAAATTGGTTAATTAACAATTGTTTTGTTGAATGTGAATCATCCCACCATTGTTTTGGAGGGATTACAAGTTATACTGCAATAACATATGCAAAGAATACATAAAACAAAACACTGCCGTTAGTAAGTTGGGGTCAGTAATTTAAATATCTTTTTTAAAGAAATGGCTTTTAATCAGAAAGGATGCATTCAATTGATCAAAAGTGATGGTAAAGACTTTTTACATTGTTTCAAATAAATGCTCCTCTTTTTTATTTTAGAACATTTTGAATCAGTTTCAGCAAAAATGTTCAACGCTTTCAACAATTATAATAATAAGAAAGGATTCTTGTACACCAAATCAGCATTAGAATAATTTCTTAATGATCATGTTACAATGAAAATTGAAATAATGGCTGCTAAAAGATCAGCTTTGCATCACAGGAATAAATAACTTTTTAAAATATAGTGTATTTTTTTAATTGTATTCCAGTGGTCACCAAACTTTTGAAGCTAAAGATCACCCTCCTCTGCCTAAATGAAATGCAAGATCGATCTGTTGACGGGGTGGGGGGGTGGTGGGTTCGGAGCGCGACAGAATCGCTAAGTTGGCAACTGAAACGTTTTTATTTTCGGGAGCTTCCAGGACAGTGATAAAGGTCAACCAGTCGATCGACCAGACGGGTTGGCGACCACTGTTGTATACTAAGAGATTAAGAGACTTCTTTCAAAAATATCCAAACATCTCAAAACGTTTTATGGTAGTTATCTGTCACAGTCACTTCCTGTGTGATCCATTGTGTTTCCGTCTCGTTTGCCACTCCCATTGTTAGTCGTGTCAGGTGTGTCCCATTATCCTGTGTATTTAAACCCTCTTGTTCTCCCTTGCCTTGATTGTTAACGTTTCTATGACTCGTGTGTCTGTGTTTCCTTGCTATTCCTAGTTATTCTAAGTTTTTGTTTGTTTATGCACAAGTGTGCTGTTTTCTGTTCATAGTTAAAGTGTTTTTGTTTTTTTGTTTTTATTAAAGAGTTTTACGTTGATCCCTTGCTTCCGTGCCTTCGTCATTCACAACTCACCTCTCCGTGTTACAATATCAAACTTATATAAGATTATAGATTGCATTTCACACTGTTACACCATCTCCAAATGAAGTCGTCAAACCTCGCTAGGTAATCACCTTTTGGTGATTTGACAATAGTCTGAGTTCTTCTCCAGCTTGCCTCTGCGAGTCTCTCTTTAAAGTATGTCGATAGATGTTTACACGAAAAATAGCTCAACACGCTAAAGGGCCCGCATGTCAAAAGAAATCAGCGAACAATGAAGCGATGCCCCTGCCAATCCCTCTGGCTTTTGTTCAGAACTCATGCAACCAGCCCATCTGTCCTGAGATGCTCCCTCTGAAACGCTCCTGCCTGGCTCCCTTTTTATATTAATCTTCCTGCCAAGCGCAGAAATTCCCTATGGTAGAGTTTCACTGTAGATTGGAAAAATGTGTTGTGTATATGCTAATGATGAACCACGCAAAAGGCCTTCGTGATACTTCATCTCCACCTCTGAAGTGAGATGCTTTTAAGGCAGGTATACCTAAATATTACAGGCTATTTACTTGTGAACCTCTTGACAGGTGCCTTATTTGGTATGTGAAGGGAGTTCTGTGATCGTAGTTTCGGGAATAAAAATGCAAGACTACACTCATTGCCTGAACTCTTTCCAACTGTGGTTCTTGTGCAAGAGGCAGCACTGACTGTCAACTGTAATTTTTGCATTGATATTGTTGTTTAACATCAGTTTCTTATACGCTGCCGTTGACATGGTGGCCTATCGCCTTAGGGTGCATTACGCAGAAGAAAAGAACAAGCTTGTTTGAATTACGTTCTGCATGAGGGGTTATGCCACTGCAGCTCTTCCATGTCTGATGGACGCGTTCTGGCAGCAGTCTGTAACAAAATACAGATTTTTCAGAAAGAATAATACAGAATCTTGTTGGTTAAAGAAAAACAAAAAATAGCTGGTCATTTTCTATTTATTTATTTCCTGTATGTAACTTGTCCAACTTTCCTTTTACTACAGAACTTTTTGACACAATATGCATAGGCTTATGCATATTGTATTTTATATATTTTTTCTGAACCCCAATTTTGGTCAAATGGCTTTCCAATGTAGTGACTGATTTGCAGCCAGGGTCATTATTTCCTGACCTGGGTTCACATCTGCCATGATCCCCGTTTGTTTGACCGCATAGTGCTGGCTCTAAAAATAAACCAGCAGCAGGCAGTTCCTCTCCTGCTGCTCAGTTCAGTGTGTGTGTGTGTGTGTGGTGTGTGTGTGATTTAACACATATTGTGTGATGTGAAGTTTATCTGTGCTGTTGTCAGGTGTTGGCTTATAACTACTGATAATTAAATATAATATTTAATACAGTTAGTCTGTGAGTAAGTTTAGTCTATTGGCTAGAGGGTATGGAATGAGTCAGAGAGGCTAATTTCCATTATTTGATAAGGGACAATGACAACATGCTTGATTGGTTCGTTCACTTCATTGGTTTGTCATTTAAGTCTAATGTTAGTCATTCAGTGCCAGTGGGAGAGCGTCAGGAACATTTAAACTCCATTTCAGCAGCATGACGAGCTATTAAGATTATCCTCTTTTTGTTGTAATTGCTCCATTTACAGTTGAATGAAAAGAGATCATTTATTTATGGTCAGATACAACCAATACATATACTGAACAAAATTTCTAATCCAAAACAATTTTTTTGTGCCCATTTTTCATGAGCTGAACTTAAAGATCTAAGACTTTTTCTATGTTCACAAAAGGCCTATTTCTCTCAAATATTGTACACAAATCTGAATCTGTCCAAATCTGTATTAGTGAGCACTTCTCCCATAGTATGCTGATTAGAGAGCATGATTATTGCACAGATGTGCCTTAGGCTGTCCACAATAAAAAGCCACTCTAAAATGTGCAGTTTTATCACACAGCACAATGCCACAGAGATTGCAAGTTTTGAGGGAGCGTGCGATTGGCATGCTGACTGCAGGAATGTCCACCAGAGCTGTTTGCCTTGAATTGAATGTTTATTTCTCTACCATAAGCTGTCTCCAAAGGTGTTTCAGAGATTTTGGCAGTACATGTGTAACCACACCAGCCCAGGACCTCCACATCCTGCATCTTCACCTCCAAGATCCTCTGAGACCAGACCCCTGGACAGCTGCAGCCACAATTGGTTTGCATGACCAAAGAATTTCTGTATAAACTGTCAGAAACCGTCTCAGGGAAGCTCATCTGCATGCTCATCATCCTCATCAGGGTTTCGACCTGACTGCAGTTCATCATTGTAACCGACTTGAGTGGGCAAATCCTCATATTCGATTGCGTCTGGCACTTTGGAGAGGTGTTCTCTTCACAGATGAATCCCGGTTTTCACTATACAGGGCAGATGGCAGACAGCGTGTATGGCATTGTGTGGGTGAGAGGTTTGGTGATGTCAATGTGGATCGAGTGTCCCATGGCGGTGGTGGAGTTGTGGCATGAGCAGACGTATGTTATGGACAACGAACACAGGTGCATTTTATTGATAGCATTTTGAATGCACAGAGATACCGTGACGAGATCCTGAGGACCATTGTTGTGCCATTCATCCACGACCATCACCTCATGTTGCTGCATGATAACGCACGGCTCCATATTGCAAGGATCTGCACACAATTCCTGGAAGCTGAAAACATCCCAGTTCAGGAATTGCCAGCATACTCACCGGACATGTCACCCACTGAGCTACGACAGCGTGATCCAGTTCCTGCCAATATCCAGAAACTTCATACAGCCATTGAAGAGGAGTGGACCAACATCCCACAGACCACAATCAACAACCTGATCAATTCTTTGCGAAGGAGGCGTGTTGCACTGCGTGAAGCAAATGGTGGTCACACCCGATACTGACTGGTTTTCGGACTCCCCCCAGATCCCACCAACACATTGAAACTGCACATTTCAGAATGGCCTTTTATTGTGGCCATCTTGATATGCCACACTGAGGTGGATGGATTATCTCAGCAAAGGAGAAGTGTTTACTAACACAGATTTGGACAGATTTGTGAACAATATTTGAGATAAATAGGCCTTTTGTGTACATAGAAAAAGTCTTAGATCTTTGAGTTCAACTCATGAAAAATGAGGGCAAAACAAGTGTTGAGTTAAAATGTTTGATCGGTATAGTTCAGTTTACACTTTGGGTAAAAGATTAAAGCTATTGGGTTTGGATAAAGGAAATACACTTATACTGTCATGCTGAGACTCACACAAGACAGGTAAGTGACAAACAGGTTTATTTATAACAGCAGGTCACGCAGCAGGTAGGCAATGAACTTGGCACAAGGAAATAACACGGAGATCACGGAGATGGTAATGCTTATCTGGTTGCTGGATGGAGAAGGTACCGGTGGATGAACAGGTGGAAACACGGAGAGAGTCTTTCTAGGAGATCGGCAGACGATAAGGTACAAAGGTTCAATAAGATCGTGTGGCACGAGTGAGTCCAAGTATCTCTGATGAGATCAGACACAGAGTGACAGCAGCGTGAGTGTTTTAAGGTGCAGGGGTGATTGGGAACAGGTGCTAGTACTCCGGTGATGAGGAGCGTGTGGGCGGAGTGTAGGGGGAGCCTGGTGCCGGGGGCGTGGCTGAGTCCGTTACAGTACCCCCCTCCCCACGGGCAGCTCCGGAGGACCGTAGCTGACGGCGACGAGGACGGCCTCGGCCCCGAGGTGCCGGACGGTCAGGATGCGCAGCGTGGAAGTCCTGTAAGAGTGCGGGGTCCAAGACGTCGTCCCGAGAGACCCAACACCGCTCCTCGGGGCCGTATCCCTCCCAATCGACCAGATACTGAAGTTGACCGCCTCGCCGCCGGGAGTCCAGGATTTCCTTGACCTTGTAGATGTTAAGGTCCTCCGGGTCAAGGGGAGGCGGCGGTACTTCTTCAGCACCAGGCTCTGTGGGAGGAAGGACAAGAGGGTCAGTGTAAGGTTTAAGGAGTGACACGTGAAATGAGGGTGAGATGCGATACTGTGGGGGGAGCTGGAGCCGGTAGGTGACTTCGTTGATCTGCCTCATGATCTTGAAGGGACCAGCGTAACGGGGACTCAGCTTCCGGCAGGGCAGTCGCAGCCGCATATCCCGGGTGGACAGCCAGACCATCTGGCCCGGGTGGTATTGTGGGGTGGGACCACGCCGGCGATCGGCCTGTAGTTTTTGTCTGCGAACTGCCCGCTGGAGGTGGACGTGGGCTGAGTCCCAGACCCTCTCGCTCTCCTGGAACCAATGGTGGACAGCTGGAACTTCCGTGGGCTCACCTGTCCAGGGGAAGAGAGGGGGTTGGTAGCCGAGATAACATTGGAAGGGCGTGAGGTGTGTGGATTCCTGCCTGAGGGAGTTTTGTGCATACTCAGCCCACGGAATATACCGGTTCCAGCTGTCCTGTTGGTGACCACAGTAGGCGCGTAGATACCTCCCAATCTCTTGAATCTTGCGTTCAGTCTGGCCATTACTCTGGGGATGATATCCTGAGGTTAAACTGATGGAGACTCCGAGGAGCTTGAAGAACGCCTTCCAGACGTGGGATATGAACTGTGGTCCCCGATCCGACACAATGTCCTCGGGGATACCGAAGTGCCTAAACACGTGGTGGAACAAGGACTCCGCAGCTTCCATGGCCGTTGGTAGCCCCTTCAGTGGAATCAATTTACAAGCCTTGGAAAACCGATCCACCACCACCAGGACGCAGGTGTTACCGTCCGATGGTGGCAGATCGGTTATGAAGTCCACTCCGAGATGGGACCAGGGACGGTGAGGGATAGGGAGAGGGAGGAGTTTACCTTCGGGTAACCTTCGTGGAGTCCGGGAGGTGGCACAGACTGAACACCCTTGCACGTATCGAGACACGTCCTGCGCCATACTGGGCCACCAGAAGCGATCTTGGAGGAGCGAGAGGGTACGCTGGCTGCCTGGGTGTCCAGAGCCCGGAGAGGTGTGAGCTTGGTCCAGAAGGGTCAGGCGGAGACTGGCTGGTACATAGGTCTTGCCTTCTGGACCCCCCGGCGGAGCGGGGTCATCGTGAGTTGCCTCTGTGATGAGCTGGTCAATCGTCCACTGTATGGGACTCATTACGACGGCTGGAGGGAGAATGGGTTCGGGTTCTTGGGTGGTGGGTTCAGGGCAGAATTGACGAGATAGGGCATCGGCCTTGGTATTTTTGGATCCGGGACGGTAGGTAACAGAGAAATGGAAGCGAGTGAAGAACAGCGCCCACCGGGCTTGACGAGGATTGAGTCTCTTAGCAGTCTTGAGGTACTCCAGATTTCGATGGTCCGTGATGACTTGAAATGGGTGTTTCGCTCCCTCCAGCCAATGCCTCCATTCCTCCAGGGCCAATTTCATGGCAAGCAACTCACGATTTCCGATGTCATAATTTTGCTCCGCCGGGGACAGCTTTTTGGAGAGATAGGCACATGGATGGAGACGTGGAGGCTTTCCCTGCCGCTGCGAGAGAACGGCTCCTACCCCGGTACTTGACGCGTCGACCTCGACCACAAAGGGGAGTTCCGGATCCGGGTGAGCCAGGGTAGGAGCCGAACAAAAGGCTTTCTTGAGATCTTCGAAGGCAGTCTCCGCGGCTGGGTTCCAGGACAGAGACTTGGACCCCTTCCGTAGCAGTGCAGACAAGGGGGCGGCAAGGGTGCTGAAATTGCGGATGAATCTTCTGTAGAAGTTCGCGAATCCCAGAAACCGCTGGATGTCCTTGATGCTGGTGGGAGTTGGCCAGGTCTGCACTGCTCTCACCTTCCCCTGGTCCATCTTGACGCCGCTCTGGTCGATGATGTAACCGAGGAACTGGGTCCGGCTGCGGTGGAACTCGCACTTTTCCAGCTTGAGATAGAGATGGTTTTCTCGTAATTTCTGGAGGACCTGCGTAACGTGTGTTTGGTGTTCTTCTGGAGAGGCCGAGTAGACCAGGATATCATCGATGTAGACTATTACAAAGCGATGTAGGAATTCCCGAAGAACCTCGTTCATGAAACCTTGAAAGACGGCGGGGGCATTGGACAAACCAAATGGCATCACTAAGTATTCATAATGTCCTGTGGGGGTGATGAAGGCCGTTTTCCACTCGTCCCCTTCTCTGATGCGAATGAGGTTATAGGCGCTACGCAGGTCCAATTTAGTGAAGAGGCGAGCTCCCCGCAGCTGTTCCAGAGCGGCGGGTACCAGGGGAAGTGGATAGCGGAATTTGATGGTTTGAGCATTCAGATGGCGGTAGTCGATACAGGGTCTCAAGCCTCCGTCCTTCTTGGCAACGAAGAAGAAGCTGGCAGCGGCAGGGGAGGTAGATGGTCGGATGTAGTTCTGCTTGAGGGCCTCCTGTACGTACTCCTCCATGGCCTGATGCTCCGGGATGGACAGGGGGTAGACGCGTCCCTTGGGAAAGGTGGACCCAGGCAGCAGGTCGATGGCACAGTCCCATGGCCGATGTGGTGGTAGTTGGGTTGCCATCTGAAGACTGAAGACATCCTGGAACGCCCGGTATTGTTCAGGGAGGTCAGTTGAGATGCCCGCTGATGGACTCTCGATGGTCGTAGCCGCCAGGGCAACCGGTGATAGGAACTCGGGAGGGGGATTCTTCTCTTGGGGCTTGAGTACTGCAGAGAGACATTTAGAAAAACACTGGACGCTCCACCGTAATACTTCTCCTGACCTCCAACAGATTTTCGGGGAATGGGTGATGAGCCACGGGCGTCCCAGGATGAGGTCAACCGTTGAGCCCTCCAGCACCAGAAAGGAGATGTCTTCCCGATGGAGACAGCCCACACTGAGGGTTAGCTCTTCCGAGGCGTAGCGTATGCACCTGCGGCCCAGCGGCTTTCCCAAGATGGAGTGAGCCCGGTAAGGAAGGTCCAGAAGTTTTTTGGAGGCTTGTAGTTTGTGGAGAAATAGGGCAGAAATGAAGTTTCCGGCGGCTCCAGAGTCGATCAGGGCTTTGGCTGGAAGGGAATGATAAGCAGAGGTTACCAGAACATCAGTGTTAGGCAGTATCATGACGGAGGGTTTCGTATGGATGGTACTCACCGCTGGGCGTGGAGGTCGGACAGGGCAGTTGATACGATAGTGGCCCTGACCTCCACAGTACAAGCATAGGTGCATACGCATACGTCGCTCTCTCTCAGTGGGTGATAGGCGTAGGTGGTCGACTTGCATAGGCTCTGGTGCTGGAGGCTGGTGCTCCCCCGGAGGAGACGGGAAATGCAACGGGGTCATAGGAACAGAACAGGCAGCGAGATTCTGTGAGACGAGGGTAGCGCGATATATGAGGTTTTCAAGCCCCACATTCTCGCCATAGGTGACTAGGTGAGTGCGGATCTGCGGTGTCAAACCTTGGCGGAAGGCGGCTGTTAGGGCAGCTTCATTCCAGCCGCTAGTAGCCGCCAGAGTGCGGAATCTCAGGGTGTACTCATGTATGGTTTGCGACCCTTGTTGAATTCGCAGCAGTTGGTCATGCGACGAAAGCGACCCCGCAGATCGGCTGAACACTTCTCTGAAATGTGTCACAAAGTTCTCCAGGGATTGAATAACGGGCCCGCCAGTCGACCAGATAGCTTCCGCCCATTGAAGAGCGTGTCCGGTGAGAAGAGATATCATGAAGGCGATTTTAGCTCGTTCTGACTCGAACTGGCGGGAATTCAACTCAAAGTAGAGGGAGCATTGGAGTAGGAACCCGTTGCATTTCTCCGCCTCACCTGCGTAGGGCGCAGGTTTGGCCATGGGACTGGCTGAGGCAGATGCGGAAGTGGTTCCCTCTTGCAGTGCCATGTGAATTGCTCTTGTGAGATCGGGAATGGTAACCGGGTTGAGTGATGGTTGGTCGGCCACTCCCGCCGCGGCCTGCTGAGTGGTCTGATCTTCTGTCATGCTGAGACTCACACAAGACAGGTAAGTGACAAACAGGTTTATTTATAACAGCAGGTCACGCAGCAGGTAGGCAATGAACTTGGCACAAGGAAATAACACGGAGATCACGGAGATGGTAATGCTTATCTGGTTGCTGGATGGAGAAGGTACCGGTGGATGAACAGGTGGAAACACGGAGAGAGTCTTTCTAGGAGATCGGCAGACGATAAGGTACAAAGGTTCAATAAGATCGTGTGGCACGAGTGAGTCCAAGTATCTCTGATGAGATCAGACACAGAGTGACAGCAGCGTGAGTGTTTTAAGGTGCAGGGGTGATTGGGAACAGGTGCTAGTACTCCGGTGATGAGGAGCGTGTGGGCGGAGTGTAGGGGGAGCCTGGTGCCGGGGGCGTGGCTGAGTCCGTTACATATACCAGTCCTAGGTCTGTATTTATGATTAATATATTAGATATTTAGTTAAGCTTTTACTATGGCTTTGAAGCTTTATTTGCCTCTAAAGTCACTAGTTAACCCCTCCTTTAGGAATAGAAACACAGCATGGAACATTTCATGTCTGTGGCCACAACCCACTTCATGACTGGAAACCATTGAAAGAATCTTTTGCTAACACCCAGCAAACTGACATCATCTCCTAAATATCCAGAGTAAACAAAGTTTCCTGTACTCCGCTATGGAAGAACTCCATGTGCTCAGAGTATGTCCTGCGAATGTTGTAGAATTTACAGCTTTATTATGTGTCATCGATTCATAAGTGGATGGATAAACCACCCACTGTTATGCAGTTGTAAATGTCATTAGTTCTCGACTTTGGGGTTTCTGAATCTTATAGTAATGTCAGAAAGTGCTCCATTCACATCATTCTTCTTTGAGCTGAAATGACAAATTTTATGGCAACGTTCATAATGTGGGTGAAGCTTAATCACTACAGTAATTGTATGAGCTTGAACGTTTTTTAAGAACAGATAAAAAAAAACACCATGTAGCATTAGATATAATAAATAGGCTATGTGTATTGGTTGTTAAATGCCAACCTTTTTACTTTTATATATCAGAATAAAGATCCATATGCAAATTAATTAATTGAATAAAATACAGGTTATTCAAAAATTAAGGCCAAACTGTCTGTGCGTTAGTGTTGGGGAGTTTTTAGTGACTCTTATGTCACATTCTTATGCCAGTAGGTGTTGTTGGCAAATTAATGGTTCTATGTTCATTCAACAAATTCATTCAACTGATTCAGAAACGTAAGAAGTGTGAAGAGAAATTAATTGAATTGTTCACTCAACCAATTTGTTCAAAACATATTCAGAAACAAAACGTCCCTGCACTGTGCTGTGTTGCGTAGAGACGCTCAAAGCTTTGCTGCTACTTTGTTTGAATCTGTTTTTCATTTACAAAAAAAGACAAAGTAACTGTCAGTATTGTATCTACAAATGTAAGCTACTCAATATAAACTTCTTGTGTTGCGTAAAAGCAATGTCACACTCTCAATCGGGCTTTTATTTCCAAATATCCTTCAGCTGTCGGCAAGGGGTCACAGTGCGAATTTGCTCTACATATGAATTGTTTTTAGGGCTGTCAATTTAAAACTTGTTTTTATGACAAATCTGATATGGTGTGAACACAGTATAAGGTTGTGGGGATCTGTACAGTTCTTGGACAGCTCCATGGCTCAATGTATGAGATGTCTGTCAAAGCACTACACAACATTCGTTTACCAGGGAACAAACATTCAGAAAAGCCAGTGTAAGCCAGTTATCACTGATTTTGCTGATAAAACCTTTTTAATTAGGTCTGCTGAGACATTAAAATGACTCTGAAAACATTAAAGGAACATTGAGAAGAGGTTTTGCCCTGATGAGATCTGAAAGATGAAGCCAGTCTACATAGTGAAGCTTGCTGACATTGGGTTTCTCTGTTACTGAACAAACTTCATTCTGAGTGTGTGATTTGATCTCTAGAGACTGAATTTATTCCTGCTCTCATAGATATGCCGTGCTAGGCTGCTTTCCCACACAGTTGTCAGTGCCATATGGAAATTATTTTACCAATCCACCTGGCAAGTCATGAGGCCAAAAGTGATAAGAATATTCCCTATAATCTAACTGGACATTTGAGCCTTTTTGTAACTGAAAGAGGTTCACTTTTCAACTCAGCACCTGTCAGCTGTCGGTGCATTATGTAGAAGACATATGTATTCAGTGTTCATGGTCCTATATGTGATATTCTGGAGAATTTGTGATAAAATCAACTGTCAGATCTGTCAGTAACTCATCAGCTGCCATATTTGTGGCTTAATCATTACTTGGCCAAACCCCACTATGCACTTGAACTTATGGGAATATCAAACTAAATTTATTCAACCAAGATAGATAGACCTCCAGTTTTTCTCAAAACAGTCTCATATTTCACCCCCCAAAAATGGACATTCTGTCACCATTTACATTTGACTAGTAGTCCAAAGTCCAAACCTGACTTTCTGTGTTGTGTGTTGTTGTTTTTGAAGAACATCCTGCCACCTCTTGTCAATAATGAAAGTAAATGTGGACCAAAATGCTCTAAAATGAGAAGCACCATTAAAGTGTCATCATGAGACTGTGGGAAAGGCACATTACACCATATTTTCTCGTCTGAAGCCATATGACAGAGTTCACGAGTGAAGTAACAGTGTCCAACTTGTGACAAATCATTCTTTTGAGTCATCTTTTGAATTAATCATTTTGTCTTGTCAAAAACTGTCACAAATTGGAACGATTTGGTTCTTAAGTTCAACTCACTGACTCATTGATCTGGAAGCATTGATTAACAGTAAGTTATTAGTGAATAACATTTTTCTATCTTTTTCTCACTCAAAGCTATCATATGTTTTCAAAAGACTGAAATATAGTGTACAGGTTATAACCTTAATGATTAATGATTCTTTGGAATGCTCCAGTCCCAATTCATTATTTTATAGAAAAGTGACATTATTCAGAATATATTATTTTGTGTTAGACAGAATAAAGAAAGTAGTTTGAGTTTAGGATTAAATATTAGGGGGGTTTGTTTATAAACGTGGGGTTTGTTCGTCTGAACAAACCCCACGTTTACCAGAACTCTACTGGTTAATAAGTAAGTACTACAAACAAACCGAAATAAAAAACAAACCTGAAGCTGAAGAAACCCTAAACGTTAACGGAAAAGACCCGTGAACCTGAGTGACTGAGAGAGAGACAGAGAGAAAAAGAGAGCTGTTCTCTTCTCAGTGTTCTGCATGTGAATGAGCAGGGCGGTACACAGCAAATCTATATGTGTAGGGGAGGGGCGCTGTGACTAGCCTATCACAGAACGCAGACACAGTCAGCTACCCACTGAGGATTTTTATTCAATCCGAGCACAGATATTGACTCGTTTACTTGTATGATACTTGTACTCTGCAAAAATGCTTTATCTGTACCGGATACTCGTTTCAGCCGAGTATCCGGCTCAACTCTAGTAAATATAAACAGGAATTTCTTTTTTGGCTCTAACATTTACAATTTGAGCTGCACATGTTCTAAAATCAAGACAAATTTCAAATGCATGAAAATGGTGGGGGGAAAAAAGTGGGAAAAAAGGTTATATGTTCAAATAGTTAAAATAAACACTGTATAATTTACATTTGCCTTTAGAAATGAATGCAAAGTATTTTAATACTTAAGAAGATCAAATTAATCAACATAGCAATGAGTATTCTGTGATCAAGTGCGTTTTGTGAAGGTCATGGAGGTTTTTGTGTTTTGTGGTTTGGAAAACTGCTGATGAAGTCAGCTCTCTAGCTGACAAAGGGCTGATTGTATTTCATATGCTCCAGCAACAAATCTCATGCTTTTTCAATGCAGTCAAACCTCATACTTTTTATGTAGGTGTAAAAAGAAAAAAAGTCCCTATATTTGTATATATATTTTATGGGTAGCCATTAGGTATTTTTCCCAGGGACAATAAGGTCAAAGTTATCATCCACAACATTTAACATGATTATATCATGACTGAGGAATTCCTGGTGACCCACTATTGATGCAAAAGTCATAAGAAATTAATTTCTACTCAAGTCAGTGTTTTTCCACTGCTGGTAGATAATGTAACTACACCATCTGCCAGAAAAAGCGCTTTTATCTATTGACGATCATTCAAATGCATGTAATATAGCAAATCATTTCCTAGTGCAAATATGTTTAAAGTTTAAAAATGACAACTGAAGGTCATGGGTGTTCTTGTGTTGTCCTCAGACAATTAAATGCTGAGCCAAAAACAAATAAAAATTAAATGATAAATGTTTATTTTCAGTATTTAAAGATTTTTTTATACAATAAATTTAACATTTAAGATATTAAACATGAATTGTTATTTATAGGTATACAAATGGGATGGTTTATTTAATTTGTTTTTCTCTTCTAAATATATTCTTGTTATTTGGAAATTAATCTCTTGTGTTACTAAATATGTCGGGTGTTATCAGTTAAGTCATTAAGAAAGCAGGCAATTTTGCACAGATTTTCCTTACAGATATTGTAATTTGGTATGAAAGTGCACACTGAGAACATAAATGTGTGTGTTTTTAAGTATTTGAACTAACTTAACGTTATTTCTAGCGCGTTCACTGCAAGTGATTCATGTTTTCCCTGGAAGTAGAGTGCTTTGTTGTTTCTTTCATCACTTTGTGTGAAATCATTTTTCAATACCATGTACTTCTGGAGGATGAACAGGGCAGATGGACTGTTTAATAGTCGTTTGTCGTAGTTTCCTCTCATTTTTGTTCATTTGCACTTTATTACACACTCCAAGCAAGCAACAAAACCAAAGCATTCCTGTTATAATCAATGGAGCTGTCTTATGCTCCAAGCATGCAACATTGATTATGACGGTCTCGGTGTAAACAGCGTGTTAGCCTGAAGATGAACTGCAGGCCCCTCAACAGAAGCTTCACTGCAACATTTCCTGTTGAAACCCATTCAATAAATTTTAAGAACAGAATTAAAAACAGAAGTGCAGAGATCTACAATTTAGCCCAAGGCTGATGTTTTGTAATATTATAAATAACACTAATACCATTATACAATCACTCTTGTGTGACATTGCCAAGTGGCTTACTTTGTTTCAGCCAACATGGTACGTAGATTGAATTAAGGCCAGAGCGGAGAATATATACTTGTCCACAAACACTGCATTCTGTATTCATAGTCCAACTGTTATGGATAAAATTAGTGGGGTATAGATTTTAATCTGTTTAGTTACCTTTGGCCGTCTCTCAAATGCAAATTCAGGAAGTCTGTAATTCTGTCAGGTTCATTCAGTCACCGAGACCCAGGAGACGGTTGGTCAGGTCAAATCCACTCAGGTCTGTTACGCTGAGCAGTATTAGGGTACAGCTCACAGTCAAAATGCTATCATGTTTAACAACTTCGTTTCACTCATGGAAATTAGTTTTATTAAGTTGAATAATGCTGTTCTAAACTTTGTTTGCATTGGAAATTTTAGCCAGACATTGGTGGAACACAAAAGAAGATATTTTGAAAATGTGTCAGTGTTTTTGTCTATGCTATTAAAGGATTCAATGTTATTTGGATCCCATTTACTTCCATATATTTATTTTAATGTTACCAGCTTAATGACACTAGAATGACTGCCAGCTTTGATGCTAGAAACTACATTTCCAGGGGTTTTCCAGGGTCAAAACTGGTCTTCAGTGGTGGTGAACGAACACGGTCATCCACACCTATAGTATAAAGTACTCTACTTATGTGAACTGTAAGCCCAGTACTGACAATAAATCCAAAATAAATGCAAAGAAACTGTTTGTAATATTAACTCCCATTATAATCAATGAAGCTCTTTACTCTTATTGACCTATTGACCTTTTCTCTTATTGACATGGCATTTATACTTTGTTGGTTATAATGAAAGGATGTGATGAAAGGAAAAGTGCTGAACAAAAAATCCTATGTTTTGAGCAATGCTAAGTGGATTATGATTAACTTAAACACATCTGATTGGCTGTTGCCTTTACACACTCAAGATATGTCTGTGTCAGTTTAATACATTCTTTTTTTATCAACAATTGCATGTGGATAAGTTTCATTAAAAAAATTGTAAAAAGTTGAGAAAAACGTGTTTTTGTCAAAGACTACATTCAGTTATTTTTTGTTGATGTTGGCTAGCCATGTCCGTTGTCGCTCTTCAGTTAACGTCTTTGTTTGATCTTTTCTTTTAATTCACTTCTAATTTCCTCACAATAGGTATAGTGTAAAAATTGCGTTTTACGGAATTGCCTGCATGGTTTGTACAATCTTTAACCCAGCATGAATTCACCATTGTGCGACTGTATTCAAGCGAAACAAGCATTGCCCCACAAAATGGCCGATGAACTTACAGTGACGTATGTGATGACGTCATATGGGAACTACGTATTGCTTGTTTCTGCTTCTTCTTCACACGTCTTTTGATCGGGAGATTCAGTACTCTTTCATAAGATGTCATAGCGCCCCCTACTGTATAACAGTGAGAACACTGAAAGCTGCAAATTTCCATCAGTAGCGAGGAAAGAGTTAAATAACCAAGAAAAGTTCAACAAACCATATAAACATTTGGTTAAATTAATGTTGCATGTTAACCAAGCCCTAGCTAAACATCTAAATGCCTAATTTCTCTTCATTCAACGTCCAGGTTTACAGTGAACTATAAAAGGTGTGTTTGAGTACGGTAGTTAAGATTAGTTAAATGAGTCTAGTCTTTGTTCTGCGATGGTAAAAATTTCCAGTTCTCCACGCCTCTGGAAAATCTGCAAAGCTTTTCCAAATTCAAGCACAGTATAGTAACATTAAGTTGGTATCTGCACCTCCAAAAAGTATTTTATTCTTTAGGCATTTTCTACAATTCTTGTACCTTGTAATTACAGCATGAACTTTTCCAGTCCTATTCTTCACTGAGCTTTCATTGCTCATAATTGCTGCAATCACGTTTTATGAAAAGTGTGGTTTGGACCGTTCTCTTTAAGCTGTGTGCTGTTTGGGTGGGAGTTTGGGGGAACGAGGCACAATAAGATGAGAAGGATGAAGGAGATGAAGTGAATGGGGTATTGCTTGTCACCGAAGCAGAAGCCGTCCTTTTACAACACATGCTGTCACTTGCACATGCTAATCTGCAAAGCTGTTGCTCGTGGGTGTAAACAATGCCAAAGCGGCGTGGCACCCACATGAAGTAATGACAGGGCAATATTTCACACGAACGGCACAAGCTGACTCCAGGTGATGCGTGTATTTCTGTGAAGTCAGTTTCGGTTGACGACTATTCAACAAGCCCTTAATGTTCCCTTCCTGTATTTTGAAGAAATGGTCACTTAGTCATATTGGTGTGGTTTTTGAATTTCTAAATCACTCTGTAGGAGATCTTTAAAAACTCTTTCAGGAAGTGTTATGTAATATCTGTGCTACACTTTTTAGTCATCTTTCTTTTAAACATGTTTATGACAGTAATGTTATGATGTGTTTATGATGTCAATTCTGTTGCACAATTGAATTAAGCCTATGATTTAGGGTTGTATGATGTCATCGCCACCGCAGAGTTTCAGTAAGTGGATTTTGAAGCTGTTCTGTGAAGCTGCACTGACACCAAAAGTGTCACCTCAACAGCAAACTTGGAAATGATGTAATACTTCTGCAGTGCTGGTTAATGTCTATAGCAATGAGGATTAGAGCTGGGGTCCAGGGGTCAGGAAGTGTAAAAAAACAACAACTAAAATCTCATAAATAAGTTTTGTTACTTGACATGAAATCTATTACAAGAGTAATTGGTAAGTAATTGGTCTAGCCTTTAGAAACATTCAAAATTGGACCTCAGGACTGGAAGATTACAACCCAGATAAGTGAAGTTAAGGTTAGGGCATCCAAAAATGTCACTAAAAGAACATTTTAGTCACAGGAAGTTCTTACCATATCTGCTGACATCATCTATAAAATAGGGAGTTTAGAAGGGTTTGTAGTCTCTTCCCTCCTTTGCATTTGCGTTTTGCTTGGTGTGTAATTTCATTTGAAGTTCACCAAACAGACAGACACACACACACACATGCAATAGTTATGAAACTAACTATTTCCTGTCCTATTTGAAATTTTTAGCAGAACTGAAACACAAGAAAATTATATTTATGTGCCAATCATACTGGATTAAGAATTTATTTATTATCACACTTTATTTATTATTTTATTTTATTTTACCCCTGTTATAGTTTTCCAACATAATTGTTTATTAATTTAGCCCGAGTCATTCTTGTATTATAGATTGTTTAAAATTGTAAAAAAAAATATATATTTTTTGAAATCACCTTTTAAAGTAAAATGCATGGACTCATATACTGGCACAACATATATTTCTTTTTAATATAGTCTGTTAATATGATTTTTCCACCCACAAATCTAACATTATTTTGATCCACCCATGATTGGACTCAAATTTCAAATTTGGAAACAACTCCTGGAGACTGGTCTGGTTTTCTTAGGGGGTTTCCACCCTCTTTTCAAACAACATTAACTGTGACCTCTTTGGCAGTCAATTCAGCATTATGTAATGCATGTGAATATGCCTATTGAAACACTTTTAGCTTGGCTTTAATTTATTTGGCTATCACAAATAACATAAACAGTGAGAAAGTCATCAGTCATCAGAGGTCTAAAAACATGCCTAAAAACACTTTTAAGTTGACTTTGAGATAAGCATTATGAATAAACTGTATTCTGTAGTTAAGAGGCTCCGTTTCCAATAATATTTTTCATCAATGTGTTTCATCAATTGCCTCTCAGCTTGAGGAGTTTGTTCAAAGAGGAGGAACTAAGGCAAGTTGAACATTTGGAAATCAAGTTAACGCTTCATCTACTCTGGGTCTTTGGTTTGGAGCTGATTTCTTCAAGACTGTAAACTGGAGCCAAGCTCTGAGTCAGGATGCCGCTTGTGGAGATCGCTTCCAACTCGCCTCACGGCCGAGATTATGTCCAACAGAATAACACTTACACTTTTGTCCCATAAATACAGCCTCTGTTATCTTAATGGATATGATTACCTTGGAGCCCTCTTGCTTGCTGTAGTGGGGCGCACAGCTGTTGTTTTGCATGCTCAGCTAATGTCGTATAGTTTGTTTACAAAGGTTAGAAAGTGTGTTGTCTCTGAACACCACAGAGCTAATTCACACCATCATTTAAATTCATTAAACAAGCATATTTTGCCAGCTGAGCCACAAATGCGTCCTGCCACACAGAAGTTTATTCATGAGAATTGAAGCAATAGATAATAATACAACAATTATTCACTATATTCACTTTGTGTGTATGAAAGAGATTTTGTAATGTTAACGTGTGAATGAGATGCTATGGTGGCATTTTGTTTAGAGCTTTTGAAAAAAAATTCCCTTTTTTCCTCATCACATTGCTATTCTTGATGCGATTATGCATGTACTTATACAGTATGTTTGTCTATGTGTTTGTGTATGGGAGGAAGAGAGTGAAAGTAATGTGATGGTAATGCCTGGAGGAAATGCTGTGGCAACAAGTTGGATGGAAGACTATAAAATAATATAGAAGTTCATATACTTACATGCTGAAGTTATACTTAGAATTTTTTACTTTGAAATAAGTCATAGCACCATAAAATGCACAGGTATAATAATTTTGCTATGAAAAGGTCATAAGCTTATGTGTCCAGTGTATATGACAGGTTTTATTGGTGCTTAATCCCAGAAGTCCTGTGTTCAGGAAGTTTTTCGAGTTCTTGAGTAGCTGAATAAAGAGGTCAAAGCCAGGCCATTGTGGAATATGTGGAATCAGATTTTAGCAGTTTTCCAAAGAACAGGTATAGCCTTCATTCGTAAAGTTCTACTTTTTCTACCTTTTTGTACTCTGAAAATGTGCTTTCATAAATAAAAGTGTAGTACTCTGATCTCACATTTAATTTTCCATTTCAAATCCATTTTCCCTCCAAAATTAGCATAGAAAATTGCTGTTTTTGTAACCAATAATTATAAGTAATTAATAAGATGGATGTTTCAATTGGACTCAAAGGCCTTTTATGTGAACATCTCAATCATTCCAATTATTATTTTTTATTATTGAACTGGAAAGGGTGGAGAAGACCTGAAATAATTTGATCAATTGGGAAAATTAAGCTTCTAAACTCTTGATTCAGGGCAGTGCCGTGATATATTTGCTCACATACATTACTAACATGCATTTGTTTATTTGCATCTTACTTCTCACAAACCAGTCAGTGGACGAGACTGAATATTTACTAAATATTTGCTAAAGAAACGCTCTTCTGCCATATGATATTCCTTTTAGATAGATAATCATGGTAGTTCCAGTTATAACAGTTCAAGTACATAAATAGCGATTGATGTGCTCCCTTTATAAAGCAGCACTGAATGCCAGTTCCACTGAGTTGTTCTTCTTCATTCTGTTGACTTGTCAAAGTTTGCACAATCCTGTCATAGAAGTTCCAGAACATAGAAGAACACCTCTTCAGTGGACGGCATCACAAGCTGCTATTGTGAATGCGCCGTTCCACTGCTGTGTTGTGGTGAGAAGACATACAAGAAGCTGAGCTTGTGAGGTGCTGTCAAATAAGCTCACTGCTGCCACTGAATATGTATTGTTCGTCCAAAGCATCACTGAAATATTTACATTTTATGTTTATTTAAAGTAAAAGTTATGATCTGATCTACTATTCCTCCTACTACTATTCTGCTCTGTGTTTGGTTGGGCATTAACTGTAGGGGATTTACAGTTAAGACCCGAGGACCAGATATGTTGAATGAAGTGCAGAAGTGAATGAAGTGAAATTTTAGTGAAGTTTAGTTTGCAGTTTCATCAGCAGAAGTCAGCTTCAAGTCTCATAAGGAGTTCGTAGGCCGCCTCACTTACAATAACATTGTTACAGCAATTATAGTCTAACAGAGGCTACTAACTACAGTAGTACCTCAAGATACGAAAGGCTCAACTTACGAAAAATCCAAGTTACGAAAGCAAAGATGAAAATTTTTACTGCTCTACATACGAAAAGTTTTCAAGATACGAAAGGTTTCTGAAAGTGCGAGATTCGCCCCATAACAATTTTGAAACTCGCGCCGCACGCCGCCATCTTAGTTATAGTAGACTCGCCACCATCCTCCTGCTCTCCCATTGGTTCCTGATGCTAGCCAAGCCATGAGATCCTTCTCTCTAATTGGACAGCATCCCTCCCATCATGCATCTTCTATACGTACTTGCTGGCGTGCTCTGAGAGAGTTTCTCTCTTTGTCTGGCATCCTGGGAAACCGTTTCTCTCGCATCACGATAAAACAACGCTGCTTTCCGCAATACGGCTGCCGATATGGCGGCATTTTAGAATTTATATTTTTCGATAAATATTTTTGAAAAATCCACGATGCACTGAGGCCGCGAAACTTGAACCGCGAAGTGGGGAGGGATTACTGTATTTTAAAGAATGTTGGTAAACAGACATTGACAGTAATATTAACCATTGATTGCCATGGTATTTTTTTATTCCTGTTATGGAAGTCAATAGCTATTGCCAACTGTTTGATAAGCAACATTCTTTAAACTAACTTCTGTGTTCAACAATAGAAAGAAACTCTTTTGCATTTGCATTTATGCCATGTCTAAAATGGTCATTATTAAATAGTTTATGTAAGCACACCTTTTGCTAGAATTGTTGTAAATTAATTGATTTATTTAATTTGGCAGTGGAATTGGGGAGACGTTTCTGAAACAATTATTTTTCCATTTTATGAACTCTGTTTGGTAACACTAGTGGTCATAAATTATACACTTCACCTTTAAAAATCAAATCAGTGAAGACTTGGAGAAAAGTGTTAAAAGCTTTTGTGAGCTCTTGTTTATGTGACCTGCAATTTAAGAACCGTCATGTATCATTAAGAAGTCAACACACAATTTGTTCATCCATCATTACTGTTAACAGGCCTTTTATGATGAATGCAGTTTATGTACATGTCAGTTTTTTCAGTTTATGTGTACTGTTGTATTGGCCTTGTTTGCCTGTCCTTAGTACATTCTAAGTGCCTTAGATTGGGGTCGGTGACATTTTTTTGTATATGTTATGTTCACTAAGGCTACATTTATTTGAGAAAAAATAGAGTAAAACAATACTATTGTGAAATATTATTATAATTGTAAATATTTTGAAGTGCAGCTATTCCTGTGATGGCAAAGCTGAATCTTGAGCGTCATTACTTCAGCCGTCATGTGATCAATTCAAAAATCATTCTAATATGCTAAAGGTTTTAATTATTATCACAGTTAAAAAGAGTTATACTGCTGTATATATTTGTGAAAACCATGATTTGTTTCTTTGACAGTCATGCGTGTCTTAAATTCAAACAGACATATACCGTCAGCGACAAATCTGTGAACCCATCCAACTTTCTGATCGCCGAACAACTCGGAGCAAATCCCTGGGGATGATTCCAAAAACCATTAAAGCTCTGCGGTCAGCCAGCACTGGAGACATACAACGCAGTCACACGACGCATGTAGACACTGCCGCATCGCTCTCCTCAAACTCCTCCCTCTGTTCCCCAGAAATGCAGCATTCCTGGTTCTTATATGCCACACATATGGACTCCATCTGCATGGAGCTGCCAGAATTTAGCATGTGTGATTTCACCTATAACAAAACTCTCTCAAACGACTTGTTTCAATTGTCCGCTACATGATTAAACTGATTTTGGAGGTGTTTATGCAGGGCGTTGGATATAATACCATTGCACAAGTCTCTAGTGTGTCACTGAAATACCATCTTGCACAATAAATATTGGATATTATTTTACTTATGTGTGGGTTTAACCTAGCGTAGGGTTAGTAAAGGAGTTGACCAAGCACATAGCTGCGTGAGTGTAATAGGTGTTGTGGGTGTAGGTTTACATGGTGTGGCTTGAATCACTTTCTAGCTTTTGCATGCTGGCATTACTCTGTGAGAAATTCAGGGAGTTGTTTTTCCACATTTGTGCTTGGAAGGAGACAGAAAATGTGTGTGTGTGTGTGTTTTAATCTGCATTCTCAGGCTAAGAGAACAGGCTGGGCTTCACAGGCCTTTAAAATAGATTTAAATACAGACTCTGAGCCCCAGTGAGGTCAGTGGCGTATCCACACTCGGCACGTGTGCATGGGAAAGCTGGGAAAACTCCGGTATGTCCCAGCGGTTCCTCCCCTTTGACTGCCCAAGCATACAGCTCTTCTAATGTCTCACTGTTAGCCTGTCAAAAGCGCTTTTGCTCGACTGGTCCACTGTGAAGCGTGCGATAAGTACTGTAGTGCAATTTTGTCACCCTAGAGGTGACATGAAAATCATTTTATAGAGCCTCATATCTGAGCCATCCTGTGTTTTCCAAACCAAAGCCTCTGGTTTGGGCCAAAAAGGGTGTGTTGTTTGTTCCCTATGTGAATTAGTTAGGTTTTAACATTGTTGCAGGGCTCTGACGCCTGCACACCCACAATCCTCAGCTGGTTTCAACCTGGCAAACGGCTTTAGACATTAGACGTTCCCTCGTATTCATTGACTTTTATTGAAATCTGCTAGGTTTGCTTTAAAATTAACAGCTTTCAACGTCGATTCTGCTGCTGTTTTGATAAGCTCAGCAGTTGTTTCGTGAAAAACCTTGGCAATTTGAGGCCAACCAAAAAGCTTTATTATAAACATACAGAACAATGTTAGGACTTATCACTCCTATAACACATTCCAGTTGTAATGTTCGCCATACACCACAGCCGCAGATCGAGGTCTGTATCTTTTATGGTCAAATGTTTTATTTTTTCCCTCCCCGGTTTGTTTATTGGTGATTATTATGTATGTATTTGGTAACAGTTCTTCTAACCCTAATTGATGGAGTGTGTAGCTTTTCATTTCTTAAACAACCATGTAGAAAGAGTTATCATGGCCATATTCCAGGATGACTCAAGTCAAGTCACCTTTATTTATATAGCGCCTTTCACAATAGAGACAGTTTTAAAGCAGCTTTACAGAGATAACAAGAAAATAATGCAATAAAGTTTGTTTTGGCTCTAGAAGAGCAGGCCAATCAATAATATTGATGAATATTAAGTGTTAAGTATACCCAACTAAGCAAGGCGACAGTGGCAAGGAACCCAAAACTCCAGCAAGTGACAGAAAGGAGAAAAGAATAAAACTTTGGGAGAAACCAGGCTCAGTTGGGAGACCTGGGGTCTCATTTATAAAACGGTGCGTAGGATCCCTACTAAAAGTTTACGTGCACCCAAAAGCCAAAAATGGCCTACGCCAAAAAATATTCAGATTTATAAAACCTCACCATCTGTTTCGCCAATTCCCATTCCACAATGTGCATATGCGCGACTCAAAGTTTGCTTAAAGGTGCGCACATTCTCCCGTCAAGTTTGTTTTTTATAGATCACAACCTTTGCGTGGAAACTGGCGTACGTACGTTTCCAGTCCCGTTTTGTACTTACGCACGCTTTATAAATGAGACCCCAGTTCTCTGACCAACAAACAAACAGTGCATGGTTATGATATAGACAGCATTTTTGGTCAGAAGTCAGATTGAGATCGGGACACTCAAAATGTTTAATCCAGTCACGTCTGGTTGAAGATCGGATTCATCAGGCCTTCACAGGGGAGGGTCTAGTAGAGTCACAGTCACTGCAGACACTTCAGGGCAGTGCTGTGCTCGTGTCCAGGTGCAGGTCCTTCATCTGATCTGGATACGGCCCAGATCCAACATCTTAGGATGTAATGAGTACATAAGATGTAATGGGAAGTGTCCCCGGCTGACTTAAATTATGCATTACACATGATTTGAATTATAAAAATGTATAATGTGTTGTGTGTATGTCAAGTTGAAAAGATGTGTTATAAGTCTAGATTTAAACTGAGAGTGTCTGTTTCCGAACAATGCTTGGAAGACTGTTCCAGAGTTTAGGTTCTAAATAGGAAAAGGATGGACCACCAGCAGGTGATTTTGATTTTCTAGGTGATGTCCACTGGTCCAATTTTGGGATCGCAATAGATGTGAAGGACTGTAATGTGTAATGTTAAGAGCTCACTCAAGTGCTGGGGAGCAAAACCGTTTAGTGCTTGTAAGTAATTAGCACGATTTTAAAATGCATACATGTTTAATAGGGAGCCAATGCAGTGTTGACAGAAGGCTGTCAAGATTCAACAGACTCAAATTATGAAAGACTGGTTGGGAGGGAATATGAAGAATCATTTTCACACATGAACTGTCACATCCAAACATTAAATTCATTGAAAGTGTCAGGGTCGTTTTCTTGGTGTTGTAGCAGAGCTCTGATACTACCGTAATGTCTTGTGTTTTGTGTGTGTGCGCACGGCTTCGAGTGTTTTGAGTTGCGCGTGCTTTTGTCTGTGTAGCGTCTTGTTTCGGTTTTGTGTCAGAGTTCGGACATTCATGACCCGTGTGTTCGTCCTTGTCGTGAGCATGCGAGACGAGTGGTTGCTCGTTCTCGTGCGCTCTACGTTATGTGGGTGGGCGTGGTTTTGGGCTATTGTCCTATTGGCCGCGTGCTTTCATGTTGTGTTTTCATGTTTGGTTTCCGCCAGCTGCGCGCTGTCTTTGTTTCATGTGAACACGTGGCGATGCGCGTTCGCATTGGCTACCTGTTTGTGTCTTGTCATTGTGTACCCCACCCACCTTGTTCCCCTGTTAAACTTTGATTTGTCCCAGCTGTTTCCAATTCAACTACCCTTCCTCCTGTATCTATTTAATCATTTTGTGTTTGCTGTCTTGTGTCGCATCGTTGTCAATACTTTGTTACTTCTGTGTCTGAGTTTTGTCTTGTCTAGTTATTCCAGTCCTGCCTAGTCTATCCAGTTCTGATTTTCCCCCTCGGGGCAGTTTTTGTTAAGGTTTAATAAAAAGCCTTTCCACCCTGCATACTGAGTCCTCGCTTCCTGAAACCTGACAGAAAGTCTTTGGGATGTGCTGGAGGAGACTTTACAGAGTGCTGGACTCTTGTATTGCCAATACAAAATCTTGATCAAAAATTGATGCACCTTTTGATGGAAATCACGTCATTGCACAACATTTAACATTTAAGACTTTATTTGACCCATATATTATGAAGATACTCAGCAAACCAGGCTTTTTTCCCCCTTAATTTTTAACTGTTCAAGCTCTGTCTAAAGTGGCTTTCTGTGCATATGAATAATCTGTGCCAGAAGAATAATAATGAATAGTAAGAGCATAGTCATACAACATAACGATTGTCAAAGGATGAAGGAAAACAAATTGATTCTTTGCATTAAGCTGAAAACATTTATTGCACTTGTTCATGCATTAATTTTGGCAGCTCTATATACAGTAAATAAACAAATGTCTTAAATGAACCTAGTGATGTCCACCAGACAGTTAAAATGGAGAAAATGTGTATCATTGAAAAAGAATAAGCTGGAGGCTGTATTTTTCTCAGTCTCCTTATGTCATCATAAACTTAGCTCCTTGAGAATTGAGACTCTGTGGAATGGGTATCACTTTGGACACACTTTTAATGGTTTCCAAACCCACAGGCCTTTTGGATAGCGAGCTGGAGCAGGAGAGGTCTTAATCTGCAGTGGCATCACTGGCAGATTCTGCACACTTGAGGAAGATGAATAAGGAGCTTGAAGGAAAATCTTTTCATATCATGACCTGGCATCATGATTATTTATTTATTATTATGCAGCATTATGCAAATACATTTTCACACTGATCGCCATAACTCATTACAGCCATGAGTGAAGTGGTGGTTTAGGCTTTTTTTCCCTCTGCATTCCGATGCTTCTGTTGTTCCAGTAGATGGGTTCATTTTGTTACTCTTTATAAAATAAACATTTCACAGTCTTTAATACAGACAAAATACTGATTTTATTCTTGTCGATCAATTCCTTTTCAATAATTTAACTGCAGGTAATTATTTTTGTTGCAAAAACAGGTTGGCTGACCACTGAATAACCTGCAAAATATTAATACTAAAATATGAATATTATTATCATAGGTTGTTTTTAATTATTTATTGACTATAATGACCCACTCAGGGATCTACAAAGAGAAACCTCCTTTTTTACTCCATCATTATCTTTCTTTTACGTGAATGGTTTGTTGTGTTATAGTACTGTTCTCTGTGTTTATTAAAAATCTGTTGGATTTACTACAGCTCATCTATAAGCATTTGATTTATACTTATACTACACATAACATGTATGAATTTTATTGCATTAAATAACAAAATACTAAACTGGAAGCATTTTTCCTCATTTTTGCAATTACTTTTTAGTTTTACTTTTATTTGTCATAAATCATTGCCTAAAATATTGTGATTTTTGTTTGTAATAATATGTATGTTTTAAATATATGAAAAGTGACAGTAAAGATATTTATAATGTTACAGCGGATTTCTATTTTAAATAAATTGTGTGTTGTTTTTTTTTACTTTTATTCATCAAAGAATACTGAAAATATTTCAGTGATAATAAGAAGAAATATTTATTGAGCACCAAATCAGCATATTAGAATGATTCCTGAAGGATCATGTGACACTGAGACTGGAGTAATGATGCTGAAAGTTCAGCTTTGCATCACAGAAATAAATTACATTTTTAAATAAATAGATAATATATTATTTCACAATATTACCCTTTTTATTCTAGTTTTGATCAAATAACTACGCCATTGGTAAACAAAAAAGTACGCCTTATTGACCCCATTAATATTAAAATATTAAAAAGCACATTTTTGTAAAATATTTTGCTTATACTTATGTTACATGGCCTCATATTTTGTTATCTAATATGTTTACTTCATGAGTTATTAAAAATAACTTTTTTGAGGGGATAGGCCAACTGCAAAAAAAACCCTACAGTTTCTTTTTGAAACAGAATCACACAGTACAGAAGAAGACAAGAATTTAGAAGAAGCCAGTCTTTCTAAATCTGTGTGTGTGTGTGTGTGTGTGTGTGTGTGTGTGTGTGTGTGTGTGTGTGTGTGTGTGTGTGTGTGTGTGTGTGTGTGTGTGTGTGTGTGTGTGTGTGTGTGTGTGTGTGTGTGTGTGTGTGTGTGTGTGTGTGTGTGTGTGTGTGTGTGTGTGTGTGTGTGTGTGAAGTCTTTATAGCCTTCTGTAATTTAAAAAGTTTACCCTGACCGATATTTGAGGATGTGGAGCTGAAAGGAAAGTGAGCGAGATGCCAGTCTTACCACCCGTTGCTTTAAGTGTTTCAGGCTGGCTATGCATGAGCCTGGCACACTCATCTGTCACAGAGACCCGCTGAGAGTTTTAATAAGAGCTCTGGACTCAAGGGATTGTAGGGAACAAAAGGGGATTTTGCTCCGATCTTGGATCTTATACACCTGTCAGTCAATATTCATTGAGCTGAGATGAGAGAGATGGAGAACAGGATATCATTGCGACCACTTAGAACATGTCTGCAGGGCAGCAAATTAGCAAATTAGTTTGTATTAACAGATGAATACAATAATGGCGTACTAGGCCCAGGACAGTGAGGTGTGGTTTTGCATTACTAAACACCTGTACTTTCTCCCATGCCGCAGGCAAGTAACCATCACTCCAGCCCTGCCTTGTCTCCATGGTAACCAATTTCAAATTCTATCAGGATGCGTTTTATTTCTTATTCCCCCTTGAAGCAAAACACACTTACTGTAAGATGGACTACATGATCTATATCACGGTAATTATGAAAGTGTGCATTTTTTCATTAATAATAACATGCCATAGAAGACCAATGATGTGTCTGTCAAGCGATATATTTACATTATGATAAGCAACATTCAGTTCACTGCCGTCAGTTCTCCCCGGGTGGAACCGATTAAGGATTTACATCATTCTTGCTCTCAGTCAGCCCCCTAAAATTACATTTGCCTCACAAGAGTAAATGAGACGGTTCAAACGAAAGCCCCTCTGTCAGTGGACAACAAAATAAAGTCATTTGTTTCTGCCACATCATAATTTAACACGCCGTCGGCTCCAGGAGTGTTTGGCAACAATGCTAGTGATGAAAACACAAGGATGAGAGGAAATCCAATTTTCGAGGATCTCAGCCATCCTTTTAAAAACAATAACCACTGTGATTCAGACACTAGTAGAGTCTCACCTCAGTGGTTCGGCTGTGAGCCAGGATGAAAAGCTTTGTGTTGGTGCAGTTGCGCTGAACAAGTGAGCCCTCAATCTAATGCTGATTTCAGCATCACTGTTTGATGTTGAGTCAGTTGCAGAATGCAGAATCCTTACATTTGTTACCATTTAGACATTAGCATTAAAGTTATATGCATACCGTGTTCCCCAAATAGAAGGCGGCAGTTATTTACAGTAATTGCTGGTTGTACGGAAAGGTGATACGCCTCCATTTCTCCTTGTGAGCAGGCAAAACAAGTGGCCGGGCCAAGTTTCTTACCTGTTGCCACCAAGGAGTCCTGTGAGACCTGTTGTATATAGCTTGCCTGCGTATTATTGAAGGGATAGTCCATTCAAAAATGAAAGTCTGTGATGAGAAGATATTTTGACGAATGTTGGTAACCAGTTTCGGTTTGCATTGAACCGAAACAGTTTACTTTCTAAAAATTTTCAAAATTTGCTCCACAAGAGAAAGGGCTGTTTACACTGTGTATATAGAAGCATTTCCAAGGGGAGCACTTTTGACCACTTCCAGAGGTATTAGAAAACGCATTCGACCTGATTGCTTTTGTAGTGTAACCGCTCATGTGGTCGAATGGTTTCGGGCAGCCACAAAAGACCACCTACTAATCGAATGCATAAACATTATGGGAAGCGCACAAGCCAGACGGGATTTAAACTTTGTTGACTGAAGACCCAAGTTTGGTTTAAAGAAGAAAAACGCACTCACCGCGTTTGGTGGTGAAAGCACAAATGAAAGCTCCTGCTCTCCGTATGCTTTTTGTTGTCTTTTTTCACATTCATATGTAAATTGCGAAAGCTTATTTCATCCGTTTGTTTGAAAGATCAGGGCAGAAGTTGTTGAAAATGGACAAAATCAAAGATCAAACCACTTGGTGTAAGCAGGATTGTCTCCCAGGTGTAAATGGGAATGTGTTTATTTGTGATTCTATACATTTATGCATTTGGCAGATGCTTTTATCCAAAGCGACTTACATTGCGTTCAAGGAACACATTGAATCAGTTCTTGCTTTCCCTGGGATCGAACCCATGACCTTGGCGTTGTAAGCGCCAATACTCTACTGATTGAGGGTGTTTGAAAGGGTGTTTATATCTTCCAATTCATACTTTTGGAAAAAAATATTCTTAATATATCCCCCATTGAGGAACAAATGTCCTTGTAGTCTTACTGTTGAGCTGTCAAACATGTATAAGGTCATGGGTTCATTTGGGGTTTATGTTTTTGACATGTCTTTAATGCACTGCAAGACGCATTTTATAAAAGGTTCTGAATGAGTGTTAAATTACATCCACACATTTGTCAGACACTTATATCTAAACCATTCCCTGGGAATCAAACCCATGGTCTTGGAGTTGCGAGCACCATGCTCTACTGTTTGAGCTACAGGAAGTGTAAAAGTTTGGATTTGTCTGCTGCATTTCTCCTGACTGTACATGATTTTGCTCTTTTTTTTTCATTATTTTGTGCAGGAATCCTCAGTTTGCCGGACAGTTTGAGCCTGCACAGGAACCAGCAGCGCTCAAATAAAGCCGGTGACGCCTACAGTCAGTCTGAGCAGCGTACTATTGAGCAGTCCCTGCTGGCCACACGCGTGGGGAGCATCGCTGAACTCAGTGAGTAACCAAACATCTATTTTTCAACTTAAATTGAGCACCATGTAGTTTTTCTAACAGCCATTGCTTGCTCAGAAAAGTGGAAGCCGCCATCAATCTTTGGTTTTATACTTGTTTGTGTGTATGAACACACCAGAATTTTTTGTCAGTAATAGTTTTGTTGGGTGATCTACAGCTCTGTTTGATTTGCATGCACAGCACATTTTCACAGTTCTCAGGAACTGCTGCATGATGGTGCAGAGTGGTAAAGATATACATTTTCGATGCAAGTTCATTTCGTTTGAAGTAAGAATTAGCCCCAGGTTGCAGTCATTTCACACCAGAGTGGTGTGTGTTTACTAGTAAGAATCCATCTGTTCAGTATTCAGCTCTCACTCTTTTACCTCAAACAGGCCTTTAGCTTTTAACATCCCATACACACAATCCACTCTCATACAAGTACTATAGATTCAATTTGATTCTCCCATGAATTTAATGCAGTACTTTAGACATATCTGTTTTTAAAAGGGTCACTGTTGTTGGTAGCTCAATTGTTCAACAGACCATTGAGTTAGAATTTTTCCTATGTGCATATCAGTGGTCAAATAATTAGGCAACAGCAACACTTTTGTGTTTGTATACATATATAATTGAAATAGAAACATTCATGTGTAGCTCTCAGCTTTTTCCAAATTTCCATTGCATTTATTTTCATTCTTAATTATGATTGGTCTTCTTTCTTGCATTTTTTTGAAACCTAAATTGTTATGGCTCTTGTCTTCCTTGCGCATGTTTAGCACACATGACAACAACAGCATTTAATTAATTCAGAATCAAAGCCTTAAACTCTTTCTTACCTAAAACTTTAACGCTTTTGCTGTCTTGCAAGCGCTGGTATTTCCTTCAGGAAATGCTAATCTTATTAGATGTAAAGCTCTATTACTTAGGAGATTGGTTGTGTAATTCAATATATTTTACAGCAGAAAGCTTGTTCTATTCTGGAGAACATCGATTTTAAACGCAATACTATATGTTCTGCAGTACAGATATCTTTGTAGCTGCAATGCTTGCCTTATGTGAACTCGGCAACAACAAACACCACGATTCACGTCAAACACAACGCAATACGCATGGTCCTGTTTAATATCTGAAAAGTAAATGGAAAACTTCGCATAGCAAGCCCAAAGAAGCAGATATGCACAAAATGCTGCTGTCTGTTCCTTCAAAAATGCATGTGCTCTATATCAATAAATATCAAATCTCCATTAGTACTTTTTTAAGCACAGTATCCATGGAGATTTCCATAAAATGCTTAGTCTATTTCCAGCTCTTCTGTCTCTCTCTCTCTCTCTGTCTCTCTCTTTCTCATGGTTGTCCCCAATGACCCTCCAGTGGAAGTTGAGGGCAGTTTGAACCTTGGGTAGGGACAGCGCTTTACACATCTAGTATGCCGCCTCCAGCAAGGGCAGGAACAACAACTGTCACATAGAGAGTATCTCTGCATTTGGACAGTCACAACACAGCACTCTTACTCAAAGGGCAGAGTTTATTTTAAGAGAAAGCTGAACTTGCAAAATGTAGATCTAATTATACAGTTTTTTCATAATGATTTACATGAGTTTTTGTGTTGCTTATTGTTTTACAGGGTTTTCTGGCTTTAAAATATTATAAACTTAATGTGAACAAGACACTAAGTCAAATGTATACATTGCATAACGTATATTTACAACTGTACCATGCTTTTTCCTCATGCATGATTGGCAGTAGGATCAGGGTTATTACGAAGTTCAAATCTGTAAGTTATTAAATTGGAATGGAAGGCATTCAGACTGTCAAAGTCACTGCCTCTCAGGAAATCGTTAATTTGAAGTACATATGACCTTTTGTAGGCTTGCCACAATCCTCTCACAGCTTTATATATTCAGAGGGAAGTGTGAAATCTATTCCGTACGGTAATTGTATTTTAATGTAATTACACTCTTATAAATCCCATAGTGTCAGAGCACAGCAATAGATTAAATCTTCCTATTACAGTACGCAGGTTTTTATGTGTCACTTGTGAGCGAGTTAACTAGAAGACTTCTTAACTAGAAGACATTTTTTTTGCCATGTTCATCTCTTAAAATTTCATTGTGTCCTTGAGTTAGCGGACATTATTATATCTTGCTCCATTATTATTTCCTCATCCGATTTGTCCAAAAAAAATAATTTCCGTACTATTTTGGGGGTCATTTTAGCATTTTAATGCAGATTGAGTAGCTATTGCTTGTTGTGTAGAAAAGATAAGTGGTAGAAATTAAAATGTCATTTTCTTTTATTTAAAATAAGCTCTCTCTATTAACTAAGGGACAAATAAACTCCAGAGAAGCTAAGCTCATTTGCATTTTATGGGCTTTTTTCTTACATACTACATTTGTTCATGTAATGGTTTGTTTGATCTAAATAAGACAAATTTTCTGCTTTCAGCATTTGAGTGTGCATACAAGAACTTTACTTTGGGCTATGGGAGTTACTTACCCATTAACAGCTAATTGGGAAATGTACATTTCTGCATTAGTCTGCACCTATTCTAAAAACAGCCCTAAAGGAGAATCAACTCTTAAGCAGAATAAATAACTGTTTAAGTGTCTCAGATTAGGCCCTGTCTGAATGAGACCTGCACTACAGTTCAGAGTTTTTTTTTCTTTTTTTTCTTAGGTTTGCCAAACACCAATCAAAGACCTTTATGGCTAAATTACCATCAGTGAGTGTTTCCATACTGTCCATATCTTTTTTTCCTGTTTTCCTAAAAGTTCCTGTTTCTTCCCATAACTCTGTTAATGCATCAATTCCCACTTCCTCCATAAAATGCTCATTTTCTGTTGTAGGAACTGCTGTGGCTTCTGGAACATATGTTTTTTGGCATGTCTGGAAAAACCAACTGCATTAAATGGGTGTGATGAGACATAAACCAAGTGGTCTTTTTAACAGAACAATAAAAGAAAACTATAGGTGAAACTCTTAAAAAAAGAGTAAATATAGAGTATCAACTTTAAATATGTCATATTTCTAAAAGAAAGAAAAACTCAAATGGTCCTGAAAATCTAAAATATTCTTACATTTTTTTAAAGAACTGTTGTTTAATTGTGACATTTAACTGTGACATTTTCATCAAAATATAATTGATATACAGTGGGTATGGAAAGTATTCAGACCCCCTTAAATTTTTCACTCTTTGTTATATTGCAGCCATTTGCAAGTTAATTTGTTTTCCTCATGAATGTACACACAGCACCTCATATTGACAGAAAAACATTTTTTGTTGCAGATTTATTAAAAAAGAAAAACTGAAATATCACACATCCTAAGTATTCAGACCCTTTGATGTGACACTCATATATTTATCTCAGGTGCGGTCCATTTCTACTGATCATCCTTGAGATGCTTCTACACCGTCATTTGAGCCACACACCTGTCTATATAAGACCTTACAGCTCACAATTTATGTCAGAGAAAATGAGAATCATGAGGTCAAAGGAACTGCTGAAGAGCTCAGTGACAGAATTTTGTGGTAAGGCAGAGATCAAGGCCAAGGTTACAAAAAAATGTCTGCTGCACTTAAGGTTCCTAAGAGCACAGTGGCCTCCGTAATCCTTAAATGGAAGACGTTTGGCACAACCAGAATGCTTCCTAGAGCTGGCCGTCCAGCCAAACTGAGCTCTCGGGGGAGAAGAGCCTTGGTGAGAGAGGTAAAGAAGAACCCAAAGATCACTGTGGCTGAGCTCCAGAGATGCAGTCAGGAGATGGGAGAAAGTTGTAGGAAGTCAACCATCACTCCATTGTATAGATATAATTACTATGGGATCTCTAAGAAGCAAATTTCCAGATTGCAAATAGTTCAAAACGCTGCTGCTAGATTTTTAAAGAGATGCAACAAATTCGAGCACATTACGCCCCTCTTGCGCTCTCTACACTGGTTGCCCACCCAGTTTAGGATCGAGTATAAAATTCTATTACTTGTTTTTAAATCTTTAAATGATCTAGCTCCCTCGTATCTGACTGATCTCCTTCACTTTTACACTCCTGTGAGAGGTCTAAGATCGGAGGGTAAACGCCTCTTAAAGATCCCCAGAACCCGCCTAAAGACAAGGGGAAATCGAGCTTTTGCAGTAGCTGGCCCCACGCTCTGGAACAATCTTCCAAATTTGGTCAGAATGGCTTCCAGTCTATCGGAGTTTAAAACTGATCTGTTCTCCGTCGCATTTGATATGTAACTATGTGGACATTTGAGTATATTAATCTATGTGTGTGGTTTATACAGATGTGTGTTTTCCATATATGTGTGAGAGTATGTGTGTATTGGATATACACGTATGTGTATCTGTAGATATGCATATGTGTATATAGTGATTATACTCTCTGCCTTCTACCTTTTTATCCTTTAACAGATTTTTTAATTTCTTTTCTTTTCTTTTTTCTTCTTATCTTTATGTATATTTCTCCCATTAATATTTGTACAGCACTTTGGTCGGCCTCGGCCGTTTTTTAAATGTGCTTTAGAAATAAATGAACTTGAACTTGAACATTGTGACTAAGGCATGTGTGTAGGACGTTTCATATTTCACACAAAATAATCACAAAACGCAATAGCTTAATGTGCTGTCAACATAAAAACAATATGCCTCACATGTCTTGAATCAGCATGAGCATGGGAATTCAGCTCCATCCTATTGGCTTCTGTAAACCTAGTCTCAGTTGTAATATTTTAAGATTTTTTTGTGACGGTCCTGTAAAACATGATGATATAATGCTTTGAATCTTTTTCACTTTTCTTTAATTTGGCTAGTTTTGTAACATCATGAAAACCAGGATCGTATCTTACACGCACAGTGTCATCTCTCATCACATGAGCGGGAGCACTGACTGTGAAAGTCCATTTCCGAGTTGAAGCATTTTAATTAATTCTATATTTTATAGAAAATCTTTATTTTAGATATTTTATATGGTCTATTGGTGAAGTAGCATTAATCACTGTTGAGGGGGTATACAAATAATTCAGCCGAGGCAGGGATATTTAGACTCTTTTTTTTACGTTATACGCATGACAGGCAATTTTCCAGACATTTTAAATAAAACAACTACCGTACAGTTAACTCGGCTAATCCCAGTTTGACAGTTCTAAAATACCCCAAAAATCTGTTCTCTCACGTAAAGCCAAGCAGAGCACCTTTCTCTCTCATGGCCTTTTCTTGGTAATTTATGTTGTGGCTCAGAGAGGACAGCCAATCGATTCTGCTCAGTTTTCACAGTAAAACACCATTCCGCAGCCTCCATTCCCAACGTCTCATTCTCAGTCTAGTGATGAAGGGCACCTTCTCCGCTGTTACGGATGAGAGTATCGTATTTAACCCAAGACACTCAAGCAAACAGAAAATGTTCTGCTGTGTTGTTTCCTTACGTTGCCAAGCTTACTCATACAAATAGCCTGCAGTACATGTAGATGATTAGCCTTCTTTAATGAGGTTTACAGACATGACTGATTGACGAAGACCTTTTGCCGGTGCTGTGTTTGTTTAGCTGGTTAATCTTGAGCATATCTCTCAGTCAGTTCCTCTTCTGCCCCTCTGACTTGAGGAAATGTCACACGCTATCATGAATAAGAGATGAGTGTCGGTCACAGAAGTGCCCCAGGTGGCTTCCAGCCCCTCTCCTCCTCTCGAGAGCCTCCTGCCTGCACCTTGGACTGCTAACGCTGTGTGTTTCTGTGCTGACAAGTGTATTTTTACGCTTTATTGTTTTGTGTGTGGAACTGTCGCTGCTCCTGATAATGTATTCTGCATAATCCAGTAATTACTGTGTATAATTACAGTGCATGTCTTCGCCCTCCGCTGTCAGATAGTCCACATAGCTT
Source organism: Rhodeus uyekii (assembly GCA_037043235.1). Lineage (NCBI taxonomy): Eukaryota > Metazoa > Chordata > Actinopteri > Cypriniformes > Acheilognathidae > Rhodeus > Rhodeus uyekii. The sequence goes on from JAWRVZ010000003.1 coordinate 2,233,273, forward strand.
CCTCTCAAACTCATCAGTATTCCCTCCTTACAATGGCTCCATTCTTGCATTGTTCTGTCATTATTTACTCACGTTCATATTGTTCCAAACCCACAAGAAGTCAACTATTTTGTCTATATAATCCAATAAAACTTTGGACCTCGCTTACTTCTATTCATTGAAAAAATAAAATAAATACTGAGACATTTTTTAGAATATCTTTTATTATGTTCCACTGAATAAATGTCATACAGGTTTGGAACTACATAAAGTTGACAGAATTTTAAGGTAAGGTATTCTTTTAATCACAGCAGCTAAACAAGTCATTTATTCTCTAAATTAATGTTTAATTCGCCTTGTTAATTAATTTGGAGTAACAGAGATGTGAAATGTTCTTGAGAGAACAAATGCAAGTGCTGCAGTTATTTAGCAATTGCTGATTCTATTTCTTAGTGTGCCTTTCAGAGTCTATTATTGACTGTACTGAACACATTGCTGTTCAGTTGAACGCATTCAGAAGAATTAGGTCTCATGGACTATCTGAAAGTTTCACATATGAAAGAAAATAGTCATTGGAGCGAGAGGGAGAGTGTTTAATGTTCTGTGTAATGAATGCAGAGCTTTGTGTGACCTTGTTTGAAAAGAGGTTTGTGACATTTCTCATCCATCAGATAGTCTGCTCTTTACAAAAAAATCTCATGCAAATGTGCACACAGAAAATCTTAGTGTGGGGTTTACTAAGCTTTATATGCAACTTTATATAAGGTGTATATATATATATATATATATATATATATATATACACAAATAAAACTGAAGACTTGACTTCAGGGATGTTGAGACGACGATCTGGCACAGGATAGCAAATACAGGGCGAATAAATAGGGAACAAACAAGGCAGGTAATGAGGTAACAAGATAGACAAGGTTACACAATAGACAGGACACAAGAAACACACGTGACAAGCCATGTGCTCACACAAAACATGGCATGAACACGCAGCCAATGAAAAACACAAGCTGTGCGCTACACAGCACAAACAAAACATGACATGAAAGCAAGTGGCTGTAAACATGAACCACATGCTACACAGAACACGATAAATCACATGGACAGGAGAGTGCATGGTCCGAGCAAACTCGAGACCTTGCGCTCACAGAACAAAACAAAACCGAAACTAGATGAAGTTCTGAGATCCGAACACCATGCCCCGCACACAAGACACATCATAGACTCAAGCACACTCGAAGCCGCAAGCTCACACGAAGACACAACAAAACAGGACTGTCACAAAACCAAGAGTAATTCCACTGTAGAGGAATATGTTATTCTCAGATATGTTGAATGAAGAGCAGGAGTCAGAAGTGCAGTCAATAGAAGACATTTTAGTGAAGTTTAGTTTGCAGTTTCATCAGCAGAAGCTTCAGGTCTCATAAGGAGTTTGTAGGCCGCCTCACATACAATAACATTGTTACAGCAATTATAGCCAGTTAATCACCTCACCAATACAGACCATATTAACACACACACACACACACACACACACACACACACACACACACACACACACACAGATACACAGCTTCTCCAAAGCTGAACTCGGCTCAGGCTCCAACTATCAACAGAAAGACTCTCAAAACATTCTGATAACATGTTCTATCTGTTGAGAAGTGCAGACAATCCTTATTCAATTCATCCTTACTCTGTGGAAAAATACAGAAAAATAAAGAAAGGCTTTAACTAATAAAAAAATAAAATAAATCCCTAACTTGATTATAAATCACTCTTTACAAAAGAACAAATGAACAAATAAGACAAATAAAATAATATATGTACAAATAATACAAAAGAAAATATATATATACAAGCGGCAATGGATTTCTGAATAGTTCTCGCATCACAGTCAACTGAAAGTGGTATTATTGGAACATGGAAGTGTTCAGGAACAGCTGCAAATCAGCCACGACGTGAATAGCCTCTTAAAGTCACAGACTGGGGTCACCAAGTGCTGAGGCACATGGTGTGTAAAAGTCGCCAATGCTCTGCTGATTCTATAGCGGAAGATTTCCAAACCTCCAGTGGGATTATTATCAGCACACAAACTGTGCAGCGGAAGCTTAATGTAATGGTTTCCATGGTTGTCCAGCTGCATGCAAGCCTCACACCAGATTACAATGGCAGGAGTGGGGCAAAGCACTCTGCCGCTGGACTCTGTGGAGTGACCAATCACACTTCTCTGATTAGCAGTCTGATGAGCGAGTCGGGGTGTGACGGATACCAGGAGAACGCTACATTCCTTGTGCCATTGTGCCAACTATAATGTTTGGCGGAGGAGGGATAATTGTATGGTACTGTTTTTCAGGGGTTGGCAGGGCAACTTCATATTAATATCTATATGTTTCGAATATATATATATATATATATATATATGTGTGTGTGTGTGTGTTATTATTAGTAGTATTATTAGACAGATGTGTAGGGTCCTGACAGGTATACTGTGGCAAAATTACATAACTAGAATATTCAGTTTGATGGACTGGCCAGAAATTTCATTACTGACAAACATGCTGTCGAGGACCTACAAACAGCTGACTAGCAGACAATGATTGACACAGTTGCTAATTTTTTATGCTGTAACATCAATGCAACGACAGTACTGTCCTCCGCCATTTACATCATTCTCAGCAAACCAAAGGTCTCTTGTGCCCCAACAGGTGATTTAGTGTCCAGAGCCATGCATCACCTCCAGCCTCTGAGCATAAAGAACCACAGCAACGGCACTCCGCTCCCTCAGAAGAGCAGCCTGATCCACTGGGAGCCCGAGGCGTTATATACACTCTGCTACTTCATGCACTGCCCTCAGATGGAGTGGGAGAACCCCAACGTAGAGCCGTCCAAAGTCACCTTACAGACTGAGAGGTGAGGGGACTTCTATTGTACATACTGTAGGCGTTGCAAAGTGTCTGGGTATTTTTGATGGGGAGATTTCTGATTGATACTTACCTGAAGCCATGTAGTCATTTATTTAACTCGACATTGTAATATGATGAGGAGAATGCAGAGGAGTATAAATGTGAAATACAGTGCAACAGACTGCAAGGCAAAGGTACGTGATGCCACGTTATGAATGAATGCAGATCAAACACTTCCTGTGTCTGCTAGAAAATTAATTTTGAATAAGTGAACATTTATTGATTATTTTATTTGCTACATTTTTAACTCAACTGCTAATAAGATTTAGTTTAGAAATAAAATAAAACAAATCACTTTCATCTTCCAAGGTCAGGAAAAAGACTTTTGCAAGTTGAATCAATTGCTAAGTTTAAATCTAGTCGCTCTGAGATTAGGTATTTAAAGTCCATTGTTGTTATTATTCATTAAAACGAACTATTAAGAAACATTTTTGTACATTGAAATAAAGCTGAAATTAAATAAAATATACATATTAAGTGAAAAAATTAAAATGAACAAAATTATAAATGTTGGCTTGACAACTAACTGAAATAAGTTGAAGTTTTAAAATTACTAACTAAAATAAACCTTAAGTTAAAAAACTTTTTTGAATTATTTATAAAAAAAAAATTAAAAAGCACATAACAAATGCACAAACACAATTAAAATGAAAGCTAAAGAAGTAAAAATAAAGTTTCATTCAAACTGTTAATCTATAAATAATTCTAAAATATATGTTTGTTGGAGAACAGTAATCACATTTTGTCTTCCCCTGCAGGCCGTTTCTAGTACTTCCTCCTCTGATGGAGTGGATCAGAGTTGCTTTGGCACACACAGAGCACCGCCGCAGCTTTTCAGTGGATAGCGATGATGTTCGGCAGGCAGCCAGACTCCTGCTGCCCGGGGTGGATTGTGAACCTCGCCAGCTGAAGTAAGCGTGCTGCCATTAAATTAACATCCAGCTACCAGATATTGCTACCCATCATGAGTGAAATGGAAATGGCTCGTAAAAAGTCTGTACAAGAAAAACAAGCTTAGTCAACCTCACACAAGCCCTTCATTGCACCATAACGGCTACTTTATTGCTATTAGGTCGAGCGTTGAAATGAAAGATTCACACATAGATGAATATTTATCTTGAAATATGTGACTCAAGCTCTTTTGCAGAGGGTTAAGACATCAGAAAGATGTTTTTGTGTATGTGCCGCAGGACGGATGACTGTTTCTGCGTGTCACGTAAGCTGGACGCTGCCTCCACAGAGGCCAAGTTCCTGCAGGATCTTGGCTTCCGCATGCTCAACTGTGGCCGCACTGACCTTGTCAACCAGGCCATCAACTTACTTGGGCCCGGCGGAATCAACTGTATGAGTGAACAGGTTAGAATGAGAATCACATTAATGATTTTTACATAGACACGTTCATAAATACAATTACAATAGTCATTTTGTTTCAGACAGTGTGGTAGATGTGGTTGACTTCTTGATAACCAAAATTATGATTTTGTCCATGTGGGAAACTCTTAAAATATGCAGTACAGTTAAAAAACTTGAGATAAGTATCTTATACTGCAAGGACTTAAATTGGTCAAAAAACGTTTACATTGTCACAAAATATTTATATGTCATATAAATACTTTTCGTTTGAATTTTCTGCCCATCAAAGGATCCTGAAATAAATGTATCACATTTTCCACATGTTCCTCGAGATCTAAATCATTATGTTAGAATTATTTCTGAAAGATCATGTGATACTGAATACTAATGATGCCGAAATTTCAGCTTTGCCATCACAAGAATATAGTGATATATAATTATATATATATAATTTTTTTTTTTTTTTTTTTACTGCAATAATATTTCACATTATTTATTGCATTTTTGATCAAATAAATACAACCTTGCAACCCATTTATGCTCTGTGAGAAAAAAATGTTAAGTGTGACAATAAAAGACAATAATTTCAATACATATTTCGTCAAATAATAGGCTTTTTTATTGTTGTTGTACTGAAGCCAATTGTTAAAATATTGTCTGGTAGATCAACTTTTTATTAAATTTGTCTCAGATTAACCTTTTTCTGTCAATAAAGTAAATACTCACAATTCATCTAAACATAATTTATTTAATTATCCAGCAGGAATTAAATAGTTCAATTAAATATGTGAATGAGCGCACGATGAGGGAGAATACAAGGGAACAGGCTTTAATTATTAAACTCGGAGAATAACAGAAGATTAACACAACTTTAGATGAAAATGGACAGAGACTCAGCGTATAAATACAATGACCAAACAAAGGGAACTAATAAGCTAATGAATAAGGGAAAAGTGAAAGAGATCATTAACACAAGGAACAGCTGAGGTGGATAAAAGAAATGAATTTCCCATATGGGACAACATGAATGAAAGCAAACTCAAATTGTAACAATATGTTGAATGTGAATGCAAAAAAAGGTAAACATATTTCCTTAATATCCTAGGTTTACATGTTGATTGACAGCCCTAAAACAATAATTAAAAGTGTTTGAAACCCTCTGTGGTAAGTGATTGTGATGGTAATGGTCGTGGACTGGTCTTGAAACCTAAAGTTTGCCGGTTCCCAGTACAAATGCAAAAATTGCTGTATTTTTCCTTCATGGAAGCCCAGAAAGAAAAAGAAAAAAGATTTGCACTGCAGGTTTCTCTCAAGATTCACTTTGCTTAACAGTTGACCGTATTAATCAGAGCCAGGTTTTAGGAAACACACCAGTGCTCTTTCCATTACTGATTGCTTTGCTTCATTTTCGACCTCAGGGTTTGGAAATGTTTACCATTACATTTGTTTCTTAGCTAGTTGAATTGTTATCTGATTTTCCAACTCTTCCAAACTTCCAATTTGAGTAACATTAAGGTTTTCCTGTAGATTAGTCTTCTTAAGGACAAGAAGACTCTTTCAGTGCTGGAATTTTGTCCATCTTAAAAAAAAGCAATGTATTTGAATGAAATGCTGCACAATATGGTCAAGTTGTGTTGTGTCATTACTCCACAGAGAAGATATGTGTGGTCTTTTCCAGGGCATGACCCCTCTGATGTATGCGTGTGTCCGCGGAGACGAAGCCATGGTTCAGATGCTGCTAGATGCAGGAGCTGACATTAACAGCGAGGTTTGTGACTACATCTGTGCTGTGTTCTTATATACATATTATGTACACTCATTCTGCTCGTTTCATGTGTAGTGTTTGTGTTTTTTTCGGTGTTGTGAACAACAGGAGAAAACTCAGACTGCGTTGCATGCCCATCAGGGATCTAGGAATAGCTCTACCTTTTGTTGAAAATCACTGTCACTAGCTAATGTTCTGCCAAACTCTGCCCTTGAATCTCGTACAGACAGATTTCTCACTAATACACACAGTTGGTATTTGTTGCTATTTATGCTCCTATAAAGGCCAAAGCTCCTTTCCCATCTCCCTACTTTCAGCTATGCGCAGCGTCTCTGTGCTTTTCCCAGGACAGGTCTCCATCTCTCTCATTTGTGCCCTGCTCTGTCCCCTGTGCCTCCCGTAGGTGCCAAACACAGTGCAAAAGTACCCCTCAGTCTTCCCAGAGACCCGGCAGGCCACGCCTCTCACCTTCGCCGTACTTCACCAACACATCCCCGTGGTGCAGGTAGTGACCTCTCTCTCCAACCCGAGCAGGCAAACAGCTGAGTCAGAATAAAATTCCTGTAGTGTATGAATCAGTTTTCTCCTGAAAACCTTGTCTGCATGAATTGGAGTGCTCTCTCATTTTACAACCATTATGATACGCTATGTGCTTATTTCACTGTCATTGTCTCTTGGCTGTGCTAAAAGCTATTAAAGGTATAGTTCACCCAAAAATGAAAATGATGTTAATGATCAGTTACTCAATATTTTGCTGTTCCAAACACATCTATTTACCTATAACACTGACTATTCAAAGCGTTCATCAAGAGATCATAAAAGAAATCCATATGAGACAAGATTGCTTTACATGATCAACGGATTTAATTTAGGTTTTTAATACACATATAAACGTTGATCTCCGAACACACACAGAACAAACCTCTAAGCTTCCATTTACCAAATTTGAGTGCTCTGTGTATGTTTGCAGATTAATGTTTTATGTGTATAAAAATCTAACTTAAATCAATTCATTGTATAAAGCGATCGTGTCCCTACAGAAGAATAAACTGTTAAATTCATATGGAACCGTCATAGATTTGGGTGAATAGACTTTCAATAGAGGGACAGAAATTATTTCATTAAAAACATTTCATTTGTGTTCTGAAGATGGAATGACACGAGTAATTGACCGAATTTTATTTTTGAGTGAACTTACCCTTTAATCTTAGCAGAAAGTTTACACACTAGTTAAAATCGTTCTCCTTTCTTTTATCTCAGCTCCTGCTGGATGCTGGAGCTAATGTGGAGGGCTCTCTGCAGGATGGGATGGAGAACTACACCGAGACGCCTTTGCAGTTAGCTGCCGCTGCAGGTAAGGAAGTTCACACTGCAGACCGGACAACAGCGCCACTTCCTTCTCAAATTACTGAATTATAAGCCAGCGAGGCCATGAGAGAAGACTCAGCAGTTTGTTTGCTGTAGGGAACTTTGAGCTGGTCAGTTTGCTTTTGGAGAGAGGCGCAGACCCCATGATTGGGACCATGTACCGCAACGGCATCTCAACCGCACCACATGGGGACATGAACTCCTTCAGCCTGGCCGCTGCGCATGGACACAGGTAACACACACGCACACAAGCACACATCTCGTCATTTATTCATAAAACCTGTAAAATCGTATCATCCTCATCCTCGTGCTGCAGGAACGTGTTCTGCAAGCTTCTGTCGCAGTCGGAGAAGGGGAAGGCGGATGTTCTGTCTCTACAGGAGATCTTGGCTGAAGGATCAGAGATGGAAGAGAGGAATTCCCTCAAGATAGAAGCAACCCGCACAGGGAAGGCCAAACTCAAAGCTCTAAGAGAGGCGATGTATCACAGCTCTGAACATGGATATGTCGACATCACATTGGACATCAGAAGTCTAGGTCAGTGCTCTTATAGTATTTACAGTAATAAAATAATGGTATTACAATGCATTTGCATATATTAAGTTAGAATTTACATAAAAGTTAGATTTTTTTTAGCATATTTTAGTTGTCATCATAAATTATGTATCATTCAAAAGCTTATGAATGCAAAATTCGTCCTGTGAAAACTGTTTTGAAATTAGACGTTGCGTTACCATGGAAAACTACTTTATAGTCAAAACCTTTTCTACTATTGACAAAACACATATCGTCTGAAAGGTCTCATGGTTCTCACCATATTTGGTGGCTGTTTTGTGATAGAAGTAAGTTAGAAATATATTAATTTGTTATAGAAGAATGCAAAACAAATTATTCAATGGAATGTGGGTGACAAACAATGGCTATTTTTGTCGCAGAACCTAAAGAAAATGTCATAGGAACTTCACTTTTTGTGATATCAACTTCAAATTTGGAGCACAGCTTGGTTAGACATATGGCTTTGATTTTAGTGTAATTTTAGAGTAAAAATAATTTTGTAAAATAGATATTTTACATAAAATAAAAATATTTAGTAAATTTAAAGTGCTTTCAAAAAAGTGCAGTTTCCTCTGCAATCTATACTCCAAAGTATTCTTGATGTACTATTGCTTTTCTAAACAATTGGACAATAAACAGGTGAAATTTATATGACACAAATTTTACGATTCAATTCGATTTCTATTCACTTATTCTATTAAGTTAAATTGGTTAGTAAAAATAAGAATAGTTTAAAATCAATTATTTTTTAGAAATCTTTTTTTTTTTTTTTTTTACATAGTCCTAGAAATGGACTTAAGAATATTCGGGCTCTTGCGGCAACCAAACACTTAAGCAACTGAAATATGCATGGGCAATCACTTCATACATTTTCTTCAGAGTTTGCAAAAAAATATATACACAAGTTTTTGTTGTTGTTTTTGTTGTTCACTCAAGCAAGAGTGCATGAAAATGATCAAAAGTGACACAAATTATTTCTATCTCAAACAATACTGTTCCTCTCTCATGAAACAATCCAAAGAAATGTATCATGGTTTTCAAAAAAATATTAAGCAGCACAACTTTTTTCAACACTGATAATAATAAGAAACTTTTCTTGAGTACAAATCAGCATATTAGAATGATTTTTGAAGCGTCATGTGACACTGAAGACTGATGCTGAAAATGTAGCTTTGCCTTCACAGGAAAAAAATTAATTTTACAATATTTATGTCATGATGGACTCAAGGACACAGAAGTTAGTACTCAATACTGGTTTATTGAAGTCAGGACACGAAACAGTGAACAGGTGAGCACACAGGGAATAGTGAGAGGCTTTACTTGAATGGTAAAATACGGAGAATCTTGGAATCACTTGGGATCTTGGAAGCAGGTCTATGGAAATCCGGGAGTAGCACAGAGCAGCAAGGAAGTCTGAATAGCGTGAGCTGCGACCAGACACTGAGTGCGGGATGAGGGCTGGTGATATAGGGCTTCTGTGATTGGGAACAGGTGCAGGTGCTTAGTATTCAGGTGACTGGGAACGAGTGGGCGGAGCGTGGGAGCCTGGTGCAGGGGGCGTGGCTGAGTCCGTGACAGTACCCCCCTCCTCACGGGCAGCTCCAGAGGACCGCGGCGGACGACGACAAGGACGGCCTCGGCCCCGGTCCTTCTTGCCCACGAAGAAAAAACTGGAAGCGGCAGGGGAGTTGGATGGTTGAATGAACCCTTGGTCGAGTGCCTCCCTGATGTACTCCTCCATGGCCTGTTGCTCCGGGATGGACAGGGGTTAGATGCGTCCGTTGGGTAGTGACGCCCCAGGCAGCAGATCAATAGCACAGTCCCATGGCCGATGAGGGGGAAGTTCGGTGGCCCGTTGCTTACTGAACACGTCCTGGAACGCCCGATACTCAAAGGGAATGGGTTGCTCAGGAGCAGTAGCCGGTCTGTCCAGGGATGTGGCGGCCATAGTAATGGAGATGGATTCTGGCGGTGAAGCGGGAGTGCTGTTCCTCTGGATGGCAAGTAGGCAGTTCTGCTTGCAGGTGTCACGCCATCGCAATACTTCCCCAGTGGACCAGTCCATGGTGGGCGAATGTGCAGTAAGCCACGGGCGTCCCAGGACGAGATCAGTGGTAGATCCCTCCAGCACCAGTAGGGAAAGTTGTTCCTGATGGAGACAGCCGATCTGTACTGTGAGCGGGTCTGTGACGTAGCGAATGCACCTCCGACCCAGCGGTTTTCCCTAGATGGAATGTGCTTGGTATGGACTTGACAGGGAGGATGTCTTGACGTGGATCTTGAGTAGCATTTCTGAGGAAATGAAGTTTCCTGCTGAGCCAGAGTCAATGAGGGCTTTTGCTGAAACAGAACCAAATGGGGTAGTTAACACAACGGTGGTTTCAGAAAGGGACAGCATTACGGGGTCAGTGTGAATAGTACTCACCACTGGGTGCGGGGGTCGGGTCGGGCAAGTGGCTCGGTAATGACCTGACTCCCCGCAGTAGAGACAGAGGTGCAAACGCATACGTCGTTCTCTTTCCATGGGAGTTAAACGATGATGGTCAATTTGCATGGGTTCTGGTGCTGGAGGGGTTGACTCCCACGGTGGAGGCGGGGAATGCAACGGATGAACCGGGTTATAGCTGGCAGCGAGATTTTGAGATACTAGGGTTGCTTGGTGTATGAAGTTTTCTAGACCAATGTGGTTGTCATGGATAGCAAGGGAAACTTGGAGTTGAGAGTTTAAACCAGCACGGTAGACAGCAAGAAGAGCAGGCTCATTCCATCCGCTCGCGGCGGCTAGGGTGCGGAAGTAGATATTGTAATCATGGAGAGATTGGGTACCTTGTTGGAGCTTTAACAGTTGATTGTGTATGGTGGTGGTTCCGGAAGTCCAGCTGAATACTTCACGGAAGTGGCGAGTGAAGGCTTCAATAGACTGAGTTACAGGGCTGTTGGCATCCATGATATCGTTGGCCCATTGAAGCGCCCTTCCGGAGAGGTGGGTAATGATAAAGGCAATTTTGGATCGGTCGGTGGGGAATTGATGTGCCTGCATTTCAAAGTAGAGAGAACATTGCAAGAGATAACCGTTGCATTTCCCCGCCTCACCAGCATAGGGCGTTGGTCGGGCCATGGGACTGGCTGAGGCAGTCAACGAGGAAAATCCCAGATGCATGCTTTGCAGGAAGGCTTGGGTGAGCTCGGTGAGTGGAAGCGATGCCAGTGACGGGGGATCACCAGCCACTGCTTCGGCCTGACTGGTGGTCTGGTCATCTGTCATGATGGACTCAAGGACACAGAAGTTAGTACTCAATACTGGTTTATTGAAGTCAGGACACGAAACAGTGAACTGGTGAACAGGTGAGCACACAGGGAATAGTGAGAGGCTTTACTTGAATGGTGAATACGGAGAATCTTGGAGTCTTGGAATCACTTGGGATCTTGGAAGCAGGTCTATGGAAATCCGGGAGTAGCACAGAGCAGCAAGGAAGTCTGAATAGCGTGAGCTGCGACCAGACACTGAGTGCGGGATGAGGGCTGGTGATATAGGGCTTCTGTGATTGGGAACAGGTGCAGGTGCTTAGTATTCAGGTGACTGGGAACGAGTGGGCGGAGCGTGGGAGCCTGGTGCAGGGGGCGTGGCTGAGTCCGTGACAATATATAATTTTTATAATATAATTGAAATAATATTTCACATTATTACTCTATTTTTGTAAATGCAACCCCGATGAAGAGAAAAACGTTCTTTCAAAGGAATAAAAAAATATTTCCCAGCTTAGATTTTGAAGCTTTTTTATAAAACGTTCAAAGTCGACTCCACAGAACATTCCTACTTGTTAAAAAGTACAAAGGTGATTGTCATTTTTATTTTCTCTCCTGTTTATCAGGTGTGCCCTGGACGCTGCACACCTGGCTGGAGTCCCTGCGAACATGTTTCCTGCAGCACCGGCGGCCGCTGATCCAGGGTCTGCTGAAAGAGTTCAGCTCTATTGAAGAGGAGGAGTACACAGAGGAAATCATAACACACGGTCTCCCACTCATGTTCCAGATCCTGCGTGCCAGCAAGGTGAACCAACACAAGCAAAACTCCAGCAATTTCAATATTTTGACCTCATATTTCTTCATCTTGCAACAGGGTTTAGTTTTAAGTCTAGCTATAGTTTTAAAATGTCATTAGGTTGTTTTTTTCTATTTTTATTTTGGTTTTCAATTTCAGTTTACTGCTTATACCTACTGGTTCAGAAATAGTTTTTTATTTAAAAAAAGTAACACCAAAATTTAATTTAGTTTGAACCCAATTATAACAACTAAACAAGATTCCATGTTGGGCAGACGGCAGTGCTGATATTTGAGTTGAGTTGCCACGTACTTTGCTGCACACCGGTTTTCTATTATGAAGTCACTGATTTTACTTGTCCCTTACTTGTTTTACTTTTACTTTAAAAAATATACTTTTCACCAGACAGATCAAACAAACCCTTGCTATATAATCGGGCTGTTGTCAAAAGTTAGGCATGAAAGATAAATTATATGAGACAATGCAGCATTAAACAAAAATACAAAAAATTATTATAAGTTATAGTTCATATTGCATTGAACATTCATAGTTTTATTTTAATAAATTAAATTAACTTTCACTTCCAGGTTTCGTCTTCATTCATAATTTTGACTAAAAATCATTCCTTGGAATAAAGCTTAAATTAAAATATAAATATTAGGTTAAAAACCTTAAAAACTTGAAAAAAATATTTTGCCTGGTCAACAAACTGAAATAAAATTTGTTGAAGTTGAAGGGCTAAAATGACTAAATCTGAAATAAAAATAAATATTATAAAAACTAATAAAAATGACAAAGTCACTGAAACAAAATCGCTAAAATTAAAGTAAAAAAATAAAATCCAATTCAAAATATGAATACATACTATAATAGTGTATTAATAAATGCCTAAATTACATTGATTTTGTTAACATTATTTAGCAGACACATTAATTCAGAGTGGTTTGCACTGCAGTCTAGTTTCTAGTGCACTTTATCAGTATGTGAATTCTACGGGAGTCTTACCTCTGATTTTGGTATTGCTAGTAGCTTGCCTGAGATGCATGATTACTTCTCTCAGAATCTTAGAGTCCAGAACCCTGGGGAACACATGGAAGTGAAGTGAAAGCAGAAACTCACATAATTTGAATTGGGCGTTCTGTTGACGTCCTCCCACAGCGTTATGTAATAGTGAGCTTTGCTTTGAAACCAAGGGTGCTAAAAAGAATCCTTAGACACTGACCACATCCATATCTACTCCCTCTACAGCATATCAGACAGTACAGGAAGTGAAGAAATACATGCACTTCCTTCCATTGGGGCAACAGTAGGTGTATGTGTGAGCGTGTTTGTCAAGGTTGATATACGGTGGAGTCAAGGAACCTTCCTCTGAACCCCGCAGAGAAGACTGACAGTTTCCGCTCTCTGCTCAACCTTCACAAATAATGTGTGTCTGCTTGTTAGTACAAAGAGTGAGAGACCAAGAGAAAGAACAGTGGAGAGAGCGAGGAAATAGTGGCACTGTGCTGACAGCAGGTGATTTGTAGAGACAGAGGCAGGCTGGGTGAGAGAAATGTCAAGTTGATGAGGAACTATCTTTCAGAGAGGCTGATCGTTCAAACTGCAGAGGAAGCAATCTGACAGGGATTTAAGCATCTTCCTGCACTTAACGTACTCGGCTCACCGTTGTAACAAAGTACTGATCCCAAAAAACACCATACATTGATACTTCTTCAAGGAGTAGATTCTGTGATTTTGCTATGCGAGCTCACACACTCACACATTTGCGTCGTTAACACCCTCGAGGGAAGTCAAAATGTTTTGTTTTGTAATGGGACTTGATGAGAAGGGTCTTACCTGTTACTCTTTCCCATGGTTTGCAGAATGAAGTGATTAGTCAGCAGCTGGCTGTTTTATTTACTCAGTGCTATGGGCCGTATCCGATTCCCAAACTCACCGAGATCAAGAGGAAACAGACGTCAAGACTGGGTATGTAGCACAAGATATTAGGTTGTACCGTGCTCTCTGTAAAATACAATCAACTGCAAGCTTTTCATGACCAGAACAAATTTACCTTCTTGAATTAAACGGAGCACTCTATTTGTTCATGAAATGTCAAGTGAAAATGCCATTTGTGGGTGGTTCTGCCAATAAAAAAATATTTGAGGGGTTTTTCACACAAAAATTTGAATTCAGTCATCGTTTATTCACCCTCATGTCATTACAAATCGTGTGACTTTGTTTCTTCTGTGGAAGACAAAAAGAGAAATTTTAAAGGATGTACCGCTACTGCAATTAAGGATGTACTTTTTCTATTTTTTATTAATTTCCATCTTCATAATAATTTTGTTCAGTGTATTTATGAATAAATGAATGAAAACCATTAAAAGTCATTTTCATTCATATAAATAAAATGGAAACAAAATATAAATGCTAGATGAAAAATTTGTTGCCTGGGTAAGCTGATATTGTTACACTTATTCCATGCAATGTGATCTTGTCTTGTCTGGGTTAGTCATTTGTTGTCATGGTGTCTAATGGGTTTAATTATGTTCAGGTGTTCCTAGTTAGTTTCCTCATTTCCTGTGTGTATATAGTCTACCTGTTTTGTTCATTCCTTGTCGGTTATTGTTTGGTGTTACAAGCTCCTGAGTGCTGCCATTAAAAGGTCTTTTCTGGTCATCGGCTGCTTTTGTCAGTTCCTTCCGAGTCAGCGTGACAGAATAACCGACCAAGGCTAAGTCGCCTACAAAGACTTTTTTTCTCAATGGATCAATTCCATCCCCGGTCCGGACAGCAGAAGCAGGCCGCCACGTCCTGGCTCCCGAGCGGCGCGTCCACGCCATGGATCCCGGGCGCCACGTCCACGCCATGGATCCCGGGCGCCGCGTCCACGCCATGGATCCCGGGCGCCGCGGCCACGTCATCCAGACAGCGGAAGTCGGCTGATGAGTCCACCCCAGAGTCTGAAAGGGAAACTAACCTGAATCAATGGCCAACGGATTCGACTCCCACCCATATCCCCACCCCCATCTCTTCACTCTCCTCGCCGGTTCCATCCGGGAATATGGATATTCCGGTCCCGTCCGGAAATCTTCAGTCTATGGTCCTGCCTGACTCCCTGATCCCGTCTTCCCCGCTGGTCATGGCCAGCCCCCTGGATCCGTCGACTCCAATGGTGTCATTGAAACCTTCAGCTCTGTCCTCACAACCGACTCTATGCAGTTCGTCAGCTCCGCCTCAGGCTTCAATTACACCAGCTCAGCGTGAGACCGAGTTTCCGGCTGCACATAGGACCTCCAGTCCCAGGTCCCCATCTCGACCCATCAGCCCATCGACCTCGCTTCGGCTCTGCATGTCCTCGCCGCCTCCGTGGTCCGTCTGCCCTGTGACTCCGCTGGACTCGTTCGTCTCTCCAGGTCGGCCTCCGACGATCGTAACTCAGCCTCCGCCACGGACTTCCGGGATTTCGGCGATGCCGAAACCCTCCACCCCTACGGCGTCATCGGGCTCCTCCCTTTCTCCGACCTCCCTGTCATCCTCACTCACCACAGCATCGTCCAGGTCATCCGAATCCCCGTCACCATCTCAGCCCCGCGACCCAGCAGCTCTGCCTCGGGCTTCAAGGCCATCGAAGGTCCCCGGGTCCATCGGCCGCTCTGCTTCGCCGGTCCATCCACACAACTTGGTTCCGCCCCCGTCGATCGGCTCCCGTGTTCCGCCCAAAGCTCCACCCTGGCTCCTCCCACCGGCGGCACCACCATGGGGTTTTTCAGTGACTCCTGATTGTCCTTACCAACTTCCAGCGCTACGCCCACCTCCGAAGCCTCCTCCCTCTTCAGTTGGACATTTAATCGGTGCGAGGACGCACCTTGCCGAGGGGGGGTGTAATGTTACACTTATTCCATGCAATGTGATCTTGTCTTGTCTGGGTTAGTCATTTGTTGTCATGGTGTCTAATGGGTTTAATTATGTTCAGGTGTTCCTAGTTAGTTTCCTCATTTCCTGTGTGTATATAGTCTACCTGTTTTGTTCATTCCTTGTCGGTTATTGTTTGGTGTTACAAGCTCCTGAGTGCTGCCATTAAAAGGTCTTTTCTGGTCATCGGCTGCTTTTGTCAGTTCCTTCCGAGTCAGCGTGACAGATATAAAATGTTTTAGTTGAAGTAATACAATTAAAAACTGAAAATCTAATTAGAAATACATACGTAAATACATGTGTGTGTGTGTATTGCAATAACCCAGTGAGAATTTTAAATGTACAAAGAGCCTGACAACACACAGAGATCTGATCTCGCCATCATCGAGTCTGTCTGGGATTACATTAAGAAACAGAAAAAAAGGAGAGACTAAATCCAGAAGAACTGCGGCAACGTAAAGCAATTCAAATTCAGCTTTCCTGCAAAGCTACAGCACTGTGAAAAGTTTTGTGTAAATATTTGTTGTGACCACCCTTTGCCTTTAAAACAGCTTTTGTTCTCAGTACACATGCACATAGTTTTTCAGGTAGCTTTGGAGGTCGGTTTCTTCAAGCATTTTGGAGACACTGAGACTAAATCCAAAAGAGCTATGGCAGTTTTTTCATCTAATCACAGAGCGAATTGATCGTGTCTCTGTGTGGAGCACCAGCTGTTCTCAGACTCCTTGTGCATACAAAAATCTCACTGGATTATTACAATTAATGACAAAAGGGATGTTTTGAAAAGTAAACTAACATTTCCTACTGACACACTACAGCAAAAGATAGAAATAACTGGCTTAAAACCCTTTTTGGGTGTAAAAATACTGACGTGCCTAAGACTTTTGCACAGTACTGAATGTGTATGTATGTATGTGTGTGTGTGTGTGTGTATATATACTGTATATATAAACTAAAAATGGACATACATTCCAGTGAGATCTAAGGCAGTTAATAGAGACTTCTCACACAAAGCTGTCATCTGGCCTATATATTGTACAATTCAACTTTTGTGGTGATTTTACGCTCTTGTAATCTCCATTCCCCATTCTTTGTATATGTAAGGAAACCCAACCAGTATATTCTTCAAAGCATTCTTGTTTTATGTTCACTGCTAAATGAAAGTCATACCTGTTTGGAACTTTGTGAGAATTGAGAAGTAAATGATGACAGATTTTTCATTTTTGGATGTTCCCTTTGAGCTCTGTTGACAGCAACTGTGCTATACTGTTTTAGCATTCTCACAGATGACAACTGAGACTAATAAAAATACGTCTGTGATATGCTTGTGTATCAGATCCTCATTTTCTAAACAACAAGGAGATGTCAGATGTGACCTTCCTGGTGGAGGGAAAGCCATTCTATGCGCACAAAGTCTTGCTCTTCACTGCCTCCAACAGGTCAGTTGATGAATTGCATGCGTTCACTTGTATTTAACTTGTGTTTAATTGTTTCAATTACAATACCTTACTAATAACACAGATATGAGGCATAAA
Organism: Rhodeus uyekii; assembly: GCA_037043235.1. Taxonomy (NCBI): domain Eukaryota; kingdom Metazoa; phylum Chordata; class Actinopteri; order Cypriniformes; family Acheilognathidae; genus Rhodeus; species Rhodeus uyekii. Next base: position 2,250,739 of record JAWRVZ010000003.1, read on the forward strand.
ACGGCTTATTTTCCTTCTCAGTTACTCTGAATAGAGTATGTTTATCATCATTTTAACTTCTCCTTCTTATACTCAAGGTTTAAATCACTTCTAGCAAACAGACCAGCTGCTGAGAACACCTGTATCGAAATCAGCCATGTCAAATACAATGTATTTCAGGTAAAGCCTGGCTCCTGCATTAATGCTCTGAAAAAAGTATTTTTATGTAACTTGTATTGAGAGTGAAAGGAGAGCTCATATTTTTTATATATCATGGTCTGTTGTGTCTGACTGATGCCTGTATATCGATGCTTTTCCTTATAGCTGGTGATGCAGTATCTGTACTGTGGTGGAACAGATTCACTTCACATCAGAAACACTGAGGTTATGGATGTAAGTACTAATAGCTCCATTTCAGTCCTTATGTTACACATTCAAGATTTAAAGGGATTTTACAGTGTATCATATATGTACAGTGTTTCATATATTTTAAAATGTCATTTTATTCCTGTGTTGACAAGGTAACATTTCAGCAGCTATTTTTTTTTTTTATTGGAGAGTAAAACAATTTTTTTTTCAGGATTATTTGATGACTGAAAATTTCAAAAGAACAGAATTAATTTGAAATAGAAATCTTTTGTAACATTATAAATGTTTTTACTTTCACGTTTAATTAATTGAATGCATCCTTGCTGACCCCAAACCTTTAAATAGTAGCATAAATAAAACGGCAAAAGCAAAAAAACTCTAACATTATACTTATTAATTGACATTTGTGCTTATATTAGGCTAATATACAATTATCCTTATATTGAGCTTTATATTTTTATATTCTCAACATCCCTCCTTCCAGCTCCTCTCTGCATCTAAGTTCTTCCAGCTGGAGGCATTACAGAGACACTGTGAGATCATCTGCGCCAAGAACATCAACACCGAAACTTGTGTGGAGATCTACAACCATGCTAAAGTAATGGCAGTCTATTTACGTTACAGTCTTGTTTTCAGATTGACTTTTTCTATGTGGGATGTATATAGAATAGTCTTTACATTCTCAGTATTTTCTTTCTTTTTGCTTCTCTCTTAGTTCCTGGACGCACCTGAGCTGTCGGCCTATATCGAGGGCTACTTTCTGAAGAACATGGCCGTTCTCATAGAGCTTGAGCCATTTAAACAGTTGCTCTATAACACTCCGGTGGAGAACTGCTGCCCCGACGTGTTGCACGACCTGGAGAAGACGCTAGCCACGCGCATTCGCTCCATTCATCTGTCATCCTCGAAGGGATCCATCGTCTAAAACCTCCAGACCACAAGCATGCGGAGATCCCAACACATGCTCTAGCAGTGCGGTCTAAATGTGTTCATTCAGTGGCAGTAGCAATGCACTCGTAGTTCTTAATCTAAGACTGTGGTGATCTCTTCTCAACAGACTTGATCTGTGTTTTAGGTTACAGCCATAAAGGAAGCAATGCCATTTTAAATGTCGTCTCAGAACTTAATAACACCTGTGACAGATTATGGTTGTGTTAGATGCAGTATCTCTACTAACCTCGGAATATTGAAGCAGAATGAAGAAACACCGCAGCATTTGTGATGACCCAAAAATGTGGCATTGTTATAATCGCTACAGCAAGCGGGTTCCACTTTCTGTTACAAGACATCCTGGCTTAGGGGTACAAAGAGTTAGAACAGAACTCATTATTCTCAGCACTGATTATAGATGTTACTAAATATGCTTCCTAGATTTGTATTTTCAAGCATTGAAATGATGCCTCTCAGTTGTACAGATTTTGCTCTTATTATCAGCAACCATGTGTGGGCAGAGAATGTGGCTGCCAATGTAAATATCCGATCGAAATCTCTCACATGGAGTTGTTGATCTCCAACTGTAAGTAGATGTATATAAAACGTCATCATCTTAAGACTTCTATCGAGAACTCACAATAATGTACAATAGAAGTGTTCTTGAAGTCTTGTTAACTGTTGTAAATGTAGAGGAGCATGTAAGTATTTTCATGCTTGGGTTTCGTTGCTGTCGTCATGTCTTGCATTGACTTTACATTCTTACGTGTGTGTGTGTGGGGGGGGAGCTGTTTTGTCTGGGAAGATGAATTATTATCAGCATGGAGTTGCAGAATTGTAGCTGTGAATCCCCTGACTGATACGACTGATTCAGAATGTGCCTGCAATGCGTTCTGATGTGCTGTGTCTCTAATGACATTTGTGTAAAGTCACTCGGTGACTAAATCAGTGTTCTTTATAAAGATTACTACAAAATACTCATGTCTATTGTCATATTTTAGATTTTGAATTGGCTAGAGAACCATCATTTTTGTTTGCTTGTCTTGCAGAACCCAGATTTTACTGTATATTAGACATTTCGGTTCTTGAATAATTATGAATTTCAGTGCTTTGATGCTCTCTGCAACAAATAATAATACACATTTTCTATTACATAACATGTACATCAAATTTAAATCCTTTTTTTATTAAAATGCATGGTATGGTAATTTCTTTAATTAAGAAAGATATAAAATATCAAAAGGATAAAGAATTTCCTCATATCTTTTCAAATTTCATAGACCTCATGTAGCCCCACCCTTTCTATTTCCACAGGTAAGATCTTATGGATTTATGAATGAACCAGTCGTTTTAATGTTCCTGTCTATGTTTTTATGACATCTGCTTCAAATATTACAATTCTCATGATAACTTTTGTTAACTTTACATTAAGTATATCCATTTCACCAGCTAATTACTCTTTTGCAGCCAGGGGCTCTGCTAGATTTTTGGGGCCCCTGGCAAATTTGTAATCTGGGCCCCAAGTCCCCAACCCTCGAGGTAAAACAGCAACAGGATTGAATTGAATTGAATCAGTGATTTGAACTCGAGAACCAAATCAGTACATGAATTCATGAATGAATCATTCAGAGTGGTTTTTATTAACTGGTTTCTCCAATACGTTTAAATGAACTGACTCAAATGATACATTCACGAATCGGACATTCGTATATTATAAATTTTATCGAGATATATTGTTTGACTTGATCTAATTGTTGCTTAGTGTCTTTTCTTAATATTACAGTGTTGAATGTCTTCAAATCACAGTTAAAAACCCACCTTTTCACTCAAGCTTTTAACGCATAGCCTGGGACTTGACTATGATCTTATTTTTCCTTTGTTTTGTTGTTTCTTTATGTTGTCGTTTAATATATATATATATATATTTCTTCTTCTTCTTCTGGAAAGCGCCTTGTGCACCTTTTGGTTGTTGTTAGGTGCTATATAAATACATTTTGATTGATTGATTGATTTTGATCGATTACATGGAAAAACATAGATACAGTAATACCTCGGTTTACGAGTTTAATTCGTTCCAAGAGCGAGCTCGTAAACCAAAATGCTCGTACACCAAAACAAATGTCCCCATAAGAATGCACAAAAAATCAATTAATTCGTTCCACATGATTCACAAATTCACAAATGCCCATTTTAAATTTGTTTTGGTTTTACCCTATTAATTGCAGTTAAAATTGTAACCATTAAGATCTCATATAAATACTAATTAATAATTGACAATTAAACTCTAAAAATACTTGACAATTTACTGTAATGCACTTCAGGTTTGAGCAGCCTGCTTGGAGGAGAGAGAAGAGGGAGGGGGGGGGGGGGGGGGGGGGGAGCGGGGAAAGCAAGGATGAAAGCAAATGGGTGAATTTATTTTAATAGTTCAGAAAACAAACGAAGTGATAATCCAGAGTTAAAGTCGTGGAAGATGGGAGCCGGGAATGAACGAATTAGCAGGAGCTGCGAGAGAACGAATTAGGGGGAGCTGCGAACGGACGAATTCGCGGGATCAGCGAGAGGACGAATTCGCGGGAGCCGCGAGAGAACGAATTCGCGGGAGCCTCGAATGAACTAATTCGCGGGAGCCTCGAACGAACGAATTCGCGGGAGCCTCGAACGAACGAATTCGCGGGAGCCTCGAACAAACGAATTCGTGGGAGCCGCAAGAGAACGAATTCGCGGGAGCCGCGAGAGAACGAATTCGCGGGAGCCTCGAACGAACGAATTCGCGGGAGCCGCGAGAGAACGAATTCGCGGGAGCCTCGAACGAACGAATTGGCGGGAGCCGCGAGAGAACGAATTCGCGGGAGCCGCGAGAGAACGAATTCGCGGGAGCCGCGAGAGAACGAATTCGCGGGAGCCTCGAACGAACGAATTCGCGGGAGCCACGAGAGAACGAATTCGCGGGAGCTGCGAACGAACGAATTTGCGGGAGCCACGAAAGAATGAATGCGCGGAGCCGCGAAAGCGGGGAGATAGGCAGATGATATGAGAATCAGGTGTTCAGTGACCACACACACATACACACTCAGGCAGAACTAGGAGACACTGAATTCAGTTACTGCTTAGAGGTACTGTACGTGTATATTTCAATACGTGAACAATAGCGATCACAATTAATTAATGTTTAGAATATAAGGTAAAAACTTCTGTAAATCACTTATAAAAGTATCACTGTGGTGAATGATGCAGCCAATGAATGAGTTAAGGGGTTATAAAGGGGTTGGAACCTCCTGACTGTGTTATGAGAGGCTGTCATTAGGATATTTCATGTAAAAATGCGCACAAGGATGCTGAGCGTTAGGACTTTTTCCACACAAAACTGCGCATGGGTGAGGGAAATTTTTTCTTGTACACCGAGAAACACATGCTGGTACACCGATTCGACCCTCCATGCTCGTACACCGATTTGCTCGTATACCAAGTCGCTCGTAAACCGAGGTATTACTGTACTTGGAAATGTTGTTAAACTTCCAGTGGATAAACATCAGGGTGAGTAATCTTTTATTTTTTATTTTTTTACTGTATGACTAGTTGTCTTCCCCGTCTTGCCCTCACCTCTTTTTCATGCTTTTCTTTCCTTTTTTTTTCTTTTTGGATCCTGATCTTGCCGTCTACCAGATGTCAGAAATTCAGAAAGCTGCTGTATGGCAAGTAGGTTTAACTTCTAATCATTTGAAGGATATGGATTCTTGATATCAACAATTGAATTTGAATGGCAGGCTATAGTGAAATTTAACTAGTGAAAATATAATTACAGATATCAAAAATTATACTTTTTACTAGGTGAAATTAAATTTTTGATGTCAAGAATTCGTGTTTCTGCGAGTGATGACGTCAATGTTGATATCAAGAATTAACATTTTTACTAGTGAAAATGTTATTCCTGATATAAAAAATTGCCATTGTTACTAGTAAAAATAATTCCTGATATTAAGGATGAGTATTTTTACCAGTGAATATTGAATTGTTGATGTGAAGAATTAATATCCTGGGAATTATTAAAAGTAATTTGGCTTGCCATACTGTGTTTGGCACAGGATTTACTCTATGCAGCAGAATTTTTTAGATTTTAGTAATTTATTTGAAATACTAAGTGGGCTATTAAAAAGAGTTATTTATATGATTAGTATATATTTTTTTAAACATACGCTCAGAGTGTGATGTCATATTGCAGTATCAGTTGCAGTGTGTCTGCGTAGAAAGAATTTGTCCGCTCTACTTCTGAGCTCAAGTCAACTTCCGCTGTTGTGTAAAGAAGTTTTTCGTGTGTTCATATTTATTTCCTGTCACTGTGCATGCTTATTTATTGTATATGACATTTTAAACACTTCAGTAAACCATTTATTTAAATGGTTAATTTATGTCCCATTACATTACGTTTGCAAGAATCGATTTGTAAAGAAAAAAAATTATGTGCAGTTACATGTCCTGATGTGTATGCTCTATAATTTGCTTCTTATTCAAATATAGAATAATAAATAAATAACCGCAACCCCAACATAAAACATTTTTCTGCGTCCTTGGATCTACAGCAAAAACGGAAGTTCAAACACAACATTCTAAAGGTGGTTGCGTGTTTGTTTCTGTGGCAAATAAAGTCTATAAGGCTATTTATTTTGTTAATATAATATATTGAATTAATAAATAAATGGCAATTTATTTTATTAAATAAAGATATAAACTAAAAAAGATACCTTTTAAAATTTAATAAGGCCATTTATTTTGTTATTTCACGCATTTTTTGATATTTCACTATATGGCTGTTTTTTACTTCCATGTAGCATTTCCTCAGTCAGGACAGACCCGTGACCCATCCTCACCTCACCAGGTGAAGTCCAATGAGCTTAATGATTGTAATGCTACTTGCTGAATTTTACTGCAGCTAAAGCTGATTTCGACTGAGCTATGACTTTTCTTTATTCTGAGAAATGTTTTTGCAACTTTGAAACGCAACTCAGCCCTCAAGTTGTTTAAAATCTGTGTTAAAGAATACTTAATCTCAGCAAACCAGGCAATGTTTACGGCACAACAGATGTGATTGAGGGAGAGGGGCTGGGGAGGAGAAGAACATGAAGGAATGCTAGAAAAACACAGGGATATATGAGTCAGAAAAGTGAAAAGAAAGTGGGATTTAAGGAAAAGGAACAAGAGAAGCATTGTCCTTTTCTGTGGGAAGTGGTTAGCAAATGGTAAGGGGTCTGGGTTGAGACACAGTTCGCAGGCTAAGCTAGAAATTATTTTTAGTTTGTTTTACTTTTACCCCAGATTGTTAATGATTTACAAGAAAATATTTAGCTTTATGAGAATATTTTTCATTTAACAAACAGTGTTCTGCATTAATGGCAATGGCGACCTTGAATAGAATGTTATGATGTATCTAATGTTAAATACAAACATAATAATTAATCAATTGCCTCACAAAACTCAAAACTCACACAATAAATGCAATGAATACAATGTTTTCATTAAAGTAGTCTATAAAGGCCTATCATTAAATTCCAGTATCAGATGATCCGTAGTGTATAGCCTTAATTTGTTGCATTGTACCAATAGGTTTATAACTACATTTTTACAGACAGAATTTAAGGAACTTATTAAAATGCTTAATCACAGTCTGACACACGCTCTAATGCACTGATTTGAATGAAAAGATTCATAAAGGTTTTGAAGCTTGGTGAAGAAGCATTTTGAACGTGATTGTCAGTCCGGTTCATGTCCGATTAGGCTCTTGGTTAAATGAGTCGCTTGTGAACTGCTGTCACCGGTTCACTATACTGTTGGCTCGAGAGCTGCGACTGGATCCCATTTACGATTAGCAATTAATTGCAAAAAAATTGTAGCTAAACCTCGCAAAGTCAAGCTACTACCTTTTGAATAGTGTCAAACACGTGATCAGCTGACTTGCGAGATTGGAGGCAAACTATTTTGATTCAATGTGGTGAACTGGTTCAACCGGTTCAATAAAAATAACCATATCAAAAACGGTGATAGAGTATATTTGACTTGTCATGCGTAATGATGATGCGGCTCAAGGAGGAACGAGGAAGCAGCAGGTTATAACTAGGGATGGCTGACGCGAAACCTGCGTTTCGACACAGTGTCGAGACCCCGAAGCGTAGATGTTTCGAAACACTGAATCGAAACTGTGATTCAAAACAACAATGTCACGTGATTTTGGCTAAACGAATCGTCTGCGCGTTTCACAAGTTTCGACAGGCGGTGCTCGCCGAGTCTGCGTTTGATTGACAGGGGCGGGAACAAACCACACGACAATCGCACTTCTGTCTCAACTCACACAAAGTTTAAAAGAGGAGTTAATGCACCTTCTCCTCGTGGGTTTTTGTGAGAGTGTTTATGATATAGTGACATTTATTGTGCGATTTGGTTAGTTATATTTAGGCTACATTTAAATTAAACATATTTACTGATAGACTACAGACAGTGACAGATAGATAGATAGATAGATAGATAGATAGATAGATAGATAGATAGATAGATAGATAGATAGATAGATAGATAGATAGATAGATAGATAGATAGATAGATAGATAGAGTGACACATTCATATAGGTTTAGTTAGATATTGACAGATAGCACAACAGTTAGACATATAGAATTTCATAAATAGATTCATATATATATATATATATATATATATATGTATATATATTCATAGATATATACATTTGTATGTAGATATATAGATTCAAATATTAATATATAGATTTATAGATATATATACTTTCATAAATATATAGATTTATATATATATAAATATATATAGAGAGAGAGAGAGAAAGAGAGAGAGAGAGAGAAAACTCGCCACATTAACACAAACACAACATTTTTATTTTTTTAATGGATTGTTGTCAAAGTTCCAGACAACATGTGCAATTGACCACTAGATGTCGCCGTGGAGACAGGTGTCAGTATGGAGTTTCGAAGCTCCGAAACAATACGGCACATTTGATTCAAGTGTTTCAGTGTTTCATGAAGCCTCGCTTTGCCCATCACTAGTTATAACTCAAAATCCACTTTTAATAATAATAAACGAAAACAAAATACTTTAAATACAAAACAAATAAACACACTTGTGCATAAACTGAACTTAAACAAACCACTGGAAACTTAGCAGCCCAGGAGACCAGAGACAAGACAGCATTAACATGACTTCATTACCAAGTGACCAACACAAGGGAAACGCAAGAGTGTTTTATACATAAGGGAATGACAAACACCTGGGTAGACTAACGATTAAGTGATCACACGACAGGTGCAGGGAGTGAAACAATGACCTTACAGACAGGAAGTGCACAGATGACACGACTGACAGGAAGTGTTCCCATGACCTCACCAACAGGAAGTGACAAAGAAGACACAGACAGACAGGAACAAGTGTTATATCATGACAATCATGACTTGTCATCTCAATATGGCAGTGATAACACCATGGACACCATAAACGCCACCTTTTCAGCCCCTGAACCAAAACAATGATCTTTTTCACGTCATGTCATAACTATGATAACAATATAGCAAGCCGTGACGTTCTACCCGGAGCTGTTCACATCCTCAGACTTGGATTTGTGCATTTCTATATCATCGCCTAAATGAGTTGCAGCGGTCAGGTAGTACAGTTATCAAACAATGCCCGTCTTACAAGCTGTAACAATGAGCTCTATGAGTTTGTGAATGCTTTTTACAAATTGAAATCAAGTGATTTCTGTAATGACGACATGGTGTGAACCCACCTTAATGCATTCAAAGCTACCTTGCTATTGCTATCCTCTCCGAAACTGAGTACCCTACCTTTAATGGACCACTACATATATATGGCCTGCAATTTAACTTGTGATTTAGGAGAAAATAAAAAGAAACATTTAAGTTTCTGTTTGCTACAGCTCACAAACTTTACACTCTCTCTTGCCTCATAAATCCCCTAAAATGACTATTGAAAGCTGAGTAACAGTGAATCAGTTCAGTGTTTGCCATGTCTCTGGTGTGTTTGTGTGTATGTGTCCACATGAGCGTGTGATCTTTTTGTTGAGCATATTCAGAGGGCAGTGAAGTGTGGTGGCCAGCCATTGGAAGGGGGCTGTTTAAAAGGTATCCATGGATACTGCCTTTCAAGGACACTTTTGAACAGCCGCATTGCAACAAATACAGTCGTGAGAATTTTTACATATACAGTACACTCACTCTTCTCTTATTTACCTATTTTATACTTATAAAACAAAATGTGGTACACAGTTATGATTCTCAAAATAAATGGACTGAATTCAGTCACTTCAAAGGTATGTGTGACAAAATAATGTTTATGAGCCCACTGGTTATAGACTTCTGAAGCTCTATGGGACGTCCCAATTCTCTGGATTGTTTTGTCCAATCCAGTAAAACAATGGCACAAGTGGGAGGAGCTAAAAGAGTGCAGGATTGCGCAGCTTTGAACTTGTTATGCACAAACACTTTATGCATATCTTGTTTTCTGCCATATACTACAGGTCAGTTTGGAATAACTACAATTGTTTTATGTTTTTTGAAATAGGTCTTTTGTGCTCTTAAGGCTTCATTTATTTTAGTCAAAAATGTCATAAGAACAGAAATATTGTAAAATATTACAATTTTAATATATTTAAAAATATAATGTATTCCTTTCATGGTAAAGTTTTAATTTCTGCAGTTATTACTCCAGTCTTGATCCTTCAGAAATAATTCTAATATTATGATTTGTTGCTTAAGAAACCTTTATTTTTAATTACATTTATTATTATTATTATTATTATTATTATACTAATAATATATTTTTATATTTATATATATATATAATTTTGGATATAAACATTTTTTTTTCCTTTTTTGCTGCTTTATATTTTTATATACCAATCAAATGTTTGGGGTATGTAAGATTAAAAAAGAAAAAATACTGCAGTAAAGGTATATTAAAATTATCAATAGTGACAGTATAGACAATTATAATGTTACAGAAGATTTCTATTAGAATTTTCCATTCATCAAAGAACAAAAATACACAACTGTTTTGATTGGTAGTTTACATGCATGAGAAAAAAGAAAAGAAACATTGTGGGTGCCTGTTTGTGTGTGCACATAGGAAAACCCGTTCGAGTTTGTGTGCATTCTTTCACTGTGTGTATGGCAGCGAGGGGGTGTTGATTTATGTGTGAGTTCTCTCATTGAGTTGAACAGAGCAATAAGAGGCTCTGGCCTCAGCAGCCCCTGATCTGAGCCCCATCTCTCCGCTCCATTTGCATTCACTGGCTAAAACTGGCTGGCAGGGCAACACTCTCAACTTTCTGTTCCAGGCTTTGAAGCGTTCCAAAGGTTTTTTATTGACTTGGAGTGGAGGGGACACAGAGAGAGAGAGAGAGAGAGAGAGAGAGGTGGGGAGTGGCGAGAGAAGAACAAGAAAAAGAAGACAAAGATAAAGTACAACTAAAACCTTAGACTTCCACAGGAAGAGGGGAACAGGTGGGCTAAGCCGAAATAAACGGTGGTTTGAAGCTGGAGGCAGGTGAGTGGGAAGCAGAGATTAAGATAAAGAGGGCTGGAGAGATAAGATGAACGAGTGGAAGGAAGAAAGTGAGGCTGAAGTTGTTGAGCACAGGTTGAGGGAGGGGTTGGTGTGTTTTCAAACATTTTATGAATCATTGCCTTCATGCATTATCCCCACACTGTGTCCTCTTTATTGCTCTGTGTTTCTGTGGTTGTTTATGTAATACAGTGAAAGTGCTTTATATTCATTGTGCATGTGGGTTTTCAAGAGGGAGCTGTTTGATTGTATTTTATTTCTTTATTGTTGACCAAAAATATTCTTTCTCTCCCCTCCTGGAGATATTGCTAGTTATTAGTCAAATGTAGCACTGGGAGCTCATATAGGTCTCGTATGATGATTTTATCAGTGCAAAGATGAAAATGGTGTTTTAAGTATGTTTTTGTGTTCTTGGTGCTCCTTCAAGGCCCTGCTGTCTCTAAATTATAAAAAAGAAATAAAAAAGCATTTTTCAAAAGCAGGTCACGGTGAGTGAAACTCCTTTGCAGTTGCAGTTCTGTTACTCTAAAGCCAGAGTTTTATACTCCATGTTTTTTCGCCTGTAATTAAGGAACATTTTATGAACATTTATTTAATTAAACAAAATTTTACAAGTAAATCTGAACAATCTGGCACTTTTAAAATTGGGGAGAATTATTAAATTGGGCCTGTGATTGTCATTAGTTGTTGTTGTTGTTCAAAATGACTAGGGAGGATAATTTTGCATAGAATTATTTTAATGATTTCAACATTACAAATATTGGTGTATTTATTTGTTAGGCCTATTTATTTATTTATTTATTTCCCATTACCTGTACTCATTATTGTTTGATAATTTCCTCCTGTGTCATTACCCACTTTACTTTGCCTTTATAATCCTGATTTATTCAGTCATTCATTACTAAGTCTTGTTAGTAAGTGTCATACTGCATATCTGAATACGCACACTATGGTTACCCGTGTTTTGGTTGTGACTTTTTTTTAACCTGGTTTCATGGTCTTGGACCTTGTTTTATGCTTGGACCTGTGTGTTTGACCCATTGCCGGTTTTATGGATTAGGATTCTGGATTACCCCAATAAACTACTGTATTCCTCAACATTGTGTCTTGGAGCAGTTTGTGACAGAAGATTTGGCCATTATGGATCCAGCAGTAAGTCTTCTCTACCTATGTCAGAGTGCTCGCTCGAGGACCACATTAAGGACTTTCTGGGCATTGCTATTTTCACTGACCTCCAAGACTTTGCTCCACAGAGCTTGGCCCTCCACGGTTTCAGCATGCCCAGTTCTGATGGTCGCTAACCCTGTGCTGTCAGCGCTTTCTAGACCAATGGTCTCGACACCAGAGCCACCTCACAACACTGATGTCATGCCAGAGCCTCTTCTCAACACTGCCACAATGCCAGAGTCTCCAGCCGTCATGGACACCACGCCAACATGAATCCAATCCAATATACATTGATGTTTAACGATTCATTTTTAATGCAGGTTTGCAAGGTTTTGTTGACCTTGAAATGCACTTAGAAAAGTAAAAAGTGTCATGTTGCCTTTGAAAGGCAATAGTGAGGAGGTAAGTTTAAGTGTCATTAATAGGATCACATGACAATCTGTCAGTAGAATGTAAGGCATGTGCCTCCTGTAAATGTTTGCACATTTTCTTTTTCTTCTCTCTCTCTCTCTCGCCTAGTTAACATGTGATTTATATGCATTGGGTCTCTAGGGGTCATGGATATCAGGATGCAACGAGACGAGCCATCAGCCCAGGAAGTGTTCAGCTATGCCCAGATGTCCACCCTGGAGCGAAACAATGGGGTAGGGACACTAAGTCGGCATCTGGAGCGAGAAAGGTTGGAGAGAGACAGCTACACAGTGGATGTCAGGGCGAGTGACCTGCAGCTGAATCAGCCTGGGCCATTACATCCCTGCTTTAGCTACAGAGTCTGGCTTTACAGCGTTGTTATAGGGGTGAGAGCTTTGGCTCAGCAGACTTCCACTCGTGTGGCTAAGAGACTTAATACACTGATTTTCTCAAATTCATCTGTTTCTGACCCCCAGAGTAGCTTGCTGATAGCGGCAGCTTTCTCTCTCTATATGGGTAATGTGTTTCCAGCTGCAATGGACTACCTGCGTTGTACTGCTGGATCTGTGAGTGACTCTTCTTAATCCTCATGGATTAAGCCACTGGTCGGTTTGAAATTTGATGTATGTTTTGCTTCTGGCTTGTAGAGTATTCCAGCTGCAGTGGTGAGCTTTGCTATTGCCAAGAACAGACAGGTTGCAGTAAGTGGATCTTTTTTCAGTAAATAATACAGAAAGAAATCAACTATTTTGCTCAGTGATGGAAAGACTCTAAATAAACTGGTTGTCCTACAAATTTAACTGTACTTTTCAGTAGCTCATCTGTAATCAAATTAATGTAGATTATTCAGTATAAAATATACTTTTTATGAGTATAAGGCTATCGTGACAAGGTTTTCTGTAGTATTATATTGTAGGTGAATGCAATATCTTCTCCCAGGGGTTGGAAGCACGCTCTGACGCTTCTTCCACCTCGGGAGAGGCACCGGTACAACAACTTCCCAGCTCAGAGGAGTTGAATGTTGTTAGCACCGAGGCTGGAGATGAAGACTTGCCACTTCATTCTCCAGTTTATGAGGAGCTGGTGGAGGCTGCGACTCGGAGTATTGCCAGACTTAATATCGTATGGGCAGCTGAGAAGTAAAACTAGACAAGTGCTTCCTGCCTTCATGGACACAACCTCCTGCCATTCTTTCCGACCTCCACACCGAGGTGTCAAGGTCTTTCCTGTAGCTCAATCAGTAGAGCATTGGTGTTAACAACGCCAAGGTCATGGGTTCGATCCCAGGGAACGCAAGACCTGATTCAATGTGTTCCTTGAATGCAATGGATAAAAGTGTCTGCCAAATGCATACATGTAAATGTAGACCAGACTCCTTAGTCTTATCCAGGCAGAGTAAGCTTTGCCCACCAAAGCCGACTGTCAAGTCCTTCAGGGGACGACTGTGGAGCGAGGTACCTTGTGAGCACCTCCTCGACTTTAGGCTTTGCACCATAACAGTGCTCTTTTGCCCCAAATAATAAAGCGCTCAAACAATGTACTACTGGCAACGAAGAGACATTTGTGCAATCAAAAAAAAGATAAAAGCTTTCTCATGGGTGCTCCACTAGCAGCTCTTGGCTTCTTTGGCTGTGCTGTAAACACAGTAATTGAGAGGTTTCACAAGGCCACCAAACGAGCGAGCCAAACCCCCCACTCCCCACCTGAGAGATGGGGGATCAGGTGGTGCTCTCGGCTGCAGCCTTCGAGGGGTAAGACAGATCTGAGAATATTCCTCATCATTAAGAATGCTGCAGGCAAGAGGTCGTGATGCCACATGCACTAGGCCTCTGAGTGCAGACCCCTCCAGGGGAAAGTGGTCAACACCTCAGTATACGGTGCCCGCTTCTCCTTGGTATCCACCTGGAAACATTTCCCCTATGGCAATCCGAGCTCAGTGAACTAGGAGTGTGGCTGCCTCTAAGGCTCTTCTGTCAGGAGCGACACTGTCAGATGTCTGTGATGCGGTAGACTGGTCTTCACCACACACAATCGACAGGTTCTACGAGATAGATCTGAATTCCACACCAGGGGCCTGAGTCTTAGTAGTGTGCTACGTTTCACTCGACAGGCACTCGGTTACGACTGTAACCTTGGTTCCCTGAAGAGGGAATGTGACACTGTGTCGCTCAGCCACACCTCCTGTTTACCTGTCAGTGACTTACTTCAACCACTTAATAGCTGCCGCTGCCTGTCTTTGGCATGCCTTTATAGTATCCTGGTTTATGACGTCACCCAAATGAGTTTTCATTTTTTTCCATGATCCTGAGTTAGAATTGCGGTAAAGGTTATGGTTGGTGTTCTTTCTAATTGTTAAAGTTAATTAAACATAGTTTTTTCATCAATCTGCGTCACACTTCTTTCTTGGGATTTAAACTACGTAGCAAGCTGTGACAAATACATAACATTATAATATTTATTACATTAATTCTACAAAGCAATATACAGCTCTGGAAAAAATTAAGAGACCACTGCAATGTTTTGTTATTTTTACCAGTTGTGGCTTTCAGCAAATAAATGCTCTCAATTACAATATTTATTTGGAATTTGGAAAAAAAGTTGTCAGTAGTTTATAGAATAAAACAAAAATGTAAAATTTACCCAAACACATACCTATAAATAGTAAAACAAGAGAAACTGATCATTTTGCAGTGGTCTCTTAATTTTTTCCAGAGCTGTATTATTTTGTCAAACACTGCACACAATTAATATGGCTATATTTCTTGCTGTATTCAAGTTTTTTAATACAGTGTGTCACCTATATTATGTTTACAGATCTCAGACTTTCAAATGGTCTATGTGTCCTCCTTTGCTGTGACAACCACGTGTCTGGTGTGGTTCGGATGTAAACTTGCCATTAGTCCCTCAGCCATCAATGTGAGAACTCTTTAGAAATAAGTTTCTTAAGTTTGGTAGAAATAAGTTTCTTAAGTTTACTTAATAAATAAACTGCATGTTTACACTTGTTTCAGTGCTCTGTGGTGTTCATGCAAAAATACATACAATTAAAACAATTGCTGCTCTCTGTCATCCTAAAGATTAACTTTAACCTGCTCCTGCTTATTGTGCTGGAAGTGCTCACGGCTAGTACTGTTATCCTATCTGCTCGCTCAGTGGAGGACTGCTGCTGTCATGGCAAGGTGTGTATAAATTGACTGAATGCAATATTAAAATTATCATTTTTCTTGTTTACATAACATGGAAAGGCTATGTATTCTTAGAGGACATTGAGAAAATTAATACTAACAATCTTAATTTTCTTTATATCTGACACTGTATGACTGTAAAACAAAAACTCTATAGGAAAATAGAAAAGCTACTCGTAGTTTTCTTCCAGAATATTGTCCATCCTAAACACGAAATAATGCAATGCATAATTTAAAATGTGAAAGTGACATGTGAAGGCCACGTATGGTAACCTATACTCAGAATTTGTCTTCAATAACATTTCATAGGGCAGTAAAAATTGTCATAATGGGAAATCCTTTTATGCTAAATCCCAGCCAGCTATTATCACCATACGATATGTCTATGACTCTAGCTTATGTGAATTTATTTATTGCGGTGTGATGTGCTCATGTCTCTGCCCTTTTTCTTTTCCTCATTGCTATCATCCATCTCTTTCCTCCAGCCAGTGTCTGATGGCCCTGGTGTTGTGACCCCAGCTTCGTTCCCCACTCGTCTTCTCAAGGCTTGTGCCGTGAGTTGCCTACTAAATGAGATTGAGTATGTGTATGTGTCCACTGTATATCAGCACAGAGTACACTGTAGATCGGCTGCTCTTTTTCTGGTGCAGGTAATTGAGATTATTGTTGGCATCGCCACTGTTTTCGGAGGAATTATTGCTCTCAATTTGGGTGCTCTCCTCCCAGAGCCATACCTTTCTGTCACTTTCTTCTGGATTCTTGTAGCTGTGAGTTCAGCTTATTATATAAAATATTGTCCCAATTCAATATAAATTGTTCCTGATGTATTTTTGTGTGTGATACCTCTGCAGTGTTTTCCCAGTGCCATTGCCAGCCATGTGGTTGCAGAATACCCCAGCAAGAGTCTGGTGAGTCACCATCAGGGTCTCTCCAGCAAAAATGCAATCTAATTGAATGTCCGTAAAGGAAATTTTCTGTTCTCAATCATTTAGCTGTCTGTATGTTGTCGTTTTGTCCCCCCTTCTTTAGAGCCCTTCTCTCTAGGGACTGTCTCTCTCCTTATTTTTTGTTTCTCTTTCTTTCCACTAATGTAGGTGGAGATGCTGATTGCTATAAGTAGTGTGACCTCACCACTGCTTTTCTCAGCTACTGGATTCTTGTCCAGCAGTGTGATTAATGTTTTTGAGATCTTTCTGCATGAAGTGGCATTAGTCAAGGTGAGTCATTTCTGTGCACCAAATCAAATTCGTTCAAGTTTGACAGCTTTTTTTTTACCCTTTTGACCTCTTAAAGTAATAGCTCACCCAAAAATGATCATTTACTCACTTTCATGATGGTATTGTTAAATAAAACCATTAAAACGTTTAATAAAGCTGAAATAAAATATTAAAATTAGATGACAAACTTGAAGACTTGGATTAGAATGTTGCCTTTACACCTGAAGTACAAACATTTCTAAACCTAAAACTGAAATAAAAATTAATTTGAGGGGAACCATAATTTTCTATATGTCTGTGTGCACATATCTGGCACACACAAAAACACAAATACATAAAATAAGCATGTTAACTTGGTCCATTCAGTGAAGATTCAATCATATTGACTTGTAAAATATTGAAAATCTTGCTCTCTTCTACAAAAGTTAAACCAGGTTGAATATCAATGACATTATCAAACACTATTATTTCTGACTTTTTTGTGACCAAGCAGTATTTTAATTGAGATGTGTTGTAGTAATTTGTTTTTCTATTTAGATTTTATTTTAGTTTAGGTTTGATCATTCTAATAATCAAATGTTTTAATATTATTAGTAATTTTATATTATTTAAAGCTATTTGTTCTTCGCCAAGAACATGCCTAATTTTTATTTATTCATATTTATTTCAGCTTACCGAAAACAATTGATAGTTTTAGATAGTAACAACACAGTTTAATCGGTTTAGAAAAAAAAATCACCTTCACACCGATTTTGAAGGTGGTTTGAAGCATATTAAATTTGTGAATGCATTTTGTTATTGCAGCAGACGTATGACATACTGCTGCTTGTCCTGATGGGACTGCTGATGGTGCAGGCTGTGCTAACATTAGCCACTGTAATAAAGTGTGCTTCCTACAAGAGCCAGCTCCGCACAGGAGGTACTGAATGGGACATGCTACACAAAAAGAACTGTGAGGTAAACATGCACTCTATACAATGACTGACAGCTCAATTTAAGTGTGCAGGAAATGTGTTGTATGTGACTTTTCAGATTATGTTAGCAAAAAGAAATGAATCAAGGAGAACTGTACTGTACAGTACCAAATGTAGCATGAAACACAATCACACTAGATGGCAGAGTTGTTCCACTCCTTTGATTACGTGAAAACACATGGAGGATGATTTATCTTTGGGGAACTTCTTTTCTATCATCTCACTCTTTTCTTACAGCAACAGACGTCAAATGGCACACTAAGGGATTTTGACAAAGAAAAGGCCTGGAAAGCAGTGGTGGTCCAAATGGCGCAATGACCAAAGAGACAGGGGACAGAAGGACAAACATAGAAAGAGAGTAAATGTACAAATACGGAAGATGAGAATGTCAGATCGAAGAGAAGCATCACTTTTTGGGGTATGAAGCTTAGAGTTCTGTCATAAGTCAGCTGATCTGTCATATTTAGGAGCCGTACACTACCATTCAAAGGTTTGGGGTTAATATTGGAAAGTTATGTTTTTTTTAAGGAAATTGATACTTTTATTAAGCAAAGATGCATTAATCTGAAAAACTTGTACATGGTTATATAAAAGTATATGATGTCTATTTCAAATACCTGCTGTTCTTTTGAACTTGTTTATCAAAGAATCCTGAAAAAAGTTTTATAGTTTCTACAAATATATTAAACACAAATGTTTTCAACATTGATGATGATTATGATAATAATAATAATAATATTTAGTGTTTCTTGAGCACCAAATCATCATAATAGGTTTGTTTCTGAAAGATAATGTGACAACAAAACTAGAGTAATGGCTGCTGAAAATTCTGCTTTATCACAGAAATAAATCATATTTTAAAATGCATTCAAATAGAAAAGTAATATCATAATTGTAACTTTTTATTTTTGTATTACATCAAATGCAACTTTGGTGAGCATGAACGACTTCCTTAAAAACATAAATTAATGAACGGTCCCAAACATTTAAAAAGTAGTGTATGTCTGTCTATGATATTAAAGTATCATTCAATAATAAACCAATAAGTTAAAATGTGGTGTGGACTTTGAAAGTCTATTGTAAAGATCCTTAAACTTGTGTCTCACAATCATGAATACCAGTTTGAAATCAGAATCCTATGTGATGAGTGAACAACTGAGCAAGTTAATATGCAAATAAATGGTGAATACTCTATGCATGTACAATCCATAGCACTTATAATGCATTATTTAGAAATCCCATATGTTGCATGTTGAAAGAGTACCTAATATATGATGCATTTAATAATTCTAACACATTTTAATGTACCATAGTGCTGTTCACTACCTTGCTGCGTGCAACCATTTTTACTTTGTTAGAATTTATTTTTGTATAAATATAAGCATTTATTGTAGATCAATAAAATTCTGACGACTGTTTGTGAAATATGAATCCTAATTATTTCAGTGATGTAACAGCTAAGAATGTTTGTTCATGTTTTATTGCAGTCTGAGTCTTAAATACAGCAAAATAGAGATCAAAATATGTCTGTACTAACACTGAACACGATTGTACACAGTCACCCCAAAAATGAAAATTCTTAATTTACTCACCCTATATGAGTTTCTTGTATGGTAAGTAAATTGACAATTTCCATTTTTGGTGGAACTATCCCTTTCATTTATTTGTAATTTATTTTTTAAAAGAGTACAGATGAACTTTGTCTTTAAGTTGTGAGCGGGGAAACTCCAGCACATGTGCAACTCGTGCTTGAGGGGCGCGTTTTAACAGGAAATGCTTGTACATTTAAAACAGCTCATTTACTTTACGTTGTATTCATTCAATATTCTCTCTGTTTTCTCTGTCTTGGGTAAAACCTGTTTTAAAGGCAACAGGTGGTCACACCAAATATTGATTTGATTTAGTTAGTAGAAGTTAATCTATTTAAACTAGTTAAAATCTATTTATGACATTGTTTTTGATAACATCCTTACTTTACAGCCTTTTTACACAAGTGCCTAAAACTTTTCACAGTACTGTAGCTTTGCAGGAAGATTTCTTAAAATGTCTTGGAGTTGCCACAGTTCTTCACAGATTTAGTCTATCTCAGCCTTTTCTGTTTCTTCATGTAATCCCAGATGGACTTGATGATGGTGAGATCGGCTGGAGCGCCGGCTGTTCTCAGACTCCTTGTGCATACAAAAGTCTCACTGGATTATTACCATTAATGGCAAAATGAGTGTTTGGAAATGTAAACTGATATTTCCTACTGACACACTACAGCAAAATATAGAAATAACTGGCTTAAACCCTTTTTGGAGGGTGAAAATACTACTACTAAATATAACCAGTTACCTACATGACAGAAGTAGATTATACAAGAAATGTTGGTTATATTACATATTATAGGACTATTACATACTAATATATTTTAAATATCTATGGTTTCTGTCGTCTTTTGGTTAACCCAATTTGATTGTCTTTCCACACACACCGTCTGCTATCGATATAGTCTCGTGTAAAGCAAAACAAACGATGGCCATGTTAATAGAAAGGTCTGTGAGAAGATGATCGTGTAAACTGGAGAAGTGTGTGTGAGGTTTGTCTGGGAGGATGAGAGGGATGGCGAGAGGCGGAACAAACCGGCGTGTGTGCCCGGATACACGCTGAAACGGTTCGCCCGCACTGCAGATTAACTCTATAGACGCCGGGGACGCTCTGCAATAAAGCACAACTCACTGAATCCGCGTCCATTATTTTGTTTTTTTGAGATTCGGTGTTCGTTGCAAAGAAATCTGTCCTGATGTTGATGTGAGTATGGGATTCGGGCTCTGCCTGTTCCTCAATATAGTCGAGTAATCTGACAGGTATGTGACATCATGAGGATGAGAGTCAATGCAGCTTAGTCTTCCCTGTCTCTCTTTCACTATCATGTATCATGTATTTTATTATTTCTATGTCTTAAGCCGTTATATGTGTTTCTAAGCAGTGATGATGCCGGGTAGCCTGATGATGCGGTGATGGACAGCTCCTCGACTGAGCGTAAGTGTTTGCACCGCATGACCTTTATTGCTCCTAAATATTGTCAGAATGTCGATATGTCGGGCAGTGTCGTTACAGCATAGTCGATAAAACTAGATCAGTCTATATCTATTTTAAAACATAGCATACCTACTACTTACTTCATGCTGTTGCTTTAAGTTTTCATGACGCATTCCTAATCACTATCAACTAAACTTCGAGTTTTATCAAACCTGCTGTGAAAATGAGTTTTCGTTTTTTTTGGTGTCCATAACTAGGCCGAAGTAACATAGCTACAAGAGAGGATACTGAACACTTCTACCATTCATCTCATGGAAATATATACATAATTTAATCCTGCATTTAAGACAAACTCTTATTTATTTTGCGGGATGAATATTTATATATATTTTTTAAACATTTCTGCAAATGTAGACATTTGTATTTATGTTTTGCCTTTATTATATATTAATAAATGTCTATATTAATACAATTATTTATTTGCATGAATAAATCACAACCACATCAGCTCTTTATGTCAGGAGAATTGCACTCCTCACTATGCCAAAGCTCTGACCATTAAAACAATTAACATAAAACATGTCAAAACTAATTGACTTCACCCCAAAAAAAAAATAATAATAATAATATTTAAGTTAACTTATAAACTTGGAGTTCCTGCTGTTTTTTTTCTCTCTTTCGACTTGTTAAAAAAATGGTTCCTTATTGATTTCTTGAGCACAAAGCGAGATATATTGATTTCAAAATGTGTGACAGCTATTTTCTTGTCTGTGTTTTTATACCGTGGGCAAAGACACTGCAACATATCAAGCTTCCATCTGTAGTTCGGAAGTGTGCAGTAAAACTTTCCATTGAGTTTAAGCCCAACATGTTTGTGCTCTAATCTGTATTGTTTTGAATGATTAAGCCTTTAGTAGGGATGTCGTCGTATCTTTTTGTCCTTGCCACTAGAACATGCTCTCAAAGGACTCTGCAGAGAGGCACAGTCCGTTAGTTACTGAATTAAAGGAATATGCACTTTCATGGAGTCTTAGTGTGCGGAAACAAATGCAATCAACCATCAAGAACATAAATTTTAAATCTTTATTTTATTTTTAATTATGGTTTAGTAACCTTATTTATTCTTATTAAAGGAATAGTTTACCCAAAAATTAAAACATGATCATCGCTTACTCACCCTCAAGTTGTTCCAAACCTGTACAAGTTTCTTTCTTCTGTTGAACACAAACAATATTTTTAAAGAATTTTAGTAACAGTTGACGGTGGCCATTGACTTCAATAGTATTTCTTGAAAGTCAATGGCCACCGTCAACTGTCTGATTACTAATAGTCTTTAAGATATATTTTGTGTTCAAAAGAAGAAACCCATTCAGGTTTGGAGCAACACAAGGGTGAGTAAATATATTTTTGGGTGAACTATTCCTTTAATCTGTATCTGTTAACTCAGATTCTGAATGAACTCTCTTGTTCATCTACAGGTTTGTGCAGAACGGAATAGATAGGATGACAAATTCACCCCAGCTGTCAATATATGCGACAACTACATATCAGCTGATCTCTTCAATCTACCTCTGACAAGATCAGCCATCAATAACTCATCAACTCAGGCTCTTCACAAAGCTTCCTTTGTGACTCTTAGAAGATCCACTTTCATCCTTCAAGTCAATACCTCTTATATATAACTCATTATATTGTTGCAGGGAAAAACCCTCAGCCAATCCATTGGCTGACGGGTTAGGAGGAGGAGGAACTTCAAGTCCCATCAGGAGTGTTGTGAATTTAGAGGCGAGCAGGCTGCTGGGACCGAATGCAGAACATCTTCGAGCAGAACTTAGACATGGCCACGGCTCTGCTTGCGGGTGAGAAGCTGAAGGAGTTGATCCTGCCAGGTTCCACACAGGATGAGAAAGGCGGGGTACTCGCAGGTCTCATGGTGCAACTCAAACTAGAGTTGCCCTTTGACCGAGTCGTCACCATAGGAACTGTCATCATCCCTATACTGCTGGTCACATTAGTTTTCACACGGAACTTTGCAGGTTAGTCGTGTTACACATTATTTGGACTAACACATCTGGGACCTCATGTACTAAGACTTGCGTTGAATTCGTACTAAAACATTATGTACGGACAAAACTGTGAATGTGCGAACGCACAAAAAAATCCAGATGTATCAATCTCTGAGTACGAAGGATCCCGTGCATATTCTCTTTGTACATCCCGATTAACGTAAAATTGAGCGCACATGCATGAGCACAAAACCCCACCCAGTCTCCTCCCTTAATTAAACTGATTTAAATATGGTAATATGGTAGGAGTCCACTTGGGCAAAAGAAAGCAGTAAGAAAATGGATAAAGCAAGCGGCACGAAAACAAAACTTTACAGAAAGTGAAATGGAGGTGTTACTATCAGAGGTAGAAATTAGAAGAAAAATATTATTTGGAACTTTGTCCTACGGAATTAATAACAAAAGGAAAAAAATATGAGTGGGGGAGTTTTGGCCGATGCCGTCATTGCGGTTGGATCTGAAAGTCGCACTGTAAATGATCTTAAAAAGAAATGGTCTGATAATTGTCTTTAGTGGATAACCGCAGTCTCCTGAAGGATTGTTGTATAATTAAATGCAAATAAATAAAAATAAAAAGTACTATTAGATAGAACCATAACTTTAAATGCATCACTCACCAAGAAGCCACCCATCGCGCACCCTGCCAGCTCATCCCTCATCCCAACCGTGCTGTTTGTAAGGATGTATGAATCATGGGTTGACCCAGGCCACCTTGCCACAATATTTGTTAGATATTATATCACATATAATCTGCACATTTATTGAATGGAAATGTTTCCGATTCACATATGCAAATTAATCTTCAGATGGTGCCTTATATGTGTGTGCAGTCGATTGCTCCGTTTACATTAGGGAAACTGGCTATCGCTGCAAATTGCATTTTAATGTTTGGCTGGTCATTTGCATCATATGGGAACCATCATATGGGAACAGCTGGCATTGCGCGGCTCAAAGACGACTCGCTTATTTCTGAGCGGTCAGCCAGTTCCCTTTGGACAGAATCAGTTGCCAGGGGGGGCGCGCGTGACCCTGGGGTACATGCTTTCCTTGTTTTTGCCAGGTAGTAAGTTTTCTTGCACTGAACAAGAGCAGCAAATATGAAGTTCAGATAACCATCCCCTCATCCTTTGACGTGTATGATCACACCGGTTCATATGAGTCACGTGATCAACCGCTCAATTCACATGTGTTTTCACGCGGTATCTGGCACTGATCCAAAAAAAGACGCGCTCAGAGCTTGTCATTTATCACAACAATTCAGTGTTTTCAACCACATAAGGTTTCTTTTAGGTTTCAACAAGTTGGTGGCTATTTTGAATAAAAAAGAAAAATCGAAGTAAATGTGATCTATTATACAGCGCTTTTTGGGACTGCGGTATGTCACGTGACAAGCATGACGCGTTGCCATGGAAACAATGAGGCTAAAGTTCCAAAATGGGGGGAGGGGGGCGCGCAAAATTTTTACCTCTTACTAGGGGGGCGTGACAGAAAATAATTGAGAAGCACTGGACTAAGGGTTGTGTCAATTTGCACATGCTTTTATATGTTCTTACTTAATTGCATAATTTATAGAATATTCCCATAAGGCTTGTGTGACAATATATAATTATAAATTGCAAATTAATAGCAATGCTTCCCACAGACTTGTAGAACAATTCGTTGTGTAATGTTTGCAGCTTCACTTCATTACCTGTAGGAGTCGCCAATGGACAAAACAATGAGAAATGTACTTACGCCAGACATGAACTTGGCGTGGAGAAACGCACATTGTCACGTTAATTTCACTGTTAGTACATCCGACCGTGAGCGTGAAAGCTAGCGAACGCACTGTTTTTGTGCGTAAGCAGTGTTGATACATGAGGCCCCTGATAAACACTTTATAATTGACAGCGCCAAAGTGTTTTGAAAGCCATTCGTTTCCAGTAAGAGTTGGTGATTCCTGAAGACATGAGCAACAGCAGAGCTCAGCTTTATGCAAGTGAGCAGCGAAACTATGATGGTAGCCTAAAATCTGAGCAAATTATTCAAATTATTCTTTCTGATACACTTATAGGCATTTATTTGTCCTTAATAGTTGATGTGCTTCTTTTCCATTAAAATATTTATGCACCTAATTTGAGTGAACATAATGGCAAAATCTTGGTGTTTTCTTCCAGTATTTTTTTCAGCAAAATCCTAAAAAGTCATAAAAATATGTGGAAGGACACATGCTTAGAGTAAATGCCCTTCATACATATGAATAACATTTTGGATTTAGACTTGAAATGCACTGATGACAGTGCCAGATTTTTAAATTTAAGAAGTTAAAGTTGACCCATTAACAGCTCTATATGACTTTCTATTTTTCTGTTGTCCTCTAGCATCCAGCAGAGGAGTGGTTAAAAGATTTTTTCTAGAGAGATTGTGGGGTGATTAAGTAGGAAGAGAGAGAGAGAGAGATAAAGGGGTTGTGGTGGTAGGAGGGGGTTTACTCTAAACGCTGAGTCAGTCTTACTGCATAGCAGCACCAACTGGCTGTGACTGAACATTGAGAACCCTGCTGGGCAGAAACATGCAGTATACTATAGATTTCAATAACTGTTGGAGATATACAAATATTTGCACTTCGGAAAGTTGTAATTGGAACTCCTGTGAGACTGCAGCTAAATTGCCTTTTTAAATCATTTGAGGGCTAAAACATTACAGTATTTTTAATAGGAACACTTATTATATCAGGGAAGAGGATTAGTGAAGGTCAAACCCTTATTGTTGCATTGGCTGATTCTGTTATAGGATAAAATGCAAGGACAAGCCTGTAAGTATAGTAGAGCGTTTAAAGTAGAGCCTTTAAACATAAAGAGTTTATTTCCATCTAGACGCACCAAATATAACATACTTGCTTTCTGAAACTAGCTTATTGACCATATTATCTTGCTCAACTTATTATTGATTCTGCGCAGGAGTGTAATTTACCAAGATTAGGTATCCATAGGAGTTACAGCAGCTGTGAAATTATTACCTCAATCTTTGTCCAGCTGGCACAGACAAATGTAGCATTTGTTTTGATCACTGATTCATCATTAGATTGGTCTGTTCTGCCTTACGCTATGAATAAACCCATTTCACCTAATAGAAACCTGATGATAGCTCAGCTACTAGAAAGTTGTCAGTTGTGATATACAGTGTTAATTTTTTTTACAATGATTTAGTCAGTTTCTCTCTTTTTATATAAATTTAATCATAGTCCTTAAAAATATCGTAGTCCTTAATGTGAATAATTTTTAATCAGACTAAAATGGCAGCTAAGTTTAGTTTACGAAAATAACATTTGAGTTGATGAAATAAAAAGGCTTTGTTAACGAACATTTTCATCTGCAGTAATGCCAACAGTAAAGGCGAAATTAGCATGTCTCATTTTCATTTACTTTAAGTTTTTCATCTAATATTTTTTTTAATATCAACTATTTCAGTTAACAAAAATGTTTTTGACAGTGGAGTTGGGTTATGTCGACGGCCTCGGGGGTTGCAAAAAGGCGTCGAGATAACCGTTTAGCGAGATAACCAACAGCCAATATGGCGATTTGTTTGATGAAGCGATCAGCATGCTATTAAAATGTACATACACTGTATATGTTTGCTAACAACAAAAGGCATATGTGCAGCAACTAACAGCAGAGATTTACCAGTATACAATAAAAACACCTTCCATTCTCCATACAAACCTTTAATTATATTCTCCAACATTGCAAACACAATGATCGCTCACAGCGTAAACAGTCATAACATATTTGTGAGGTCATCACGCTGTACTAGATTGCATACTTTCTTGCGTTCTGCCTGTCTAATGTGCTTTCTCAACAAATTCAGCTTCATCCCGTCTTTTAATAACCGTGTTCCCGCAGCAGCGCTGAGCAGAGCGCACTTCAGAACAAAAGCGGGATCTGTTTGTGTGTGTGTGTGTGTGTGTTCGTTCATCTAAGCCTCAAACTCATTGGTCGTTACCGCTCGTTACTGATCAATGTCAAAATATTTGAGAAAATCAATCAAATCAGAGAAGGCGGGCTTTATGTGCACACAGAAGCGGATGAGGCTTTGGGATGGGGGTGGACCCACGGCAGCTCTGGTAAGAACGTGAATGTGCTTTCACTTTAGTGAGTGCTGCGCGGCGCTGTGAGTAAAGCGTCACTGACAGAGCGACCAGGACCGCGATCCACGTGTAACGCAAACTCAGCGCATGTGCAGTGAACTAGGTACGCTAATGACTCACGAGATAACCATGAGAAGTGACACCTTTGTCCCTCTTTTTTTGCTCGAGATAATAGTGTTTGGCGACATTAAGGAATCAACATTAAAGAATCGAAAATACTAAGACAAATAGGGAGTTTAGCGGTTCCACTTCAAAACGTCGACATAATAGTATTGGCGAGTTAACCGTGACTCGAGATAAGTGAACTCCACTGTATTTAATATTGGTTAACGATAATAATTCTTGAATTGTGTACACACCAACGGATGATAATAATATAAATTATATTATATTTATGTAAAATTTAGTTTGTTATCATTCTTGATTTGAACAGGCCTTAACACTGGTGGTATCCATTTAATCGCTATGCAAAAATCCTGATTATTTTGTGAAGTGGTATTCTAATGATTTTCTATCTCCTTCTCTTTTAGAGGAATCTATATATTGCTACACCCCACACAACTTCACTCGAGACCAGGCTCTGTATGCCAGAGGTTACTGCTGGACAGAGCTTCGTGATGCTGTTCCTGGTGTCGATCCCGAATTTCGGCCCTCCCTGTTCGAGCACAAGTTTCTGCCCTACGCTCTGCTGGCCTTCGCAGGGATCATGTACATTCCTGCTCTTGGATGGGAGTTCTTAGCCTCCACTCGCCTCACCTCTGAGCTCAACTTCCTCCTTCAAGAGATTGACAACTGTTACCACAGGGCTGCCGAGGGCAGAGCACCTAAGATTGAAAAGCAGATCCAGTCCAAAGGTCCAGGGATTACAGAACGTGAGCGAAGGGAGATCATTGAGAATGCAGAGAAGGAGAAGAGCCCAGAGCAGAACCTGTTTGAAAAGTATCTTGAGCGCAGAGGGCAGAGTAACTTTCTGGCTAAGCTGTACCTGGGGCGACATTTAGCCATCATCTGCCTCAGCTCATTACCCATAACGTATTTGAGCACCTACTATGCCCGTCAGAGACAAAACGAGTTCACTTGTGCACTTGGCGAGCCGCCAGACACCAGCAGCATCCCTGAACTGCGACTGAATGTCAACTGCAAGCTACCAGCCGTGCAGCTCCAGCGCATCATGGCCGCTGTGGACATCGCTTTGTTATGTACTATGAACCTCATTATCCTTTTGAACTTGCTGCATTTGTTTGTAGTACGCAAGTCCAATTTCGTTTTCGACAAGCTGCACAAAGTTGGCATTAAAACACGTCGGCGCTGGCAGAAGTCACAGTTTTGCGACATTAACATTCTGGCCATGTTCTGTAATGAGAACAGAGACCACATTAAGTCTCTCAACAGACTAGACTTTATCACAAACGAGAGTGACCTCATGTATGATAATGTGGTGCGGCAGCTGCTGGCAGCTTTGGCTCAATCCAACCACGATGCCACTCCGACTATGAGAGACTCTGGTATCCAGACTATCGACCCCAGTATGGACCCCTCAGTGCCTTGTGTGGGAGAGCTGGGAGGAGAGCCCTCAGTAATCAAAAGACCCCGCAAGAAGATCAAGTGGATCCCCTCATCTAACCCTTTGCCACAGTCTTTTAAAGTAAGACTTGGCTTGAGTTTCTCATTCATATTTGGCGAATGAGTACAGTATCTTACTTGTAGTATTCAAAGTCAAGTCAAAGTCAGCTTTATTGTCAATTCTGCAATATATACAGCACATACATACAGAGAATTGAAATTCTGTAACTCTCAGACCCAAGGTGCAACCAGGTTACATTAACAGTAACAACAGCAACAAAATATATATATATATATATATATCAACAACACCAAAAAAAAAATATATATAAAAATAAATAAATAATAATAGATAAAATAAAATAGATTAAGGAAATAAAGAGATAAAGTCGCGATGGTAAAGACAGTGCAAACAATAGTAAGGGGGGGGGGGGGGGTTCAGAGATCAGGTGCATGGGGCAAAAGAGAGGAAAAGTATAGTATTGTTGGAAAAGTAAAGTAAAGTATTGTTCTTCTATTAGTGAAATGTACCTTATATTTCTTTGTTTTTATACAGGAACCCTTGACTCTAACCAGACTGGATAATAGTATAAAGGCAGATAAACCTAAACCAGTCCGAAGGAAGAATGTACCAGATAGCATTATGGCTCCACTTCTGGACAGCAAGAGCACACAACATCCTCCTACAAGCATAAGTAATGCCAAAGTAAAGTTGTTTTAGCTAATGTGGTCAAAATTGTCCTCTGATCATGTTTCTCATTTTATTTTCAGCTACAGAAACATATAATATAGAGAAGAAACACTCTCTTAACCTCACATTGGATGTTCATCCCTATATGCTAACCATCCAGAAAACGAAAGCAGAGACGGTCAACCCCGAGCCCCCCCCTGTTGAGCACTCTCTCAGTAATGTGTATATTGAGGGTCCGCATACAGTTGTCCACGTCTCCTCCTCTCTTACTGGTATGCTTGAATTGTCTCTACAGATGCACAGTATGTCAGTATCAAATCTAGCATTGCTACCGTCACACTGGTTCCCTTGATAAAAAGCTGATAGGAATTTTCCATTAGTTTTTGGATTAATGCAGTAAAAAAGATTTGTGACCAACACAAGTTTACAATTATTATATGTGCACATCAAGGTAATCGTCACAAATGAACAAAAATTTTATCAATTAAAGTAAAAAGTTCAAATTAGACAATGAACTAGCCATGTGGCGATCACATGACTTCAATGTCAAAACCGCTATACTCTTTATTTAAAAAAACATTTTCTCTAGAAATTGATTTAAAGTGGTTTGCAAGAGCACAATAGAACACAAGGCTGTAAAAGCAGTCTATTGAGTAGTGAGACATTTAATGTCCCTGACAACTTCTGTAGTTCCATTTAGCCACGTGTTAGCAAATGCCTTTTCCAACATGTGTAAAAGCTTAGAAAGCATTAATTGCAGGCATTCAGAAAAACCTACTGATGTAGCACTATAAAACCAGAAGTTTAAAAATCTTTTTAGGTTAGGACTGCAAAATTGCGCGTGCAATATAATGTCCTTGTATTAAAAAAAAAGAAGCATTTTCTATTTTTAGGCAAGGCAAGGCAAGGCAAGTTTATTTGTATAGCACATTTCATACACAATGGTAATTCAAAGTGCTTTACATAAAGAAGAATGATAAAAATAAAACATTAAAAATGATTAAAAGAATAAAAAGATAATA
Organism: Rhodeus uyekii; assembly: GCA_037043235.1. Taxonomy (NCBI): domain Eukaryota; kingdom Metazoa; phylum Chordata; class Actinopteri; order Cypriniformes; family Acheilognathidae; genus Rhodeus; species Rhodeus uyekii. The sequence continues at coordinate 2,281,055 of JAWRVZ010000003.1, forward strand.
CGTATAAAATAAAATGCAAACAGTTCGGACATAGCACAGTGCTCAATCTGCAAATGCATAGGTAAAAAGATGTGTTTTGAGTCTTGATTTGAATGTGGCTACTGTTGGAGCACACCTGATCTCTTCTGGAAGCTGGTTCCAGCTGCGGCTGGCGTAACAGCTAAAAGCAGACTCTCCTTGCTTTGAGTGAACCCTGGGTATTACTAAGTGACTTGATCCTGATGATCTTAGTGATCTGTTAGGTTTATATTCTATGAGCATATCTGCAATGTATTGAGGTCCTAGGCCATTGAGTGATTTATAAACAAGTAACAGTACTTTAAAATTAATTCTAAATTTAACTGGAAGCCAGTGCAAGGACCTAAGGACTGGTGTGATGTGTTCATATTTTCTGGTTCTGCTCAGAATCCTGGCAGCAGCGTTCTGTACGAGCTGCAGCTGTCTTATGGTCTTTTTGGGAAGGCCGGTGAGGAGCCCATTACAATAATCCACCCTGCTGGTGATGAAAGCATGAACAAGTTTCTCTAAGTCTTGATTGGAGACAAAGCATCCAATTCTTGCAATATTTTTGAGATGATAATATGCTGATTTAGTTATTGTTTTTACTTGGCTACTGAAACTCAGGTCTGACTCCAAAATCACACCAAGATTCCTGACCTGATTTTTAGTTGTTTGACCCCTAGAGTGAAGGTATGCGTTCACTTTGAGAACTTCATCTTTGTTTCCAAATGCAATGACTTCAGTTTTGTCTTTGTTTAACTGAAGGAAGTTTAGGCACATCCAGTTTTTAATTTCATCAATGCATTGACACAGGGAGTCAATGGGGCTGTAATCATTAGGTGATAACGCGAGGTAAATCTGGGTGTCATCTGCATAGCTGTGATATGCAATTTGGTTCTTTCTCATTATTTGGCTCAGTGGCAGCATATATAAGTTGAACAGGAGGGGTGCAAGTATTGAACCTTGAGGGACTCCGCATGTCATGGATGTCCACTCAGACTTATGGTCACCGATACTCACATAATAACCTCTCCCTTCTAAGTATGACCTGAACCATTTAAGAACCATCTCAGAAAGCCCAACCCAGTTTTCCAGCCTGTCAAGGAGAATGTTGTGATCTATGGTGTCAAACGCAGCACTGAGGTCGAGTAATTTTTTACATTATTTAACTCACCTAACCGTCTTCTCTCTGTTAATTTACCAATGCCTACATGTACATTGTACATTTAATTTTGTTTTTGTTTTTTACAAAATAATATATTGTTTTAGTATCAAACATAAAACTTGTATAATATTATGTTGATATTACCGATAAATCTATATCACCTTTTTGACCTCTTAGAGAAGAAAGAGTCTCCGCCACTGTCCACCACCACTGCCTTCTCTACAGCCACTCTCTCCACAACATCGTATATGAATGGTGGAACGACCAGCGTGCCGCCTCCAGACTCACCAAAGGTCAAGGATCCTGTCAACCAAGGGGCAGAGCCTGAGAGCCAGCCCAGACCTTTTAGTCGAAACCACTCGCATCCGCTGCTGAGCATCCATCACACCTTATATGAAGAGGATGAGGAGGAGCAAAACAGAAGGGACAGACTAGCCAGACCAGGCGAGTTGATTGCTGCTGGAGAGTGTTGAAGGAATTGTATACATCCCTGCACACACACAAAATCTCTAGAATATGGACTGAAGCACAAAGGAACATGCTGTTTTTTGGGGTTTGTTAATGGCTTTGCTATTATGAGTGAATCTCAAGATTATCAGATAAGATATTTTCAGAAAAGAATGTTATGAAACACTGGAGCAGGCAGTATTTCACATATTTTATACTTTTAAAGGTGCACTTATGTTTGCTTCTATTGAACTGACAGATATGAAAGTGTTTGCAGGATGAATACAGGAGCTTTCCGTTAGTTGTGTCACTATAGAAATGCCCTATTCATAATCTGACCTGATTCATTTATTTTGCAAGCAAACGGGATAATAATAAATCTGAAGTGAAATTTTGGGATGGTCAAGTGATCTTAATGTCAACCACCATAACACTCTATAATATATATATATTAAAAAAAAAATTTGACCACTTATGTATCTCATGTGAGTGTTTATCACTTTAAATATTAACAAACACTATTAATTTGTGTAAAAAAGTGCACCTTTAAACATAATCTCCCATCCTTACATCCACATTCTTGGAAGTGTGTGTAGTTTGAGGGAAAATAAAATTGCCCATGACCTTGGTGCTCACCATATGGGTAAATCAATTCCTTATGACATTCCAAATGAGGGCAAAGGCACAACAGAATTTTGCACAAAACATTTTGTTCCTGTTTAATGTCAATGTCAATGTCAACATAGTTTTGTGTTTATCTGTATACACAATCTGCATCTCCGTTTCATTTAGATGTCTTGAGGTATCCAACACAATACATGTGTTCTTAAAATATGCAACCTCATTTCTTATTGTTGCAATAATATGCACATTTGGAATGTATATACTAAACTGTACAGGAAAAAAAGTTCTTAGAAAGAAAGAACAAAAAAAGACTGTCACATGGCATTCATTCACACACCTCTGGTGCCCTTATTCAATGAGACTATGTCACTTTGGGTCTCTGGGCCAAGTGCTCAAAGACATTCAACTGCGGATTGCCCGAAGAAATATGGATCCTTATACCAGCTTTTTTGAACAGGCAGAGTTGTGACAAACAGATTTCAACAGCTGGACATTTTCAAGCTAAAGAGGATTCATAAAACATGATTTTGATACCTAAATCACAATGAACCACAACTCGTGTAAGTGACATGCCACCTTTGTAAACCCTGCTTAAAACCTTTGATATTCACTGATGCACCTTTTAGTGAAGTTGAACAAATGCCCTCCCAAAACACATTTATGATTGCGAGTGAAGCTCACGCACAGTAATTCACAACAATTAAAATCCATGAGCACCTCTAACAAGGCATGAGATTGATATTAGGGATAGCTGCAGCTTACTGGTTTTCTAGCACATATCATGGTCAAAGTGCAATATTTTAATGTGATACAGGGAACACAGACCATGAATGACCATACCATCAGAGGGAAAGGAAACACACCTGATTTTCCAGGTTTGAATGTTTAGATCTGAATATAATTTAATGGTATTATGGGTGCTAAACTCAAACTTGAAAATCTTAATGGTATTCAGTCTTTGAGCGAATATGTTCAAATGAGGTTAGACAAGGTATGTGTAAAAAAGAAGAAAAAAGTTCATGGCCATGTCACTTTGCTTGTTGTTTTGTCTATTTTTGTGTCATTAATGGCAAATGTTTAAATTTTATATATGTATATTTATTGAACTGCAGCATTTCAACCAAATAACCTGCTTAGAGAAATAAATTAATCTATGCTAAAAAAGGAAAAAGATGTTAGATTACCTCATGGGTTGTAGACTGCATGTTCAATTGTTAAATTCATGTTACATGATGTACATGGGAGGAACAATACTTGAATTTGAATCATAATCTCACCTGGTCTGTCTTGCACAGGTCTTTATTTTTTTAGTCTTTCTCTGTATATTTAATGAGATATCTATTATACATGAACCTCAGAAAGAGGTGTATAAAATTCACAATGTTGTAAGATGCTGTAAGCAAATATATATATATATATATATAATTATTTTATGCAATTCATAAAATGCTTACAAACTCTGAACCGTGTCACAAGAAGTCCCACCAGTCTGTATCTGTTACAGTACCGCATAAATTGTTAACAGCATCCCATGCTTTTTAGCCAATCAGAAACACCCTATGGCTGTGAATAATGTTTAGTGTTAGGGCTTGCTGATATCGGGTGTCTGATCTTTGTATCTCACTTAAAGGAGTACAGTACTTCACTCAATAAACTGTCACATAATTTACTCGCCTTCAAGCCATCCAAGGTGTATATAGTTTTCTTCTTTCATTCTAACACAATCAGAGTTATATATTAAATAATATACTGGCTCTTCCACCGTTTGTTTTTGAAGTTCCAAAAAATGCATCCATCCATCATAAAAGTAATCCGTACGCCTCCAGTGGGTTAATAAATGATGAGCTCACTTGGCTCGGTGAGAAGTTTTGTTTCGCTATGCAAACAACTCTGAGCGCTTTGGATTATTCTATGGGCTGGATTTAACAGTTGTGTTTTTTGGGGGATCTGATTTTTGCCTCTTCCCCTGATTTGAATTATTTAGCCTGTTTGCCTGTGTACTGACCCATGCCTGTTTTCACATTTGCTTTGACGGATTCCCTTGAATTGATTTCTTGTGCCTGGACCCAGTTTATCCTTTCTGCAGTGTGTGATTGGAGCAGTTTCAGTTTGTGTTGTGCTGTGTTCCCAGCAGCATGCTGCTTCACCATTCTCCTGCATGTAATTCTTATCTCTGAACTGCACATAGAGACTATTTCTCAATCCTCCTCATCACAAATCTTTGCCCACCATGGATCCAGCAGTGATTCTCAAACTACAAATGGATGCATCCTCCCAAGCGTCCATGCTCTCTTCACATCATCAACAATTGTGCAAACCTCACTATTGTGCAAGCCTCAGTGCATCTGCCTCACTTCCCTTTTGCTTTAAACCTAGTCTCTCGCTACAGACAAGTTTGATGGCACTCCAGCATGCTGCAATGGATTCCTATAACAGTGAGAGGTACTTCTCGGTTAACAGCCACGCGTTTATTCCACTGATGAAGCCAAGATAGCATTTATGCTCTCTACACTCAAGGGTCGAACACTTGAATAGGACAACCCCTTTGGCAAAGAGGTACAGGTATTGGTTCATATAACTTTTGTTGCAATTTCAGGAGGTATTGAAACGCCAAAAGAGAGAAAGGGTGCTGCGGAAGAACTGTTAAGAGACTGAGGAGGAGCTGTGGCAGTAGCTTCTGCCCCTGGATAAGTTGTAGCAGTCACTGGTCGAATGAGCCTTGTCCCAGTCACCTTGGGAGGAGCTGTAGTGGTGCAGCCCAGACACACAAGATGACTGTAGCCATCACAGACAATGCAGATGACAGTGGCAGTCACCCTATTTCAGCTTCACCAAGGAACCTATTCCCTCAAGGACCACACCAAAGATTTTTGGATATTGACTACCTCCTAGACTTCCGCCTCATTGACTTAACTACCACAGACTAAAAAAACACTACCAACCCATACTCATCCTCGATGGTCGCTGGTGGGATTCCTAAACTATGCCCTTCAAATAAAGGGATCATCGTATACTGTGAAGGGTCTGATTATGAATAACCTGAGCTCCCTTAATTCTGCCTGTTCTTACACAACCACGGAGGTCATCCATGGACTCTCAGCGTGCCCTGTCATGGCCGAGGAAGCCATCCTTGAAGAAGTTCTCAACCTGTCTTGTATTGGCCAAGGAGTCCTTCTCGGAAACCTCTGTGCTTCCTGTTACAGGTACAGAGGCCGTTTCTAACTTCTCCGTTTTAGTTCTGTCGAAGGCACTGTGGTGGTCTCACATTTATGCTTAGTGTGCCGTGGTGGTAACTGGTTCCATCTGCTCCACTTTGGTGGTCTCTAGCTCCACCTGATCCACCATTGTGGTCACCAGGATTGTCTGCTCTGCTGCGGTGCTCACCTACTCTGGCTGCCTTGCCTTGGTAGTCTTCGGCTCTGCCGTGGCCCCCTGATTTGCCGGCATCGCCCTGGCTCTCTGATCCTCCTCAGTCTCCAGTACCACCATACTGGCCTGGCCCTCCATCCCTCCTACTGATCCGCCTTCACTCCACCACCCTCCTGGACCTTGTTGTTAATCATTTTTTGGGACCTGTTACGGATTCTCTGGCTTCTCTATGTATTTCATGTGTTTTGTAAATTGGATTTTACGTTGTTTCCTATCCTGTGTCCCATATTTGTTGTCCTTTGTAGTTTTTCCAATTGATTAGTTATGTAATCATTCCCAGGTATGTCTTGTTTCCTATTACCCCCCTAGTTTTGTTATTTAGATTCTGTTTAATAAAATCCTTTGTTTTTAATTTCACCATGCATTACAAATATATTCTGAGGTAATGGGTTTTTGCATGTACGACCATTGCCGGAAAGCCAGTTATTGTAGTTTATAAAGTTTGAAATATTGATATTTTCTATCAAAAACCCATCGCTTCACTTCAGAAGCCATTTATTAACTCACCGGAGTCATATGGATAACTTGTATGATAAACGTATGCACTTTTTGGAGCTTCAAAAACTATTTGATGCAAGCTGGGAAAAGCCAGGATATTTTTTTATATAACTCTGATTGTGTTCAGCTGAAAAAAGAAAGACACCTAGGATTACTTGAGGTAATTTTTGGTCAGAACTATTCCTTTAGCCGGCAGCAATGTCAACCTGTGGCCTACGACTGGTTGCTCACGGAAGCTAAGCGGGGATGTGTGTGGTCATTTTCCTGGATGGGAGACGGACTTGACTGCTGCTGGAAGTGGTGTTAGTAGGCCAGCGTGACGGGGACACTGTACTGAAATGAGCACCGTCTTTTGGATGAGACGTTAAACCGAGGTCTTGACTCTCTGTGGTCATTAAAAATCCCAGGACGTCTTTCGCGAGAGTAGGGGTGTAATCTTGGCATCCTGGCCAAATTTGTCCATCATGGCTTCCTAACCATCCCCTTTCTCTGATTGGCTTCATCACTCTGTCTCCTCTCCACCAATAAAGCTGGTGTGTGGTGAGCGTTCTGGTGCAACATGGCTGCCGTCGTATCATCCAGGTGGATGCTGCACTCTAGTGGCGGTTGAGGAGATTCCCCTTTACATGTAAGCGCTTTAAGAGACTTTGATAAAGCGCTATATAAATGTAATGAATTATTATTATTATTATTTAATACTTGATGCCATTTATTATTATTAGACAGATGCCAGATGTTCTATTTGTGATAATTTATCTCTGGCAAATTTGATTCCTCAAACAAATTGATAAAAATTTCTGGATTAAGTTGTCTAATATCTAATATTACTGCATGCTGCGTGTTCTTGTATCCATTGGAAAGGACATATATATATATATATATATATATATATATATATATATATATATATATATATATATATATATATATATATATATATATATATATATATATATCGATTCTCAAAACTGTGATAGCAATGAACAATGACAGACTTTCACCAGTAGAATTTTATGAGACATATGCCTGCTCCAGATGAGCTTACAAACTAATTGCTATGACAGCAACTCCAGAATGAGCTTCGAAGAACCTAACAATCCTGTATCATGTGAAATCGTCAAATTTAAACTCCAGGTAATTAGCCTAAGTAATCCACGTATGGAGAACGAATCTGGATTGGCTGCCGTGGTTTTGTTTTGAATGAATGACATTATTACTTGAAAGTAATAAACATTTAAGACATGTTAAATCTTAATCTTTAGTTACTATATTATCTGAACAACAATACATTTTTTATAAAGAATATCATTTAAGGTTTTGCAGGTTAATGTAGTGTTACATTTTTTTTTTACAGTAATACCTCGAGATACGAGCGTCCGAAAAGTACGAAAAGTGATCAAAAATTGAAAAAAAAAAATCAAAACAATAATATAAAATAGAAAAGTAAACCAGTAAAAGCTAAGTTATGTTAATTTAAGTTATGTAGTGTTCGTGTAAGGCACCCTCCCTCTGCACCTGCCGCTAATACTGTCTATAAAAACTTATAATTAAAACCACATTTTATTTGATATCACACATGTATCACACTGTATACATGCACTATAATTGTGTGTGTGTGTGTGTGTCTATACCAAAAAAAACATATTTGTTTCCATTGTTACGGATCTGGAACAGATTAATTTGTTTTCTATTATTTCTTATGGGAAAACATGATTCTAGATACGAGCAATTCGAGTTACGAGCTCCGCCCTGGATTGGATTATGCTCGTATCTCGAGGTATCATTGTATTAAAAAAATAAAATGAAGTTTACATAGTTTATTTTGTTTAACATCATTATTGTTAACATTAAAATGATACGTCCTTAACTATATTTCATGTTAAATGTAGATTAACCTTAGATTAACCCGACCTTTTTCCAAACAATCACCTGTTAATAGCCTTTGTCCTCTTATATACTACATTACCCAGAAAGCAAAGCATTGCAACACCGGGCGGCGCTTCACATTTACTTCAAGCAGCTGACTGTAGCTCTAACTTTAATCACTTCATTTTTTGTCGAGGCTAGCAACCAAACAACAGCCAAGCCGGTTGTTTAAGTGTTATTTAAATCTCTCTACAACGCAAATTCAGTATTATACTCGTAACCGCAAGTGAACTAAATAACTTATCCTCGGTCAGTTCTGTGAAGTTTTTAAAGGGGCTTAGCTCACATTAGCATAGCATCAGCTAACAGCTGCGTGTGTGTGCGCAGTTAGCCTATAGCCGAGCTACCTTGTCAAGAACCATCCCTCTCTACAACTGACAGTTGGATCCGGTCCGATTCGTGACTCTCGTGGGAACAGTGAGCAAGCTGTCTACCAAGTCAAATGTAAGATTTAGTTTTATTTCCGTTCCTTTTTTTGGAGTGGTGGCTGAGATTGCAGCTAATCAATCAGATTTCGCGTTTTAGTTTCGCCTTGTCAGAACTGACAGTTTACACTAATTTATTTTTTTAACTCTTCACAATCACGTTTTGAAATTAGAAAGCTGTCTAAATTCAATTTGATGTGCTAACCAGGTGGTCTGATAACAGTAGGTTGTCACTTTTAATGTCTGTAAGATTAGATCTGTTACGTGGTCAACATATTAATGTTATGTTGTACAACTTCAAAGAGATGGTTGTCATATTTATACCCACAGAAAAACACCAGCTAATACAGTAGTTTGAAAAAAGTATACGTGGTCTACTTTCTCAAGGCAAGATTGCAGGCTGATAATCAAGCCTGATGACTCACTTTACTCAGCCTACCAAACTACACAAGTCAAAAAACTTTTAAATCCTTTAATTAAACAGTGTCTGGTTTAGTACCGAGCCATATATTTTCAACAGGCCATACCAATGCACAGCCTTCCAAGGGGGTTTAACTTTTAAACGGGTTAAATCACATTTTGTGGAGTCATATGTGGGTTGTGCATCTGACTCATGATCTTTAATTCCAGGTTGAAGAATTACTGAACTGCGAACAATGGAACAGGACAGCAAGTCGGAGGTAAGACTTTGGTGCGATGGATGTATGGTTTTGTCTTATTTAGTTGAGTTTTTTTTTTTACTAGATATAGACTGATTTTGATGATGAATGGTTATCTATAATTACGGATGGTTTGATCCGCACACCATCTATGGTTTATAAAAGGAAGAGGTATAAAAAAAGGCATTGTAAAACTCATGAGAATCATTCAGTTTCCTGTTCTTTATGTTGAATTTCATTCTGAATTAAATGTACTCTTTGTTGCCTTCTTGTGGGTACTGAGAGTACTGGATAAATGTCTTTTGTTTATTTAGCTGGGCAATTTCTCATGATGAAGAAATATGTACAGAATTGTCTCGGTATATATTTTTAAGCTTCGAAACTGCTTAAAATATACTTTGCTCAACCTCAAAATTGAAGCCGCAAAGTTTTGAGTTCCTAGAAGTGAATGCCATGCTTGCCCACACCTGTTTTGTGTACATTGTCGGCATGTTCATACAAAATAAATGATATAGTTTTATAATGCGTTGTTTTGTTTGTAGGATGACTCAGTTGGTCCCACAGAAGATGACGCACAACCTCCGTTTCCTCTCGGACTTTGTGAGTAATCTCTGTAAATTTAAAGTTTGCAAAATAGTACATCTGAATCCCAGGTTTCTTTCATATGGTTTTGTAGGATGAAAATGAATATATCATTTCAAACCTGTCTTTGTTCAGTGCATGGTTAGTATCGTTTTGAATTTGCTTAAATAGTTCATTTATTAATTAGGAAAGTGATTGAAATGTATATTTTCAATTTAACTTAGTTTTTGTTAGTTTTCACTGTTATTCCTAGTTTTCTTTTTTTTAGTTTTCTCATTTCTGATTAATTAATTTTTAGTTGTATATTAGTGATCTCAATGTAAATGCGTAAACTGCTTGTTAAATTTCTCATTACAGTCTACTGTTATTACGGTCTAGTAGCATTTTAATACAAGATGATTATTAAGGTTTCAAGTTCTATAATATACCATTGAATCAAAAACCAAAATTAATTAGTAACCATTTTTATTTGACTTTGATTTTTTTCCAGTGATATTTTTTTTTTTTTTCATTTCTTGAAATGGTTTATTTCATTTATTGTTGTCATTTCCGTTTCAATTCAGTTTTGTTAATGATGATAATCCTGGTCAAGTAATGTTGTTTTAACCTTAGTTTAGTTCAGCAAAATTATAAATTCAGCAGATTATAACCATTTTGACTTTTTCCAAATGCCACACTACCAGAAAGGCTCAAACCATAAGTTATCTACTGCTCATCCTTTCTATGTTTTTGCTACAGTACTACTTGAAAAACGCATAACTGATCTTTCCATTGCGGTTTTCTTTTGATAATGAGCTCATATGGAAGAATATTTACATACATTTGTTTATATTTACATTTATGCATTTGGCAGAAGCTTTTATCCAAAGCGACTTACATTGCATTCAAGAAACACATTGAATCAGTTCTTGCTTTCCCTGGGATCGAACCCATGACCTTGGTGTTGCAAACACCAATGCTCTACTGATTGAGCACCAGGAAAGCTATGCATTTATTATGACTCTATTTTATTTTTTTTTGTCTTTTCAGCAGACTCTGAGGCAGTGGAAGTCTTGTGGCAGGTTCGAACCCAGCGCCGGCAGGCAGAGCCTAATCTTCCGGACACTGTAATGCGTCTCACCACACCTGAGGGCAGTATTGTATACCTGGTTGGCACCGCCCACTTCAGCGACAGCAGCAAGATGGATGTTGCCACTGTAAGCATTTGCTTTCTTTTTAATGGGCTCACAACCAAAGTCTGTGTGTAAAACACCTCAGTATTCGCTTCTGATTGACTAAATGCTGTTTTGATTTGCTGCTCTCTGCTTTAGACAATCCGAGCGGTCCAGCCTGATGTGGTGGTGGTGGAGCTGTGCCAGTACAGAGTATCCATGCTTAAAATGGATGAGGAAACGCTGCTAAAAGAGGCTAGAGACATTAACTTGGAGAAGGTCCAACAGGCTATTAAACAGGTCAGCTATGAGATCGAAGACTGTGCTGACATAGTTCTTATACTGCCAAACACATTCCTCTGAATTTATCAGCATGCTTCATACCCTTTTCTTATTTCTTGTCAGAACGGAGTGATGTCTGGCCTCATGCAGATACTGCTGCTTAAAGTCTCAGCTCACATTACAGAACAGCTGGGCATGGCCCCTGGAGGAGAGTTTAGAGAAGCCTTTAAGGAGGTCAGTGCGAATACACATGCTGTCCCTCACTTGCATGCTCTTCATGGTTCTGACATGCACTGTAACTCATGCACTCGTTCCAAACTTCTAGCAGATGTCACCAATTATCAAAGAACAATAAATGCATGCAGTCATGAAAGCCTGTAACATGAAACCTGTGGATGGCAAAGACTGGTCTGCATAAATAAATATGCATTTCCTTCTGTTTTACCCAATTCAGGCAGGAAAAGTGCCCTTCTGTAAATTTCACCTTGGGGATCGACCCATTCCAGTGACCTTTAAGCGTGCAATAGCTGCTCTAAGCCTGTGGCAGAAGGCTCGTCTGGCCTGGGGCCTGTGCTTCCTCTCTGATCCCATCAGGTACAAGTCAACATCACTCTGTCTTTGTGTGTACAGCGATCACTCCTTTATGTTTTTAAGAAGTCTATTAGGTTGTAAATCTTCAAATTATGTCTTAAAAACGGATGAATGCGAAAGTTGCATGTGTACACAGACCAGTTTTACAAGATGGTTTGCTATGGACTGGAAGCAGTAAGCCTGATATGTAATAAAACAAACAATATGTTACCATATATTATATATGAAAGTTCTTTTTAGTATCTGATTTCGTCTGCCATAAGTTATTATTTTATAATGAAAATGTATACAGTGGAGTTCACTTATCTCGACTCACGGTTAACTCGCCAATACTATTATGTCAACGTTTTTGAAGTGGACCCGCCAAACTCCCTATTTGTCTCAGTATTTTCTTATGGGTTATGTCTAATATCTCGAGCACAAAAGAGCGACAAATTCGCCACTTCACATGGTTATCTCGATCCCGCGACTAAAGATGGTACCTAGTTTACTGCTCATGCGCCGAGTTTGCGTATTTTTGGTCTTCCCGGTCCTTTCCGGCCGCTTTACGTTTTTCTGTAATATATAATTTAATTTGTGAAGAATTCAATTTATGCAGATTTAGATAAAGAAATACTACAATAAAAATGATAAGGCTGTGATTTAAATGATCAATTTAAATTTACAGGCTTTCCTGTAGCTCAATCAGTAGAGCATTGGTGCTTACAACTTCAAGGTCATGGGTTCGATCCCAGGAAAAGTGGGAACTGATTCAATGTGTTCCTTGAATACAATGCAAGTCGCTTTGGATAAAAACGTCTGCTAAAATGCATGAATGTAAATTATACTTACTGAATACTTTAATGATAAATAAATATCAATTATATAGATTATATAAATATAGGCTTAAGCAAGCTTCTTTTTTTCTTTTTTTTTTGGATCGTGTGGAAATATAGCCTGGATATGCTTTTGTTGTTCTGAGATCCACATGAACATGTTTTTGCTCTTATTAGCAAGGAGGATGTAGAGAAGTGCAAACAAAAAGATCTTCTGGAACAGACCATGTCGGAGATGATCGGCGAGTTTCCAGCCCTCCACCGCACTATCGTTGCAGAACGAGACATCTACCTCACACACACACTTAGACAAGCAGCGCGCTGTGTGGAAGCGCCTCCTAATGCTGAGAGTGAGTATCTCATGCTGAAGACTTTTCCAGTGCTCTGCCTTGAAGATAAATTGAGTTTGTTTTAGAAAAATGTCTTGAATTTAAAACTACCTATTCAGGTACGCCCAGTGATCAGTCTTATTGTTATAGGAATGGTCCACTCAAAAGTGAAAATGGTTTGGTTAAAAAAAAAACGCAATTTCCAATCAGAGGTGTTTCAGTTTGAATCCCGTCACTGCTCCATTTTTGTCCAGTACTTTCATACCCTCGAATCCTCACATTATAACATGATTCATTGTGCAGTGACCTTCACTGATTATAAAGGAACTTTGTGAGATTGGCATTAACCCAAAAGTGTGATGGCTTTTTAGTGATTATAAAGGTAGCAAGCACTCTTTGCACGCTTTCTTGTCATCACATATGCAGTAGCCTATGCTTGCTTTTTTGTTAAATTTAACAATGGTTTGTGAGCATTTATGCTGTGATGTCTAGGTTGTTGATGGGTGACGTATACATTTAAACTATTTTATGTATATTCTATGAATCTAATTGAAAGAAGTCTATGGGCTGGAGTGGGACAAAATATGAATGTTGCAGGTGGGCGCAAGAGAAGATATCATTTCTGTGGGATTTACATGAAACTTTTTGTTAATACACACTTATGTTTTTGTTCTTTTTTTTAGAAGTGCCTGCTGTGGTGGTTGGAGTGGTTGGGATGGGTCATGTGCCTGGTATTGAGAGGAACTGGGATAAAGAACTCAATATCCATGAGATCATGAGGTGCGTATTGAAACCGTTGTTTGTACTTTAGTATCTAATAGTTAATGTTTGTTTGTAATGATTTTTTTTTTCTCTTAGTGTGGCTCCACCGTCTCGTTTTGGCTGGGTCATACGCAACGTGTTGAAGGGAGCGATGTGGGGTCTTCTGGGTTATGCCTGCTTCCGTGCCACCAAGGGCGTGGGGAGGGCGATAATCTCCTTGCCGACTGTCCAATCGTTGCTTGAAAATATACGAACACCTTCCATTTGACCCTTCTCTTATCGACATAGACGTTTCAGCAGTGAGACCAGGATGTCACACTGAACACCAGTAGCCTTAACTACAGGATGGTGGTTGAGTAGATTCGAGGCAAACATCATCTCCATCCCATAAGAAATAAGCAATGTGGGTGGAAGCCTTTGACTAACACTCTGTCACCTCCTCAACCCTCTGTGTACTGAGCTGTACTGCCAAAGAAATCGGACCATGCTTTTTTTCCTCATTTTTAAAGTATGACCCACTAGGAAATTAGATTCAGCAGGATTTCCCTTGTTATCATCCAACTTGAACTGAATGAAGTTTTATTTTGCAGGTTTTTTTGTTTTTTTTGTTTGGCTCCTGCAAAGAAGTTTCCCCGCAGTCCAGTATTGTTATTTCCTGTAAGTCAGCATTTGAATCTGCGACCTACTCCAGCCATAATCTGTCGTTCATGAGCGAGTTCATGAAGTATTTGTAGACCTTTTTTTAATGTAGTTGATTAATGGAACCGTATCCCAGAACTAATTTTTAAAACCTGAATTGCACTAAAAGCGCTATTGGACCATTTATGATAAAGCATAAGTCATATTTTATTGATAGTATGGCTTGATGATAAATATATGTAATGCACATTGGGGTAATAATTGGTTATTTTTGGTTTCAGTGATTTGAATTTCTATGTTTCTGGAAAAAATGGCTTGAAACGAGTGGAACTAAAACAACTGCACAAAGTGTTTGAGAGTTTCAAATCACATTCAGTCTCCTTTATTCTGTGGGATTGCTTGGTTTTTCATATGACCTGATAAGAGCCCAGTGTAAACTTTGCCTGTGCTAGCTATCAAGTGCCTCCTACCACATGACCTGGAAAGGGCTAAAAGAAACTGAGACTGGTTTGGGTGTTTTGCTCTATATCCATATGGTCATAATAAATGGGTACTATTAAATCTGGGGTCATCTGTTTTTACTTGCACCATTTCATAATTGGTAAAATAGCAGTTCTTACTAAAGAAATGCTTAGGGATTTATAGAAATTAGTAAGTCATGAAATTAACACCCCCCCCCCCCCCCCCCCCCCCTCCAATTGGAAACAAACTGAAGCTCATTGCTTGTATGCTTGGTAGTGCTCTTAATTTCCTTTTTTTAAGTTTATTTATTCTTATTATTTACCACATGACACCATCAAAATGACTTGGAACTCTGCTGTTGGAAAGTATAGACAGCCTTTAAAGAAGGCATGTTGACAAGAAAAGGTTTCTTCATAAAATGTATCTAATTCGACCCAATTTTGGGATCATGCTTTATATGGATAGAAAGAATTTGAGAGTGTTTCTCTTATTTTGTGCTTACAGCCTTACACTAATGGAACTGCTGCCCACGCCAAGTAGCTTTTTACAACAATGTTTTATGGGGTGACTGAAAATCAGTTTTACATGTTGCATGTAGGCCACAGGCATATTCGAAACGCGTAACGCTTGTGTGTCGGGAATGCTAACGCCAAAAGCTGCCTTTTGTTCTGCCGCCTTCTACCGTTTTGATGCTGAAAATGATGTGATTTGAGCCGTAGCAGGGCTCAAATTAAGACAGACACTTTGCATGTGTGGAAGAGGACTATATGGATGCATCTGCATGATTTATGTTGGGATTATTTAATTGGAGTATTAAGAAATCTTTACAATATATTAAGGGATATTTGTCAGTGCCCTGGTATTTAATGAGTATTTCTATTTGTAGAGCAACAGTCCCTGCATTTAACTTTTCAAAAATATGTTTGGAGTGAGGGGGTTGCACAATTAAAATGGTTGATTTACGGATTGATTTTAAAAACAATATATTTAAAAACAAATCTATTGATCCATGACCCAGTAGGGTAGTTCTTCTATTCTAAGGTTTTTCTCGAAATGCTGCTGTCTTCATGAAAACTGAAACTGTCTTCCTGTCAACGACATGAACTGCTACTTTTGATCATCTAGATCTGCTGCACTTGTTAGGTGAGAAATTACATGGAAGTAATGTATATTTAATGCATTAAATTTGTACTTTGTACATCCTTACAATACTGCAATAATTGTTTTTTCTCTCTCTAACTTGTTAATGAGGAAAGGGGGAGTGAATGGTCCCTTTTCTTTTGTTAGTTTTATCATTTTTGTTATCCTTCATTTTCAACAAGCCAAATAGCTGATGCTCAGATCTAACTTAAAAAAATGCTTGTTTTTAATTGCTACAGAGGCATATAAATATTTGGGGAATATTTTATATTGCATGCTATTTTATCCTTTGCTTTATGACTTTTATGTACTTGAAACGTGTTCATGGAGTCATAATTGATTTTATACAATGGCAATCACAGAAAATTACTTGTACAGCTCTCATTAGCTGACCTCCGTTATACCTGCATGAAATTGTGCTTTTTTGGATTTAATTTGAATCCATCTTGGGACTTATACCTACTCTATCAATTCTGGTTCCATTTATGGTTAATAGGCAGCAAAAGGTGTCGAAAAACACCAAAAAAAATTCAACTTTTTCATTAATTTGATTACCCAGACTTGTTGTTCATTTAAATTTTACATCAAACATTTACATTTTAATTATATATTTCATAAACTGTTCACTGAAGCTAAATGTATGTATAGCCTCTCAATGACTACTTTAAAAAGAAAGTAAATGGAAACTGTTCTGTTAAAAAAAAATTGTATATCAATGACAACTGTTCACTTTATAATGCAAGTAAATGGAGGCTGTTCCTTTAAAAAAAAAATTCAAACGATTTTTTTTCTTCAATCGTACGTTCCGATGTGTTTGTTTCTAGAGGGACATAAACAACGACGGACCGGATTTCCATGGACACTTTGAGAACAAATTTGTTTTGTTAGGAGTTATATAAGCATGACAGTCACTCGTCGTGTCTAACAAGCTTTACTAGACATCAGTGCGATGTGAATGGCTTTTGCGGGAACTCGTTTAACACGCCTTTATATCTCATATCCCGCTGTTATTTTACTTAGATCACTGTCAAATGTGGGAATGGACGACATGGGCATAATCACGAGCCGTTCTTGCCTTGAACGATTGCATTTCGACAATGTTGCTCTTAAACATCTTCCACTGGACCCGTCCACCGAACCAGGGGTCCGACAGGTCCGAGGGGCCTGTTTCTCTAGAGTACAACCCACCCCTCTAAAGAACCCAAAGTTTGTGGCAGTTTCAGGTCCAGCTCTGGCACTTTTAGGTCTCGATGCTGATGCTGTCCTGAAGGATCCACTGGGCCCAGAATATCTCAGTGGGTCGAAAGTGATGCCAGGATCAGAGCCCGCCGCCCATTGTTACTGCGGACACCAGTTTGGCCAGTTTGCAGGACAGCTTGGTGATGGAGCGGCATGTTATTTGGGAGAAGTGAAAGCCCCAGTTGATCAGAGCCCTGATTTACTGCATGAGAATCCCACTGGACGCTGGGAGATCCAAGTGAAGGGTGCCGGACTGACACCCTACTCCAGGTAGGCATGCTACTGTAATATAACTGTGCCAGCATTGCCACATTATGTTATGATATTCTCATTAGCTGTTCACAAACTTTTTCCTATTACCGTACATGTTAACATGCTAAAGATGTCATGTTAAACAAAAGTGGCCTTTTATCTTTCTTTAAATATTTTATTTTCTCAAGCCAAAAGCGTACACCTGACATATTATAATAGGAGCATAATCGGAATTTAAGAGTCGAACGTCATATTGTTTTATATATATATATACATGCATACACACACAGTTCACATAGGGAGAGACAAGAGTATTACTGAAGATAGATGCAATACTCAAAACAGGAAATTAAATCAAGCTTTCCTGTTGCTCAAATGGTAGGGTCATGGGTTTGATTCCCAGGGAAAGCAAGAACTGATTAAAATGTGTATCTTGAATGCAATGCAAGTCGCTTTGGATAAAAGTGTCTGCCAAATGCATGAATGTAAATAATGAACAATGATGCAAACTTCATCAAATATGAGACAAAATTATAATTTTGAAACATTGCAACACTGTTTTTGAAAAATTCCTCAGCTTATGAAATTGCATCGAATCTGCTTCAAAGCAATTCTGCAGAAAGTGTGACATCGTCTTGCTCATTTCACTTCAAGTTTTGCTCTCGAGGTATGTTAAGGGGTTTACATTTTTTCCTTTGTGTTTTTTAGACAGGCAGATGGGCGGAAGGTTTTGCGCTCCAGCATTCGCGAGTTTCTGTGCAGCGAGGCGGTTTTTGCCTTGGGAGTGCCGACCACGAGAGCTGGATCAGTAGTGACGTCTGACACACGAGTCATGAGGGATATCTACTATGATGGCAATCCACACATGGAAAGATGCTCCGTGGTCTTGCGCATTGCTCCCACTTTTATTAGGTAATCTTAGTTGTTTATTTCATTCCTAAATGCGTTCTCAATTAAGTGTTATGATACCTTATAATAAATACCATACCTTACTATGGTATTTATTTATACTGTATTTCGAATTTGCATTTACGTAATTTTGAGGTGCTTTTCTAATTTTTTTGTTATTTTTAGATTTCTATTTAGCTTTTGTTTTATTTCAGATTTAATTTCAGTAATTTTACTGCTGTCCTTTTGCCAATTGTTTTTGCCCAGTTAGAACTTATTTTAATTTAAGTTTTTTATTATGTTTGAAATTTTATTTCATAATTAGGTAGCAATTTTAGACTTTGTTCTTTTTTTATTTTATATATATATATATATATATATATATACACACACACATATATATATATATATACACATATATGTGTGTGTTACATGTAGTTACTATAATAATACAGTAAAGTAACTGTGATTTATGATACAAATTATCATACAAACTTTATCAAATAATAGACGGATTAAAATTGTGCTGTAACGCATCTGTAGCAAGTTAATAATGTCATAATCAGATCGTTTCAGTTCAGTAACTGTGTAAAGTTCATTCATTATGAAACAAGTTTAATTCAGCTATAAAGCAGCTCTACAGAAGACAATAGTGTTATTATTCGGCTCAGTTCAAGTTTTAGTATCAGTGCAGTCAAATCACTAATATTACTGAATATTAAGTGTCTCCAACTAAACAAGCCTAAGGTGACAGTGGCAAGGAACCCAAATTGGTGACAGAAATGGAGAAAAACAAAAACCGTGGGAGAAAGCAAGCTTAATCAGGGGTCCTGTTCTCCTCTGGCCAATAACAACACTGTTATGATACTTCAGTTTTGTCATCATTATCATCTGTTATGGTTTTACTCGTAAAGGTCTTTAAGTTCTAGCAGTAATTGTTCTAAATGTAAAGAAGCCCTGATTCTTGACGTAGGTTTGGATCATTTGAGATCTTCAAACGAGCTGATGAGGTCACTGGCCGGCAAGGTCCCAGCTATGGCCACGATGAGATCAGAACCCAGTTGCTGGACTATGTCATTGTGAACTTCTATCCCGAGATCCATCAGAATCACTCAGACCGCATTGAGAGGAATACTGCTTTCTTCAGAGAGGTAGTCTGAGATCATTTTCTTTTTCGCTTTTAATCAAATCATTGCTGTGGTTGTAGTATTGAACCATTGAAACGCATTATAAAATACCATGTTTTTTCCTCCCTTCAATGTTTAGTTCCTTCAGTTGTTTGTTTGTCTGGAATCATCTCATTATCCTCACTGACCTTATTTACCTGAGTGACTTTGCCAAGCTACCATCATCAGATTTAGCTTCTTATCCACAGACTATATTAGAGCGTTGCAGTGATTCAGTTGGTAATATTAATAAAAAAGTTACCTTTTTTGTAATAAAACTCTGTTGTGACTCTGTTGTCTAGCATTTTCCCTTATTAATATTTATTTTTATTCTAGTTCTCGATAAAGTGTTTTATCTACTTATTTTTCTAATAGTTCAAGCTTTGACCGGATATAATAATAATAGATGTATTTACTTGTTCTGACTAATTTATTTAATTAGTAATGGGTTATATAAAGCATTCATATTTTTATTGTCTATTTATATGCAATATATAAATATGTAATCTGTATTTACTTGAATGTGCGTCTTCATTACTAGGTGACTTTACGAACAGCGAAGCTGGTGTCTCAGTGGCAGTGTGTGGGTTTCTGTCATGGAGTCCTTAATACTGATAACATGAGCATCCTGGGCCTGACTTTGGACTATGGGCCTTTTGGCTTCATGGATCGGTAAGGTTTCACTTAAACATGAAATGTTATTCAGGATGTTAATGTTATTAATAGTTAATGAAGTTCCTTGTTGTTTTTTTTCCTCTTTAGTTTTGACCCAGATTTCATCTGTAACGCTTCCGATAGTTCAGGCCGGTATTCTTACCAGGCCCAACCAGCCATCTGTCGCTGGAATTTAGCTCGACTGGCTGAAGCCCTGGAGCCGGACCTTCCTCCAGACCGGGCAGAGCAGGTGCTGGACGAGTACCTGCCGCTCTACAATGGCTTCTATCTGAGCAATATGAGGAAGAAACTGGGTCTGCTGAGGAAGGAGGAACCCGAGGATGAGATTCTCATCACGGAACTTATGCAGACCATGCATAACACGGGTGTGAAAATTGTGTAGCAGTCCTACTAGTGTCAAATATAGTTTATACCGTAACCACCTTCTCCTCCTCTTAGGTGCGGACTTCACCAACACTTTCCGCAGCTTGAGTCAGATTTCCTGCCCGACATCGAGCGGAGGGGAAGATGAAAGTGAGGTAGTAAAACAAGCCACTGAGCTGCTCCTACAGCAGTGTGCGTCTCTAGAGGAGCTGAAAGCAGCCAACAAACTCACCATGGATCCACGGTAACACCTTTCTCTTGTACATCACTATTCAAACTTTTGGTGGCATTTATTTGATAAAAAATATTATTAATTTTCATCAGCAATTTCTCCAACCTTCATTGTCACATGATCTAATATGTTGCTTTGGTGCTCAAGTAACATTTCTTATTTTTTATCAATGTTGGGAACAGTTGTGCTGCTTAAAGGTGTCTTAAATTGAGGGATCTAATTTTCCTTGATCTTTTGACATGTTATTTTACTATAAAAATATCGTTGCAGAACTCAAAACTTTAAAATAGCTTTTGTTGAAACCAAGCTGTCCAAACAACTTGTTTTAGATTTTATCACATTATGATGTAATAGTGTGGTGAAAGATCGCCTCTGCAGAAGAAAATCAGTGCAAACTACTACGTTGTCGCCTCTTTAGCCTCATACATTCCATGTAGTAGTAAATACGAGTGAGACGCCAACACAGGATTACTCCAGCCACAAAACAATAGAGATGCCTCTGAGGATTACAAGTCATTTTTACCAAAAGTCTAGATTGTGTCAGTGAGCATTTGCACATTTTTACTGCATATTCAGATTTAAACGAGACCGTTTGACGCAGACTTTTCAGAAAGACTGAAAATAAAAGATGATGTAGTGACAACAGCTATATTGGATCTGACAGCATTATCACAATTGTGCTAGTAACAATGTTTAAGTGTTTAACATCGTTGGCAAGAGTACAGTTAGAAAAGGATAGAAAATATTAGGAATTAGGATGTTTTTTAAATGTAAAAATCTTAATAAGATTATTAGTGGACCTCAGAGAACATTATATTTTTTAAACTGCAGTTTATGACCCCTTTAATATTTGTGTGGAAACAGATTACATGTTTTTTTCAAGATTATTTGATTTCTAGAAAGTTCCAAAGAACAGCAATTATTTTAATTGGAAATTATTCTTTTTTGTATCTTCGATAATAGTGTATATACAGTATTTATAAATGTTGACCATAAATATTGTAAAATGTATGAATAGTGTAAAATGAAATAAAAGAAAAGAGAAATAATGCTTTTACTTTGCAGACAAACGGTTACAATTTCCTCTAGCTCTTGAATAAATTAATTTTTCCAGCCACTGACAAAACCTTGCACAGTCCCTGTTCTCTACTTTGAGATTGGAATGTATTTTTGGATTGCTGTTAAGAGCAAAAAAGTATTGAACAGGCCTTTAAATTATTTCAGATTTGCCTGAAATAATTTAAAATCATTTTGCAAATTGAAATAAAGCTAAAATTAATATTTAACTTAACCTGTGTGGGCAACTAACTGAAAATAAGTTACTAAAATTGCTAAGAATATATATATATATACAAATTTTTAAAAAGAACAATAATTATAAGTGACCGAAGCACATAACAAAATCACTAAAAGTTTCAAATAAAAAGTGAATTCAAAATATTAATAAATTAATATAAAGGTATGTAAACAATACTAAACACTGAAAATATTGTGGTTTGAAATCAAAATGAAATGGTTAAATATCTTTATTTTTATTTCTTCAATGTAGTGAGCTTGCAATGCTGTTGTCCATGGCTCAGAGTAACCCTGCACTGTTCCAGATGATTTCGGACAGGAAGACAGTCTCCCGGCAGCTTGAAAGACTCTCAAGACTGAAGGAGCTGATGGACACCACTGCTGAACAACTGAGGGCCAAGCAGACCAAAGACTGGTCCTGCTGGATCAAAAAATATAGGTACAGAAAAGAAGCTCTGAGTTATTTTGATATGATGTATTCATTTCCTTTTGAGAATGAAAAATCTACTATAAAAAGTGTTTTTTGAAATCAAATGGACTTGAACAAGACCCAAGTTGTTTTAATAGTTTAGGTTACATTCAACTGGGTAAAGGAATTAATTTTCTGCTACAATGTACTTTTGCGTTCATTTTTTTTCCCCAAGGCAGCGGCTTGCTCTAGAGTGCGAGTCAGGGGTTGATGTGAAAAATCTACAGAAGGAGAGAGTGTGTGTGATGAACAACAACAACCCACATGTGGTACTCAGAAACTACATTGCCCAGAATGCAATAGAGGCGGCTGAAAATGGAGACTTCTCAGAGGTGAGACTCAGGCCACGTCCACACGATGCCGGTGCATTCCCTATCCGATCATAAACACGGCGTCGGCACAAGAAATATCAGTGTCCACACGAGACCACTAAAGCTGACTGACAACGGTGTAGTATATATGCCAGACCAGTATGGAGCGCTGTAATTCTGCCACAGTTAATACACTATACACAGAGAAGAAGACTTTGAGCATGTGCATTGTTGTTGCTGTTCAGTGTTGCCAGATTGCTATTTACCTTTTAGTCACGTCCGACCGGGAAAAAATGCATTGGGCTGGTTGATAAAATGTGGGATGGTTTTTGATGCATAAAATCGCTCAACATTTTTAATTACTTTGGCACTATGCACTTTGGGCTGGTATTTTTTTTAAATGGGCGGATTTTAAGCTGTAGTTGGCCTGGAAATCTTCAGTCCAATCTGGTAACACTGTTACTGTTACTGTGACGCAGTCGACACGTGATGTGATGACATCCTCGGTTCACAAAAAAATATACGGATTGGCCGTCCACACGAGACCGCAAGGGTGTCGGATTCAGATCTATCCACTTTAGGACCCGGTATCAAAAGAGAGCGGATTCAGTCTCCCAAAACGCCGGATCCGTGTGGACGGAATGCCAATTCGATAAGAAACGTATGCGGATGCAGTGATCCGCGTCTCCGTGTGGATGGGGCCTCAAAATCAGAGCACCTACATACAATGCCATTCCAAAGTTTTTGATAAATGCAGCCTTGGTGAGAATAAGAGACTTTAAACAACCTAAGAGACATGAAAAAAACTTTCCATCCCAAACTTTTGAACTTTAGTGTACATTATCATATCTGTTAATAATTAGTTGTTTTTAATTTGTGATCTTTATTAATTCTCTTGTGATGTGATTGCACTGCATAAAGTCTTACATTTATGTTTGCATCGTCTTCTTGAATCCATCAGGTTCAGAGAGTTCTGAAAGTTTTGGAAAAGCCGTTCTCTATGCAGGAAGGTCTTGAACAGCCAGGGTTGGTGGAAAGAGGAGGAGCGGTGGCTCCAGAGGAGAGAGATGAGACTGGAGAAGAGGGGAATACTTCAAGAGCAGAGGCTCGAATACTTGTCCCATATGACAGCAAGCCCCCCATCTGGGCTAATGAGATCTGTGTTACCTGATCATCATAAAACCTTTGTGGCAACTAACCTGCTCACTTAAGCAGAATAATCCTGCAAAAGCTGGTTGGGTGTCGGTGAAGGCAATTACAAGGTATTAAACTCCTGTCCACCAGTTAAAAACATGCAGTAAGATCGTGTGTAGGTGCTAAATGAAAATCCAGCACGTTTACTGCTGTATGTTTAACTGGTTATAAATGATGACTTGGACCACCAGTCTAACCATGACAGGTCTCAGTCTGAAAGATAGAAGTTGTGCCTCTATATATAAAATGACTGTGGATTTGAATGTAGAAGGGTGTTTGAAAAGAAATGCACAAGCCATTGAGCAACAAAGCTTAAACGCACAATAATTGACCTAAAAGGTCTCAATCTCGCTTTAAATCTTATAGTTATACAAGTATGTAGTGCTGATTTAACACACAATCCATCTGTAGCTAGAATATTGCTACTGATATATATAGTGATAATCTGATATTATTCATCAACCTACTTGCAAATACTATCCTGACTTAAAGTATTTAAAGTTTTTTTTTTTTTTTTTACGGGTGATTTACAAAGTGCATAAATCATTAAAAATGATTTTCATACGATGGAAGTAGTTTCATATGCTTTTTGTCCATTTCTTTAAATTTGTAAATCATGATTAAAAGAATGTTAATGTTTATCGGCATAGTTTTAACAACTGTGAACATTATATAATTTTTATGAACTTTCATTGGATATGCAATATTTCTAATATAAAATACAAATTTAATAAACGTAAATATCACATCTGTGTTTTAATTTTGTAAACCAGGACTTTTCCTCAGTGAGAGAAAGTGTGTGGGGAAACAGTTTCCATTGTTTTCATTTAGGGAGGAATGTCTATGCCTGGGGCCCAATACTTCAACATGTTAACACAGGTTCAGGTGTGCACCTAAAAATACTAAGGCAAATTTCAACAGTGTCAAATACTTAAAGACAAAAAATCTCCCTGTAATCTATGGCGGGAAACAAGCATTCTTTGTTCATATTGTAGAAGTCCAAAATTTATGGGACTTCCAAAGCCCTTTTTTTAATGGTTTTCAAGGCTGTGGAAGAACAAACATGCAGCAGTTCTCACAACCACTGAAGGACAAACATGTTCTTGGATATTTTATTTCAGTGATGCAACTCATGTATGGAAAGCTTTTTTAACATTTATTCCTTATAAAAACTAGTATATTTTATGGTATAGTACTTCTAATTACTAGCATGTAGTCTAATAGTAACTAGTAGTCTTTTTCAATTTTGCAAATGACTTCATTAAATTCTAAGAACCTTTCTTTTACCATCGTGAATCTTTTATAGTATTTATTCCTTTGCTACTAGCCACTACTCAAATAGCTACAAATTATTATTTATACTTGTAACAAATTTCATTGCCATTGAATTCTGTGGTTCAGTTATCAACCATTCGATTCGGAATGTTATTCACTAGTACGTTTTCCATTTGTGCTCGTACCCATTTCAGCTTTACTTTAAATAGTATTCCAGTTGTAGAACTCAAGTGAAAAGACTAGAGTTTTTAAGTTGTTATATGTGGGATAGATAGTTACTAGTCACTACCAGAAGCAGTATTAGTATCTAAAGAATAGCTACTAGTGACATAAATAAGATACAAATACACTAGGCACTATTTAATTACATTATATTTTAATTACTAGTACGTACAGTGCTGGGGAAAGTTACTTTGAAAAGTAATTCATTACAATATTGTTTTACTCCCTTAAAAAGTAACTAATTGCGTTACTTGTACTTTTTAAGATCAGTAATGCGTTACATTACTTTTGTGTTACTTTTTCTCTTATTCGGGCTGGGCTTGTTTGTTTGATTTTTTTTTTATAACAAAAAAGTTCTCATTTTGGGGCAAATGTAAAACGCTTTCACACCAATATTTAAATAAAACTGAAGGAAATGCAAAGTGACACGTGTACAGTAGAGCTCAAACAAACCTTTCAACTGTGCTGCAATTCTAGATTGCAGAAAAAGAATGACACTTCACCAATAAATACAATAAATCTTAAATCCTTTTTACTTCTGGATTAACTGAATCTTTAAAGGTCAGCGGCAAGTGCATCAGTCAATAAAGTGAGACTAAATGCATACAAATATTTGTTTAATTTAACAATTAATTAATAGAGGTTTGAGTAATACTCTGTGCACTTCAATGATTTAATTATTTTTGAGGAATACTGAACGTGTTTTTGTGCGAGTGAGATTATTAAATGCTCACATTTAGTCTAGAATAACATCATGTTCACACACAAGGACTCCAATTTTTTTTCGTCATGAGGACAGGGTCAGTCAACACATGGATAAGGAAGTAATGTGCATTACATTTTTGAAAAAGAAACTCCGGTATTTTGTTGTCAATTTAAAAGTTACTTGAACAAAGTATTCTGATTATGCAGCTCAAGTTACTTGTAATGCGTTATTCCCCAACACGGAGTAACATAAAAAGTGGATTTTTAGTGCGGTTTACACAATAACTGTTAAAATGGCTTGCCATACACACGGCCACGCCGGAGAAGGCGCGGTTACGCGCACACGCACAGTCTATGAGCGTGGACAGGTAGATTGCTATTATCCGTGTTCAGGTAAAGCTGGAAATCACAGCCGCGGGACTCGGGATAGCACTTTTAAAGGGATATTCACCAATATGTCAGTCCGATCAAGACCTGGGTATTATCGTCAGGAGGTAAATAAAACAATTTGGGAGGTGCCGGACAGATACAAAGATCTGAAACAGGTGGGGACGGGGGCATATGGTACAGTATGGTGAGTTATTGCTCTCATTTTCTGTACTTCCTGGAAAGTATCGTGATTTATACGTCAAAAACACTTAAAGCAGTACAATACGTATCTGGGATCTATTCATAATAAACGATGTGGACGTTGGTAGGCGAGCACGAGTGACATTTTTCACTTTTTTGAGTGAAAGATTACTTTATGATTACGATGCGGCAAAATGGTTTAATGCGATCCACGGTCATATAGCTTATTTGCGAGTCGGCGATACGTTTTCTCCATGCGTGTTTACAGGGATATACAAGATAAACTGACACTGAAAATGAAAGTTGCGAAAGTTTGCTTGCAAGACTATGTTGTGTACAGCTCGTTGCATTATTGTGAGGTTAATGGTTGTAAGATGGCAGCTGTTGACTAATGCTGCCTATGCTCTGGTCAGGTGATGATGGTTTATTAGCGTTCCATACTTCCTTTTACAATCCCACAGGATTATCTCAGAGTAACATACTACTATGCTCGTTTTGGGAAAACCCCAACAACTTAATTTGCCATTATCTTAAATCTGCCATTAAATTTCCACACTTAAATTATATTAATATTATAATAATATATATTATATCACTCATACTCTTAAAATCACTCGTCCGGACCTCAAACCAGTCCGTCATATTGATTAAAATATACATTTCAATATACACATTTGTGTGTTTGTGTAGTGTATATCACTATGTCTGTTCAAAAGACAAATGACAAATTATTTGTGCATAGGCTTATCTATTTGCTAAGCAAGCCTCATTTGTAGTAAATTCTGCTGTATTTCTGTATTCTAGTCCAAAATGCATGTAACTGGTGATTTATTTCTCAGCTATGCGCTTGACCGGAGGACAATGGCAAAGGTGGCCATCAAGAAACTCCATCGTCCCTTCCAGTCTGACCTGTTCGCCAAAAGAGCGTATCGGGAGCTCAGGCTGCTCAAACACATGAAGCATGATAATGTAGGACACCAAAAATCGATACTGCCTGCTGAGAACCGTCTCATCTTCCCTATTGTAAACAAACAGATTTACACTCTCCTGTTGTTTCAACCACTGCTCTTTCTCTATTTGAACTGGTACAGGTTATCGGACTTCTGGATGTTTTCACTGCAGACCTTTCTCTTGACAGATTCCATGACTTGTGAGTATTTTACAACCTTAAATTGTAATGCTGCTTGTGATTTGTTTTGAATGAATGAATGCATGATTATTATCTGAATCTCCTGCTCTTTTGCGCAGTTACTTGGTCATGCCATTTATGGGTACTGATCTAGGAAAGTTAATGAAAATGGAGAGACTGTCAGAGGACAGAGTCCAGTATCTGGTCTACCAGATTTTGAGAGGACTCAAAGTGAGTATTGCAAATCCTTAATAATGCACACATACACATCCTTGCAAACATATTGTCATGAATCTCTTTGTGTTTACAGTATATCCATGCTGCTGGAATCATTCATAGGGTGAGTGCGGTTGTGTAAGTCTTACGTGCACGTGTATTTCTCGCTGCAAAATTTCTAACCTTGTCTGTTGTCTTGCAGGATCTCAAACCAGGCAATCTGGCAATAAATGAGGAGTGTGAGCTTAAGGTATCTCACCACATGCTGTATACCTCTTGTCAAGATAAAGATTTACTTGAAGACTTATTGTTCCATGTCTTGTATCATAGATCCTGGATTTTGGTCTAGCACGCCAAGCAGACAGTGAAATGACGGGCTACGTTGTGACACGCTGGTACAGAGCGCCTGAGGTCATTCTTAGCTGGATGCATTACACACAGACTGGTAAGTGCCACGTTGCATGCACTGATCTCTATATGTTGTTCTTAAGTATTATGAATACTGATAATACTCTATTTTTTTATGTAATAATAATAAGTGGTTGCATGTCATTTATTTCTCTGAATTGCTCAGGTTGCTCCTGGGAGACCGTGCTTGTTATTACTGTATTGCAGAACACAATCCATACTATGATTTAAAAGCATCTGTTAATACTAGATTAAAATCAGTGCTGGTCTCATAAATTGCTATTGCTACAATTGCTATTTAAACTGAAGATAATTCAGAGATATGTGTTGTGTTTGATTAAAATGTCCCCTCAGTGGACATCTGGTCTGTCGGCTGCATCATGGCAGAGATGCTACTAGGGAAACCGCTGTTCAAAGGAACTGACCGTATCCTTCTTTGTAAGAAACTGTGGATTTTATCTACATATTTATGAGATAATATGTAATTGTGGTTTTGAAGCAGGGATTGTTTCCCAGTCTCATCCCCAGTGTATTTGAATCCTTGACCATTTTTGATCAGACCTGGATCAGCTGATGGAGATCATGAAGATTACAGGGACACCAACAAAAGAGTTCACAGCCAAACTACAGTCTGAAGATGTGCGTTTCATTCATATTTTCATGCTAAGAATAGTTTGCAGAACTCTTACCAGATGTATTATGAATACTTTGGAGATGTGAAAACATTTTTTTTTCCTAGGCAAGAAACTACATAGCAAAGTTACCAAAACTTAAAAAGAAAGATCTTAGGGTACTGTTACCAAATATTAACCCACAAGGTAAGAGTGTTTTGAAAGTATTTTGCTCAATCAATGCAAAAAAGAAAGGAATGAATGTGTGTTTATTCTTGGTTATCATTTATTAAATAGTAGTCATATCATAATTATATGAAAGTATTTTAAAAAGCATTCTGCTAATTGTTTTATTATGCAATTATTTACATTTAATATGCATGCGGTTTTGTACTTTTTATAAATCCATTTGACACACACAAGGATCAATTTTAAATTAAAGGAAAGCTTAAAAGTTATATTAAGGTCATATTAAGGTTAAATGCATTCATCTAATTTTTTACCTAAAAGTTATTTATCATTTATGCATTTGGTACATGCCTTTATTCAAAGCAACATTTTGGAATTCCCTAGGAATCAAACCCATGAACTTACTGTTGTTAAAACCAGTGTTGGATATAATGCATTATTAAGTAATTAATTACGGTACTGTAATTTAATTACTTTTCCTTTGAAAAAGTAAAGTAAGGGATTACTCCTAGTTTTTCTCTAATTTAATTAGTTACGTCTGATGTAATTGCATTAATTACTCTATAACACAATTCTGTATAAAACAATAGTGGATTTAGCATCTTATTTAAAATGTTAATTTTTATTCTTTTTAAACATAACCTTTTAAATACTTTGGCCAGTTCAAGAAAAATGTGTGCATTTTATGTTATTTGAAAGAATTAAAAGAGCAGTTTCATGTCTGTCTTTGTACTGTTCAACTGGTTGAGAGTAATATACTTTTTAAAGAGAGTAATTAGTATAGTACTTTAATTATGCTGTTAAATATGTAATTAGTAGTTACTTACTATTTTTAAGAGTAATTTACCCAACTCTGCTAAACAGCATGCTCTACTATTTGATCCAAGTACATTGAGAAATGTCCCCATTGTGGGACGAATGAGGGTAAATCTTATCTTAAGGTATCTTATCTTACATATGTCATGCATACATTTGATGGAAACAATATTGAATGTCACATAATTGTTTGTCATATTGCTCTCCTTCTCAGCGATTAATGTGTTAGACAGCATGCTGCTCTTGGACCCTGAAAGTAGAATAAAAGCAGCAGAGGGACTGGCTCTTCCTTTCTTCTCAGAGTTTCGTGAACCACACGAGGAGACCGAGGCCCCGCCGTATGACCATTCACTAGATGAGGCTGATCAGTCAGTGGAGCAATGGAAACGTAGGTTTGAACTGAAAAACTTTACATTTGTGGTAATTGGCAAAATGGATAAAAAGCAGCCAGTTACAACACTTAAAAAAAAAGTTACTTAAGGTATTAATTAGCTAATATTCCAGTCTTATTGGTGTGAGAGATAACTAAAAAAAACTGTTCTCTCTTTCTCTGTCCACTTCCCTTTCTTCTATTCCTTCTTTGATCCCAGGACTCACCTTCACTGAAATTCTGTCCTTCCGTCCGGCACCAGTGGTGGCAGAATCTAAAGAGACGGCTCTTTGAGATTGCTTATTTTTTCATCATCAAGTCTTTACATTTGTACCATTTGTCATATACAGACTGTTAACTCAGTTTTTTTACACTTTGAGTGTACCGTTTTATTTTTTTGCCTTTTAGCCTGTTGTGTGCTAATGTTTGGCACTGGGCACAGCTGTGCCATTGGCAGACCCTTGCCATCCAGCAATTTGATTTGGGTATTTTAGCATAAATCTTTGCCAGTATGTGATTATAGTAGACCTACCTTTATTTTTTTTACTGCCAGCATTAATTCACATAATTACACTGAAATGTTGCAATGCAAATATGGTTGGTTTACAATTACGGCTTGAAAAATTTTTCAGTCTTTTGCTAAACCCCATAGACAAATACATAAGTATCTGCAGAAGTATTAACTTACCTTCTAAAACAGTTTCTCATCTTGACTACAGTCCAGACAAATCGTACTATGCAAAGGAAATTGACTATTTTAAAATTGATCAATTGTATGTTTTTAAACCCCCTTTATGGAAGAAGTAATGTAGAATGATTGATTAAAATACAATTGGTCATTTTTCAGCTTTTGATGTTTCTATCTTCAGCTTATATTTAGCATATTCCAATGTTTTTCTATATAACACCTGAACTTGTTGGAAAGGAAATGGAAGCCAATGGACGTGAATTCTGGACGTTTTGCCATGAATCCAGCAGAGGGCAACATTTACACTTCTTTTGCACCTTCTTCAATAACGTTTCACGGTAATACAGTGGGTTTTAGAAAGCTGCATTATTACACTAGAAACTCCATTTAGACTTGAGGTCCCTGGGCATCCTCATCCTTTATTATTATGTAATTAATTTAGATGTGAGCGTTACTGCTACATGTCAACACTGTGCGATAGTGCCTGAATGGATATAGTCCATTTCTTTTTTGAAGTTGACCTTTGCACTCCTGGTTTAGGGGAGACAATTCCATGTCCCATAATAGTCTGTCTCTGTTCCTGCAGCCTCTCTTTGATACCTGGCCTTTTTCTGTTCTCCTTTTTTTATTATCCTTGTGTGGTTAATGTGGTCAGAGAGTGTTCTGTTCGAAAGAAAACAGAGGGGTAAAATACATTTGTCATGCTTGCTTTTTGGCTGCCAGATGTAATGACACAAAATGAAAGAGGAAGCCAGGAGAGTTTCTACTCTTACTGGTTTATTTAAAGAACTTTTCTGATTTCTTCACACAAACATCTTTTTTTGTTTTGTTAGAATAAGCAGAATGTCACAAATGTGTGTGTAAAATTCACTGATGTTTCAGCTGTTTCGAGTTAAATGCACTGTTCAGTTTAGCACCTGATTTTGGAACAAAAGGTTTTAGCTCTAACACAGTGCCCTCAAAAGAATCTGCACACTTAAAAAATTCTGAGTGCCATTGCATTCGATTCCAAGTAACATTTGGCATTCACATTTCTGTGATGTTTTCTGGTGTGTCATGTTCATAGTTTTATACAATGAGTGACAAGACTTGTATTTGAACTTGAGAGGAACTGATTTCAGTTTTCTACTAAAATGACCTTGACTGATTGATTAAACGTAATTGCAGATAATACAGATATTTTATATCTAGACAAGTGACATTCAAACATTTTAAGTGACTTAAGTGTCCAAATACTTATTGAGGATACTGTATGTTTATATGCAATTTCACAGATATCTCTTTACACTGAGAACACTTTGTCCAGTCAATAAACCATGGTAGGCTGTCCTTGTCAAACATCCTGTCTTGTGTAACTCTTGAAATGGGATAAACACAATATTTCATTGTTTGCTTATGTTTACATAGTTTAGAGATCTTGAACTATTGCATAAGTGATTTAGCTTATAGGTCTTATGCTCCCCAAGGGGCGTTTATTTGACGAAAAATACTGTAAAAATTGAAGTGTTATTTTCTATTTAAATATATTTTAAAATGCAATTTATTCCTGTGTGTAACGGTGGAAATAACGAAATCTCAGCGATCAACGGAAAACTCTTCTTTAATGAACGACAACACTTTAAATACAAAAGAAAGGAAACACGGAGACACATGGAAACGTAAAACAGTTTCAATGTTCGACAAAGAAAAGGGAACACGAGAGGGCTTATATAACAAAAACACGGGAAGGGGACCAGCTGACGAGACTTAGGAAGTGATTAGACATGGACAGGTGCGTGAAGGACCTGGAAGATACATAGAAGGGACCCGGATGTGAACAACAAGATAAGACTGTGACACTGTGATGGCAATGTTGTATTTTCAGCATTATTACTCCAGTCTGCAGTGTCACATGATCCTTTAGAAATCATCCAGTATGCTGATTTGATGCTCAAGAAGCATTTATTATCAGTGCTAAAAACAGTTGTGCTGTTTATATTTTTGTGCAGACCATGATACATTTTTCAAGATTCTTTAATGGATAGAAAGCTTAAAAGAACAGCATTTATTAACATTTTAAATGGCTTTACTGTCGATTTTTGAATTGAATGTGTTCTGCTTAAATTCTTTAAAAAATAATAATAATCTTACAGACCCCAACATTTAGATATTTAAATATTTTAGTGTTTAATAATGTACCTCTCATAAACTGTCTTGGTAAAACACTGCTCTGTTGTTTCATGCTCTCTGCATATTTTACAATCTGTTTACTTTCACTCTCTGTCTCTTTTCGAGAGCACAGGGAGATGCACGTGTCGTCTTGCTGTTTAGCCGTTCTACAGGAATCCTTTGGCTTAGCGGGCTGCACAAGAGGAAATTCCACTGGCTCAAATGTTCTCAGTAAAGGCCCCAGCGTGGATCAAGGACCCGGAATCCCTGCAACCCACTGACTCCTCTGCAGGGACAGCGAGGGTCGGGAGGAATGAACGTGACGGTGCCACAGATGGTTCTCCTCCAGTCAGAAGACAGACTACGGTCAGAATGGTATTTTAAATATCACCATGCACACAAAAATAACTGTTACCCAAAACATATGTGCATTTATACTTGCTGTCCGTTGCTTGTTTTCATTCCACATCATAATTCTGTTGATGAATAATAATAATAAAGCAAAGGTCAGACGGATCCCATCACAGATTATAAAGCATCAGCACTGCTTTTTAGAAATCTTCTAGTGCAGAATATGCTCTCTGTTCCGTCTTTTTCATTTGTGAGAGTCACAGAGGTTCTCTGATGGACTTTATGTGTGCTAGTATCATCTGAAAGCCCCTAGAGAGCCATCATGTACATAAGAGCTGTACTTGACTGACATAAGCTCCCATTCTGGCTTGACTAAAACCTGCCAAAGTTATGAGGTTTACAGCTGCTTAAATACTGCGAAGGTCGAAGGTGGTTCATTGACTTTATCTTTTGAAGGAATTGAGCTTTTTTAAAGAACAGAATGTTCCTGGTTCTAAGTGATGAAAGAGAAACACAACAACATCCTCCTCCTCTGGAAATGTTCTGGGGGGCTTTTAGATTTCTTTAGCTTCACTCCAGGAAATTGTGGTCACAGTTTCACTGTGGTCAGTTGTATGCAGTTGGCTCATTTATTATAACTGTATATCAAAACAGTTTTTCAGTGGTTCACCCCACATTTGTTCATTTGTCAGGAGAGTATGTTGTTGTTCTTGAAATTCGGTTTTAGAATACATAGATACTATTACTTGCAGTCTATGCCAAGTTCTTGATTTCTTTTGTGTGTCTTTTGTATTTGTGGATTGTTGATGCAAAAATGGTCAGTGTCTAAGCATAACTGAATAATATCCTCAAATATAATATCTTGTTTATAATTATAGGACTTGGAATTATCAGTAAGATTGATTTAAGGAAATGAATGCTTTTATTAAGCGAGGTTGAATTAAATTGATTAGAAGTGACAGTAAAGACATTTATAATGGTACAAACGATTTAAGTTTTAAATAAATGCTGTTTTTTAAACAATATATTCATCAAAGTAACTTATAATAATGCATTACTTTTTCCACAAGAATATTAAGCAGCACAACATTTTCAACACAGATTTGCACATTTTTCCTGATCATTACTCTTTAGATAACTTATATTTTACCCATATTCTACAAAAAACTTAATTCTATCTCTGATGGATTTCCCCCAAGTGTGTATATACATTATATACTACATGAAATATAATATTTAACACCGGTACACTAATAGCACATAAAAGATAAACAGGACAGTCTTATTTTTAATTAAAGTTATATATTTTTAATTTATTTTAATAATTTGGTCAACCAGTCATGCTGCAATCATAATCTTTCTGTGGTCATGTTAATTATAAACTTTCTGTTTCCTGTATTAAGTGTTTTTGTAGAAACTGTGATGGAAAATTGTGGCTCAAAGTCAGAAAGTGTTTATTTGAAAATGAGACCCTATCCTTCTATTTCTTAACCGCAAGGTTACATAATAAGTTCTTGCATAACATCCATTCCAGAATTTGGGGAGCGAAGGTAAATCAGAATTGTATGGTCAAATAGTCGTGTACCTCCATATGGCAACAGTATGGAGATTTATGCACTTCTGGAGATGGCAGGTGGATATATGATGATGTGCTGGAGAGAGCTGTAATGAATCGTTGTGGCCAGTTTGCTCATTTAGCTCTCAAGGGACCGTGTCCGGCAGCAAGGTCAATATTTAGGACACTTTGCCCAATGCAGTTAGATCACAGTTTAGGAATTTCATCAGGGTTGCAAAATGCACTGCTTTGCTTAAAACATTTCTAACAATTTTATTTGCCATTTGACATTAGGTGCCTTTTCATACTGTATTAAATAGCATTATTTTAAAGTTTCACACATCCAGAATGTTAGATTCACAATTACTCTCTGAATCATCTCAATGCACAATTTCTTATAAAATGAGTTTAATGTGCTAGATGACTTGAAATAAGTTTAGTATGCAGGTAATATTTTTACTTTTTTCAGTTGTTTTTATCTGTTGATTCAACTGGTGACACTATTGGTAAAAAAAAAAATTGGGTGCTTGACTTTTACTTCATCTTCATTATTTATTAAGTTAGAATTTAAGAAGTGCAAAGTTCCGTAATTTCACTGACCCTGATTTTTTTTATTTGTTTTATATTTTTTAAAGATTTTTCTTGTAGTGACAGAAAAAGGGTTAAACGTATGGATACATAAATAGATTTATATATATATATAGTAATGTACCCTCTATATAACTATAATTTCTTTTTCTATTATTTATATTTATCCTCTTCTTTATTTTTATTTATTTTGTCGTATTTTCTGTTGTATCGTTATTTTTGCACATGCTATTTGTTGATAATAAAGCATATTAAAAAAGAAAAAGAAAAAAGATAAAGGGTTAAAAAAGTGCACTGCCCTTTTAATGGCCTGTCGTGGCAGCTGTGCGGTTAACTTTGTCCCTGCCACACAAAGACACATTAAAGCTACTTTAAAGGACCACAATTCAATTGTCCTCTCCCTATACACACACACACACACACCAACTTGCCATATGTCTACCCATAAGCCCCGCCCCCATCCCCATAGACCCCGCCCACCAACCTGGAGGATCGGATATCACGTCCGTCTTTCGCTGCATCACTCGACTCCGTCTTTCATCCTAAAATCGCTGTTACGGCGTCAGTGTTGAAGCCGAAAGCTCTCATACACGCGGATCTGACAGCTCAGATTGTTAGTATGATCCTCCAATCGTCATCTGTATCCTAAACCGGGGGTTGGGAGGGGAGAATCAGATCTTTTGACCCCAGCCATCATTCCCTGGATAACGGGCACAGAGCCACCCGACAGCCTCAATTGTTGTTTCCTTTTTTGCCGACATCTGCTGCATGTTGCTCGCATTTGCATCCGAAGCAACAAGAGGTCCGTATTAGGGTGTGATGGAACACTTTCATCTCAATTCCTGAAGAAGAAATCTGTTTACTCGGATCAGAAAATTGAATTATTCCGTTCATTCACTGAGCGCATAATAACAATCAAGGGCTCGGTGGCGTGATGGAGAGTGTGGAGAAGGAGTGCGGCGCTCTGGGTGGATTGTTTCAGGCGATCGTCAATGATATGAAGGTACCAAAACTGTTATTATTTAGCAAAACAATTGATGGATGTGTTTTACTGCCTTTGTTTTCATTAAGGGTCCAGCTGCCTGCACCACTGATGCTGTGATTAATGGCATGGGGGTCTCAGCATGGAGGGCTTTGTTGTGAAATGAGAATTGAACCCTTTTGTAGATGTCTTTAGAACCTTTTATATGTTAAAGCATATTTTTGTGCATTTTATTTGAGATAAATACCAATAATAGGCCTATATAAAAGAGAGAGCATTTATTTCCCCCCACAAAATATAGCTAGGGGTTTAATTAAAAATGATCAAAATTCTTAAGAAATTATTTTTCCCTAAAATATAGGGTTCTATGTGAAGCATGGGCACCACCCACTTTTCTATGCTTGAACAGAAATGTAAAATTATGTTTTGATAGTCAAGCGTTTTACTCTGCGCACTATAGCTCTGCTGTCTGTTATTGCCTTTTTAGAGAGGCTCATATGTAGTTTGATTTTTACAAGATGGGTATAATCCCATTTTAACCCAATTCATTTGACATTTTACAGATTTGAAAATGGTGCATTAAAAGTCTGCCTAGCTATTAGTTGTCCAATGAGCAAAAGACATTTACCACTGTTTTGAACTTGACTCAGAATATCTCTCAGATTGACCTTCTTTCCTATTGATGACTTCTGAAAGCAATATTAACATGCAGGGATTATGCATGGCTCATGTAGAGATATAAATGCATCAGAATGAGCTTCTATGAGGAGCTCGGATAAAATCTCACCTGCTCTGAGCCTAAAAATAATCAAAAAACGCTTTTATACGTCTTTTAGTATACATTATTTAGAATACTGACATTCATACATTTAGAAAACCATTGCGTTTATTTCTGTCAGTGCGTGAAAGTTGGAGAGTAATTGGTTTAGACATTACAATGGCTTTTCCCCCCAACGTTACTAATATCAATAAGAGATGTAATATTACATTGGATTTTTATTCATTTATTTCTTGACTTTGCACTATTTATGACCCACATCTCTTAAGAAGAAACGTTTGTAGTTATGCTCCTTAATGAAGCCAACATTTTATGTTATTGTGTGAAACACGCAAAGACAAAGCGTTAAAAATGTTATTGAAAGGTCCAAGGTCTTTGCACATTTGTGTAAATAAACTGAATTTAATCTGCTCCCGTGTAACACTGAAACCTCTCATGGCCATCTCTTAGATATGATCTCCTTCTCCTACAGCTATTTGCATTTTTTTTTTTGGAGTGCTTTCCAGTCTGTTGCGTTGCTGAAGCAGAACCCTGTGGTTGTACGTACTGTTCCATAAATGGTTTCCATGTTCTCATGCGGCTCCAGTAGTGAATGTTATTGCTGAAAGTTGGCGTTTGAGTGAAGTTCAGTGGCCAGATGCCAGATCTGGAGTTCATATATTGTGAACGGCTCCAGACTTGGCACAGAACCAACCCTGGCAACATTCAGCTTGTTTGACATGCAGTATAGCAACACTTGTAAAGAGGGGGCAGCCAGAGAGTGTTGTAATGTCAGAGATTATGCGAATAGGTAGGGCAAACTCCTCTTCAAACATTTGCATATTGAAGCGTTTCTCTACTCAGTCATTTCAATTGGCAGACCAAGGTCTATAAAAGAGTTTACAGCTGTGGCCAAAGGTTTATGACGCTATTTTTGTTAGAATAAAATGAAACGAAAACACTTTTTGCGTACAAAAGAAAATGAAATAAAATAAAAATTGATTGTCCACTTTATACATTCTACTAACTATAAGTAACTTTGCAATTATATGTAAGCTAATTCTCATTAGACTATAAGTAGACTTTTTCCTTAACACTTTATTTTGATGGTCCAACAACAGACATTCTAACTTTGCAACTACGTCACCCGAACCCTAACAGTCTACTAGTATTCAGTTAGTTGGCTTGTAGTAGCAAGGTTACATATATTTAGTAGAATGTCTGAAGTGGAGCATTGTAATAAAATGTAACCCAGTTCATTTAACCTCTTCAGCTCTGTGAAGAGGTTAATAAATGTCATGTGTATATATGGTGTTTGTTTGGTTTCAGATTTTGGGTTGTGACTGTATAGCTTCCATGTATACAGATAAACTCAAGGACTGATATGATAAACTGACTATAAACAATAACTTCATTTAAGGTCAGTTTCATTCTTGGGTTGAAATGTTAGGACTTTCTGTCATCTTGTTTAATGTGTTCATTGGCCACAGGAATGTGCATGGTGCCTAGGAATAACCACAAAATTTGGCTTATCTTCAAAGTCTTATCTGGGCTTTGCACTGATTCCAATCACAATCTTCTTTCATCAGAAAAGAAAGAAAGAGCAAGACGTTGATATTTTAATGTTTCTTTAGAAAAGTCCTATTTTATCCCAGTTTCTAATTGGCCGACTAATTTCCTGATTTGATCAAATCTAATTCCGATTCACAAGCTCTCAATTTGATTTAATGTCAATTAATCTGTAAATATTTAATTACAACATTAGCTTACATTTTAAAACAGAACAGATACATTGAAGAAATATATTTACTGTTACTTTTATTGTACAATTTATGTACAATGTTTAGGGTCAGTATGATTTGTTTTAAAGAAATTAATTATTTTACTCAGCAAGGACAGATTAAATTGTTCAAAAGTGACAGTAAAGGTTTTGTTGTAAGTTATACATTGTTATATTTCATTGAGCATCAAATCATCATATTCAAATGATTTCTGAAGGATCATGTGACACTGAAGCCTGGAGTAATGATGCTGAAAATACAGCATTGCCGTCACAGGAGTAAATTCCACGTTGTAATATATTAAAGTAGACACAATATTATTGTTTTACTGTATTTTTGATCAAATAAATGCAGCATTAGGTGAGCATAAGAGTTTTAAACAACTGCTATAGACCCCAAATATTTGTATGGCAGTTCAGATTGTGTAACTAAGGGTACGTGCGCAGTGGGCAGCAGAGAGGAATTAAGTTTTCTTCCAAAACACAAGAAAGCCTAGATTCCAACATCAACAAACAAAACATCTGACTCCCTTGCTTTAATTTTTTTTAAATAATAAGAAACCACTGCTTACACTAGATATCTCAGGTATTCTACCATGCGGCTAGTGTCTTTCCATCTTTAGCGGTTGTGTCAGCAAACCCAATGCCAGAATTTCACAGTTTTTGACCAGTTTTTAACACAAATGTCCATAGAGACAGAGGATTTTCAGACACCATAACAACCTCATTCCAACCTCTCTGTCTCAAGTGTCTTAACAAGAGCTGTCAGCACAATTTTAAAGGATTCTTCTTTCCTGTCTCTACACATTTTATTTTATTAAAGACAGACTTGATCCAGTGTGAAAGCCCGAGGCCTTTGATTTTTTTTATTTGGTTTTTATAGTATAAAAGACGCATCTTGGAGTTTAAAAATAAATCTTTTGATATTAACATCTTAGTCATTCTTTTACGATTTTACTGTTGTTTTTACAGACGTTCTACTTAACCGAGGAAGTGTTGTTTGTTGAGCTAATTCCCTAAGATATTGTGATAACTTGCCCAGAAATGAAAATTATGTCATCATTTACTCACCCTCATGTCGCTCCAAACCTGTATTGTTGGCCCATTGACTTCCATTGTATGACCCCCCCCCCCCCCCCAAAAAAAAAAAAACTGATACATTTTAATAAAATATCCTCTTTTATGGTCCATAGAACAAAAGCAAGACATACCGGTTTTGGAATAGCATTTGTGTGAGAAAATTGTTTAATTTATGGTGAACTGTCTCTTTAAGAGGTCTATTTTGAGGACACCATGTTGGGGAACAACATATGCTGGTCTTTTAAACAGCGTAGAAAGCTATGATGACAGGGTCAGCACACCTGGACGAAATTTAGCCGGTGTTTCTTTCGAGAATTTACTTCTAAAGCAGATGGAAGAGTGTCATGACTGTTTGTATTCAACGAGACATCTGGTCTTCATCTGAAGTGCTTTGCTCTCTCTTTTTGGTACATGAAGTTCTGAATGTGTCTGTGTTGGGGTACCAGTATGTGTGCAGTTTGGTTTTGAGGTTTATGCCATAACTAACTCTTAAATTTGTCTCTTCCCTCCTCTAGTACTCATACCCAGTGTGGGAAGACTTCATTGCAAAGGCCACGAAACTGCATTCCCAGCTGAGGTAATTTAACCCTTCAGACGTCCTTATATTGATCATCTCCAATCTTTTTGGAGATGTTGATGCTCATCTTATAGGCCAAATCTCAAATGTCACCTCTATTGTGCCGCACAGACTGTTGGGTAATATTCCACACCAGCATGGATTCAACTAAAAGTCAATTAGCCCTCGTGAGCACCCTTTTGAATCATAAATTGACAAACGGGACACCCTGAAGAATCGTGGATTTCACAGATTCGCACGAGTGAAGGCCTTGAGTCAAATCCACATCAAGTCCTCCATTCGGGCCTTAATCTGCATTCTTAAGAAGTGAATCAGATTGATTTTCAACAGGTCTGCCTGCTGTTCTTAATCAGCACTGGCGCTGATGACTATAAATATTTTCCTGTTTACTCCACAGAACCACAGTGTTGGCGGCTGCAGCGTTTCTTGATGCTTTTCAGAAGGTGGCAGACATGGCAACCAACACGAGAGGTACATTTTTCAGCTAAAATGGTCAACATTTTTGGGTTGCAGAAGGTTGTTCACAGTTTTGGGAGACTACAACAAACTTTTGCATAGTCAAATTGCACATATTTTCCCGCGTATAACCAGCAGACGCAGATAATCCGCACACTCATGTAGCCCGCGGGTTTTGGGGTTTTGTGTAAAAAACCGTTGGCATAACCCGCACCCATAGATTGATGAACTTTTTTGTAAGTTCACATTTCAAATTTCGAATGTTGCTCGCATAACATCAATTATCATAACTGTTCAGCTCGGTACACAATGCTTGTGCGTGAAATTCACACAGTAAGAAAACAAACACAAGTCAGAATCAGAACAAAAAGAAAAAGCAGTGTCTCCCGCTGTGCAGCAGCTCGTCCCTTAAGAAGCGATTCTACAGGTGTTGATCATCGGATGAGATGAGAAGAGCCCGCCAATCACAGCCAATCAATGCAGCACAGCCAATCACTTCTTCTTGCATGATTGACAGGTCAGACAGCCTATCAGCGCCAGCTGTCAGAGTGACAGTACAAGCGCCAGAGACAACAACCCTCGCAAGAAAGAAAAACAGAAAGAAAATACCGCAAAAAAAACCTTAAGTCCTTAGGGATGTAACAAATATATTGAAATATTATTACGTGCAAATTTTTTTCATGATTTTTTTATGACCCCTGTGGGGTTTGTAAAATCTGGTATAACCCGCGGGTGATATGTGGGAAAATACGGTGCATTCTAAGATATGCCACCGGAAGTTGAAATTGGGGCTTTGTGATTGTTTTGAAAAAATTGTGATTACGATTTTAAATGCGATAAAAGTTCCAGCTTTGCTGTGCTTGTTTGTAGGTCTGCGCAATTCGGCAAAAATATGGATATTTTTCTTACAAAACCCATTGCTTTGCTTCAGAAGGGTCACTGGAGTTTAAATTACTGAAGTATAAATTACTTTTATGATAGATGGATGCGCTTAGTGTTATGCGAATAGTGTTTTCAATGCCATTACAAAGCTGGAAAGAGCGAGGATATTATTTAATATAACTGTATTTGACTTAACAAAGATAGTCATATATATTTAAGAAGACTTAAGGTTGAGTAAATTCTAAGAATTTTTATTTCTACTACTTTAACTACTCCTTTAAAATAAAAACTGGAGGGAACCCTTAAGGCTTCTCTTTTGTTGATAAGCGCTTCTCGTTACAAGTATGGGAAGATGGTTGGCGCATGTTGCGTTTCCAAATGCTCATTAGAGTGACCTAAACACAGATCAGATGTAGAGCAGCATTTACTGTGACTCAAGCTGTTCTG
The DNA here is from genome assembly GCA_037043235.1 of Rhodeus uyekii. Taxonomy (NCBI): domain Eukaryota; kingdom Metazoa; phylum Chordata; class Actinopteri; order Cypriniformes; family Acheilognathidae; genus Rhodeus; species Rhodeus uyekii. Next base: position 2,323,868 of record JAWRVZ010000003.1, read on the forward strand.
AAGCAGTAAAAACACCAGATCATGAGATTCTCACATGTGCTGCTCTTCACTCTGAAATATGCAGATTAAAATTAAATTAAATTAAATCGCAGGCTTTGTGATTTCGTAATTGCACTAAGGCATATTGTGATTTTGTTTTCATTTTAATTAATCGTGCAGCCCTAGTTGGAAGTCGTATTTAAATATGAATACAGCAGAAAGGTCACTTTGGTTTTGTTCTGATAACTAGGAAATGGCTTGAGAGTCATATTTCATCATAGTTTAATTCTGCTTCTGGCTTGGCCGCTATTGGATCTCTGAAATCGAATCCTTCCTGTGCCATTAAAATCCTCTAGTTACTGCCTGCAGGGACCAGACAAGGCCAAACAACTCTAGTCTTCATCAACACAGTTAAAGGATGTGGGTCAGGCTGTCGGCCTAGAGCTGAATTACTCATTTGTATCTGTCTTGTAAATCGCACCATATGTACACAATCGCTGAATGCATTGGATCTTTATATCCCATGTAGTGAGTGTCGGTGGGTTTGTGTGTATCAGCTTGTGTTCACAGACCAGCTACACTGGACTGAAGGGCTGGTTGCTATTGACTACCAAAATCTTCAAGGTTACAGCACTACCTTTTTAGAGACAGATATAAAAGCAGTAATTTTAAAGATATGCTTAGAGAAATTATGATGGAATCTTTTATTTTACACATTAGATTGTGATCTATAATTCATAAGTTTTGGTTTGTGGTTAGACAGGCTTATATGTGGGCTTGAGAAAAACATTGAACATATATCAAAGTTTTTTTTTCTTATTCAATCTAAAATGTATTGACTGAAATATATGTATATAAATATATAGGAGTAAATTTTGAATAACATTGTGAGAAATGCATTGTAGATTTGTAAATAATAAATACAAAATAAATTATTAAATTAAACGGTTATTTTGTGGTACTATATATTTTGGCATTTAAAAGTTTAAACAAAATATTTTTTCAAAGCTACATATATTTAGTATATTTTTAAGCATATATATATATATATGGCCAAAATATATGCTTAAAAATATACTAAATATATGTGGCTTTGAAAATAAGGCAACAATCATATATACATATATGATATACATATACACACTTACATATACACATACATACACACACACACACACATATACATATACGCACATATACAGTGGTACCTTGAGATACGAAATTAATCCGTTCCGAGGCGGCCTTCGTATAATGAGTTTTTCGTATCTTGGAACACATTTTACATGTAAAATGGCTAATCCGTTCCAAGCCCTCCAAAAACACCCCATTCAATTTCATAATAAAGCTAAATTGACCTATAAACAATGAAATAACGTAAAATGTCGAAGCTTACCTTTCGGGTGAGGCTATCTCCGAAAGTGGCGGCAGAGGAGGAGGAGGACAAACGGCAGATAACGTACGTACGTACACTTAACTTTACGAAAACACATAAAAAATGTAAAGTTTGGGGTGCGGAGTGGCTGAGCTAAAGCACGCCAGCACGTACGTATAGAAGATGCATGATGGGAGGGATGCTGTCCAATTAGAGAGAAGGATCTCATGGCTTGGCTAGCATCAGGAACCAATGGGAGAGCAGGAGGATGGTGGCGAGTCTACTATAACTAAGATGGCGTCGTGCGGCGCGAGTTTCAAAATTGTTATGGGGCGAATCTCGGACTTTCAGAAACCTTTCGTATCTTGAAAACTTTTCGTATGTAGATGTAGATTCGTATGTGGATTTTTCTTCTTTGCTTTCGTAACTTGGATTTTTCGTAAGTTGAGCCTTTCGTATCTTGAGGTACTACTGTATATATATACATGACTGTCACATTTTATTTAGTTTCAGTCTAGTAAAGGAAAATGCAAAGCTATCCACCTTCACCCTTCTGCCCAGTTCAGAATCATTACCAGATGCCAGTAAACCAGATTGATTCCATTTGTCCTGCGGGATCGCTTTGTTCCGCACCGGACCTCAAACATACAGCACTGACATAAATTAGTTCAGTGAACTGTCAATACTTTTAGTAGATAGCTGTCATTGTAGCATTTTCACCTCTAACCTGGTCTGGCCGTTGTTTATGACTTTGAGTTGATATCAATGTTTCCCTATACACCACAGTGTAGCAAATGATTGTTGCCTTATTTTCATAGGAAAGAATTCAAGAACCTTCTCACTTTTATTTAATTTTTAGTTTCCAGTAGCTCCACACTGAAAATATACGCTCTACACCAATGAAGGGGAAGTATATAATCCATGGTATTAAGTGTCAGCAACAGTAGGCATGCCTTCTCTTTGAATTAGGGACAGGCTAGAGGCACTGGCACAGCTGGAGATCTCACTAAAACACTGACATCAGACGGATTCTTGTCTCACCGGCTTCCAGTGACACACATTCATCCCCCCCCCCCCCCCCCCATCACCCCAGTTAGCAGGCCCATAATCGCACATTAACTAACGAACACAGCCTTTCAGTGACTATGAACATGTGAAGTGTTTGAATATAAGTAAATCATTATTACTTTGCAGTAAGATTCTTTTTTTTAATGCAGTAGGTATCCTGAACTAACAGTACACAAGAATTTGTTCATGTTCTTAAAAATGTTGCAATTTATTAAATCTGAATAATGTAAAATAGTATAAGAACATACTATTTTTCGTTGTTAATTCATGTTTATTCAGAATACTGTGTTACAGAATATTAGTGTTAATGTTGTAACGGGAAAGTTAGTACAGTAGAACCCCGACTTACGAAATTAATCCGTTCCGAGGTTGGCTTCGTATGTCGAACTTTTCGTATGTCGGTGAGGCTTTTACATGTTAATTGCCTAATCCGTTCCAAGCCCTACAAAAACACCATATTCAGCATGGGATGAAGCGCATCCCAGCTTCATACTTCTCAATAATCTCCCTTTTCGACTCAATGAAAAGCACCCTCTTCTTCCCTTTGACTTCAGCAACAATCTTCACATCCATGGTTACTGATTAGAAAAAGGCTTATGCTAATAGCAGAGGCTGGTGGGAGCGATGCTGACCAATAGGAGAGCAGGATTGTAAAAAGTGTTCCCCTTCTTACATGGACTATTCCACCCATCCCTGTCATTCAGCGCGAAATGGACTATTCCAACCTTTCCCTCGGAGTTCAGGAGGTGTCGTGACAGAAGAGAGTTGATGGATGTTTAAAGAGATCGGCTGAAGATTGTCTATAGTTTATTGAGTGAAATACAGGGAATTAGTGCCAATCGTTGAGGTTTTATCGATCTATGCACCTTTAATAAACACCAGTTTTGGATCATTCCCTGAGTGAGACATCATTGTTCTGACCGGACGAACTGTAGCCTTCATCCAACCCGAACCAAAATCAGCGCGAATATCAAAACAAAACTCGGAAATCGTCGCCTCGCCGAGATTTCGTTTTTCGCTTCTCGATCATTTTGTCGTAACTCGGGCGGATATAACCCGGAAATCTTTTATCGTATGTCGAACTTTTCGTACGTAGAGCGTTTCGTAAGTCGGGGTTCTACTGTATTAAACAAATTCGGTGATTTTTTTTTTCTTTTGTTAGCATGAAGTCATGAACAGGAACACTTTTCTCACCTTATTGTATTACATTTACTTTTACGTATTTGGCAGACACTTTTATCCAAAGCAACTTGCATTGCATTCAAGGAACACATTGAATCAGTTCTTGCTTTCCCTGGAATCGAACCCATGACCTTGGCGTTGTAAGCACCAATACTCTACTGATTGAGCTACAGGAAAGCTGTATAGTGTTATCAGTTTACATTTCTAATTCATCTTCATCATTGCCTGGATGTCTCGGTTTTGACCACTACCCTGTTGAAAAATCCAGCATAAACCAGCATGAAATCCACATTTGTCCCGTCTGGTTCATGTTAGATAGAGCTGATATAGAGTTGGTCAAGCTTTTGGACTTGCAGTCATGCTGTTCTCAAGGGAAACTGAGCAGGTTTGCTGTTTCACCAGTTCTCCTGCTTCCCGTGACTTAGTGCTCCACACATGCATTTAGGATTAAGTATTTGATAAGGGAAGGGCAGTTTAAGTTGAGTGCTATTGTTAATACCAATAAAGGGAACTTCAATATGGAAGGAAATTACATACTGCCTCCCTCTCTAAAGACACATACAATGTTATACAATTGTTTGTTTCTAATACACTTTCTATGGATAAAAAAATATATGACAACTTTTACAAAACATTGAATCAAAATCTCTCTCTCATATATATACCTAACCTCTCTCTTCTATTATGACTCCCTTCCTTTGATTACAAAGGAGTCCAACAGACTGGCTTGTTGTGATCTTTATAGTCATGGCGTAATGATGAGGGCAGTCTATTAGAGCACGTGTTAGACAGGCGTGGAAGTGTTTGATGTCTGTGTTCGGCTTGCATTTTGATGTCTGGCCTCTAAGAATAACTGCATGCTTACATTCACGTACAGTGATGAATGTTGGAAGAGGGATGTTTACTGGAACGCAAGTCAAATCTAATGGTTCATCTAGTTCTTTATTAGCACATCTAAGTCGCTGTGTTTACTTGATGTCTGACTGGCGCTCTGCATTGCACCCCCCCATAGTGATTTAGTTGTGTAAGTATAGACTGTAGTTAGTCCTGTGGGTAATTTCTTATGTTGTGAGAGATGCACCATGGGAGACGGGCACACATCTTTCTATCATGGGATTGGAGTGAGGTGTGTTTTAATGATGGCTCTTGGGTCTATATTTGTGTATTTTCCATCTATGCTGATGGCAGGCTCTTCTCTTATATATGTATACTGTGTGAGTGTATGTCTATACAAGGAAGGAGCTTGGAAGCGATTTCCCCCGGCAGAAATGTGTAATCCTCTTTACCTTGTTCTGACACACAGACTGAGTTTGTGCATGTTAGTGTGAGTGTGTGTCAGTGGGACGCAGTGGGCTGCTAATCTTCACTGCAGCTCTGGACTGGCAGATGGCATGTATCCGTGCCAGCCATCTGGAGTGTGGGGCATGGGCAAGAATTTGCTTTACTTGGCACCCGAGATTATACCGTCAGATTCACACTTGCTACATTTCACCCTTTTCTATTAACTCACCTTTTTGTCAGGTCTGTGGGTCCCCAAACAGCTCCCAAGTGTTTGATTAATTACTAAGAATTTGTTCATGTGTGGTCATTATCTTTGCTCAAATGAGGCTAACTGTGTTTACTGTAGATTTACCATTTGAATATGATATATATAACAAAATATTACTGTGTATTTATTAACAGTAAGGAAATGGATTTTGAATCTCAGAGATTATTAATATTATACAATTATTCAGTAACAAAAAGTGCTATGGTTTTTTTGGACATTAATAGACATTAATCTACCCGGTTTTTGGCCATCCTCTATGGCAACGCCACAGGTTTTTGGACATTCGTCGACGGCTTATCATGATTTTTTTATTTTTGGACATGCCATTACCCTGATTTTTGTATATCTGAGATGGTAATACCATGGTTTTATTGATATGTTTTATATGTACATGAAAATGTAATCATCTAGTACCATGGTATACTGTATATCAAACTACAGTGATATAATTTTTCACATCTGCTAAATGAGGAAACTGTAAAGTTAGACAAGATGAAGATATTAAATCCAACTTCTGTCTTTCATTATTTATCTTTAGTAAAAGCAAGCGGTCATTTTACGTCCTTGAATGCCTCTTATGAGTCTTTACCACAAATATTTTTCAGAGGAAACCTGGTGTGCATTTAGAAGCTTCCATTATCAACACATTTAGAGTGGAGTCAGTTATGTTTGGCCATTGAAGCGAAGGACAGATGCATGAAAACAATATAAAGTATTAAAAGAAACAGAACACTATGTTCTACATCCTAATGAAAAGAGAGTTGGTGCTGAAAAAACTGAAAGATAGAAAACAGATAGAGTTTTCAGGACAAAACTCTGAGGTTTTTTTTATTCTCTCTCTCTCTCTCTCTCTCACACACACACACACAAGATTTATTTTAAAGATTTCTTTGATTTATTGATCAAAATGACACTAAAGAAATGTTAAATGTTACAAAAGATTTCTATTTACAATAAACACTTCTTTTGAACTTTCAAATTTTCAGCATTTATAATAATAAATATTTCCTGAGTACCAAATCAGCAAATTAGGATAATTTCTGAAGGATAATGTGATAATGTGACACTGCAGACTCGAATAATGATTGTGAAAACACAGCTTTGCCATCACATGAATAAATGACATTTTAAAATATATTTAAATAGAAAAAGCTATTTTAAATGTGAATAATATTTCACAACATTACTGTTTTGTATTTTTCTATAAAATAAATGCGGCCTTGGTAAGCAAAATTTGTATGGATTCGCTTAAAAGAAGCAATATGATTAATTCTTTATAATTATTTAAATGATTAAACAGAGACACACACACACATACAGTGGTGTGAAAAAGAGTTTGCCCCCCCCCCCCCCCTCCTGATTTCTTATTTTTTCAACTGCAATCAAGCGTCAGCGATAACTTGCAATGAGTCTTTTACAGAGCTGTGAAGGAATTTTGGTTCACTCATCTTTGCACAGTTGTTCAGCCAGAGTGTTTTCAAGAATGAACTGCCTTTTTAAGGTTATGCCACAGCATCTCAATAGGATTCAGGTCAGGACTTTGACTAGGCCACTCCAAAGTCTTCATTTAGTTTTTCTTCCGCCATCCAGAGATGGACTTGCTGGTGTGTTTTGGATCATTGTCCTGCTGCAGAACCCAAGTTTGCTTCAGCTTGAGATTTCTTTCAGAATATTTTGGTATTCAGCAGAATTCATGGTTCCAATTATCACAGCAAGTCTTCCAGGTCCTGAAGCAGCAAAACAGCCCCAGACCATCACACTACCACCACCATATTTTAATGTTAGTATGATGTTCTTTTTCTGAAATCCTCTGTTAATTTTATGCCAGATGTGATGGGACAAACACCTTCCAAAAAGTTAAACTTTTGTCTTGTCAGTCCACAGAGTTCTCAAAAGTCTTTCCTCTGTTTTCTGGCAAAAATGATATTAGCTTGATATGTAAAAAATGATATATATTTATATATTCAAGTGTCCCCAGAAGTACCTCAGGAGCACTTACACGAATCAATGGAAAAGAAGATGAGGATCAGGGAAAAGTAACTGATGCGGTTATCTCCAACTCACCCCTGCCCGAACTACTGTCAACCTTAATAGAGAGACAGACGGACAGAGAGAAAGGGAGAGAGAGTCAGACAGAGAGGAGGGGTCCCATTACGTCTGTTTTAGTCAAATGCGTGACTGTGTTTTTGCTGGAACTATAATATAATCCACATCTGGTGAGGAGGACTGCATTATTTTTAGCAGCACTGCTCTATCCCCAGACAGGAAGTCTTATACAGGCTGTAAACACACATGCACACACTCACACTAAGCCATACACACACATGGGCATCCTTAATGTCCCCTCCTTATGCCAGGAAAGAGTCCTGGGAAGTCTGGGGTAATTGAGAACAGATAGAGTCAAGGCAAAGGGCCAAAGTCAGCTTTGCTGTCATTGGTCTTCCCGTCTCTTGTCTCATTCCATGTACACTGAATGTGTGAGAGCGTCTTTGACATTCAGTTCTTCTGTTTGTCAGTCTGCCGTTTATTTGGTCATTATGTAACCCTCAGAAACTTTCATATCTTCAGGTGCCTAAAAACGTGAGAAGAGGGAAAAAGCTGTGCACGTGTTTGTTTTTATTCATGTGCATTTATGTTTCAGGTTACCGCTGGGTTACATGAATGTGTTTATATGAAACACTAAATATCTCAGCACTTCATGCTCTCAGTAAAGTGAATCCTCATCCGAAGCCCAATTTTTTGTAATTTTCTAATGTGGGGCATTTCAGGAAAGACTTAATTTCATCCATCAGGACTTGATTGGAGATTCCCTGAATGTGAGTTTGCTAAAACAATGGCCACACTGAAAAAAGGGAAACGGACATGCCAGTTATTCAAAGTGCAGTTTTATATTGGCTAATCAAAATCATGGTTTCTCCTTCAAAACTGTTTTACTCCTCATTAAAAACATTTTTTGATCCCCCATTGAAGAAACAATTTTTTTTAATCGTATTTTTGCATGACATCACATTGCTATATGCAGAATACATACTCGCAAGCTTTACTGACTGCATAATTTATAGGTTTGTTTTTGTGTGTGTTTTTTTACATTATAGAAAATGTGAAACATATTTTAAAGAGACATCACAATAAATATGAATGCCTTTTGAATTTGTCCTCATTTAAAGTAAACTAAAATAAATATTGACAAAAAATTGTACCATTATATTACATAACAATGATTCATTAATACTGTTATAAACATATAGATCATTGTTTGTTAATGCATTAGGGAAATGGCATTGTTAACACTTTAGATTTGGAATGCATATTCACTATTAAGTAATTATGTATTAGCATGCATATTACTTGCATATTGGCTGTTTATTAGTACTTATAACGTACTTATTAATGACTTATTCTGCATGGCCATATTCTAGGTCCCTTATTCCTTCCCTATACCTAAAAATAACCATTCCAACTACATTACTTACTATCAATTAGCAATAATTAGGAGTTTATTGAAGGACAACTCCTACTTAAAAGTGAATATGTGTTTCCTATATAAATATCTATAGCAGTTTGTTGGTAGACCAAGGAGAGAGAAGACCATGAATAATCTTGGTTGACTCTCTCATGACGACTGTTTTAATGCCAGCCATTCACAGACTCTGTTAAGAGTGTCTGCCAACCACTTCTGCACCTGCACACGTATCGAGAGAGAGAGAGAGAGAGAGAGAGAGAGAGATGGACTGCTTTTCAGTTCAGATGGTAGTGAAGGCCATTGCTTTATCAGATGTTTTGACTGAAATAATGTTAAGATTTAATTTGTTTCCACATTGATGTGACTAAAACAAATTTTTTATTTACTTTCTTGATGTACATTATTCTTGCTATGGAGAATAGTTAATTATTTAATATTATTTATTATTATTATTACTACAGTATTTGAAATAAAAATGTATACTTGTAGTTGTTATACCCTTTAAAATGTTTTTCATTCTCAGCTGAGGTCACAAGTGAACCAGCAAGGTCACAAGTGAGAATTGTGTAACTATTTACTCCTTATCAAATAAAACAAATATTATTGGAATACATTTTCTAAGAAAATACTTTTTCAGTTTTTCCGTCAAAATTTCACATTTAATTCAATGTGTTTGTAATTGCTTGTGAAAATGACTAGCAATTTTTTTTTCAGTGTATGACTTGAACATAAAACAAGATATTTTCTATATCATAAAAAATTCTTTGTCCATAAAATAAAAGTCACTGTGATTCAATGTTGTTTTGAACTACATTTACTTTCATTGTATAGACAAAGCATTTTTTTTTAAATGTCTTTTGTATTCCATTGAAAAAAGCAAGCCATACAAGTTTGAAATGACATGAGGGTATGTCATGATAAAATGTTCATATTTGTGTGAACTATCCATTGAAGTATTCATTGATCACATTAGTAGTTCCTCAAGGGTTCACAGATTTGGTAAATAGCTTCCCAGCCGTGGGCAAGTTTTTGAGGCAGTGAGAGTCTGACTGAATGGAGCATCTGAAGCCTCTGGATCACGTGATCTGAAGGAAGGTTGTGGGAGTCGCGTGTGTCCGGTCAGGGTGGGAGGCCAGGGGACTCCTGGATACAGGAAGTCTCTGAACGCTTTCAGGATGGAGCTGTCAGCTGATCCCTCAAGGGAAGGGAAGAGGATGCTGGCAGGTGTGTGTTTGTGTAGCATATCATCTTGACTGTAGCAGTGACGTTGAGAAGGTCTGTTTTTGAGATAAGAAAGCCTTCGTTTTTGAGCTAAAGTGCAGCTGTGAACTTTGTGAGCCATGCAAATGTGTGTATGACTGTGTGTACTGGTTTGACCTACATTATGAGGACCCAAAGTCCTTATATTGTAGAGTATACTCAGGTTTCAGGCCACGCCCCTACATTATAGGGACACAGAGATGTCCTCATAATTCAAATTGTAATTTATAATTAAAATTTTAAAATGCAGAACGTTTTTTGCAATGGGTAAGTTTAACATGTTAGGGGCTAGAAAATCTCCTTAGCTCAGTATAAAAATAATTATGTATGTGTGTGTACCTGGTATTCCCCACATTATGGGGACTAAATGTCCCCACAAGGATGGGTACGAATGTACAATCAGTCATTTTTGACCTTGGATTGACATTTTTTTTGTTGCTCATGAGGAAAACAGTGTATAAATCATATGAAATGTGTGTGCGCTCTGTTATGTCTCAACACTAGTAACGTTGAACTTGATTTGCCTTGCTGAAGACCTTTGAGAATAGGATGTGAGACGTGCGTGCTCTTGGACAATCACACTGTGTACTGACAGTTGGCCAAACAGACACTATGGGATGGACCTATGGGTCTGTGCCAAATGGGATGCACAGTTTTTTTTTTTGCAATATCATTTCCTGAGTACAGCTCTTCAGACCGAGGATTCAGGTGGCTGATCTTTAACCTTCCTTGCTTCTTACTGTCACCTGGTTTGTCCACCATTAATCTGTCAGTATCCCACCCAATGGGACAAACTATGAAAACTAGTTTTTATTTACTTGTATTCGTAGTTGTGCCTCTTCGATGAGCTCCCATGTTTGGTGGCTGTTTGTTTTGAGGGTTTTCTGTTCTGATACTTCAGCAGTTGTGTGCATGTTTCATTGTGTGTGTGTGTGGTGATAGGAGGGCAGGTTATTGCCGGCCTCTCCCATTCTCTCCTGTAATAATGGTGTTTAGGAAACATGAGCAGACAGGAAAGGCAGATACAGAGTGGAAGAATTGAGGGATATCCCTTTACCGGGTTCCCTCCTTTTCCCTTTGGACCTGGATGGAGAGATGGAGAGTGGGGCAATGCTGTTCTTCTGGGCTCCTGTTTCTTATTACACACACACACGTATAAAAACACCAGCATATTCACTTATTTTAAAACTTTGTGAAGTTGACAATCAGTTTGGGTTGTGAACTAAGATTAAGTTCTTTTTCAAAACATTTTTTGCAAAAAAATATGACGAAGTTTGGCTACGTTAACATTTCTCTAACATGCATTCATCTGCCCATGCAGACAAAATACAGTAGTAAAATATGGAGACAGAATTTGCTGCAATGCTTATTTAGTGGTACCACAACTATAGTCCAATTCCTGAACAAACTCTGAGCTGGTTAGTGTGGGGGGTAACGCATTACAAGTAGCGTGAGTTACGTAATCAGATTACTTTTTTTTTTTAAGTAACTAGCAAAGGAATGCATTACTTTAATTTACAATAAAATATCCAAGTTACTTAGATACAAATTAAGACTACGTTACTTTGTTTTCCCATTTTTCAACTGACTCTCCTCACTTTATGTTGAGTGAAAGCGGGAGTAACGTGGCTATTGTAGTTCTAGATTAAATGTGAGCACATAGTGACTCATCTCACTTGATGAAAACAGATTCAGTATCCCTCAAATTGAATAAAAACAGTGAAACGCAAACTCAGACTGTGCAAACCTGCAATAATTAAATGTTAAATGACATAAATATACTTTACATATTTAATCTCACTTTACTCTCTCTGCTGCTGAACTTTGATGATCCATTTCAACCATACTAAGCAAAATTTACTTTAGTTAAACATCACATTTGTTTCTTTTCTTCTCCTACATCCTATTCTTTTGCAATGCAGAATGGCTGAAAGGTTTGTTTGCGCTGTGCCCTCTTCTGTAAAGGCGTGGATTTGTATTTCATTCAGCCTTTACTTTTGCCAACAAAAGTAAAAAAATAAATAAAAATAAGTACGCCCTGTTTTTTAAAGTCAATATGAATTAAATTAACAGGTCACCATGTTTTTCTTTGTTGCATTTATTCAGCCTAAAAGATGCATTTATTATTGACGTCATCTCATCATCATCATCTGGTAAATTATATATTTTTTCTTCCATAAATAAAAAAATAATTGTAATTGTCACAGTTATAAACCAGAATCATTAAATTATTTATGATTACCATGTCTAGTTATCAATCAAAATGCTGTCAATCCTTTGAACTCTGTAAGTAGAGACTTTGTGTAACCTACTAGTTCAATCTCATCAGATCTGGCTGCGAGATTGGGGGAAGCTGGCATCTTGGATGAGCTGGTTGTGTTAAGGCCCAGGCAGGCTGGGCTTTATAGCTTAAGACCCCATTTTAATTACACTTGGCTGGAGAGGAAAGTTAACACGCTAAGTAATTGTGTTCAAGGTCACCAAGCGGGTGAGCACATCTCGATGGATCAGAGCCATGCAGTTTGGGAAGTGTTCTATTTGTGGTTTTTGAAGTTATGTCTCTTGTGAATATGGTGCAATTATCTTGCGTTTTCACTGACTAAGCACATACGTTTTCCTTTCATTCTGATTACTCTGCCCCCTTGTGACCATTCTTACATCTGCGATTAAAATCTATATGTGGAAAACAAAGTTGCAAGACTACAAAATATTCATATTTGATATTTATCTCCTTTCACTTGTCTTGTTTTCAGGCGCCACCAGGGATATTGGCTCTGCTTTGACCCGGATGTGCATGCGACACCGCAGCATCGAGGCCAAACTGCGCCACTTCACCAAGTGAGTGATCGACCCATCCATGGCGTGATTGCTTTCATGCCTTGCTCCCCGCCAGTCAGACGGCACAGACCGGATTTTATGTCCGTGCCAAGCATTGATTTTCCACTACGGAGATAAGCAAACATCCATAGATCAATCGGCCTGCTCTAAGGCTTTAATGTGCTGTCTTCAGAGAGACCAAATTAGCTCACAGCTCAAAGATTTCAAATGCTGCCCTTAAAGGAATAGTTCACTCATTCTCATGTCATTCCAACCTATTCAAATGATTTAGAAGACAAAAGGAGAATTCAGGCAGAGTGTTCAAACTGTTCCTTTTCATTCCTTGATTTCATACATTAACCATTTGCTGTCAAAGCAATATATACGGTATATAAACTTAGCAATAGAAGAAAGGTCCCTTTATCTGGATACATTTGAAAGCGTTTAAACAGTGTCTTCTTGTTCAATGCACCGTAAACAATTACTGTACGTGCACCTGTATCCTTAAGAGATAAACAGCTTATAGGCGGTAGATAATTAAGGTCACAGTTACTGTAACTTGGGACATTAAAGGGACAGAATCTGAAAAACACCAGGGGAAAGTTCTGTGTGAACAGGGAGGCATGGAGATGTAGCCGGAGCGATACTCTGCAGGGTTTGTAATGTAAAACGCTTAAGATAGTGCCAACTTGCAAATGCTTTGGTGGAAGAGTGGAGTAACAAAGCAAGAACTGGCATTTCTGCTGCAGGCCATGATGATGAGATGCACACCATATATTGACTGATACTTTTGATTTTGACCCTACCTTTGTTCTGTTTAATCCAGATGAATCCATTTCTGTTTGTCAAATGTCTGTGAAATTTGTTCAATTTATGTCTTTGTTGTTGAATCTCTTTTCTGTTCATACAAATATTTACACGTTAAGACATTTGCTGGAAATAAAAGCAGTTGAAATTAGAGGACATTTGTTTTTTTGATGAGTTATATATATTTCTACCTGTTTCATTCTTTTGTTGTAGTTCTATAACAATATTTATACATGCATGCATACATATACTGTGTATATATATATATATATATATATATATATATGTATGTATGTCTGTGTGTGTGTGTGTACTGTATATATATATATGCCAGTAAAGTGAGATTAAATATGTAAAGTATATTTGTGTTAACATTATACATTTATAATGTGTAACATATAACATTTAATTATATACTCTTCATTATATACAAAAACATACACACACACACACACACACATATATATATATATGCAGAATCACAAGATCAGGCTGTCAAGAGTAGGAAAAGTGAAAACAGTCGAACACAAAGTGATAAACTGATTAAATTTTAGAAAAAGAGCTGAATAAATAGTCCAGGGAATGAGGAACAGGTGTGCAGGCAATCACTATCATTTAAGGCTTATTGGAATTGGAGTTTGAGGGAAAATGTCCACACTGAGGTGAGGGGGCCCTCTGGTGGCCACAGAGGCTTGATTTGTGTAAAGTATCATTTAAATATATTTTTTGTACACCTAATCATAGTTTTGCTCTTTCACTTTTGTTGCTACTATAATAATACCCCAAACATTTGTTAACCAGTGTATTATTTCTGTCAAATCTTTATTTTACACTAAGTGCTCTAATGGAAAAAATGATCGCCCCACTCCAAGACAAAATAGAAGAGTGGAAGAAAACTGCTGCCCTGCTTGACAAAGACCACGCCAAAGGTGGGACTGACTCCTCACAGTTACTGTCGCAAACACTGATGTATCTGTGCTGAATTTACACCTTCCTTCTGTTCACCAGAGTACAAGCGCTCACGGCAGGAGATCAAGAAGAAGTCATCTGACACAATAAAGCTGCAAAAGAAAGCCAGAAAAGGTTGGTTTATTTTTCCCCTCTGTCAGCACAACGATTTCCCTCTCGCTCACACTCTCTCTGTGCATTGTTTTTAGAGGATTACTGCATTCAGTGTGTTAAAGAATCAGTGAATATGCGTCTTTTCTCACTCAGCCCCCTCTCTCGCACGCTAACTAATTCTGCTGCCAAGATTAATTAGGTCAACGACAGATTAGAAGGTTCGAGTCGAGTTCACAGCAGCCCTATTGACCAGTAAACCATACCACCAACTAGCTTGATTTTAAAGGGATAGCTCACCCAAATGTGAATGTTCATATTGAAAAGTCCTTATTTACTCACCTTTATGTTGCTCCAATCCTGTATGACTTTCTTCTGTGGAGCATATACAAATAATTTTGAAGGTGGAGCTGAATAATTACATGCATCATAATTGTTGTGAGGCAACACACTTACAATTGGATTCCCTTTGCAATCTCTTCATGGCAATGCTCTTTTTCTCTCTGTCTTTCATACTGTGATTGGCTTGGCTTCTGCTTATTAACTGTAGAACTATCAGGTATGTATTCAGACAGTTCCTTCATAGTTCATCATGTTTAGCATGACTAACGTTGATTTCATTTCATCTGAAGTATTTTGTGTGCATTTCATATGAATGTTTTAGTGTCTTTTGCGAACGGCCCATACAATTCCATTGTTTGCATTTCATTGACGTTCTTTCCATCATACATAATAAGCATCTGTGTTGTGAAAGTAAATCAAAATGTACAATCATGCAGTATTTGGTGTGTTTAGATTCAGAGCATCAACTCTGTGTGCATTTATTTTCATTATATGGTCATAAAGGCTGACAGTGCTTGGTCGCTGTGTTGACATTATCCACCCTAATCTGTTTTCATTGTGCTGACCCATGCGACATCTACATAAAACATTTCGTGTGTTAGCAGAGCTCAAATTTTGCATCTACAATCTATCCGCAATTCTATGCACAGTCTCAGTCTTTTATGCACACTTTATTTGATCAAAAATACATTAAAAACAGTAATATTGTGAAATATATTTATGAATCAAAATAATTTAATATATAACAGTCTTTACTGTCACTTTTGATCAATTAAAAGCATGCTTGCTCAATAATTAATGTATTTCCCCCAAAAAAAGATTTTGAATGGTAATTTTCCATTTATGGATTACCTATTCCTATGGCAGTGGTTTTTAACCTGGGTTTGATCGAACCCCAGGGGTTCGGCGAGTCAGTTTTAGGGGTTCAGTGGAGCAGTGGTCCCCAAACCCCGGTCCGTGAATCGTATCGTGGATCAAATGGTATCGGTCCGCCCATGGAAATACAATTACGTCAGTTTTATTGTTAGGAGCACCCCCCCCCCCCCCCCGTTTTATTGGCTTTTATCGCTCCTCTCTCACAGTATCTCTCTTTCTCTTCGTCTCAGGTAGAGGAGGACTACAGCCTCAGCTGGACAGTGCAATGCAAGATGTGAGTGACATGTACTTGCTGATGGAGGAGACCGAGAAGCAGGCAGTGCGCCGAGCCCTCCTGGAGGAAAGGGGGCGCTACTGCACTTTCATCAACTTCCTACAGCCTGTAGTGGTGAGAGTGGAAAGCTTTGGGTTTAAAGTTACTTCTAGAGGTCTAGCTAGACCAGTGCTTCTCAATTATTTTCTGTCACGCCCCCCTAAGAAGAGGTAAAAATTTTGCGCGCCCCCCCTCTCCCCATTTTGTAACTTTCGCCTTATTGTTTCCATGGCAACGCGTCATGCTTGTCACGTGACATACCGCAGTCATAAAAAGCGCTGTATAATAGATAATTCAAAATAGTCACCAACTTGTTGGCTCAACTTGTTGAAACCTAAAAGAAACCTTATGTGGTTGAAAACACTGAATTGTTGTGATAAATGACAAGCTCTGAGCGCGTCTTTTTTTGGATCAGTGCCAGATAACGCGTGAAAACCGTGTGAATTGAGCTGTTGATCACGTGACACATATGAACACCGGTGTGATCGCACACGTCAAAGGATGAGGGGACGGTTTTCTGAACTTCATATATGCTGCTCTTGTTCAGTGCAAGAAAACCTACTCCCTGTCAAAAAAAAAAGTACCCCAGGGTCACGCGCGCCCCCCCTGGCATCGCTCTGCGCCCCACTATTTGAGAACCACTGAGCTAGATGAATTTTTCTTTTTAATGATGAATATACAGGGGGGTTTGTGTGTGTGTGTGTGTGGTCTATCTATCTATCTATCTATCTATCTATCTGTCTATCTATCTTCTAATCAAATTTTTTATTATTTAAAAATATTATTATTTAATTTAAATAAAAATAATTAAATTATTATTATTATATAATTTAATAATTATTTTTTATTAATCAACATCGACCTCTTTCCTCAGATTGGTGAAATTGCCATGCTGGGAGAGGCCACTCACCTCCAGGCCATTATTGATGACCTCACTGTGTTGACCACTGACCCACATAAACTACCAGAGGCCAGCGAACAGGTGCTTAAAGAGGCATATGAAAGTCATTTAACTAACATACACATACAAAGATAATAATAATATTAATTTGACTTCCACTAGGTGATTTTGGATCTGAAGGGGTCTGACTACAACTGGTCCTACCAGACCCCACCTTCCTCTCCGAGTAGTGTTGGGTCCAGGAAGAGCAGCCTCTGCAGGTGCTTGTCTCATAGTTTTCGTCACAATTAAGAATTCCCATTAAATTTTATTTGTGTAATTCATTTGTCAGCTACTGTTTTATAATGATATAACCAAGCAATAGACTATTAAAAATAAAGGTTCCAAAAGGGGACTTTCGTAGTGATGCCACAGAAGAAATGTTTTCTTAAAATATCAATTGTTCCTTACTTTTGTGGAATGAAAGATTTCCATGGATGTTAAATATTCGTCATGGAACCATAGATGTCAACAAAGAACTTTGATAACACTTAATTTGATTAAGGTGACGTAGTTACATGTTACTACATATACTAACTATAGTAATAACTGTAAATTATACCAAACCCTGACTGTAAGTCTATAGTATGTACATGTAGTTAATTAATATTACTCAGTACTTATTTGAGCAAGTACAAGACAACTTCGTCACCATAAAATAAAGTGTAACCAGAACTTTTATTTTTAAAAGTGTACGTGTAGTCTCAGTTGCATTTAGATATGCTCTTATTTAGTTCTTTGGCTTTCCTGTAGCTCATAGTAGAGCGTGGCGCTTGCAACACCAAGATCATGGGTTCGATTCCCAGGGAAAGGAAGAACTGATTAGAATGTCAATTTGTAGCTTGAATGCAATGTAAGTCGCTTTGCATAAAAGCGTCTGCCAAATGCATAAAAATGTAAAATGTACATTTTAGGAATAAAATAATTCTCTTTGTTGCTCTCAGTTTGGTGCATCTGCCACCAGGTGGTGCCCATCGCCTGAGCAGCGTCTCCTCTCATGATTCTGGATTTGTCTCTCAAGATGCCAATGTGCACTCCAAACCTCCTTCCCCCATGCCGTCTGACATCACTAGCCAGGTCTTTACCAGTTCATCTGGTGTTTTGTTTTTCGTCTGCTATGTTTAATTTCCACATCCATTTCACTGACCTATCTTTAACTCTCTTTTTGAAACAGAAGTCATCCAGTTCTGCTTCCTCAGAGGCTTCAGAAACCTGTCAGTCGGTCAGTGAGTGCGGCTCTCCCACAATAGTAAGTATTTTTGTATGTCTGGAGTTTTAATAAATACAGGGTTTAATTAATTAAACTCTTTGGCCAGCACCTTAAACTTACTTTTTTATTTATTTTATTTTTATTAAATTGACAGAATTATGTCATTACAGTAATACCTCGGTTTACGAGTTTAATTCGTTCCAAGAGCTCGTAACTCAAAATTCTCGTACACCAAAACAATTTTCCCCATAGGAATGCACTAAAAATCACTCGATTCGTTCCACATGACCATAAATGCCCATTTTAAATATTTTTTGGTTTTACCCTATTAATTACAGCTAAAATTATAACCATTAAGATCTCATATAACTACTAATTAATAATTGACAATTAAACTCTAAAATACGTGACAATTTACTGTAACGCACTTTATCTTTGAGTCGCGTCGCTGCTGGCGTGAAGGAGACGGGAGGAGGGTTTTACTGCTTACAGGGAGAATTTCATCCCTTCTTTCTCACTCATCTTGAGGTCATTGTCTATATGCTGTTCTGTACGTATATATTTCACTACGTGAACAATAACGATCACAATTAATGTTAACAACAGGAGGTAAAACCGCTGTAAATCACTTATAAAAGTATCACTGTGGTGAATGATGCAACCAAACCGAGTGAAGCTGAGAGAATGAACGAGTAAACGGGTGAGAGGCTTCGTTAGGACTTTTCCACAAAAAAATGCGCATGGGTGAGGAAAAATTTTTCTCGCACTCCGATACAATGCTCGTACACTGATTTGACCCTCCATGCTCGTACACCGATTTGCTCGTATACCAAGTCACTCGTAAACCAAGGTATTACTGTATTTGTTTATTTTCTTAAATTTATCATGTTTCTTTATTTAAAACTCTCGAACATAATGCTCATATAATATATAAGGACTATAACAATCCATAATGGAACATTATCCCCTTCTTGTTAAACATCATTTAAAGCAATTCTTGATCTGTTTGTGTATATATATTTAATGCATTAAAGGGTTAAGCTAGCAACTAGAATTATTTTTGTATATTATCACGCTGTTATTTTGTGTGGGGTATTCACTGTGGTGTTATTCTCCGTATTTGATTGGGCCATCCTGTCATTCCGTTTCCACAGTTCGGCTCATCCTTTGCTACCTTTCGCCCTGCTCACTGTTTTAATGACTCCATCAGGCCTCACTCTTACATACTTCCTGCGTCCCCTTCCTATAATCAATCCCCAGGATCAAACTCCCCTTCACCCACATCAAAGGTTCCTTACTGGAAGGTTTGTTTTTCATTTTGACCATTCGGTCAAGCATTTGTTTGCTTTATGTTCTGTTATTCTTCTCAAAACATTACTAGTTTTAATTTGTTTACTTTTTATCTCATCCCATTTAAATTCTTTATCATCAACTTTTCTTTATTAACCAACTTCCGGCTCAGGCTTGCTGGTTATTTGTGTTGATTAAAACAAGTCCATTGAAATTGCAGACTCATGCACTAGTCCTATCCTATTCTGGCTGTATTTCCATGACCCTGAAAACAATTTCCTCTTGCAGCAGGACTGGTCAAAGGCAGGTCACTATGAGCAGACGGCTGTAACCCAACAGCGCAGGACTGAGGCTGCAGATCCCTCTAGTGGACTGGGAGGAAATGGAATAATTCACCCTGAGGATCCTTATAGGCTAGCTAGGATGAATTCTAAAGATGTCAAGG
The DNA here is from genome assembly GCA_037043235.1 of Rhodeus uyekii. Taxonomy (NCBI): domain Eukaryota; kingdom Metazoa; phylum Chordata; class Actinopteri; order Cypriniformes; family Acheilognathidae; genus Rhodeus; species Rhodeus uyekii. The sequence continues at coordinate 2,343,840 of JAWRVZ010000003.1, forward strand.
TTCTGAGAATTATTTTTTGTTATATAAAACTGAAAACTTTAATTTTGCATGTACACTATCAGTCAAAAGTTTGGAAACATTAAGGTTTTTTCTAATGTTTATGAAAGTAATCTCTTAATCTCACCAAGGCTGCAGTTATTTCTTTATTTCTTTACTTTTGACCAGTACTGTATACATAAATGAAAATCTTTCTCTCCTTTTCCTTTTCCCATAGCATGTTAAGCCAACGTCATCTGCCGCGAGTGAGCTGGCGATGGTTCTGACTCGTGGGCTTAGTTTAGAACCGCAGCAAAAGAGCAGCTGTGACTCTCTGCAGTACTCCAGTGGATACAGCACACAGAATACAACACCATCATGTTCAGAGGACACTATCCCTTCACAGGGTAATATACACAAACAAATATAAACACAGTTGCACATGTACAGTTGGTGCAGCCTTTAAAACACATGCACAATTAATTCAGAGAATCACGTTCACTGTGATCTAAAATATCTCTAATATTGAATCACAAACGGCATGCAGAAGTTCATCTTTTATTTCCATAAACAAAGTATTTTAAAATTAATTTTCCTTTTCAGCATGGTGTGGGCATTTGACACAAATATTTCTATTTGATGGATGCATTCAGATTCCTTTTTGCTCCTTAAGTTCTATTTATTTATTTTTATTTAACATTTATGCATTTGGCAGACACTTTTATCCAAAGCGACTTACATATTACTCAAGCTGTGGGTATCACAGAATAATAATGTGCTGTCACTGTGATCACGTTTTAACAGGGAAGCTAATGAAACTGAATTTATATAAACAACGCAAAACCATAGAAATAGTCAAATGTAGAAATTATGTAACCAATAGAAAATAAAATAAAGTTTTAAATAGATTTCTATTGATAGGTTTCAGTATTAAATGAACTAGAAGTTTAAGTAAGTACAATGTCGTTTACAAGTTTGGGGTCAATACGATTTTTTTGTAAATTAATACTTTTATTCAGCAAGGATGCATTGAACTGATCAAAGGTGACAGCAAAGAAATATATAATGTCCATTTAAAAAAAATAATGCTATTCTTTTGAGTTTTCTACTCATCAAAGAATCCTGTAAAAAAATCAGTTAAAAAAAAAAATATTAAGCTTTCAGAAGTTTTCAACATTCGATAATACAGTGGAGTTCACTTATCTCGACTCACAGTTAACTCGCCAATCCTATTATGTCAACGTTTTTGAAGTGGAACCGCCAAACTCCCTATTTGTCTTATTATTTTCTCATCGGTTACGTCGATTCTTTTATGTCGCCGAACCCTAATATCTCGAGCACAAAAGAGGGACAAGTTTGCCCCTTCACATGGCTATCTCATGACTAATGAGCGTTCCTAGTTCACTGCGCATGCGCTGAGTTTGCGTTGAATCACGTGAATGTCCAGTGAAGCTTCACTCACAATGCCGCACAGCCGCAGAAGAACTCGTGGACAGTGTTGCCAACTTAGTGCCTTTATCGCTATATTTAGCGAGTATTCAGACCACATTTTCAAAAAAGCGACTAGCGACAAATCTAACGACTTTATCTTGAGTTATTGGAGACTTTTGGAGACTCTCTGAAGTGAAAGCACATATCGTTCTTACTCTTCTCAACGAGCAGCGAGTGCTGCCGTGGGTCCCACCCCCTTCCCAAAGCCTCATCCGCTTCTGTGTGCACATAAAGCCCGCCTTCTCTGATTTGATTGGTTTTCTCAAATATTTTGACATTGACGAGCGGTTACCGACCAATGAGTATGAAGCTTAGATGAACACACACACACCCCTGCTTCTGTTCTGACGTGAAGAACACGGTTATTAAAAGATGGGACGAAGCTGAATTTGTTGAGAAAGCACATTAGACCGGCAGAACGCAAGAAAGTATGCAATCTAGTACAGCGTGATGACCTCACGAATATGTTATGAGCGAATGTTTACATGTTTGTTGTGTTGTGTTTGAAATGTTGGAGAATATAATGAAAGGTTTGTATGGAGAATGGAAGGTGTTTTTATTGTATACTGGTAAATCTCTGCTGTTAGTTGCTGCACATATGCCTTTTGTTGTTAGCAAACATATACAGTGTATGTACATTTATATAGCATGCAGATCGCTTCATCAAATAAATCGCCATATTGGGTGTTGGTTATCTCGCTAAACGGTTATCTCAATGCTTTTTTGCAACCCCCGAGACCGCCGACATAACCGAACTTCACTGTAATAATGTTATTTGAGCATCAAATCAGCATGTTAAATGATTTCTGAAGGATCATGTGACACTGATGCTGATAATTTGCCATCACTTGAGTAAACTACCTTTTTAAATCTTAAAATAGAAAATACTTTTAAATTGTAATATTTCATAGTATTACTGTTTTTACTAGATTTTATCATATATATATATATATATATATATATATATATATCAGCATAACAGATTTCTTTTAAAACACAAAAACCTTACCAACACCAAACATTTGTGTGGTAGTGTATACAGTATAGTTACACTAAACAGTTTTGTTGCATTAGTTTATCTTTATGCATGTACTACACTGTACCATAAAATACTACATAAATAGGCAGCTGAACAGAGTCAGAGTTTTATCAATTTGGTAAAAAAACAAATCAAAAACGCAAATATGATACATTGTTTGATGTCAGTTTTTTTAGGCTTAGTTCAATAACATCTTCTCTTCCATTTTCTCTTTGCAGGATCTGAATATGATTGTTATTCCATTAATGGGGATGGTGATAACGACACACAGACAGACTTCGACAAGTCCTCCACCGTCCCTCGCCATAGCAACCTGGCTCAGAACTACCGCCGTATGATCCAGACCAAGAGGCCTGCCAGCACTGCAGGACTGCACGGAGCACTGGGTGCCCAGGGAACCCCAACAACCAATGGGAAGGGAAGTGGTGTCATAGCCTCAGGAACAGCCACCATTCGTAGAACCCCTTCATCTAAAACCAACGTGAGACGCACCCCATCCAGCGTAGGTCCGATCCCTATTCGACCACCCATCGTTCCTGTAAAGACCCCCACTGTCCCAGACTCACCTGGATTCCCCAGCCCCCCTCCTGAGCACAATGGAAGTGAGGAAAGTCTGTACAATGATGAAGCGCTGGAAATTTTAGAATACAAAGCCTCTCCCAAGCGAATGAGTCTGCAATCGTGGGGAGGAGCTGGTAGTGGAAGTGTCTATGCCCAGCAACCTGGAGCGGCGGGCTTCAGTTCAGAAGAAGAGCAGATGCTTGCCGCCAATCGCCACAGTCTGGTGGAGAAGATTGGAGAGCTGGTCGCTAATGCTCACGCTCTCGGTGAAGGCCAGTTCCCGTTCCCCACGGACCCTCAGGCCAGCCAGAGCCACCAGCAGGGTCAAGGGCATGAGAAAGAGGGAGAAGATATGCTGAAGACCATCCGTAGAGGGGTGCGTCTCAGAAAAGCAGCCTGCAATGACAGATCAGCACCAAGGATCATGCGATAGTTCAGTACTGCGTATCCTGCCAAGTCTATTGCTATAGACTCTACAAATGAAGAGGAACAATATATTATGTAAGATATGAGAAGATGTTTTTTTTTTTAAAATCAGTGTTAAAATCTGGCATCTAACAACTAATAGGCCAGTGTCAATGTTACATATTGAGTGTGTTTGGACACAATGCTCATCTGGACTATTATTGTTGTAGTTATATTCGCCAGATTTGGACTTATATCTTTTTGACAGGCTTATTATTATGATGGACATATTATGGCCTGAAGGATGAGAATGTAATGTTTAAACTGTGTATTAACTTACTAGTTATGTCGGTTGTTCCTTTTTGGAGTCACAATTTGTAATGACTATGTTCTTCTTGTTATTATTATGTAAATGCTATGTTTAAAAAAAAAGATTCTCTTCCCGTAAGTAACTATTTTAAAGAGCCAAAGTCTTGTTCTCAACTGAAAAGCTGCACAAACGGCGTATACCGCAGCTCAGTCTCAGATGGACCACAAAATCGAATCACTGCACATGCTGTAAACTGCCAAATAAAGCACATCAGTTGTACTGGACCAGAGTAAAGTTGTTTTTATTGTTGTTGTTATTGGTGGGGGTGAACAAAAAAAGTTGTTGAATGCTGTACTTATAGATAATTTTAGAAATGTGCCATACATTTTTTTTAAATTATATATAGGAATTGTCCAGCAGGTGGTGTGAGTTCCTTAAAGTTATGTATCAGATGTACTCAGGAATTATTTAGCAAACAGGGTAATACTTGTATGAGACACTGTATCATAGTAATTAAATGTTTTTTGAAACTTACCATGTAAATATCATTAATACATGTAATATATTATCATTTAAAAAGAATATGCAGTCATACAGTACAATGATATATATATATATCAAAGTACATTACCATGTTTTTGGATACAGTTTTTAGGTAATACTATGATAGGCTTACTGTAGTACTATGTAAATACAGTGGAGTCCACTTATCTCGATATAATTAAAGGTTTGTATGGAGAATGGAAGGTGTTTTTATTGTATACTGGTAAATCTCTGCGGTTAGTTGGTGCACATATGCCTTTTGTTGTTAGCAAACATATACAGTGTATGTGCATTTTTATAGCATGCCGATCGCTTCATCAAATAAATCGCCATATTGGCTGTTGGTTATCTCGATCGTCGGTTATCTCTACGCTTTTTTTGTAACCCCCGATGCTATCAAAATAACCAACTAAATGCAACTGAATATTGGCACAGTCATACAGTAACATAGTATATATTATATAAATAACATATCATTTGTGTGCATTGGAATGGTATTCTATGCTTTGGAATTCCATGTAATACCAATGAATATGCACATCATAAAGCATTGTGGTATCAAAATACTTTCACTATAGCAGAGTAAGCTACCTTGTTTTAAGGGTACTTTACTTACAAGTTCACTATCAGACAACTTATTTTTATGCACGAACTGGCCCAACTATGGTAAGGTGTGTGATTTCATTTACTCTTTTACTCTTGATGATGGCTCTTTTGATCTTTTGTACTTTTCTTCAGCAGGGCCCGAGATTACCCGCATGTGGGGTTAATGTGACCCATCCTTGCGATTAAATCTAATTGATGGGATAAGAAGCCGGACGTGGGCTGAAGGAGGCGTTTGATGTGGCAGCTGGAGATCGTGAGAATGAGGAGAGGCAAAAGCCTCGGCTCCAGTCACTCACTCACTCACTCGCTCATCACGTCCCTGTCGCCGTCACCCCTCACCCCCCTTTCCTGATGGACGGGACCCCCACACTCCGCTCCGGGCTACACATACAGGGATGTGACACTGGTGCGCATCCCGCCGTCAGTCGCGCTGCAAAGTGGCACGCGTGTCATTTTCACTGACAGACGCGCTCGTCTGCCTATCCACGTTCCTCCGCCGCAAATGCGAGACATGACTGTATACTGATGGAGCCACGTCGCAAACAAGACAGCGCAGCAGAAATAAACACATCTTGAGCAATGCGATCTGATCTGGAGAGTATAGGGGGGTGTTTAGAGAGGGACGGCAGAGGGAAAGCACTTACTCACAAGGACACTTGGGTAGCCTAAAAGCTTGTCTGCAGAATCACATTTGGGGTGAGGTTTTATGTTTAGCTCTTTGAATAACTAAATAGGGGAATTTAGTATTATATTTATGTATGTGTATTATATTTATGGTTGTATTCTATTTACATAGGGAGGGGGAGGGGGCATATCGACGGCATTACCATTATATTTACATGGGGACATTTGCATGACTCTGGCATTTTTATAGTATTTCTAAACATAGGCTATATGATACTGTAAGTAGGACTATTAGACAATACAGAGAGTTAATTAAGGGTGATTGGGACGTAAGGTCAAATGGGACACTAAAACTTAAATCTGGCCTAATGAAAATAACTTTTTCCTGAGCTCTAGCTGTGAAATGAAATTAGCATAATGAAAATCGGATGCCATAATTGATGTGACATTATGTAGGTGGGCATTAAACAAGGACCCTGAAATGGGCGAAGTGAGGAAAATGACAAAAGCTTTAGTTAGTTTTTATATTAAGCTCATAGTTGCTTTATTGCACAAACTTTTAATGGAAATATGAATATGATGTAACTACTACTTCTACTACAAAATCATTAAGAAACGTTAATTTCACATTTCTATTTCCAGTATAAATTTGTTTTTATTTTGTCCCATCCACCCAACACACATAGCCCAGTTATTATCTTGTGGCCACAACAAAACTAAGTTAACCGAGCATGTCCCCTCCCAGTCACCAAAAGTTTTAGGCTGCATATGAAATCTCATACTTCCCTACTATGTAGTAGGTGAAAAAGCGTATTTGACAAAATAAGTATGTCCAAATTTACTGTACTCATAAAATAGTTGGCAAAAAGTAGCCGAATGACTTACTACTTCTGGTGAGATTCTGAAGTGTGCATTGGTTGGACACTTTGCTATCCCATGAGGCCATGGGAGAGGATTTGTGAATGACAGTGAAGCGATGCAGCTGGCCCTGATAGGTCACATGATAATGGCAAATGTAATACAGTGGACTTCACTTATCTCGACTCACGGTTAACTCGCCAACCCTATTATGTTGACGTTTTTGAAGTGGAACCGCCAAACTCCCTATTTGTCTAAGCATTTTCTTTTCAGTAATGTCGATTCTTTTATGTCACTGAACCCTGATATCTCGAGCACAAATGAGGAACAAATTCTCCACTTCACATGGTTATCTTGTGTCTCATGAGCGTTCCTAGTTCACTGCGCATGCGCTGAGTTTGCGTTGCACGTCGCTCTGTCAGTGACGCTTCTCTCACAGCGCCGCGAGCACTCTCTGAAGTGAAAGCACATATCGTTCTTACTCTTCTCAACGAGCAACGAGTGCTGCTGTGGTTCCCACCCCCTTCCCAAAGCCTCATCCGCTTCTGTGTGCACATAAAGCCCGCCTTCTCTGATTTGATTGGTTTTCTCAAATATTTTGACATTGGTCGAATATGAGTATGAGGCTTAGATAAACACACACACATTTCTGACGCGCGCTCTGCTCAGCTGTATTTCCAGATTACATTCATACTGCTCACTACACGCATTCTTACTTTAAAGAACTATATATACTTTTTTTTCAGCAGTCGTGAAGCACTTACTTATTCAAAGTAAATACCTACAGTATACGATTTTGGACACAATTGAAGTTTTGATTTATATACAGTGACTGACTGAATCACGCTTTTTAGAATTGATTTTAGAATATTAGTGTGCCAGAATGTTTATATTTATAACTTCTTGATTTGGGTTATGTTCATAAGAGCATATATTATGTGTTCTTGATAAGTGACCGGTTTATATACTACAGTAACTTATGGTATCGTTGGATATTGACATCAGTCTATTTATTTCTATAATAGTGTGATTGTATTAGGATTTAGAGCACTTTTTTTTGTAATTTTTTTTCTTTTTTTGCTGCACTGGACATAGGCTAAAATCTCATTAAACTGTTTCACAGTTTAGCCATTGATTATTTTTCTAATTATTTTGTCAATAATGTGGTCTTATAGGCCATTAGATGTGGCTTTTTTTCTCCACCGCAGTTGATATTTTTGGAGACACATAACACGAGCTATTTAAAAATAAGTGGTCAACTGATGAGAAATAATTCTTTTGTTCTTTTAAAAACAAAGCCATTGACATAAGCTTGCTGACGGATGCTGATGCTTTCAATACCTCAGAGACCAATGATGAATTACTGCAGACACACAGCGCTGAGCATGCAAATATGTCCAGCTACACTCTGATATTGCAGCAGGGGAGGACAATGTGCTTACATCTTAAAAAAAAGACACCCTGTTTGACTATCTCACTCTGCATTAATTTTGTTCATGATGATTAATAATTTGTCTCATTAATGTTTAATTTACCTTTGCTTCATGTATATAGTGCTTCATATTATTTGACTTACACACACACACACACACATACATAAGCCAAATTATATGAAGCACATGATATATATATATATATATATATATATATATAGATATAGATAATTTTATTACATTGCACTTTGAAGTTTTGTAATAGTGTTTGCTAAATCTAGTTTATAGGTTTACAGGCTGATGTTTCCTGTATCTTTTTTCCCTGTTTATTATAACCTTCTTATCCCCTTTGTTTTTGTGTCTTTATTGAATATAGTCTATAGTCTAAAAAGCACTTCATTTCAGAGACAGATTATCTAATGAAGAGCACTTCCTCTGTTTTTTTTATTGCTGCATCATTGTTATTGCTCTAGGGCCATATGCAAAGCAAAACAGATCCACTTTTTTCTCCAAAATTATTCATTTCCATTTCAAAAACATTTATCAAAAAAACATTTTTGCCACAAAAAACTTTTTGGTTGTTATTCCTTTACTTTTAATTCTCGCAAGTACACTCCTAGTAGAAAAGGTTCTATAGCACCTTTTAGAGGTTCCCATAAGGGACGATTTTTATTGAATTTTGTTTTATTTAATGGGATTTTGCTCTAACGACTTTTTAATAGCCTATTAAACATGAAAGTATTATGTAATCTTTTAAGACATCTTTCCTTATAAAGACCCTTTTTGGAATAAAATATTCTTTAAAATGAATAGATAGATACCCAATGAACCTTGGGAGTGAGAGTTAAAAAGTGAGTCATATTTATAACAATAACAGTTATACAGTAAGACGCAGTATCATTGGTTTACAAAACGGTAGTTTTGCAATAGTAGTGTAATAAATCATCAGTATTTAGCGGTTTGGAATTGGATTTGTATAGAGGATTTGTCAGATGACAATGAATGAGAGATCAGAGTTTAGCTTATGCAACACCTCCAGGGAAGAAAATGTTCTTTAGCCTTGTGGTCCGTGTTTGCGTGTGTCTATGTGGCTTCCAGATGGCAGGGAGGAAAACAGACTGTAGCTGCGGTGGATGGAATCCCTGATGATCTGGAGAGCTCTTTGCCGGGAGCGACGGTTGTTGAGGTCTTCTATGGCAAGTAGCCGAGTCCATTGACGCGCTGGGCAGTTCTGACTACCTGCTGAAGGGCTTTCCGGTCTGAGGATGTGCAGCTGTCATACCAGACTGTGATGCAGCAGGTCAGATTGCTCTCAGGAAGCTCTCAGTAACTGGGCGGGTAGATTGAGTTTGAGGTAGGTATTCATTTGAAGATGTTATATATACAGGAAGGTTGCTTGAATCTATCCAGCCTTTTATTATTAAGTTCTATAGTATTGACCAATACAAAACCTGAGTATGAGTATTCCCAGTTATATACCCAAATATGCTTGTATGCACTCTTAGAAGAAAAGGTTCTAGAGAACCTCAAAGGTTTCAGTCAGGCATTTATAGAACCTGTGGGATCATTTTATGGATTTAGTTTTAATAAATTAATCTTTGAATGTTTTAATGTTGTTTTGATTCAATTTGATTTTATTATTAGAAAAAAAACATGCAATCATTTACGACATTTTTCCTTATATAGAACATTTTTCTAAGAGTGTATATTATATATAATAATTGTTCCTTTTTTATCTATGCATGTGCTTGGATTTTAAGGTTTACTAAACTGTGTATGAACAAATGATTTTGTGATGCATTTGTTTGTTATTGGAGAACTGATGCACATTTTGTTCTCCTCCCGTGTTCCGACAGCCACAAATCAAGTTATATTACTCAATCAGGAAGGGTAGTTAATTGCAAAAATGCATTTGTCACAGATGATGGATTTTTAGTAGAAATATCCTCCAAATCATAATAAGTATACTTTTCACCTCAGTCTGAACACTCAACCTTGAAACATCTCTCAAACTTCAGACTGGTGAGAAAGACATACAATACCTGTACATTTCTAAGAATAATGCCGTTATATATAACCTCTTTCATAGGCTACTTACAGGAAGAATGAGACACACATCCACTTTCTCTCATTTTCTCTCCCTGCTTGAACTATCAGAGAAAACGCAGGACAGGCCTACCTGAAGATGGAGTCGATGTGTCTCAGACGTCATGTCTCCTGTCAGACGTGTAAGCTGAGAGACAGGAATGGCATGGCCAGTGAAGCCCCAGTGAGCAGGAGGGGTCATCCTTCAGCTCAAAGACAGGCTGAGAGACAGCCACATGGCACACATCTCTAAATGACAGCCTGTCACTGGCAGGAGATCCACCATACGGCCCTGTCACCTCTCACCTGAATGAACTCGGCCCACTGTATTCTCGCACTGAGGGGAAACTGCGTCACTGTCAAACTAATGGTGGTTAAAGGTGAAAAATTTCCATTTTTGTCATAAGCCCCATCTGTACATTTATATTTTAAGATCAAGACTTAATTATCTATTCAGAGTGGCCTATGACCGTGCCTCTGCTGTCATCCGAGAGAGGAAGTTGGATTAGTGGAAATGTGAACGTGGTGATTTCTCAGAGATAACTGCATAAATTAAATGCCTTGTGAGTCCAGGGCATATTGTAACTATACGTATTTTACAATATTTTTATTTCTCAGGCTAGGTTTATTTTATATCTCCAGGCATCTTAAAAGTATTGGCTTCCAAAAGTCTTTTGGACATTTCCAATCAGTGCTAAGAAAGAGAGAAAGACTTTTTCACCATCTTGTCGAGCAATTCTCATTGTGAAAACGTATCGTTCCATTCCGTTCCGATCGATTGACGAGATTAAGGCTTTTTCCCAATGTGGTGCTACTAAATCAGTATGGAAATAAACATAGGTGCAAGAGTTACCGACGACGTGAACAGTGTTGAGTATAATGCATTACTAATTAATTAATTACTTTAATTGCTGTCCCCTGAAAAAAGTAAAGGGTTTACTCAAAAATGTTCTGTAATTTAATTACAGTTATGCCTGATGTAATTGCATTAAATACTGTATAGACTATAGAACAATTCTATAAGTAATACAATACTTTTTAGAGAGAGTAATTAGATGTGAATTGTCTGAGATTCATTTGCAAACATTTGAAAGAGTGCGCTATGGAGGTTGGTCATGTTATAGAAAGGTAAATATTTCCAGACTAGTTACAAAGGATATTTATTGACATTGATTTATCCACTAGCATGGTTCATGCTGAGACATCCAGGTTAAGAGCAGTACCGTGCCATGTGCAAATGGAAATATTACTATTCTTTAACGTGTTCAAAATAATTCACCCCTATGGTGGAAAAGCACTTTATAGTTCAGATGTGTTGACGCTTTGTGATAGTGGTGCATGTTGCCACACTATGGGGTAAGTTGTCACAATGAGAACTGTCCATAAAATATCTGATTTTGGGGTACATTTTGAGCTTTCAGCAAAATTTTAAAAAGGATTAATTACCGGTGATATGTGATTATGAAAGACCAGAACAGCATATAAACATTTGAACACATGTAACAACATGCACCAATATAAACATTGTCCTGAGAGCAAAATTCAACCTTAAATTACATTACAATCAAAATAAAGTTATGAATTGTCCTTTAATGTATCCTAGCATGATTTTATTCTTTATTTATCCAGCAGCTTTAACAAGAATATGATGTTTTAGCACAGAACCCAAATATGAGTTATTGCAATAGGAAAGGCCAGCAGGAGTGGCTTTTACCCAAATATTATTCTAATATAATTTATGAAACCAACGTTTTTGCAGTAGTATTCATAATCGAACGTTTGACTCCAGACCTTATGTTTCCCCTGTTGCCTAAAGTGACTGCACAATTATTCCTAAAAGAGTTGCATACTGTTGTATTGGAGGCAATACCGTTTTTATTTTATAGCCAATTGCAGTTACACTGAATTATTGCAGGGTTAAGAATAACATCCTGATTGTATCATTGATCAACACTTCCTAGAAGATAAGGCTTGTAATCTCTCTGTCTGATCAATACCGAGTCAGAATGAAAGTATTTGCAGATACTTTCTCTAGTTTGTTTTAATCAACATCAACACTTTTTTTTCCCTGTTTTTAACATTTATAATACACCCAGGTGCTGCCATCTCCAACGCATTCACCTCACTATAGATCTCTTCAAAACAGATTTGTGAGTCTATCCGAGACAAATAACCGGAGTTAGAGAAGGTGAGCCATGCTGTTTTGACACACTGTTAGAACATGATGTTACAGAGCCAGACACCTGACTTGGGAAAAAGGTCATCTGTTCATCATAGATCAAAGTGGAGGACAGCACCTCTCAAAACAGTGGCGGAGAACGAGCAGGAAGAGATAAAATGAAATCTTCACAACAGGACTGATGGACATGTGGCTCAAATACACCCTCCTGTGAGCTGTAGGGAGGGTGGGTGTCCTGCTGGCAGATGTCCCTTCTCGTTTCAGATGCTGCTTGACAAGATGGCTCTGAGGTGGGGAAGACCAAAGAGGCCAGGGTAATGAGACAGTTGCTTCCTTAATGTTTGCCCTGACATCGTAGCACAAGCACAAAAACAAGACAGACTGGCCACGGCGTTTTGAGTATTGCACTGAACAGATGAACTTAACAAAGAAACAGACTTATTTACAGAAATCATACAATGAGCAATGAAATAAGATTAGCTAAATCTTCTACAACTGTTACATTTCAAATCAAATCCCACTTGATTAATGTTAGTTTAAATGAACACTTCTGTGTGTTTGGACAGACGTGTGCATATACAGTCTTTTCTTTTGTTCGTTTGCAACTGTGGTTTGTTTAGTTTAGTGCTCCTGACCTCAGTCAACAAACCCTCTCCATCCCATTCAGCGAGGACCAATACAAGGATGTCACTGGCAGACCTTGCCTTGCGTTTGATTTATGTTGCTCTAAAAGTAAAAATCAAAGATCCTCTCTAATGCAGCTCTGTGGCAGTGGAATGATATATGATGCAGCAGAGCAGTTAAATGAGAGCACTATATCTCTGCCTGTGTTTTAATGGCACGGTCAGAACTCTGACCTCACATCTGAATGACTTTACAGTACTTAAAAAGACATCCTCAGACAGTGCTGATTTGTAAAAGAAAGTCCTCTGGGCAAGCTTGTTTTGGCCATGCAGTTTTGATTACTCGAGAGACTCTTTGCAGGAAATACAGCAGAGACATGCACAACAAATGTCTTTTATTGGTTTTCATAAAATTTGACCGCTTTACAAACATTTGAAATTCACCCCTGGTAAAAGTGCACTTTTAAATCTGGAGTAGCTTATTATCAGTGATTTCTACTGTAATACTTTCATCTTATTTCTTTGAGGGATAATCGCCCCAATCGGCCTGATGGTGACGCTACAGCGATCAAAAGAATTTCATATCTCATAACTTCTAAACCGCTCGTTGCAGGCTCAAGATTTAATAATTGGAATCCTTGGCTCAAGGTGGACGAAACACACATCTTGGTTTCAACGGCGATATTTGCGGGTATTTGGGATTTTTTTTTAACTAGTTATGTAAACTAGTACTACGTGTTTTTTTTTTTTTGCCAGCTCGGAACCGCAGTGTAGAATGATTCTCTGGAGTCTGATTCACTGTCATAATTATTTTTTAAAAAGTAGAAATTTCTATTCACGTCCATGATGGGAAGCCAAAAGTGAAGTGGCGTCACATCATCCTAATTTGCTACTGTAGGGGATTTACAGTTAAGATCCGAGGAGCAGATATGTTGAATGAAGAGCAGGAGTCAGAAGTGCAGTCAATACAAGAAATTTTAGTGAAGTTTAGTTTGCAGTTTCATCAGCAGAAGCTTCAGGTCTCACAAGGAGTTCGTAGGCCGCCCCACATACAATAACATTGTTACAGCAATTATACTCTAACAGAGGGTGCTAACTACGTTAATGATGACGGTTAAATGATTCTGATTGGCTAAGAAAGAAAGAAAGAAAAACAAAACTAGTAATTTTCCACTCGAGAGCAGACAGTCTGAAGCATATCTTCGTTGATCACATGGTTGACGGGTTCGTGACGTGACTTGTCGAGAACAAGTTTTATGGTGCCAGCTAATCACCTCACCAATACTAACCATATTAACACACACACACATAAAGCTTCTCCAAGGCTGAACTCGGCTCAGGCTCCAACTCTCAGCAGAAACAGTACCCAAAACATTCTGATAACATTCTCTATCTGTTGAGAAGTGCTGACAATATTCATCCTTACTCTATGGAAAAATATAGAAAAGTAAAGAAAGGTTTTTAACTAATAAAAAGCCTAACTTGATTATACATCACTCTTTACAACTCATTCAAATAAGAAAAAGGAAAAAGAACATGAAAAATAAGACAAAGAAAAGAATATAGGTATAAATAGGAAAAATAAAATAATATATATATATAATGTAAATAGAAGAGACAAGAGATTTTGATTATCCGCCTTCACTACATTTACTAAAACGGCTCTCACTTGAACTGAATGAGAATTTCCCCAATAGATGGTTTTCCGATGACGTCACGTTACTACCTATAATCCCTCAGTCCGCCATCTTGTACGGCAAAAGAAACGTATAGATTTAAAGGTAAACAAAATCAATAACTTAAATGTCTAATCGGATTAAATACACAAAAGAACGTAAACAATGATAAACACCTATTTATGAACTCAGTCTGTGGTCCCATGAAAAGGATGCGGCGACCGGCCACTTGATGCCACTATAAAATTAACAAAACACAATAATGTTTAGCTACGCAACACTCCGATTGACTTGAAAACTGGGATGGGATGTCTTTGTCCAAGCTTCTGCGATTTTACATGAGGACATTCGGGTCTCTCGAAAAACACATTTACATTGTTACAGGCAAAAACTTGGATGTAGAAAGAAGAACCACACCTATTCATTAAAAATGGGAGAATCTGTGATGGGCAATATGGCGGAATTCTTCCCGCCTTTTAAGTAAAAGAGCCAATCCCTGATTTGTAAAGTCTTTGCATCATTGCAGCTGCCTAGAAACTCTGGTTCCTATAGAAACAAGAGATTTGCTTTTGCTGGTCGAGCCTGAAAAGCTTTTTAACGCTATTTGAGCAAAAGTAACAACATTTATGGGACAGTTGAATTTTAAATGTTATTTAATGAGTTCGACAAGAAGTTTTTGAGATTTTACAATTCCCCCATTCAAATCGGACTGATGCCCGAAACAGCTGTGCGGAGGCATTGCAAATATTGTCGAATATAAGAACTTCAGACTTTCTTGAAAGGTTCTTCGTTACAGGCCTGCTAAATAATACATATTTTTTAACGCATGTGCTTAATGCCCCCCTTAACTGCTGCTTGCAGCTAAATCTTTTCATATTGTTTAAATATTTTTCTACTAAAACGTCTTCTTTGCATATCAAACTAATATATATTTTGATGACAGTGGTTTCAAACAGCAATAAACAATTTTATGTATAGAGTAAAGAAGATTAAAAAAGGAATGTCTTTTATTCCGATTTAAATAAAAAATTACATTTTAATTGTGTAGTATATGCTTAAAAACGGTTAAATCGGTAAAAACACCAAACGTTTGTTGTTACTGTTCCACAAACTCTTTCTTCTTCTAGGTGCGCCCATTAAAGGGTTAAGTTACATCCTTCTTGTCCGTGTTAGCGCTCTTGTTAATGCTCTCTTAAGTGACATATTGGCAGCGTCTCAAAACCTTACGAGCTCTTTACCTAGACTACATTTTTTTGGACGTTATATGTGCGTGGGAGTGACCGGTAGGAGCACAGGAAGTGTTGTTTGTCTTCTATTGTGTAATTATTGTTGGTCAACGCACGATGTCTTTGGTCCGCGTCGCGTCTCTCTTATGTCTCGCGCCATCAGCGTTGTTGAGTGATATGTTGTGTAACTTTTATTAACTTCTAATCGCGACACGAAGCCTCTGCATGCGTTTTGTCCCATTCCGTTGCATTAAATCTATCTGTTTTGTTTTTGAACCCAGCCAGACGTGTGAACGCCCCCATACTTTCAGCGAGTGAATCGGTTACCGCGGACTTTTGAGTGACGTGACAAACTCGTAGCTATCGGCTAGGCGTTACTGTCCTGCCGTGCGGTTCTCCTCGTCACTCCAGCGGATTGGCTTTAAACAAAGACCTCCGCTGAACACGGAGCACCTGGGCTTTCTC
Source organism: Rhodeus uyekii (assembly GCA_037043235.1). Taxonomy (NCBI): domain Eukaryota; kingdom Metazoa; phylum Chordata; class Actinopteri; order Cypriniformes; family Acheilognathidae; genus Rhodeus; species Rhodeus uyekii. The sequence goes on from JAWRVZ010000003.1 coordinate 2,359,940, forward strand.
CTATGCCCAATGCGAAGTGGCTTAGCGTTTGTGACTGCGCTGTACTTTTGTTTAACGGTGACACGTCTGGCTGGGAGCATACATAGTTGAATATCATTTCAGGTTGCGTCACACAATTGAACGCAAGTATGCCGAGAAGAAAACAGCAGGCGCCGAAACGAGCGGCAGGTAAGTTTATCTGCATTTTAATTTTGTGCATCTGTCCTCCACCATAGCTTTGAGTACCAATAAATGAAACTATCTTTTTTTCTTCATTATGTTCAATTCGTTTTAGGGCATTTCATAAGGAACTAAATCTATGTAGAATCGCTTTTAACTGCCTGGATTATTTTCACTTAAATATCCTAATTTGAGTCATACTTTTTTGTCATGTTATTGGCTGTTTTTGTCAGATATGAATTAAAGGTAAAGTAAACGCACTTTGTAAAAAGAAAATTGAATATAGATTTTGAATAATGACGTTTTTTTGTTTTTTGTTGTTGTTGTTGTTGTTGTTGTTGTTGTTGTTGTTGTTGTTGTTGTTGCGATGCCTAAAGTCAGAATCGTCTAGATAGTGTAGGTAACGGTCTGGATGTTGTATAATAATAATAATAGTAGTAATAATAATAACGAAAAAATTTAAAGAGAAAGAGAAATGTTGGCATACCTAAGTAGTTTGTCATAATCCTTTATTAGCTATTATTTAAAGTGAAGTATTTTAGTTTTATAATATTAATAATTTAAAAGCTTTGGTTTTAACAACATTAAGGAAGCCATTTTGTTGTCATGTGACAAGAAAAAGCCATAAACCAGAAAAGACCCTTAGACCCTTAAACTGTAGGATTAAGGTCACTAAACTGTTGCACATTGAGTTGTTTATACATACATATATGTATAATATATACTTTTTTTTTTTGTCTTCATATCAACATAAATAAGAATATTTGATTTCAAGAACTTAGTGCTGGCATTTTAAACCAGATTTTAAAAAACACTTTTTATCATCTCAGACATCATTAATTACACAACCATTTCAGACTCTTTTAACTTCTTTAAAGAGGTGCGTACGACTGAAACTGCCTTCATGTTAACAAAAACATTATCTGTCTGAATAATAGAGTAGATCCTATCCTATTATTTGAAAGAGGAGGAGTTCTGGGGCATTTTTATATTTATACCAGAGCTCTTTGAAACAGATACAAAGCCATTATTATATAGCCTTCACTGTTTGTGTGTGTGTTTGAGGCAGAGATGATGTGGAGTTTAATGGAGGGGTATGGCTTGCTCTGTTAGACTGGCCTGTCAGAACAGCTTTGTCTCATGTTGGATTTAATTGTTATCCTTGTGACAGCCTCATCCATCAAAGGCTTTAATGGTCAATCAGAGCAAGGCCATGTGAGTGCTCTCCTTCTTTTTCCCATAAGCTTGCCTAGGCTTTTATTTCATCAGTATGCTCCACCAAACTTCACTCATGGACCCTGTGCAGAGTGGTGTCCATGGTGGTTTGCAAGTGTGAGTTTGTGGTTTAGAGGTATGAACACATTTAGTGATGTGCTATTTACTTTTAACTTGATGATGACCAAATTATTGCTTCTGATGCATTGCGTTTCTCTATATAGGCTTAATAGCCAATCTTGTGATCTTAATGAGAAATTTCAGAGCAATGTACTCTTTCCCCATCTATCCCTCTCACACCATAAAGGTTTGCAGTGCTCTGTAAAAAGAAACATTTTGCTTTGCTTTATTTGAGCTCACCTAATTAGCTGTAACCTTGATGGATTCCTGACATGTGTAATGATTGGAGATGACAAGGTATGCGTCTGTCACCAAGTCATATTAGGTTTGTGGTCCCTTGATGTAATCAAGTTGATATTAGCCACTCCTGCTGGCCTTTCCTATTGCGATAACTCAATTTAGCACCTTTATGTGACAAATGAGCTTTTTGGAGCCTGTCTGGAATCTAGACGTTTTTGAACTATTATGAGGAGACGAACATGTGGAACCACCTACAATCCTTCTGAAATGGATGTTTTCATCTGTCTGTTAGGCTTTGAGCCATATTTGGAATGACAGATTAGACATCAAATCTATTTTGAGAGTTGTACTTTGCTTCAACTTTGTTAGTTAGATCTCTCTCGTCTGTGTGTGAGTTAATCGGACACGCCTCCGCAAATCCCACGGGCCACCCTGGCCAAAAATCTTCTCGGTTCTCAGGCTCTGTTGGGCGCGACTCCAGGTCCTGCCTTCTCCCTCTTTCTAAGGGTAAAATCAGTCGCTGTCAGATCTAAGGTGCGAGGCAGGTCATCCGGACAAGCGGCCATCAGTCATGCGTGGATGTGACGCAGGAGCTGGGCTTGATGGTGGCGGTGATGAAAGGGCAGGAAACCCATAGAGGCCCACCATTCCCTAATCCAAACCAGTGTCAACATACCTCTCCAGCCAGGCATGCCTGCAATCACTGCCAACAGCCTCAACTGCTAGAACCCCATTGATTTACATATGATTGAGACAAAAGATTACATCAATCAAACACATTCTTGCATACGTTCATAAGTTTAATGTGTTATAACGGTTAATAATGTTTTAGTTGCAATAGGGAAATTTACAAAGTTTTACTTTGTGAATAATCTGTTTAATAAAAAAATCTAATTCTGTGATTTATTTTTATTTTTTTTCAGACTTATTGACACCGTCATGAAGGTCTGCAGGGATCCACTCTATGCCATAATTTCCTTTTTGATGATATGATTTTAAAACTGCAAAGTTTACAGATATTTTCCCCCCCAAAATAAACAGTGAAGCAGATTCTTTTTATTTTCTAAGAAATACTAGTACAATATGGCAATAATAATAATATTTTTTTAAATGCTTAAGATATCAGGAAACTTGTATCACTCACTTTTTTTAATTTCATGCCCCCCACAAAACATCACAATTCCTTTTTGTACAGTAATTACATGCTCATTGTAGAAGAGGCGTACTTAAGTCATAGTATTTAATAGGGATGTACCGGATATCCGGTTTCGGTTCCGGTTAGCCAGATATCCGGTGTTTTTTTTCTATCCGGTTCCTGTCGAAATGGTACCTGGTACCGGATATTGCTCGGTCATTTTCGGTTATTAGTTTAATTTAGTTCAGCCGCCATTTTAAACGTTGGATACAAACAAAAACAACAATGCCGTCGCGTAAATTTAGCGTCGTTTGGGATTATTTTCAGCTAGAGGGATCATTACTGAACATCGATCGCGACTGCTCCCTGATAATGCAGAAAAACTGATCTTCATGAAGTTCAATGCTAAACTGATTAAATCGTAAGCAAGGACCGGAATTTGGGGGAACCCAACAAAAATATCTTGTATAATTATTTTTTTGGGAGCTGAATTTGTAATTTTTTTTAAAAATATTCATTATTAAAGAAAAACCCAACAAAGTTGACTAAGACTAAGAACTACTTTGTCATGTACACCAAGTATTTTTTACCTCTGCTAGCTGTCGGGCTATGTAGTGTGTCAAAAACAACAACAACAAACACAGGGCATAACACATTTTTATTTACACTAGTCTAAACTGTAAACACACAAAAAATTGGCTGTGGTGCAACAAATATCCATATATCCGCTGATATCCGGTTCCTGCCGAATAGTTAATTTGATATCCGGAACTATCCGGTTCCGGCCGGGTAATAAAAATTGCTATCCGGTGCATCCCTAGCATTTATTGATTGCATTTTAACAAATAAATTAATAGACGGGACAAGAGATTGACCTGCAATATATCCAAACTCATCTGAACTAGCACTCTATTGTGGTTGTAAACTTATATGAATGTTACTTTGCCGTGTTGACAATGAAGACATCAATCTTCTGTTAAGAAGACAAGAATCCATCTCTCTTTTTCTCATGGGAGGTGGCTTTTAGCTTGTGGTCCACTTTAGAAAAATGAGTCAGTCTGGTCCTCAGGGGTCCAGAAACCAAACCCTGGTGGAGAAGATCAGCACTATGCCAAACCGTCAATTACCCTTTCAACAGAGCCGTTAATCACGCTGCCACCCTTTACTTCTGGCATCCTGACACATGTCATCTATCACACAGGCTTTCCGAGACACCGAGGGAGGGAAGAAAGGAGAAATATTGTTGAGAATTAGACCTAGGGAGAAAGTTGGTAAGTAAAAGATGCAGGTGAAATGGAGATGCTACTCTATAGGGTTTGTAGTTTGACTAAAAGAAAGTGACACAGGCAAGAAAATTCAATAAATTGTCGCACTGCTGAGTTAAGCTGTTAAAAGCCCTCTTTGGGTAGAGACCTTAGCCGATGGCAGACTAAGATATATTACATGTTGAGCAAGTGAAACGGCAAATGAGTTCTAATTTAGCTTAATTCATGATCATTTCTACTTTAGCAGAAGAATGGGAATTTCTTTAATTGTAGGTGGACATTTAAAAATGTCCACCTACCAAACCACATTTTGAATCAATCATTCAGGGCCCGTCCACATGGAGACGCGGATCACTGCATCCGCATACATTTGTTATCGGATTGGCGTTTTGTTCACACGGATCCGGCGTTTTGTGAGACTGAATCCGCTCTCTTTTGAAACCGGGTCCTAAAGTGGATAGATCTGAATCCGACACCCTTGCGGTCTCGTGTGGACGGCCAATCCGTATATTTTTGGTGAATCGATGATGTCATCACATCACGTGTCGGCTGCGTCACACGTAACAGCAACAGTGTTGCCAGATTGGACTGAAGATTCCAGCGCAGCTACAGCTTAAACCCGCCCATTAAAAAAAATACCAGCCCAAAGTGCGTACTCTTATAAATAATGAAAAACGTTGAGCAATTTTATGCATCAAAAACCATCCCAAATTTTATCAACCATCCCAGTGCATTTTTTCCCGGTCGGACGTGACCAAATGGTAACTAGCAATCTGGCAACGCTGAACAGCAACAACAATGCATGCTCAGTCGTCTTCTTTGTGTATAGTGTATATCGGTGGCAGAATTACAGCGCCCCATACTGGTCTGGCATATAAACTACACCGTTATCAGTCGGTTTTAGTGGTCTCGTGTGGACGCTGATATTTCTTGCGCGACGCAGTGTTTATGATCGGATAGGGAATGCACTGGCATCGTGTGGACTCCGTCAATCATTAACTTTGCCTCTCAAAAATTCACCTTTGCGCTTGTTCATCCTCGTCTGTGGGTATTCACGTAGGTGGACATTGGTACGTGTTCACGTCTGAGCATTCCCGTCCAAGCTAAAAATGACATGCATCACTCAAGTACAGCTGGCCTGTAAATGAACTCTAGCATTCTCTTCTACAGCTCGAGCCCTGCTCCATGATGGATGCTCCTTTAAAGAAAGAGATTAATGAGAGGTAGGCGGCTTAGAGGACCATTTATCACAGTGAATATTATTTGGATGGCTGTGTAAGCCTGTAACCTGAGAGTTAGAGAGGCATAGACAGAGCACAGGGTCTTAGATGACCTCTCTATGATGGATAGCTTTGCTTTTTTTCCATGTTTGTTACGAGACACCAGCTGTCCACCGGGTGGTCATTGCCGGATAAAATTGGGAGTTTGGTTTTGCATTCCCAACGAACCCTTCCAGTATTCTCATTCCTAGTTATCGGAAGCTCATTAAAGAGGGTAACTCCAGGACAAAGCCTTGCTTGAAAGGTTAGGGGGTGGGTAAGTGACAGTCTGTTTTTTTTTTTTTTTTTTTTGATGTTGGTTTTTACCCCCAACCTCCCCCACCTTGTCCCTGCAGAGTAGAATTATGAGTGCCATCCATCTCACTGAGTTCTTTGATGCTGGGCCATCATCTCAGCAGCTGCTGGCTTAGATACACATAGAATTGTTGCCAATCACTCTTGGCAGCTGAGACACATCAGACACACTGTTGTCAAGGGGGGAAAGGAATCAAAGGCACACAGAGTGATAATTAGAGAGATATCTCCCCTGAAAGGACGTTTGTGGTCTGTGGAATTCCAGTCAGCAGAGACTGTTTGCCTTCCCGCATTTACTGTAAATGGTCAGTTTTAAGTTTCTCCAGCAGAAACACTACAGAAAGGGTAAAACCCAGGGCACCAATATATGCCAATAGTGTTTTGTTGTTGTTGTAATTTCTTTGACTGCCCACTTAAAAATTCACACTGTTCTTTGCAGAAAAGAACACACTATTTTTGGCATGGAGGCATCTCAACATGTTGCCTGAACACTGCTTTATTTTGATCAAAGTGTCATGTGTTGCACATTAACATGGCCTCAAGCTAGAACAATTCTCACAGTTAGCCTCAATCTGTATCGTACTCTGAGGTTGCAAGTGAGTCATGTGAGCTCTGAGGATGAAAAGCTACACTATATGCATGGAAAGCTTTATGTTGAGCAACCATTCGAATTCATATCATAATAGTCTTATTGGGTATTATTTTAAGGTACTTAACAAGACTAATCTATGCCATCAGATGATTTTCACTTCAAAACAGTCAAATAAAGTGGAAAGCAGTGGCAATAGTAGATGCATATTCATAAATGGATGTCTAATTTTAACTGTGATCATGTATGTGTCTGACCTATAGAGTAATCAATAATGCATGCATATAAAAAAAAAAGTTATGTATAGTATTTGATGTTCCAATTTAAACATCTTTAAACGTGATGTTTCTCTCTGTAGGGTGGAGGGGGTTAATGACTGGTCATATGGAGACAAATGTAATGGTTACATAAATCAAACGGGGCGAGTGCCACTAAAGTCTCCTGGATTTTTGTTCTGCTAGAGCTCATTGCACACATCACATTTTATTAGCTTAATAAATCACCCAGGCTGTCAATCAAGCCTTTTGAGAATAATTGGTTATGGTAGGTGCCTCCTGAGATGGATTATAAATCATTTGAGGTTAAAGATTGGTACACTTTTTTATTTTATTTTAAAGATTGGGTTTTGGTACACACACACATTTGTGAAAGTGTTTTTTCTGATGATGAATATCTTCTGAGCTTTTCCAACTTGTAAGATTTCTATGTGGACAGACTTGAATATATCTGTACAAAATGTACAGTAATAAACTTGTGGTTTAAAGTAGACACATTATGATTCTTTTTTATATTTTGCTTGGTTTAACAAGAAGTTTCTGTCTTGTAGTCTTCGCATTTGTACTAGAAAAAAAAGCAATTTGCCATTGTGGACCCTCAGTGTGTCATGGTAATTGTCTCAGGGATATGAGAGGGCAGGAAAATGATCATGTCATTGTAGTTACACCTGGTTCACCCTCTTTTCGAACTGCTTTGGAGTTCATGCCAAATCAGGCCTTTCAAATGACATCTTTTGATCAAGGCTGTCGGGCACGATCAGAGGAGATTGGCAAGTAATGGATACCTAGTGACAATCCAAATCTACAGAGGGGATAAGACTAGCCTGCACCTGCCAGTTATCCTTTAGAGCCCCCATCCTGCAGGCCGCCTGGCTGACAGCCAGTGAGAAGCTAAATGAGAGAAGCGCAGGCTTGTGAGATTGTGTATTATCATTTGAAATGAGAGCTATTTGTGCTTTAACACTCTTGTCAAGACTATGGTGGATCTTGTAAGCGAGAGAAAGAGAGACCGTTAGCGTGCCACAGTGCACTTGAATCACACTTGCAGCAGCGCACCATGTTAGCTTGTAATTTAAGGCCTGCTGTATTTCCAAACATCTGACATGTCAAGCGTTTTCCTTTTGACATGAGCAACATAATCAGAAATGCGCACACAAACAAGAGTGAATAGAGTGGAACAGAGAGGGGGGGTTGGTATGGCTTTCAAGAGGGCATTTGTTCCACTTACGGAGTCAGAGTGACAGTGTCAAACTAGCAGGGGACAGGCTGTCAGGAGACGGGATCATCAGTCCCGAAGGACGGTGGTGGATGGGCTCTTTTGAGGGTGTGAGGGCAGCTGGCAGGGAGAAGGGCGACCGTGTCCCCTTGGATCTGTCATCTTGAGGTGCTCGAGCAGACACCTTTCTCGCAACACGTCACCTGTCCAAGGTGAACAGTCGTCAGGTGGGATTCAAAGTGACAGGTGGCTTATGTGCCGCCATCTTATGTCATTCCCCTTAACCTCTCAATCTATCTGTCCACCTTTTCCCTCTATCTATTTGTCTCCTCATATGTGCACAGGTGTGTGGGCATGTGGGGAGGTGGGCTAAATGGTAGCAGGTGCAACCTCTTGTAAATAGCCTGACTATATGCTTAACAGCAAACTGTTAGATACAGAAAAAAAGCTTTGATGTGCTCTTGAATAGACAAGACTATTTGAAAATCTCAGTTCTAGAAGACTTATTTCTTGGTCCTCTGTTATTTGTGGATTCAGTGGATTAAGTTAATTGAATTAAATTCCTGGCAACTAAGGCAGACAACAGTACAGTAGAACCCCGACTTACGAAAATAATCCGTTCCGAGGTTGGCTTCGTAAGTCGATCTTTTCGTAAGTCGGTCAGGCTTTTACATGTAAATTGCTTAATCCGTTCCAAGCCCTACGAAAACACCACATTTCATTTTATAATAAAGCTATGCTTGTTCAGTATGGTATGACAAGCACATCCCAGCTTCATGCTTCTCAATTATCTCCCTTTTCGTCTCCATGGAGAGCATCCTCTTCTTCCCTTTCACTTTCACTTTCACCGTGAAATGAAATGGGAGAGGAACGCCGCTACGCAGAGGCTGGTGAGAGCGATGCTGACCAATAGGAAAGCTCAAGCGAAAGCTAGCGTCAGAGCCGGGAGCAGTGTTGCCAGATTGGGTGGGTTCCCGGCGGGTTTTAAGCTTTAGTTGGGATGGAAATTTTCAGTCCAATCTGGCAACACTGGCCGGGAGACAGCCAATGGGAGAGCGGGACGATTGGTGCGAGTTTCCGTGTCAGTGGCGCGCGAATTTCAAAACAAAACTCAGAAATCGTCGCCTCGGCCAAGATTTCGTTTTTCGCATCTCGATCATTTTGTCGTTACTCGGGCGAAAAAAAAACCCCGAAATCTTTTATTGTACGTTGAACTTTTCGTACGTAGAGCGTTTCGTAAGTCAGGGTTCTACTGTATACAGAATTTCAGTCTGAATGTAGGACTTTGATATTTGTGGGCCAGGGTGTAAGAACACCTGCAACTTTTTTCAATTGTAATTTCAGAAAGAGGAATTTGAAGTTGAATTCCATATTCAACGTCTAGTGGGGTGTAGTCCATTGGCTTCACTTAATTCATAGAAGAATATCAGTATGACTTTTTGTTTGTTTATCTTTCAGTTTATCTTTATGTGGCATTTATTTAATATTGTTTTCTTTCCCCCCCTCTAGCTTATGATTCAGAGAATGTTATCGAGACCAAGATAGAGATTGAAGGTACTGGAAGTGATTGCTCAGTGACCAAGGAGAAACCACAGGATGAAAACGATATGGAAGAAGACTTAAAAACCACAATGGATGAACAAGATTCTCCTGCTGCTGAGCTATCAGGTCATGATGTTGACAGCGAATCTCACTTAAGTGAATCTAGTGACCCCACGTCAGATACTGAGAGCACCCCGAACAAAAAGGAGGAGGAGGCTACAAGAGACTTTGTAAAAGACCGTTCTGAACACTCTGAATGTATTACAGACAGCCTAGAACAGATGAAGGCTATTTACAAAAGCTTCCTCAATAATCCCTACTGGTCCTTTTTGAACTTTAATTCCTCTCAACCGTATGCAGATGAACAGCCAGCCAGTAGTAGCAGTAGCAGCAACAGCAGTCCTGGACGCAACTGCTATGATTGGCATCAGTCTGCTATCGCAAAGACATTCCAACAAGTCTCTCAAAAACAACCTATTGCACTTGAACCGAGTATTTTCTCCACTGTCCAGCTCTACCGCCAAAGCACTAAACTATATGGATCCATCTTTACCGGTGCTAGCAAGTTCCACTGCAAAAGCTGCAGTGCAGCATATGACACGCTGCTTGATCTCACGGTTCACATGAATGAAACCGACCACTACCGCGATGACAACCTTGAAAGTGCTAGCAAGGGTGCCAAGTCATGGTCCAAGCCCCGCAAGCGCTCTCTTTTGGAGATGGAGGGAAAGGAAGATGCCCAGAAAGTCCTACGCTGTATGTACTGTGGACACTCTTTTGAATCTCTGCAAGACCTCAGCGTGCACATGATCAAGACTAAGCATTACCAAAAGGTTCCTCTGAGGGAGCCAAGAACAGCAATCGCTGCTAAAGTTGTGTCTTCATTCAGGAAGAGGGTTCCAGTGGAGTTGAACGTTGCAAAATCTTTGCAAACCACAGAGCAGTCAAGAGGTTCTGACAATGGACAGGCCATTGATGGTTTTCAGATGTTATCTGAACAAACTGACAATAAAGACTTAAACGATCAGAAGATGACAAGCCGTGGTAAACCGTCCAAGTCTCAGAATTTCAGATGTATGGATTGTGGGATTTTGCATGACTCTATTCAGGACTTGAGTGCTCATATGGTGTTGACCGGACACTTTTTTAAAGTTACCCACTCATTGCAAAAGACAGAGAAGCCTCCTCATCCCAAAAGTAAGTTTGAGAAGTCTCGGTCAGGTACGATATGTTCTTCCCCTCTCTCAGCCACAGGAATCCTGGAGTCATCATCCATCACATCTGTAGCAACTGGGGACAAGAACAAGACGCAAGAAATTACTTATCAGAAAGACAGTGAATGCAAAGAGTCTGCAAATGTAAATGTTAAGCAGAAATTCAGCACGTTAGTAAAGTCTGATTACCTTACTGAAGAGGATCTGAAAGAGAGTCCCAAAATGGATTTTGATATTCTAAAATCACTAGAGAATACGGTTACATCAGCCATTAACAAAGCACAGAGGGGTGCCCCGAGCTGGGGTGGTTACCAGAGCATTCATGCAGCTTATCAGTTACAAAACCATCTGAAACCGGCTCTGCACAACTCGGGCTATGTTTCTTCTTTGAAGCAATCAACCAGTAGTCAGGAATACCAGTCTTTAGACAAAAGTAATTTGATTCCTCCAAGCACTCCACCCAGAGCTTCCTCCACCACAGTTAATCTCCATGAAGTGGACAAATCGGAAAACAAAGTAAAATTAAAGCTTGCTGAAGCAGACAGACAATTTAATGACTTGAATGGGCAGGGATCACCACATCGGCAGCTGCTGAATCTTAAAGGGAAATCACTAGAGTCAAAATCTAGCCTGGATGGCGTGATTACGTCTATGAGCTCCCATACATCGGATGGTAACACAAATGAAAGGGAAATTCAGAAGAACTCACAAGACTTCAGAACTCACGCCACCTCCACTTCAGATCTGTATGATGATGCTGGTCTATTACCTGAGCCAAAACAACCCTCTGTCAGTCCTCTAAGTGCCCTTCAGTCTGTTATGAACCTTCATCTGGGTAAAGCTGCCAAACCGCTAAGGCCTGTCCAGGACCCTATGAGTATGCTTCTCAGGATGAGCAACAGCATGGCGGAAAGAGCCGCTCTCGCTGGTCCATCTGGACACTGGACGAAACCTAGCCAGTTAAATTCAGACTGCCATGAAATTAGCAGTGACCAACCAATAGACTTGTCCAAAGCCAAAAGCGAACAATGTCTCAGAGCTGCCACTCTCCCAGGCAAAGCTGTGAGTTCAACTGTGTCTGTAAGTGAATCAACCAGTTCAAACATCTTCACACCAGTGAGTCCTTTGCGTGAAAATGCCCTCTCTGACATATCCGACATGCTGCGAAATCTCTCGGACTCTCAAGCTTTGAAGCCCCCAACACTTTTATGCAGGCCAGATCAGTCAGAAATCGAGGGCTCTCATACTTCAGATGAGGCTGAGGATACGTCAGTGCTGCACAAACGCAAAGGTAGGCAGTCGCACTGGAAACCCCAGCACTTGCTGATTTTGCAGGCTCAGTTCACGTCCTGCCTCAGGCAGACAGCTGATGGGAAGTATGTGATATCAGACTTGAGCTCCCAAGAAAGGATGGTCATTTCACATATAACAGGTCTATCTATGACAACCATCAGCCACTGGCTGGCCAATGTGAAATACCAGCTCAGACGAACAGGCAGAACAAAGTTCATAAAGAACGTTGACTCAGGACACCCAGTTTTCTACTGTAGTGAATGTGCAACACAGTTCCAAGCTCGCTCAACATACATCTGTCACATCGAGTCACACCTCGGGTTTAAAATGAAAGACTTGGCCAAACTTTCCTCTAAGGATCTCAACAGGAAGATTACGAAGCATTCTAAAAGCACTCCCATAAAACCCGTGCTTCCAGCTGTATTGCCAGCAAGAGGATGTCAGGAGCAAATGCTAACAGTGCCAGCTCTGTAACATACAAACAAAATCTAAAATGATATGGTTAACATTGTATGCTAGAATATTTATTGTACTGTAAGTTGAGAACAGACAGTAGGATCGTAGTGTAAGGATTCATACACAGTTACTTGTATATTGTTGCATTAACATGCATAATTGGCCTTGTAGGCTAAGTGATGTGATTATTGGTGTTGTCATGGGAATTTAGCATTAAAAGTTCTAAGGTGGCTATTGCCAGCTTTACCAAATAGATCCTCAGTATGAGAAATTATATGTAAACGTGTCTTAAAGTTATGAACATTCTTAAATAGTCATATGAACATTTGTGGGAGACGTTTCTGTTCCGAGAAGAATGTACATATATAAACTGTTGTTATATTTTCCAAAATATGGCTTACTTTTATCTTGCTTTCATTATTGCCTGTGCTACTGCTTAGTTTGTTTGAGCATAAGGAATCTGATTTAACGAGATGTATAACGTATATAAAGTGTTATAAAATTTGTTTGTTTTATATAAATTGTCATGACTTGCTTTTTTACACATGCATTTTTTAACTTCTGTATCACTTAATTTTTTTATTCTAGTCAAATTTGTCAATTGGACCATTTAACAAGATTTTTTTTATTTTTTTTAATGTTAATACATTGAATGAGGCATGCCATCCATATATGTAAAAAACAAAACTGCGGTCCTTTTATATAAAAGAACAATTAGACAAAATCTTGTTGGTCTTTTTCTTAAATACTTGTTATAACGTTATATCTGCAATTCACATTTTTCCTGTTAATTAGTTTTTCTGTTTAATTGGCACCACTTTTAAACTGATTTCAGTATTACTAAATATGTAAAGCCCATTGTTTAATTGGTATCCAAGAGTGTAAAACACACTCAATGATCTTGGATCAAGCAACTGTTTGATATTTTTAAATCTCATGATTGTGAATTACTTCCTTTTCAGTGATCTTTTAACTCTTACCATACCAAGTTTAGACATATCTGTACTCTTTATAATGTTAGCTTGTTTCCCAGCCAGTATTGGCAGATACAATTGAATTGACATTGTTGTGTCTTTTTGTTTTTCGTGCCTTTGCTACAGTGAATTCAGTGGGGGTAGTCACGCCTCAATGGTAATAAAATAAGAGAGAAAGAGAGAGAAGTGCTCCCTGTCAGAGTCACATCAGCCTATGTCATCGCTCTAATGAATATCATCTAAATTGCTTTGTATATTTGAACAGTTTGGATGTCAATCTAATTTCAGCGCATGCACTGATGGGAAGGGGCCCAGACTAATGAGAAGAGAGCTACGTTTGACAGTGCAATAAGCTTCAACCTGATCAGACAAGTTTGAACAGGAATTCTGACACATGTGCCAATCGAAAAAAACGTTGATGTGAAAACAGTAGCTTGAATCTGATGTGAAATGCGGTACAGATTGCACTAGCGTCATCTTTCTTGTCTGAAGTTAGCTGCTATAAAACTATAGCATGTGGGCCAGTACCTGAAAAAAGTGATTTCAAACACACATTTTCGAAATCTCAACATGCAACTTCTAGGGTGGATCTCAGTTCTGGTGTAATTAACAGAACATTTTCATGGCTAACCTGAAATAAATTGATCACTGAGCTAGAACAATCTTCGTCTTATCCTGGCCTCTTGAAAACCATGTTCACCCGCTTCTTGAGTGTCAGTTCATATTGTGACCAGACCTGAATTGATGTGACAGTTTATGACAGCTCCAGAGCACTCATGGGACAGAATCGAGGCAGCTGCCCACAGAGTCCACACTGACTGAATTATTCTCAGCACAAGGGTACGGGTTAAGGTCATTCCCTTTCTTAAAGAATGGGAAATTTGTCCTACTACTGAAGTGCAGTCAGTTTAAATCAAGTTGGACATAATTTACGCTGAAGTGATTTAAATGTAATATTGGTTCAATCATGTATGATCATGGGCTAAAAAGGAAGCTTTATGGTGCATAACCGTACATCCTTTTCGGTCCCAATAAACTCAAGAAAGTAGTTGTGCGTCCAACATGTTTAACAGCTGGACAGGGAACATTTTGAGCAGCTGAATTGCTATTCACTAGCATTTCCCCAGACAGCTGTCAAGAGCATTTCGGCAAGATATCTGACAGATTTGCAAAAGACACTCGTTTCAGGGCATTACACCATACATTGTTAATTTAATGCATGATGACACGACCAATTATAGTGAGCTACATGCTCAAATAGCATGTCAAAAGCTGTGTATCAATCCGTTTGATCCTGTTTTCCAACACCTTAAGTGATACCTTAAGCAACATTTCTGACTGGGAGTGAAGTGCTGACCAAGTAAAACGCTTGAGAGGAACACACTGGCTGATCTAGCTGTATTTGCAAGAAAAGGAAGGTCTAAAACACGACGTGTTGGTGTATAAATAAAAGCATATATTTCATTTTTATGCACTAGAGTGTCCAAACAACCCCCAAGAGAACCGAGTTGGATATCTCACTGAGAATCAATTTATTATTTTATTCTCTGTTGTTGGCCGTCCACCCTACAGAATGTTATATAAATCAAATATTGACGAAGAAAAGACTCTTGGAAGACCAGCACAAATCCCTTATGCAGATTGTGTATCTGTAGCTGTTTATATGCTATTTTAGATGGGTTTACTCCTCCAGAAATTACATTAAAGAACTTAACTTAAAACATTTTCACTAAGACTTTTGGACCTTTATTTGTATTATCTATTAGCATATCAGATATTTTTTGTCTATTTGGTTAGATTTACTAATTGATTTATGTATGAAGATTTTTTTTTAAATCCGAAAAATAACTGCCCATTTTGAATTAGAAAATAAATGCAGAATATAAGCATACTCACTAGTAGCCATAAACAAATGTTTTTTCAAATGATCGTTTCATTTGAAATGACCTAATTTTGCAGCCGAAATCTCAGACATGTCAAGATTTCAAAAAGAAGCTCTCTATCA
The DNA here is from genome assembly GCA_037043235.1 of Rhodeus uyekii. NCBI lineage: Eukaryota > Metazoa > Chordata > Actinopteri > Cypriniformes > Acheilognathidae > Rhodeus > Rhodeus uyekii. Next base: position 2,375,212 of record JAWRVZ010000003.1, read on the forward strand.
TCGCCAGAGTTTTCTGACATGGTGGCAAGATTTCTGACATTGTGTATTCAGAATGATTTGACAAGGCATCCACTCATGTTCTGTCAAGGCTCATTCGAAATGTGGTAATGGTCTCTTCCCTGTCCATCGTCCCTCTCCACACGTCTCAGCTGTATGCATAGGTGGCGTTTAGATGCAATGTCTCAGAAATGCATGAGCCGAGCGCTGCACGCGACCTCCTGGGATGGCAGGGGACACAATTCAGTGTGACACTCCTGGTTGGAGCTGCCAAACTGCCACTTCCTGTCCCCTTTATTCACACATTGAGGGAGTTGAAATACGGTGTTTTGAAACTCACTGATAAGACATCTGTCTGCTTGTCTGGCCTTTCTGTTTGACTGTCATGATCATGTTTGGCCACCTCTTATTCAACATCAATGCCAGTTCTGATCTGCATTACAGAAGAGCATTTAATGATGAGGTTATTTATTTATTTCTAACCTAATTAAGAAAGTTTTACGGATGAATGTAACATATTTAACAATACTTAATGCTAAATTTATTTTCTACACTGTAAAAATGAAAGATTTTGGAGGAACCGTTTGATGTTCCACAGCAATGGAACCCTCTGTAGAACCCTATCAAAACGTGCCAGCTCTCTGAGGAAGCACCAGGTTCCTTAGGAACACTTATTTGAAGCATTGTGAGGAAGTTATTTACTTATATTTCTTCTTGGTACTATGGTTAGCATTAATTTCTATTATAATAAACAAACTGAAAAGCATGATCCTAACAGGATGTTTGCTGTGAACCTGGAGACAGTGCTCATAAACACCTGTTCTCACTAAAAATGAGTAGAGGCTTGGACCCGGAATCGGGAATTTCATGTGAGCTCAAAATTTCAGAAAAAGTTGCTCACTCGAATTCGCCACGTTGACCAACAGAAAACCGCTTGAATGTGACTTCTGAGCGAGTTGTTTCATACATTACATTACTACATTGTTGACATTGGACAATAGGCCTTTTTGCCAACAAAATTTCACTGAAATTTCACATATGTAACCTTTACTCCATTGCAACAAAATGCAATCAGTATAAATAAAATATTCACAAGGGACATTTGAGGTAATTAACGAGTCAGAAAAGTAAAAAAGGTGCACCGGTTTCATTTTCAGCCCATTTCCCCTCTCGCCCTGGCACTAGATTTTCTGGTCTACAAGAGGTTTTCATTCCTGTTCTAACTTGTATTTCAGAATACTATGCCAAGATCCCTGCAATGTACAAAATGAATTGTTAGTACTGTTATTAATGTGATAGCTGAGGAAATAAACAATGTCCTCATCCTTGAGACATTTCAAACCTGTTTGACTTTCTGTCTGCAGAACCTAAAAGCATATCTCATAAAGGCATAACGCAACCCCAGTCACCTTTCATTGGATGAAAAAATTGTGTACATCCATTCTTACGTAAACTAGTCTAATTCACTTCAATGCAACAATTTATGTAAAAATAGATAAGTATTCTGTTGAACTCCAATAATATTCAAAAAAAGATCATGTGAGTCCACAACTTATGTGTAATGAGCCGCGAGTCTTATGAAGACTCACCACATTACAGTCTAAAATTATCATTGAACATTTCCCAAACTATAACTGAAAATATATTTATAGTAAGTAGGTGAACAGAATGAATAAATGAATAAATAAACAAACAAACACCTTAAAAAAGAACAAGAACACGGTCAAGCGTGCAATTTCACACATATAAGGTAATAGAAATATTGTACTTACATGTAATGCTGGTGCTGTAATTTAATGTAGTCATTGAAGTTTTCAAATTATTTCAGAAATGTACTGGTTGTTCTGGGGAAACAAAAGAACAAAGCTCACTGTATCCATGCACAACATAAAAATATACTTATTGGCAAGCAAGGGGCTTTAAAAATTTATTTGAGGGAATGGGGGCACATGTAAATAAATAAACAAACAGAGACCAACGTATATTAACCATTTTAGTAACATATAGGCCTATTTAATTTTTGAAACCTTACAGGACATCACCAGTTGACAAACTGGCCAATTGTCGCGAGATGCAGTGATGCTGGCCCAGACAGCATAAATAGCAGAGGAGCAACAACTGAATGCTGCACAGCTGGTTGAGCGGCGAGCACGGTGACTTGCGCAATGTCTCGTTCCCGTCTCTCAGGGAACCAAGGTTACAAGAGTAACTGGAGACGTTCCCTTTCGAGAGCGGGAACTTCGACATTCCAAAATGCTACGCATTGGGAAGCGTGTTCAATCCTGCCGTAGAAAAACCATACACCAGACACAGGGAAACCACACACCAAATCACAGCGAAGAGTGCACAGCCATACAGTGAGCATATAAGCACAACTAATGTACAAAGCCACAGTGTTAATAGCAAAGCGGTAAGAGAGAGCACAAAATCACAAACTAGTGTACAAGAGCCACAGTGTCAACAGCAAAAGCGGCAACAAACTGTATCTTGAGAGAATAGCAATATCCCAGGAATAATTTAGTCAATTAGTCAATGAAAGCACTTGATAAGCCAAAGATGATACATCCAGTTTGTAAAACCTGGCAAAGGTGTTCTGAGAAGACCAGCCAGCAGCCAAACAAATATCCTGCATTGACATACTTCTGGACCATGCCCATGACGAAGCATTTGCACTCGTCGAGTGAGCTCTGACGTTGAGAGGGCATTCCTGTTCCTGTTTTGCATAAGCCAAACCAATACTGTCCAAAATCCATTGAGAAAGTCTCTGCTTAAAGACAGTGCGTCCCTTAGCACAGCCACCATAGCACACAAAGAGCAGGTCCGACTGTCGGAAACATTCAAATAAATCATCAAAGTTAGCCCTCTGAGCACCAACGTCATACGAGGATGACGGCTCTGAAGACAAAGCGATTAGAGAAAAGATTAGAAGGGACTAGAAAGCGATTTTTTGGGTCGTCTCCGGGCCCAAAACAAAAACAAACGTCATTCACAGAGAACGCATGCAAGTCCCCAATACACTTGGTCGAAACAAGTGCAAGAAGCAACGCAGTTTTTAGAGAGAGCTCTTTAACAGCGACAGACTCCAAGGGCTCGAACGACGGCAGAGAGAGAGCTCTCAGAACCAACAACAAATCCCATGGTGGAACCGATGGAAGTGTGTGGGGTGTAAACCTTCTTGCACCCTGGAGAAATCTGACCATCAGTGCATGTCTCCTGATCGATTTCCTGTCATCCGGGGAATGAAATGAAGGTGGATAATCAAAATCTCTTGTCTCTTCTATTTACTTTATATATATTTTCTTAGTTATAGTTTACTTTATATATATTTTCTTTATATATATTTTCTTATTTCTCTTAGAATGATTGACATATATGACTATAACCTCAGTATTAAATCATTAACCAATATCTTGAACACTTATTTTTATTATTAAAATGATTCTAAATGATTTACATTTATAAACAACCATATTATTGTGTAATTGCTCTAATATTTTCTGATGTCTGTATTGTATTTGCCTATGCTAGGTCATCACGACCCATGGATTACATGACGGTCCTTCAATTTTAGAAGTGTTAGGGTTGATATTTTCTGTGTTTTTCTCGGAAGGAGAACAAGTTATCAGAATGTTTCTGGACGTCTCCGGTTGATAGGTCTGTTTTTCTCGGCCAGCACCAACTTCTACCTTGGAGAGACTGTGTATTTGTGTGTGTGTGTGTGTGTGTGTGTTAATCTTTCTGTGCAGGTCTAGAAGAAGGGTGCGAGACGTAGATTTCGATGGAGACTTACAGGTGCCTCGTGATGATCGGGGAGGGCATTTCATGCCTAAATCCAGTCTAAACATCAGCAGTTCGATGGATGGAGATATGCTATTGATGTTATGTCTTTGTGTGGAAGATTAATAATTTCTGCCTACTTTCTTAGCCAATCAGAATAATTTAAGTTTTTTCAAAGTAATGACGTAATGTGACCTTAGAAAATGGTATAATTGCTGTAACAATGTTATTGTAAGTGGGGCGGCCTACGAACTCCTTGTGAGACTTGAAGCTGGCTTCTGCGTGATGAAACTACAACCTATTCTTTACTAATCTTTTTTATTTGACTACACTCCTGACTCCTGGTCTTCATTCAACATATCTGGTCCTCGGGTCTTAACTGTAAATCCCCTACAGAAACGAGGTGATAGCGTCTACATAGACTTTTAGTGTATATACGGCAGACTCCCATTATCGTCTATAGGACATCCTTGTGCAAGGATCTGTTTCAGCATTGTCATTCTGAATGCGCATTTGTGGAGCGCTCAGTTGAGGGGTCACAATGAAGCAGCTGTAGAATCCACTCTCTAACTCTCTCTATCACTCCTTTTGTGAGCAGACTGTGAACTTCCTGTCTCAGAACAGGAGCGCTCCGAGGAAGCACCAATGACAGAGCCATGCCATTGAAACGGAGTGGTTTGCGTCTGAACCAAAGGGAATACCTGTACTGAATTATCAATGGCAAACCAACTTGAGATGCCTGGAATGGTCCTCCATGCTTCCAGAAAATGACAAAGCGGAGGGTAGGCTGTATGCCGCTAGACCACTAAAGGGCCCTCTGTACCGAAAGCTGAGCTTCTGGTCTAGGATCAACCTGCATTTTCCAGTTCCGGGCAGGATCCAGCAGGGTCGATTTCATTTTTGTAATTGGATTGACTGGACGTTGTCCTGTACCTATGAAGGAATTGCATTTTGAAAATCCAGGTTTTGGAGGAGAGAGGGCACAATGGTGGTGGTTCTCCTTCCTTCCAGGATAATCGGCAGTTGTCTCAGGACCAGATTGTGCCTCCTGATGTAACTGTCTTGCCGACGAGGATGTGCCTTAGCGTAGCTGGGGTATGATATAAAGAGGACATGTTGGATCTTCTCAAATCCACAGGTTTATGTTCTTGGGTGCGGGAAGAACATTATAGGAGGCTTTCATCTCCCAAAGATCCTTCCAGGTGAGCTTACGTTGCTTCAGGTTTTCAGGTTCCCAGTTAGTCCACTTTGTAGACATGGCTTTGTGCTAAAATGTCACCTAAATTAAGACAGTTGTACAATACGCAATTTTTAAGTAGATTTTGTAAGACAGCTAAATCATTCTGTGCAACAAACGAGTGGTAAACACCTTGTACATAATAAATTATGTGCATGTGTGAGTGAATATATAATGAGTAAACTGTGTATTAATTCCGTTGGCAAGCTTATAGGATAACAAGATGGCAGCCTCGGGTTTTAGCTCTTCAGTGATTGTTTTGTCTTTGTTTGTTTGTATATGTGCACTGGAAGCTTCAACACCAAGACAAATTCCTTGTGTGTGCAAGCACACTTGGCAATAAAGCTCTTTCTGATTCTGATAAACCATATAATGGAGACTCGAAAAACGCTTTAGTTGCTTCAGGTTTTGATAAAGGAGCCATTACTTTCAAACTCAACGATGAGCTCAGCAGGCAGCGTAAAGGATCACTGAAGTGATGAAAGCAGGTTCGTGACAACATAAGACTGTTAACTTGGTGGTTCTTCTTATTATTATTGATGTTGTTTAGAGTAATTACAACGGTATTGTTACAAAGCAAGCGAAGTCGTCACCTAGTGGCCATTTCCGGATGCGATGGAAGTGATGTATATGTGATCTGAGCATGACATAAACTGCTGCAACACTGAAAAACTGTTCCAGAAGTCCTGTAGCATGTGTTTAATATTACTTATTGTGTGCGTCCATTGGAGAAAACCACACAAACACATACATACCATCAAGTTGGCTATGTAAACCCACCATTACAGCATCCGAATCTGCACCTGTGATATATATGTAACATCGTCAAAGTCTAATGTTTGTCTGTGCTGCTGAAGAAAATCAGTAAACTGTTCAAACTGATTCCTGCCTCCTGTCCTGCGTTCTGACCGACGCTCCAAGGCGAGAACTACAGCCTCCTAAGCACCTGTGGTCCTTTCCCTTTAACAGGTATACTACAAGTACAGCACAACGGAATTTGAAAAGCAAACATAAATTGACAACACAACAGAAATTCTCCCGACTCATAGTGCAGTAAAGTATTTTTTAGGGTTGATATTTGCTGCTAAGCAGCTAAAATTCCACTCACAGGCCAACAATATAGAATATAGAGACTGATTTACTACATTATTCACCTGTAGTACGCCAGTCTTGTCACTTGGGGCCTTTTACAAGCTTAGAACATGAAAAAAAGACGACTTTAGATGAATTACAGTAATTTAGTATAAAAACAAAACGTGTTCTGTAGATACAGGGAAGTGTTTGCAAAATGTCACCTGTAGTAAATCAGTCTGGTCACTAGAAACTTATTAGAACTTTTCGAAAATGAAAGGATTTTTTTAATATTGTTTCCTGAAAATAAATGTTTACTGTAAACAATTACCTGCAGTAAATATTGTAAATCTTACTAATAGGAACCCAGCTGTGGAATTTGAACATGTCAGTTTTTTACTTCATACAAATTGTACGTTTAACGTACTTAGTGGAATTGACAGATGTTCCCTTACGAATCATGTGCAATAATGCCAGTAATATTTAATGTCGATATACAATGGTTATATACTGTTAAAATGAAATGTGGTCCTGACATCTTTGTAAGATTGCCGACTTTTAGCAGAGGGGACTCTAGACCGCGAAGGAAAAACGAATGTCCGGCGTAAATCGAACCTAAAACTAACTTCACCACATTCCGAGTGCTGCCTAGCGGCCTGGTGCATTTCCATTGCGTTGTGGCTTGATTTCTTTGTGCTGTGAACTGATGTTTGCTTTTTAAATTGCATTGTGTCACCGTTAAATTACTATTTAAAATACACTGAATAATGGTATTAAATGAATACTGAATCAAACTTAAAACATTATACGAATAACGTTATTGTTTATATTATTATTAGCTTTCAGTAGAGCATTGGTGTTTACAACGCCAAGGTCATGGGTTCGATCCCCAGGGAAAACAAGACCTGATTCAATGTGTATCTTGAATGCAACGTAAGTCGCTTTGGATAAAAGCGTCTGCCAAATGCATAAATGTAAAATGGTATAATAAAAGTACACATTAACCCTAAATATTACTGAAAGTTGAATATGACATGAAGGTCTTATCAAGTAAATTAATTATTAAACATGATATAGTAACGCTTCACTCTGCTTACACTTTTTAAATCTATCCAAACCAAAGCAGACATTGAATAACAATAGCAAGGATGGCCACATCATCATTACTTCTTCCAATCAGTCTTCTAAGCCGTTTCAGTTGTAATTTAGTTGTAGCCTTTTAATATTGATCAGACAGCACAAATATGAATACAAACACACCCACAGTCTCTCATGCTGCTGTCCCATACCATCAACATGTCAGTTTAGCACAGAAGAATGACAGAGACGTGATAACGTGTTGGAGAACACACACACGTACATCTTCGCATACAGACATCAAAGAGGTGCAGAATCTTGTCAAAGCTGTGAACATCAGCCCGTGTGCTTGGCAGGGTGAGTCCTTCCCTCATGAAAAAATGCCCCAATAATAACATGAGCTGTGAGACAGAGGTGTCAACTCTGTCCATCAACTTGGTGTAAGGATATTACATTTTACCAAGGAAAAAATTCACAAAGGAAACATCTGTAGTTTTTTTTTCTTAGAGAACGACTCGCGGTGCATTTATAAATGGCTAGCATGCTGAATAAATTAAACAAATAAATACTTAAGACTAAATAACATTAATTTTCAGATCAATAAAACAATACTGCAAACTATTGCTAAACTGAATAAAATAGTTTTTCAGATAAAACGTGTGCATAAATATAACTTAAAATGCACAGAATTCTTACCTGTCATAAAAATTTATGTTTTGAAAATCATTTATATAAATTATATGACTTATGAGAAATCATCAAAATGAATAATACTACTATTTGGTCATCTTTGTTCCTTTTACACCAATTTCCAACAGCCACGTGGTAATTTATTGCATTTGCTTACTATATATCTATATTAAGAATACAAAAACATGAGGTTATATGTAATCAAGTAATGTTCTCCAATTATGAATGTAATTATTTATATAATAATCATCATGTCATGTATCTATATATTTGAGACAAAGGATAACTTGCAGAAAATATAGCTTACATATATTAAGAATACAAGCACAAAAACATGAGGTTATATGTAATTAAGTAATGTTCTAAACATAACATTTCTCCAATTATTAATGTAATTATTTATATAACAATCATCATGCCATGTATCTATATATTTGAGACAAATATAGCTTACTGTAAAATACCATGTTGTAATGCAATATAGATAATATGATTTCTCTCGTCTCTTTACATTACATTTTTATTACAAAGTAAATGGTTATCTGAAAATACACTTTACTTCATTCGCTGTTGCTTTACAAGTCAGCTAGTTACTACAACAAATGTTCCCTGAAATAAACAAACAACCACCAACCTCAACATGCTTGACTCGGCCAATGTGATCTGACTTGACCCTGTGACAGGTGTACTTGTCAAGGACGAGCCTGTCCCTTCCAATTCCACTTCATGTTAATGCACACGAGACATGAGTTTCCATTCGCTGGGTTTTTGTGTGGCAGGAATCAAATCTTTTTTGTTTAAGTGAAACATATACAAAGATTTGGGGGAAATACAAACTCTTTGAATGATTAGACAAGAATTCGACAGCAAATATCATAGATCATGATTAATAATCCACTGCGGAGGAAACATGAAATGCAGACATCATTAGCATTGACTCTAACTGTTGCAAAAGCCATTCCGACACTCTTCTGATTAATGCGAGTTGGCAGACATCAGCGTCAGCTTTAATCTGAAGGCTTTGAAATATGACCAGGATATTGTAAACTCTTTAAAACTGTGAATGCCTCATCCACATTGATTTAATACAACCTTCCTCCCCTGTACTGACCCAATCATGGGATTTCAAATGTGATGTACAACAAAATGCAAGACAGTCATTAAATTGCATATGTCAATTTTCTGAGCATACTTTAATAGGTTGTTTCATTTAATCCTCATGTTCGGTTGAGATTAATTTTTGTTGACTCGTGTTTGGAGTCCAAGTGTTAGAACAATCATAGCAAAATCTAAATTAATATCTTATTATCCTGTCAGTATTCTTAAGTTCCTTGAAGCCCAGTAGACATATATTATTGAAGATTTATGTCTCTTTTAAACAGAGTAGAATGTAGTTAAAAAAAGTGATTGATATCCATTAAAGTAACATTGTTCCAGTTTAAGGTGACAAAAGAGAAAAATACAGTGATCCCCCCCCCCCAACCACGTAGAACCAATCACGTGTCTTGTCTGAGTGTCCGTGGGCGTGTACAAAGCCTCTGAGAGAGTTTCTCTCTTTGTCTGCATCCTGGGAAACCGTTTCTCTCGCTCATCACGAGGAAACAACGCTGCTTTCCGCAATACGGCTGCCGATATGGCGGTATTTTGAATTTTTATTTTTCGATAAATAATTTTGAAAATACACAATGCACTGAGGCCGCTAAACTTGAACCGGAAAGTGGTGAGGGATTACTGTATCTCTCAAGTCCGTCAATCAGCAGTTCTAAACCGGGTCCGGGGCCTACAAGCAAAACTCAACAAACCTCCAAGAGTGCCTCAAGTTGACTCAAAACCATTTAAAATAAGACAAAACAAGCATTAAAATAAGCAGAATTGACTAAAAAAATTAGGCTGTGGATACAAATAACTATTTTAAGAAGAAATCACAATAATGTCTGCATTATCAGAACACAGTGAATGCATAAAATCAGTGCATTTCTCTTGGTAGTTCTAAATGAAGAAAAGTCCAATTGTTAACTGATAGCTATGAAGTTACAAAGCCTGCAGAACATACACCATTTCATCTGGAGGTGGGGGTGACTGTTTATGCAAAGTTAGCCCTCAACCCACCACCACCGTCTCTCACATCATCATTCACAAGAAGTGTTGCTATGACAGCGGGATATTGACAGGTGTGACAGAACTTTGATTGCAGCGTCAGCCTCCGAGCTGGGGCTTGTCATCTGTCAGGTATGAGCAAAGCTCTGCTGATAACACTTACAAACATGGACGGCAACAAGAGGGAATGTATTAAAACACTTAGGTAATGCTTTAACTGATGGTCCTGCTCCTGTATGGACACTCGTGAATTTGACGTGGAATTCATAAACCAGTCTAGAAAACTTAAATCACCCCCATTGTGAAAAATCAACTAACTGTAGATATGCAAACACAGGAAACACTTTAAAAAAAATGTCTATTATGCTCTTCATTCTAATTATGTACGTTATTGAATGGTGATTGGGTAACTTGAGGCCTGCTAAAAGTCCTCAGAAGGACCAGACTCAACACTTCATTAAAAAAACATCAAAAAACTTCATTAAAGCATTATAAGTTATGAACCAAGCCAACCAGAAAAGAGGTGGATCATAACATTACAAACTTTGATATGAAGCTAAAATATTTGAAAACCGGGATAAAACACAAAGGTACTAAACGGCTTTAGTGATATATAAAGAACTACAATCCCATGAAGCATTGCAAACAGCATAATCAAATTAAAAACCATGGAAAAATAAAACTACTAATTTAAAGTTTTATTATTATTATTATTAAAATTATAATTTTATAAATATATAATTTTAATTATTATATTATTAAAATGTAAAATATATTTTAAGTTTACTGCTAAATGTGAAAATATATATTCTTTTTTTTCTGTCCACTATGCATATGTGTGTGTAGTTGATCACTTGCCTTGGATGACTTCTATGATTTGTTGATTTGCTATTGCCATTTCTTTCTATCTATCAAATAAAAAATAAAAATAAACTATATATTTTCAAATATTTAAGTATTTGAGGAGCGCAGGGAGTCTGCTTCATATGTGCTTGACAATTAACAACCTTGGTTTATAAGGTTATAGTGTTTATAATTTATCATTAAAAATCTGTTTGCCTATGGAGAAATTGAATGGATTTTTTTCTTCCGTAACCCGACTGCAGAACTCCCTTTGGATTCAATGCCGATTCTGGACGCTTAAAAGGGTTGGAGCTCAGACTCACTTTGCTTGACGGCAATAAACTTTGCGCTATTAGTGTTGTATCTGTATCCTTTTATAACCATAAGTCTGCAAGAGATGTTTTTTTTATCCTTATTCACCGTTCCTTTCAATACTAAATTGCTCCCATTTGTTTCTTCTTACTAAGAATTTATTAAGTCAAAGAAATTACATGATGCCCAATTTGTTTTATTATGCTCTATATAGTAACCGTTATAAATATATTTTAAATGAATACTGTTTGCGTGTACTTGGTGTAACTATTTACCATTCATTTCAAGGGAGGAACTGATTTGTGAATGAATCTTTCAGACTGAACTTGAACTGGTCCAGTTTAGCAGAGTTTGTTGGGCTTGAGATTGTCATTGCTTAAGTGAAAACAGTAACGTTGCATTTCCACAATCCTAGCTTATATTTATGTAAAATAACTGTTGTTACAGGAATATTTTGGAAACTATGACTTAACTCAGTCAGCTCCATTATAACATGGCTGAAAAAGAGCATTTAAACAACACTGGCAAATAGCAATAACAAAAAATGAACGAAACAATATCCATTAAATAACATTTCTAACAACTACAAAGAACTGTGTGTGTCTGGCATATATATGTGAACGTAAATGTAAATCTAAGAGGGCAGCTCAAATTTGAGTTTAAGAAGGCACGAGAAGACAATGTGAATGGAGGAAAAAGATGTTTCCCTGCCACCACAAGTGTTTGGAAGCTTTGACAGGCACATCTCACACAGGCTGACAGCTCTGTCAATAGCCCCAGGATGGCAGGTCTGATTGACAGCAAGCAGGTGGTGGCTGAATGGAGTTGTCAGGGCAACTGTCAATCAGCAGCATTGCCATGGAAACAAGGGAGGTAACACAGCTGCCCGTGGTGATCTATTGTTTTACCAACCCTTTCACTGCAAATTTCCAAAATGAATGTAATTGCATTACACATTTTGTCTTCGAAAATCGAATGGGCTATAAAATCAGACCAAAAGACGCATAACATGCATAGTAAAATCAGGAACAAATCAATCTCAAGCATGCAAAAAAAGAAAGCTCTCTCTTTTCATCTTCATACAGCTAATTGCACTCAAGCAAAATCCAGGGCAGGTTTGTCATTCGAGCATAAATTGATACTCCCCATCTGGCTCCATTAGATGTGTTAACTACACAACTAATCGGTGTGTAATTGCCTTTAATAACTGTTGCTTTGAGATGAGTATCAGATGTTTCAATTATAGGGTGAAATGGCCACTCTATGGTTTGGTATAGCTGATATGTTGAGTCTAATGATGACATATCCAGGCTGAGCTCAGTCACCCTAGCTCTGAACCCTAAAATGGTGGATCAGCATGAGAGACCAGCTGGACGTTATAGAGCTCATTGGCCCAGAAGCGATTATTAGTGCGATCCTTATCAGTGACAGTTTCAGTAACAGTAACACAGATGCCCCAAACCCTTGAGACAGTGGCATAAAATTGAAGGCAGCACAGTGGTTCTACATTCATTATTTACTGACACACCAAATCATCTGAAAACACTGACTTATGACAATTAAAGTGATAGTTCTCCCAAAAATAAACATTTGGTCAGTATTTACTCACTTGCTGATTCAAACTTGGTTATATTACCTCTGTGGAACACAAGAGAAGTTTAGTAGAAAGTAAAAAGCTTCTTTTTTCAGTAAAATGGAAGTGAAGCATGACAGGAAGTTGTTGATAATCAGTACGTGTTGAATAGGGAGGGGGGGACAAAACCAAAAAATTAGGCTGAGTAAATTATTATTAACAGGTTCTGCACAGAAGTTCAACTAAATGACATTTAAAAAAAGCCAACTTAAGCATGACTTGAGATCATGCTTGAATTTTTTTTTTTTTGAGTTGAACATTCAGTCTTTCTAGACAGAAATGAATTGAACGGACTATGCTGCATCCAGCCCAGCTGCTGACTCAGAACCTGTCCACATCCAAATGTCAATGTGCTGATGGATAAGTCTGCAGTCAAACACAAGTGACTGATACCGGTGCAAACAATGTCATTGATGGAGACAGTCCTACTCAGAAGTACTCTGTCCTTGCCTTTACATGCCAAAAGTAATAATGGAGCACTCTCTCGACTATTCTGACATATTTGTTACCAAGAAGGCTGAGCTACCTTTACTGAACCTTATAAATGACTCAAAATATGTGCTTGTGATTTATTATGACATATCATATCATTCAACATAAATATATAATCTAACATGACTAACAGGCCTACAGGCTTGAGTTGCCCTCAATAAAGTTAAAGACACAAAGACATCCTACCACACACACCCACACATTGAGTTGCTACTATGTGGGTGGCTGATTTGCGTAAATTATCTACAGCATATTTTGACCAATGGAGAATAAAGACAGTGTGCATTTACGTCACTGGCTAAGGGCAAATTTACACTACAGGACAGTAAACTAGCTGAATTGCTGTGGTAACTCTACACAAGGTTTCTTGTCATCTGTAGCTACTAGTCTTGTCATAGCATACTACGCAACTCAACGCTGACGAGATGCAAACTTCCAGATATTTGGTCAAGAATATTTAAAAATATATATATTTTAACAGACCAACAGCGGGGGAACGAAAAGACGCTGTTGGTCTGGACCATCGCTTTCATTTTAAAATCTAAAAAGACTAAATTACCACGATTGTATTAAGTATGAAAAGTCACAAAGTCTCATGAAAAAACTAAAACCTTTCGTCACATTGCGAATGAAATTAGACGGCGAGTAAAGAGCACTTTCAGTTATAATCACTGAAACTGTCAGTCAGTTCAGTGCCTACTCATTAAGTGTCGAAAACTCACGTTATAATCAATGAATGTCAAAACTGCACACATAATATTTTATTTAAAGCGTGTATCCGGTGTGTTTGTTACAATGAGAGGATTGTAGAGCTTAGTAAACCTGTGCTAAATATATTCGCAGGTTTTGAGTGATACTGAGTGTAATCAATACTTATAACTTAAACACCTCTGATTGGACAGTACTTTAAACAGAAATTCCTGTGATTGGCTACAATTCCTCAACGCTGCAAAATCACGTTGCAAACGGACCACGTTTGAACCACGACACAAATATAACGAACACATCGCTTTAATTCACTTTTATTTTTAATTTAACAAAATTATATGTTACACATAGCAATATAACTCCGCTAATCCTGCAATAAAAATATATTACTTTCATTGACCTGACCAGGCAAACAAGGCCAAAAGCCGTGTGTAAAATTGTCTTAAAATGCATTTATATTACAATAGATTTAATTTCAAATTCTTAGTTATCTAGATTTAGAGTCTGTAAAACCTTGAAATAACATTTAAACAAGGTCTTATTTAAACACACCAAATCTGAACACACTAACTCATTTTCGCTGATAATACTCTACCTTTGGAGTTAAATCCAGTTGTTAAGTTTCCATAGGTTTTTTTCCTGTGCATGCAGCAGCTTGCTTTGGATTTGAGTTTGAAAGACGAAAAGTACAACGCTTTTGCGCCATCCAGTGGCTCCGACTGAGCAATTGTGAACGAAATTTTGCTTCATATGTCTAGTATAGGTTTTAACATTAAGTGACATGCATCTGATAGCACAGAAGCCACATTAGAGAGATCTACAATGCTACTTTGACTAGTCATATTCTTCCATTGGAAGATATATTCTGATATCTACAAATGAGTTTTGATAAGTAAAAATTGCAATAAAAAAAATCTATAATTGATTTTCTAGGCATAGTTTTAATTAGAGACACGATCACAATTTTACTAGTGATAATGAAATTAGGGATATCTTTAACTGAATTACCATATAATTTGAGATATCTCTAACCGTGTTTGACTACTCAGAATTCAAATTTAAGATATCTTTAATTCATTATCTTTGAAGACATCTAAAATACATTTGTAGATATCTGAAAGTAACTTAATAATAATCAAATTACAACTATAGATATCATGAAAGGATAGGGAAGAAAACAGCACAACTAAACATTTTAAATAAGATTAATATCAGACATGGAGCCATCTGAAACTGAGGGCTTATATCTATGGAAAATAAGGGCGCTTGACATCTTATTTATCTTATTTCCTATATATATCTTACATATATTAAATAAGAAGACACACCTGAACACAATACTCAATCAGACTCAATCAGAAACAATGATGACAAGCAGGCCAAAAAACTAATTAATAACATTTGAAATATATCAGTCTGTGTGTAATGAATGATTATAATATACAAGTTTCACTATTTGAATGGAATTAATGAAATAAATCTACTTTTTGATGATATTCTAATTTTATGACCAGCACTTGTATACTGTTTCACTGAGCTTTTACAAGGGCAATAACGGTGCCCTAACAATTTGTCAAATGATGCTCTTGACTGAAAAGTAAGTAATATTTAATGTCTCTCAAAGAAAACTATATCTGAGTAAAATATTATTGCCTGGAGAATGAAGGAGCAGAAGAAAGGCCCTATAAACAAGATACAAGAGCAGAGTATGTATGAGCGTTTGCCAATATTTATACTTATGTTCAGATCAGGAATGGGTATGCAAATAATGTCAAAAATAGCTTTGCTAAGAATCAGCTCTGGCCTCTTGGTGTTGTAAGACTGGAAAAACTAGAAGATGCTGAGCCATCTGGCTTAGAGAACGGCTGCTCTCTGAGTAAACAAAGGACGTTTCTAGAAATAAACATTTGCAGAAGTAACATCCCCCATCCCTCCTCTCCAAATTGGGAGATGTTGTCTTAAGCTTCATATCCCTTCATACCCTCTTCCCCCATCTCTCCTCTCCAAATGGTGAGATGAAATTAAACACCTAAATATCTATATGGTTTAATGTGAACAATTATCATACAACACTCTACATGTTTGGTATCATATGCCTCAATGCGACTGGGACAAAGGTCTAATTCCCACAGGAGTAAACATAAAAGTTCAAGTGTTTAGAGATGTTTTTCTTACTGAGGTGGGTCTGCCCTCTTCCCAGGGTCTTTCATGCAAATTACCTTCCGTCTTCAATAAGGTGTAAAGTACAAGTTCCCATTGTTAGCTCATTTTGTCCATATGAAAGAGGTTTCCGTCTTGGTCTGAGTATTTAAAGAAATGTTTCAAGAGTGTCAATGCGATTTGTGGTCAGATCAGCCGGTAATGTTGAGTGTCTTAGACACTCGGCTTTATGCAATTTCTTGTGGTCAGGTATGCATCTTTTACTCTCTTTATGAACATTTTCTCTATAAGTCTACTAATGTATTATATTTCATTATTTTATATTTCTTTTCTACTGTGAAATTCCTATATACTCTTCTGTACTTTCTTCTGCTCTGGAATGACCAAGATAAATTCCTTGTGTGTAAACATACTTGGTAAATAAAGCTCATTCTGATTCTGATTGTTTATAGAAATAACCATAAGAGTAATTATAACGATAATAAGGATGCATTTTTCTTTTCTCATATACCATCACTAAAATAGGTTATTTATTATGAAAACCGGATGAGCCAATAAGCATGCCATGTCACTTTAAGTTAATACCACCTCTCCATCAATAGAATTGATTCATTTCATGCCCAGAAACCAATGCAAAAATGTAAGAATAAAACAAATTCTGACCAGTTAAAAGTGTATAGTCAAAATCATTTATTTTGTTCTTTTTCAGTTACATCATTTTTCTGGCAGTCACAAAAAGCTGATGTACTTTAGGTCTGAAACAAAGCCCAAACTCAGTAAACAATACAAAAGAAGGTAAAGGAGAGTCAAAGACAAAGTTCTGAAGGGATAAAAAAGGTTTTTTCCTTTTCTTTGAAGCTGACAGAAATGGACAGCTATATATTTGCCAACATAGGTCAAAGTTTCATATATTCCATGAATTAACAGAATGAGAATAAACTTTGATAAAGAATTTTCCTAAGAATCCACACCATAGACCACATCACAACAATGACAGTAGTCATGATGTCACTAACACTACTATTTAGTTTGTCTTGAAAACATTTTAGCATTTTTATTTTTTCGATTCTATTTGAACTATTATTTAACTAAAACACACAAAAAGATACCAAAATGTGCAGCTTGATTATATTGAAACCGTCTGGCCTTAAAAAAGCAAACTGTTGGGAAAAATCATGTAACATCTGTATTGCTCTTACTGAGCAAATAAGATGTTGAGCATGCATGTAACAAAACGAAAGATGAGAAAGACAACAGTACAGAAGCAGTGTGGAGGATAGATGCAGAGGACATGCTGTGTATAACCAAATTCAAAGACTGGGCCCTAATGAGATGAACTGTTATTTCTGATGCAACCGTGTAGCTTTGAATTTGGACATCCTTTTGGGTGGCTCCTGAGGCATATCCGGGCCAACTTCCTCCAGCTTTCTCTCGGGGATTGTGGGTAAGGCAGGAGGAGCGATGGTTAGGTGTGGGATTGAGCAAGGCAGGGGATCCTTTTCAATCACTGTGCCTGTAAAAGCCTAAAACACAAAAAGATATTTAAATAACTACTGATTATTTTTGTATGAGCAAGACATAAAAAAATAACTTTACATTTACTATAAAATCTGTACTGAGAAGAAAATAAAACTACTTTTTCTGTAACAATTCTTCAGAAAATATTCATATTTTGTGTAATGTGAAACTTGCTTCCATGATGCTACAACATTGCCATGTGATTGGGAAGGGGGTTTCAGTAGTTTTAGCATAATGCACTAGATTTTATCAGTGGTTACTAGGGTGTTGCTAAGGTGCTCTAAAATTCTAAAAGCAAACTGTACTATATAGGCTTTCCTGTAGCTCAAACAGTAGAACGTGGTGCTTGCAATGACAAGGTAATGGGTTTGATTCCCATGGAGAGCAAAAACTGATTATAATGTCAATGTGTACTTAGAATGCAATGCAAAAAATGCCAAATGCATCCATGTAAAAACAAAAAAGTTGTAAGTTGTGAGTTGTAAGTCTATACCATACAGCCTTATTTTCATCCACATAAAATTCATTATGGTGTCTAACCTGACTAAAGACTGTTCTGGATGGTTGCTTACTGGCACAAATCAAAAGACTGTGGGACAAGTTACAGGCTTAAAGTAAGAGGCTTAAACAAACAGTAAAGTTGGAATGAAACTGAAGCAGTGACTATTTTTTTCTTCAGTATTGTGACATCCAAAGAAAAGGGATTACTGAAAATGGAAAAAAAAAGTAGACTTGGTTTAGTCCAGTGCTTCTCAATTATTTTCTGTCGCGCTACCCCCCCTAGGAAGAAGGAAACATTTCGCGCGCCCCCCCTCCCCCTATTTTGGAACTTTCGCTTTATTGTTTCCATGGCAACGCGCCATGCTTGTCACATGACAGACCGCAGTCACAAAAAAGCGCTGTTTGATAGATGTTTCACATTTATTTAGTTTTTTCTTTTTTACTCAAAATAGTCACCAACTTGTTGGCTCTTATTTCATCTACCTGATATTCAGATTCTCAGATATGTGGAAGTGAATGTTTGTAGCTTAAAAACCTTTATAATGATCAAGTTCTCTGAGCGCGTCTTTTTTGGATCAGTGCCAGATTTCGCGTGAAAACACGTGTGAATTTAGCTATTGATCACGTGACACATGAACACCGGTGTGATCGTACACATCAACAGGTGAAGGGTTTGTTATCTGAACTTCATATCTGCTGCTCTTGTTCAGTGCAAGAAAACCTACTCCCTGACAAAAAAAAGCATGTTCCCCACGGTCGCGCCCCCCACTGGTTTAGTCCATCATTTGTTGATTGGATGGAGGCATATTTCTTTGTAAGAAGTCCCACAGACGAGAAACAGCTTCAGAAAAGGACCTACCACTCTTTGATTTTATCTAGTTTTTGGAATAGAGTAAACCATCTGGTTAGATCTCATATGCCAGGTGTTTGATAAAAAACTAAATACCGTATTTTCCTGCATATAACCCGCAGGGGTTATATGCATGGGGGTGCAGGTTATATAAGGGTGCGGGCTATATCACAATTTTTTACACTTGATCATATTTCAATATATTTGTTACATCATATTTATTTATTTTTTTGCGGTATTTCCTTTCTTGCGAGGGTTGTTGTCTCTGGCTCTTGACAGCTGGCGCTGATAGGCTGTCTGACCTGTCAATCATGCAAGAAGACGTGATTGGCTGTGCTGCATGAGGGCGGGCTCTTCTCATCTCATCCGATGATCAACACCTGTAGAATCGCTTCTTAAGGGACGTGCTGCTGCACAGCGGGAGACACTACCGTTTCTTTTTCTTCTGATTCTAACTTGTGTTTGTTTTCTTATTGTATGAATTTCGCACACAAGCACTGTGTACCGAGCTGAACAGTTATGATAATTGATGTCATGCGAGCAACATTCGAAATGTGAACTTACAAAAAAAAAAAGTTCATCAATCTATGGGTGCGGGTTATGCCAACGATTTTTTACACAAAACCTGCGGGCTATTTGAGGGTGCGGATTGTCTGCGTCTGCGGGTTATATGCGGGAAAACACGGTATATCAGAGCAATGCAATGTAATGTTTTAAACACCAATAACAAAAATCTTTAACAATTCTAATTCTAACTTGGGTAATAATCTCTCTTCTTTGTTTGTAGCTGGCTGTGCTGCCGTTTCAAGTCTGCCAGCCTCCATCTCTATAAGACAGAGGCGTCCAATCCTTTGAAGGCGGATAATCAAAATCTCTTGTCTCTTCTATTTACATTATATATATATATTAATTTTCCTATTTATACCTATGTTCTTTTCTTTGTCTTATTTTTCATATGTTCTTTTCCGTTTTCTTATTTGAATGAGTTGTAAAGAGTGATGTATAATCAAGTTAGGGATTTTTATTAGTTAAAAACCTTTCTTTACTTTTCTGTAGTTTTCCATCGAGTAAGGATGAATATTGTCAGCACTTCTCAACAGAGAGAGAATGTTATCAGAATGTTTTGGGTACTGTTTCTGCTGAGAGTTGGAGCCTGAGCCGAGTTCAGCCTTGGAGAAGCTGTATGTGTGTGTGTGTTAATATGGTCTGTATTGGTGAGGTGATTAGCTGGCACCATAAAACTTGTTGTTCTCGACAAGCCACGTAACGAACCCGTCAACCATGTGATCAACAAAGATATGCTTCAGACTGTCTGCTCTTGTGTGGAAAATTACTAGTTTTGTTTTGTTTATCTTTCTTTCTTTCTTTGCCAATCAGGATCATTTAACCGTCATCATTGATGTAGTTAGCACCCTCTGTTAGAGTATAATTGCTGTAACAATGTTATTGTATGTGGGGCGGCCTACGAACTCCTTGTGAGACCTGAAGCTTCTGCTGATGAAACTGCAAACTAAACTTCACTAAAATTTCTTCTATTGACTGCACTTCTGACTCCTGGTCTTCATTCAACATATCTGCTCCTCGGCTCTTAACTGTAAATCCCCTACACCTTCTCCTGGAGGACCACTGTCCTGCAAAGTTTAGTTCCAACCTCAATTAAACACACGTGAACCAGGTCTTACTAGGCATACATGCGTATTGAGGCAAGTTGGAGCGAAACAGTGGCTCTCCAGTACCAAGTTTTGACACCCCTGCGATAAGTGTTTCAGATCAGTTAAGAATTTTTACAGGATTAGAAGATAAATGGGGTGAATTTCATTTCATGCCAACTTTAAGCAGGAGCAAAAGAGCTTTCAGTACCTCAAAGCGTCCGTTATTGCGGGGGCTCGTTCCAGTAGGGCTGTCCTCCTCTGTAATGCCATCGCTGGTATCACTGTGTGTGGCATCATCATGACTCCATGAACGTCCAAAAGCTGCACGGCGCTCTTCAAAGTCAGCTGTGCTGCTCTCGCTGGTGTCGCTGCACACGCTGTTCTCACGGCTGCGAGACTTCAAAATGGACTTGCGTGGTATCGGCTCTCCATTCACCAAGTCCACAAACACCCTAAAAACATAGACCGTTTAAAATGAACAGCAAAAAACACACAGCGAGTGGAAGATGCGAATAAAAAATAAAAAAGTATTAAAAAAAGATAAATTATTAAATCCCATTAGGCTGTTACCTATAAATGTCTGCTGGGCTTGTAATCTTGAAACTTTCGAGATGAGAATGGCCGTTACTCTGGCCACTTTTCTTTTTCCGTTTGGCTTGCTCCTTTTGTTCTTTTCTTTCGCTGAACTTTAGAGTGGTGTTTTTTCCTGTATTTATTCTAACCTTCACAAGAAAAAAGGGAAGATTGAAAGAAATTTATGCACAATGTTTTATTTCCAAGATAGACAGGAGAAAGAATTTTAATGCAAAACATAAAAACTGTTCAAAAGCTTGGGTTTGGTAAGATTTTATTCTTCGTTTGCAAGAAGTCTGCATTATTTGATCAAAAATATTGTGTAATATTATTACATTTTTATTTAAAAATTGTTTTCGGATAAATGTAAAATCAATTCAAATGTTATTTACACCTGCAAGAGCAAATCATTAGTCATATTTAGAAATCATTCTCATATGCTGACTTTCACTCAAGAAGCATTTCTGACTATTATAAGTGTTGAAAACAGTTTTGCTGCTTAATATTATTGTGGAAACTTGAATTGTTTTTAGGATTCTTTGATTAATCAGAAAAGAACAGCATTTATTTGAAACAGAAATATTTTGTAACATTATATAAAAGTGTTTTGTGCAGCTATTGACTAACCTTTTTAAATTCCACAGTGTGAGAGAAGTAGATAGTTGGAAGCCCATTGCCCGTTTCCTCCTCACAATCTTCACCCTCCTCCTCATCCTCCTCAGGGTGTGAGCCATTAGTGCCGTTCATCTGACTTGTAAGAGATGATGGTACCCAGCCATTTTCCTTCTGATGGCCATTAACCTGGACACCGCTGCCACCATCTGCTTCGTTCTCTTCCTCTGAGGAGGAGGTGGTGTCTTCTCCATTAGTGTCTGTGCTGTCCAATCTGACATCACAGGAAAAAAATAGACCAAATCTATGAGAATACTATTAAATGGCTGGTGTAACATCTGCTGTATGTCTACTGCATTTTCATATTACTTAAAGATGTACAGTGATCTCTCATTTATCGCGGTTAAATGAGAGACCAGAACCCCCTGCGATAGGTGAAAATCTGCAAAGTAGGATTGGCCCCCCTAGGAATCTCCATATATGTTTTTGCAGGTACCAGAATGTTTAAAATATGTATATTTATACTTTATATACATTTTAATTAAATCTATTTAATTATAAAACCTTAATATTATACATTTACTCTCTCTCTCTCTCATACGATGTGCATTATGGGCTCTACACTCCTCAATGACAGCAGTATCTTGAGACTCCAGTACTGATGACGATGACAGACCTGTGCGGTTCATGAGTGTGATGATGATGATGATGATGGTGTTACTGCACTGGTATAATGAGGCCTTTAAATCAGTTCGGGAAGCGCCTCATCATTAGATATCGGCGCTGGATCGTCAACATTTGCTTCTGAGAGAGTTGAAGAGGCTCCCACTCCATTCGTGCTCTCATTGGTCGAGCTCGCGCCGGGAACCAATCACGTGTCTTGTCTGAGTGCTGTGGGCGTGTACAAAGCCTCTGAGAGAGTTTCTCTCTTTGTCTGCATCCTGGGAAACCGTTTCTCTCGCATCACGATAAAAACAACACTGCTTTCCGCAATACAGCTGCTGATATGGCGTTTTTATTTTATTTTTTTGATTAATATTTTTGAAAAATTTGCGATGCACTGAGGCCGCGAAACTTGAACCGCGAAGTGGCGAGGGATTACTGTATGCTTACTTGATATGAAAAGCATGGTTTCTACTCTTTTCTGACTACTGTTTCCATGAACTCTTTTAAAGAAGTTTGTGATACTGAATTAGGATTTATTTTCAAAAACCATTTAACTTCATTTGTAGGAACCAATACTTGATGGATTTATAAGAGAAAAAACATTTTGTGTCCCACAAATTATTTTGTTTTTTAAACATGTTTGTTGTCTCTTATGCTCACAAAGCTGCATTTATTTGATCTGAAATACAGTAAAAACAATAATATTGTAAATATTATTTAAAAAAAAGGCTAAGTATTAACTTATTAGTTAACCCATACTTGGAATTTATGGCTTGGAATCAAATCTTTGGGTTACCAGTCTGACTCTCTAACCATTAGGCCATGACTGGCCTTAATTACAAAGTAACTATTCTATATTATAAAATGCAATTTATTCCAGTGATGGGAAAGCTGAAATGTCAGCAGCTGTTACTCCAGTCTTTAACGTCACATGACATGATCTGTTTTGGTGCTCATGAAACATTTCCTATTGAACACAGAGATAGATCATAAGTTATTGTACCGGTATCTCTCATCCTGCAGCTCCTCCTGACGCTCTAGTTCATCAAGTCGAGCCCACAGCTCCTCCTCTGACAACACCCCTGTCTTTATCTCTTCATCACCATCTTCCTTCTCCTTTTCCTCTTTCAGCTCCAACAAATACTCCTGCTTGGGTCTAGAGTTGGGTTTGTGGGCCAAGCGATGTTTTCCTGGGAAAGCACAATAGAGCGTAAACATAATGGAAAAATAGAAGTTAAAACAGCCTGACAGCATGAAAGACTGGAGACTTACCTTTGGTAATTACGTCCTCATTTATTACCTCTTCTCTAATGTCTACAAAATCTCCAGTACCCTGTTGAGAAAGATTGGACATGATTTTAAGTTTCTTCTAAAGATAAAACGTTTCCCAAAAATGTCACACAGTATTGAGGTCATGGTTAGCACACTTACACCAGTCAATTTTTCAAGATCATGCGTAAAATCGGCCCTGTTTTGAAAGTTCTTCATCACTTTTTGTAAGTCATCTAGCGCATTTTTGACATCTGGAACAATAGCACATTTCATGTCAAGCTGAACGTATTATTAAAAACTGATAAATGGGAAATAATATTAAAAATAACTCACGTTTCTTTCTGTGTTCCACAAGAGTGTCGGCTTGTTTGGCAGAACACTTTGCAAACCAGTTATCTCCGAGGAGCACCGTTAACTCATTAGTGTGAACTAGCTTTCCCGGCATGAAAGCCAAAGGACCGAATGGTACCTATCATGTTAAAAACCAAAATAATGTTAAACAACCAAATAATAAACAAAATCAGGGCTTCCAGTAAAAGTGACACTTTCATCATGTTCAAATCTGACAAAAGGTCCATTCACACCAAGAACGGTAATCAACACACCAAAGCTTGCAACGCCAAGGTCATGGGTTCGATTCTCAGGAAAAGCAAAAACTGATTCGAATGTCAATGCGTACCTTGAATGCAACGTATGTCGCTTTGGATAAAAGCGTCTGACAAATACATAAATGTAATAGTGCTTTTCGACTAATTTGTTAGTTGTTTAAAAACAAACATTTTGTAACCGACTAGTCTAAAAGTAATGCCGTTTCTCCAAATATTTCCGTGTCTGTGATTAATATTGTTTAATCATTATCTGTCAGTTTGACATAACAGTTTATAAAACACTTTTCTTTCTCCTCCTACTTACTCCCACACCTCGCTCGTCTTAAACAAAACGCATGGGAGATCTGCGGTAAAGATTTAGTTTCTGCTCGAATGACAGACGTATCTCATTTATTTAGTTTTGCTTATTCAAAATATTCACACACTTGTGAAATATCAATTACCTGATATTCAAATTCTCAAATATGTGGAATTGAATGCGTTTTGTTGCTTAAAAGCCTTTATAATGATCATGTCAGCTGATGCGCGACGGACGCCGCAGTTCAGAGAATCTGATCCGTCGGATTTACAACAAGTAAATTCAGTCCCTTCTCTCGAAATACATGACAGTAAGTGTCCAGCGAAGTAGGAGAAGTTTATAGTTACCTATGCAATGTGTATCTGATATGAATAAAACACCATGTCAGTTTATTATTGAACAGATTGATTTTCAAACTATAATTTTTTTTTTTGCCAGTACTTATGCGTATTTAAACGTCTGAACGCGTTTGAATTTAGCAATTGATCACGAGACTCACAGATCGTTCTAATCCCACGTGCGATCGCGCGTCTAAGAGGGTTACATGTAAAATTAAAACTTCATTTGAACAATAAAATCTCGTGGTTTTTTTTTCTTGTGTAGTCGACTAGTGTTTTCGCTGTCGACTAGTAGCATCCTGTACCGTGTAGTCGACTACACTCGCACATCCCTAAAATGTAAGATGTGTTAATGTTCTGTTACTATAAGCGCACACTGCAGTTATGTCATCTGTCGCTTTAAAAGTTCAAGTTGTGATTGGCTGTCAATATTTATGTTCTGAAAGTGATCCTAATGATCTGTATTTATGACAGAAATGAAAGCGAGAAGGAGGGAAGATACTTGTTGTGTTTTCAATAGCATCCACTGTATAAAGCTCCTAGATCATTAATAATTTTCCACTGCTCATGTTGTCTGCAGTTTTTCGCCTACTGAAATGTCTTGGAAAGATAATTTTGCAGTGTTTCGTCAGCAGAACAAACCAAAAACACATTAACACAACAGTTCAACCCACTGAAGAGATGTACATCTATGCCTCACTTCCTCGCTTTGATTCCTGTTATAAATCATGTGTGAAGTGTGAATAAGGTCTATAGTTAGTTGTGGTGTGAACTTTCCTTTTCTCATAGAATCAGAAACATTATAAAAACTTTATTTTTAATCACCCTTGGTATAATAAACGCATCTAGCTAAATGGGAGTGAATAATCCTCTAATGATAATGAAATATTTTGTTGCTCAGGTATAAAAAATATTTGATGCATCTAAAGGTGAAGATTAAGCTGGATGCATTAGCAATTGAAAAGTGATGCCATACCATAATATCATAGGACAACTTGTCAGGCAAGGTCCTGAGGCGATCCTGAAGAGATTCATAGTCTTTTTCCACTTTTTCCCTGTCAATCACAGAGAAAAATGAATCACTTGAAAGGTAATTGTTAGTTTGTTGCCCAACAAATTCTATTTTTGTCAAACCTACTGAATGTCTTTTTAAAATAATGAAAGGAATATAACAAAAGCCTGTCAAATCTTTTGTCATAACATCAAACATCTACCGATGATTCACAGTATAAACAGCATTTCCATTCCAAATATAAACATGCAAAACACAAACAAACAAAACAATGTGCAGCTAGTATGAACACTTATTACCTGAGAAAGATTGACATGATACATTGATAATAAATAATGTTATAATGCATGTCTGAGAGAGCTGTTAAACTGCACGAGGACACTCACCAATGCGCAATTTGACTTCTGCAATCTTTCACCACCTGTTGTGGAAGACAATCTGTCATTTCGTAACCACTGAAATTCCCAAAATGCCACTGTGACAAACACTGTTAAACTATTTGTAATATTCTGGTAATGTGAATTGTGGTAATTGTGAGACAGTAATACCTCGGTTTACGAGTGACTTTGTATACGAGCAAATCGGTGTACGAGCATTGTATTGGAGAGCGAGAACATTTTTTCCTCACCCATGCGCATTTTTTGTGTGGAAAAGTCCTAATGCTCAGCATCGTCACGCGCATTTTTACTGTAAATATCCTAAACAGCCTCTCACAAAGACTATCACCCCTTCACTCGTTCATTCTCTCAGCTTCACTCGGTTTGGTTCATCATTCACCACAGTGATACTTTTATAAGTGATTTACAGCGGTTTTACCTCCTGTTGTTAACATTAATTGTGATCGCTATTGTTCACATAGTGAAATATATACGTACAGTACAGCATATAGACAATGAGCTCAAGATGAGTGAGAAAGAAGGGATGAAATTCTCTCTGTAAGCAGTAAAACCCTCCTCTCGTCTCCTTCACGCCAGCAGCGACACTACTCAAAGATAAAGTGCGCAATATAGTACATCTTAATGATTATAATTTTAACTGTAATTAATAGGGTAAAACAAAAAAATATTTAAAATGGGCATTTATGGTCGTGTGGAACGAATCGAGTGATTTTTATTGCATTCTTATAGGGAAAATTGTTTTGGTGTACGAGAATTTTGAATTACGACCTCACTCTAGGAACGAATTAAACTCGTAAACCGAGGTATTACTGTATTTTGCATTATAACGAGAGTGAATGATAGTTCAGAACGTTTCTTGTGAGAAGCTGAGACAAGGTAAAGACGTTTTGGCGTGTCATTTACGAAAACAATAAGCATGTAAACCAACTAAAAAGAGTCTGTTGACTCACAAATAGTTAAGAAGCACTATTGCACAAGGAAAATTAAGCCCCATAGGATTGCGTGCACTGTGACATTAATTTCATAGTATGTTCCATTTATTTCACAATACTGTAATGCTTACTAGCATATCTTTGAGTTTTTCTACTATAATTCTACTCTATTATTACTGTAAATGAATCATGAAAATGCAGAAAATAAAATCAGCATAAATGCAAGTAATTCAAAATATGTATAATATATTTCTCTGTTACAGTAATGAGAATTATAGATTTTTTTTAGAATAACCCCTGACAATTTAAAGGTTAACATGCTTATTTGTCATGGAAATAATGTCACAGTGCAAATTATTTTAAGTTTCCTTCAGCAAAACATACTTTCACAGTAACTTTTTTATTAATGTTGGAGTGGTAAAAAAAACCTGGGTATGTTCTTAGGAGATTCACCCACCAATAGAACAACAGCATGCACAAATTAGCATGACATATTTCTTATTTGCCCTTCTAGAAGAAGTGTTGCTGAGACCAATGCAGCAGAAGTTTATAGATTTTAAAAAGACAAATCCAGCACAAATGGAGAAGCTTACAATACTTAAAGCTACAATGTCAACACATGGGCAAAATACACTTTTTGACTTTCACCTATTAACATGCAAAAAGGTCAGTTAAACCTTAACTTCACAGCATGTCTGCTATTTACTGTACCAGTACTGTAAATCCATACAGCAAGCGAAAGTTTTGGCAACGTGGACATCTTTAATTACGATTAAACTGAAGTTTAAATTGTTTGCTACCTACCATACGTGTAGGATAACTTACTGTTAACATCACTAAGTTACACTGCATGTAAATATATACATGCATTTTATTGAAAAGTATAAACACACACACACACACACACGTAACCAGCTAACCAACAGCAACACGTGATACACAAAGAACTTTCTAGAAAACCATGTGCGTACGCAATTATACTGCAAAAACAACATAAACCGATAACAGATACATTGGTACTGATGGTAAATCACGTGCTTGAAGACTGATTTTTAATATCTGCGGGAATGCATTGGTGGTGTATGAAATAAACGTTACTCCTGACCTTTCTGTGCTCCTCTTTCAACCTCTCAACGCTTTGAGGCAAATCATTACTCTTTTTTACTTTTCCAGTTGCAGCCATTTGGTCGTGAAGGATGTCATCCACAATAAAACCAGGTTTGTTTTTGATATCCAAAACAATGAATGCTCAGGGGTTTGAAGTCCTATAGAAATGTTTATGAATGCAATTCGATGCGTTGCACTCAATTTGTCGCCTCGTAGTCATCAATGAAGCAGAACAAGTGGTCCAGTATATCGAGATTGAGAGCATTTCACACGTGCATGGTACGATGTCGATCTTATCCCAAAATTTGCTCTTGTTTACAGTCCACCGACGGCCTGTTTCCCCTGCGCCATGTTCATCTGATCACGGATGTAGTACGTACTCAACGGCGTAAACACGTGATCGCCTAACTAATTAATTTCACTTTCATTTTTTTATAAATAAAAAGGTTACGATAAAATACATTACTAAATAACTATTCACGGACTAAGTTCCTGCATGAAACTGCATCAATGTTTACTATATGGCCTTAATGTAGCATGGCATGAATAATTACTTGTAACTAAAAATTTGTGTATTATTTTTTTAAGTGATTATTTAATGTGGTAAGATTACTTTTATTGAAATGTTGATTCATGCCTTGAAATGACTGGAGGAGTGTCCTTTAACGTACGTGTAAACAATCCTCACGCCGATTATATCACGTGACGAAAACCGGAAAAAAAAACAAACCGGACGAAACCAAAATAAAAGCCTTTAACTCGATGTATTTTTCTCTTTGTGGAATTTAAGTTATGCTATTTTTATTCTATATTTAAATGTATATTTGATTTTTGTTTTTATTGTTATAATTTTGGTCATTATAATTATTTGTTTTACCCAGACACTTATTTTAAAGAAGCAACACGGTGTCGCTGGTCTTAGTATTTCTTTTTCCGGTTTCTGGTTGTCCTCACATTGAAATGTCTATATTAAGCGCTTAAAAAATTGTACGTGGAATTCTTATTATTACAAGAATTATTACAGTGCTGGTAAGTACCGACACATGCTCATAAAAGTGACTATCCTTTATTAAAATGTTTTTTTTTTTACTAATCTCACGATTAGTAATTTATTCCACCCCTTCTATGTAATTAATGTTGCTACTTTTAAGTTATTACTGCTTACTTATGTACATTTAAATATCCATTCAGCTTAATAAGCTCAAATAAAATAGACTTGACCACATTCAAATTTATTGCATTAATAAATTTGTCTTTGACATATAACTTTCTTCCCCCCAATACAGAAGCGTTCCAGTGCAGCCAGTCATGATCAGACACTGGAGAACATTTTCACATTGTGTCTTAAGATGTCAGACAAATTATGTACTTCCAAAACCTGTTAGAGTACTTTTCCCCTTGTCCCCATTCACATGTACTGCATCCCCCCGTACTCATTCTACCAACATCAAGATTCGCTCCTACTTACAGTACATGAAAAGGAAAGTCAAAGGTGCACCAGCTCCTCCATACGATCACGTGTGCCAGGTTGGAGATCCTGTGTTACGTTCACAGGCTGCGGCAGTGGAACCTGGAGCAATTCAGGGACCAGAAGTGCAGAAGGTCATAAAGACCTTGGTCAAGGTGATGAGAAAGCTAGAGTGTGTCGGCCTGAGCGCACCCCAGATTGGTGTGCCTCTACAAATATTAGCCTTGGAGTATCCCCAAAAAATGCTGGAGGACAGCTCAGTCACTTCTATTGAAGCTCGGGGTCTGGTGGCAGTGCCCCTGATGATTTTTGTAAACCCACAGTTGCGTGTACTAGATGGACGCACTGTCATCTTCCAAGAGGCATGTGAGAGCATATGCGGGTATTCAGCATCCGTTCCACGCTATGTGTCTGTAGAAGTCTCAGGTAAAATTATCATGCTGTAAAATGTACCAAAAAAAAGACTCAACCTGTATTAAGTGACACATAGCTATGAGTCTATGCTTAAAACCACTGTGGCAACCTAAATATTTACTTTCTGATGTTCTTTAAAGTACCAAAATCAAAACTCTTTGTCTTCTTTCCAAAGGTCTTAATGAGAAAGCAGAACCTGTCAGCTGGCAAGCAAGCGGGTGGCCGGCCAGAATACTGCAGCATGAAATGGATCACCTCAATGGGGTTTTATATATTGATCGCATGGACAGTAAAACCTTCATTAATGTAAAATGGGAAGAGTATAATGAATAAAGATTTGGAACTTTATTGCAACCTTAGCTTTAAATTTCAGAGAAAATTGGCTGAAATCTGAAACCTATTTATTCAGATCAAGATATGACCTCATGTCGAGCATTCACAATCAACTATTCACTTTTTCTGCGGTTAGTATATGATTAAATAAAGATTACAACACTTTCATCTTCAATAGTAGGACTTTATTATTATTAATAACAATGTTTAGGATTTATTTTTATGTTTTAAATAAAAGTGCAAGCAGAATTCTCATATATTCCCTTTATTTTTATATTAATACCATTAAGGCATCGCAATCACAAACATGTGGATTATATTTAATGATTAAATGGCAGTATAGCAGATCACTCTAAACCACATAACAAATGTTGCCAAAACCATAATTTTTCACAATTCTTCAAGCCAATCTCAACACATTAAGAGTTAAATCTCATGAATTTATGTAAAACACATCTCATAACTAAGCATTATCAATTGAAATTTTGTGATGGCCAGTCCAATAAGTGATTCTTTGAGTCGGTTAACTCTACTGTGAACTTTGTAACTTTTCTTATCAAGACATTGCTGATAGCAAAAATCAAATGCGTTTCTCCCCCAGTATTTCAGATTTATTGTGCAGTGAGCAAAAGGTTAATTAACAGGCGTAATGTGGCAATTAAAAACAGTCCTCAACCACACATGGACGCACCGATGTTATACAGAGGAACAGGAAATTAAAAACTTTCCACACTTACATGACATGGTATTTTCAAAGCAACACCGTCTGCAATACAGGGCACCACAATACCTGCAGAATCTGTCAAGTTCAGAACCCGAGCAATTAATGCATTTATTTCCGATAGGTTGTGTTTTGTGTGTTTTAGAGCAAACCCATCCATCAGGACACCCGGAGAAATGAAAGGCTCTACAATCGAGGCATGCAATTTCAGGCAAAGGCTGTTTAGCTGTATGGTAACAATGGTGAAATGCTATTGGTGCACTAGGTGTTTCTGAATCACCCGTTTCCTGGGAGTACTGCACAAGATGGGCATTCGCAAGACATTTTTGGAAATCTTGACAAAGGACATCATGAGAGTCGTTACAGGTATGGCAGATTACATTTACTGGAGCCTTGGAAGACAGACATTTGTGCCTCTTTTGAGCGTTCACTCGTTCTCCTTGAGGGGGCTGTATTTTTCCTGTAGGCAGCACAGTGTGTTTGAATTTGCATTGTTTAATAGCATTACAGCTGCGGTCATGGATCGCCTGGCAGTCGTAGCAAATCAAAAATGAATCAGAAGGAGAATCGACCACGCATTGATGCGTCTTCAGGGAATTTTTTTCCTTGGCCAATCCAAGCTGCTCTTCTGTTAAATAAAGATCTTCAGCTTTGAATGGGCACAGTGCAAAGGAATGCCCTTTGATAATGCACTCTTTATAACGGCCACACAATGATCCGTGAACATCTTTGCACACCTCACACTGGTATATATACAATAAATCTGGAGTGATACAGCTGCAGATTACGTTTACTGCTGCTTGTCTCTGGGCATCACCTTTTGATTGATCTTCACCTGGATTGCTGATTGATCTTCCCTGTCTTGCATCCTCATTAATCCTCATATCTGACTGCAAGGGCTCTTTCTGTAATGGCTTGATTTGAACGATCTCTTTTGGTTGCATATAAGAAGACCGTGGTGGTGAAAACGTCATGTGAGAAGTCACGTCTGGTGTCTGCTCTGTGTAAAGATCCAGATCACCGTCCATGCCGCTTGTCAGGATGGCATTTGAAGCACTAGCAACCTCTGACTTTCTCTTAAGGTTGTCTAATGCTTCCTGAAGACTGTGGCCCGCCTGCCTCTCTTTAACTAGCTGAAGAACCCACTCCACACCTATGTGTGCAGAGCCCAAGGTGGAAAGTAGGAGCTGGCACTCCATCCGAGCAGTGAAGAAACCACATGCTGCACTGAGTAAGAAATCAGTAGGAGCGAGTTTGGGGTTCAACGTCAATTCCTCATCTTCGTTGGAGCTCGAAGGACGGTACCCAAGCAATCCGAACAGCTCTTTAGCCTGCTGAAGGGTCAGTGCAGGTTTGATCACATGGGTAAACATACCTGAAAACATCTGGTGAGGTGGAAGAGACTATTTTAAGGTGGTGAAAAACAAAACATCACTTAGACAATTAAAAAATCTAGCTGTAGGTGTAACACCAGTATTTTCACATACCTTAACCAGTCTGTATTCTGTTCTCCAGGGAAAGACGTAGAGATTTAACGCAGCGAGCTCCAACACTTCAAAGGCCTTGGAAAGTTTCTCAAGCCCCAT
This sequence comes from Rhodeus uyekii, assembly GCA_037043235.1. Classification (NCBI taxonomy): domain Eukaryota; kingdom Metazoa; phylum Chordata; class Actinopteri; order Cypriniformes; family Acheilognathidae; genus Rhodeus; species Rhodeus uyekii. The sequence continues at coordinate 2,408,165 of JAWRVZ010000003.1, forward strand.
TCGGCCAGTTTTAGAAGGAAATGCATTGAGAGATTTTTCTATAACTGTCAGTGAATCTAATCCTTGTAGATTATGTATCTTCTGGGAACTGCTATTGCAAAGGAGAACCTCCACTTCCTCACACAATTTCTCATCCCTACATACCAAACTTCGATCCCCGTTCTCGAGTCGTATCTCCAAGTTAGTCTGGTACTTATTAAGAAGACCATTCTCTGTCTTTTTATGAGCAAAATAACTCATCCTGTAAAGCAGACAGAATATAAGAAGTTTTTATTTTTTACTGACAATCAAAATTATATCAATAAACATGACAATAATTACGTACATATCAAAATTTAGTATAATACTTTGTTTAAAAGACATACAAAAACAATATAAGAAGTTACTCTTCATAGTTAAACCGAATGACGTTATGTAAATAAATAACTAAATTATGTTATTATCTAAACGTTAAATATACATATCCAATTCAATTAAACTCAACCGGTGATTGCCGAATATATGTGGACATTCAAACTATTTATAAATCAACAGACTAAAGTGAAAGTGAAGATGGAAAACAGTTCCGTCAGGAATCTAAAGCATAAAACTGGAGTTATTAAATTCGGATTTTCAAAGTATATTTAATGTACAGAGCATTGTTAAACCATACATATCTTAAGCTACGCTAAAACGTTTAAAGATTGTGTATATTGCTGATTTTGCGTACCAAAACCGCCATCTACAATTTCTTCAGCGAACTTATTAAATGTAGACCAACAAAGCTCGCGAGGTCATATTAAACTGTTACGAATGAAATAAACTAGATTTGTAACCTGATCAACGACCAGCGTCCAAAACAAACCCCTCAGAAAAGCGTCAGTGCCTCTCGGCGGCGAAGAAACTTTTTCTTTTCTTTCTTTCCTTCTTCTTTACATCACTTCCGTATTCGGCCCACGTGAAAGTATAAGGGGTTACACACTGTACTCAGACTAAAACGAATAATAATAAAAAAGTGAAATAAGTAAATATAAATGTATGAACATTAATTACTATAAATGAAAAACAAATTCCAGTGATGAATCAAAGAAAAACATTTTGTTCATATATGAAAGTATTAAAATCTTAAGATCCCTATTCAAAATTTAATAAATTGAGACTCTTTTAATTTTCTTTAATTAAAATCCCCAAATAATTCACACTACTTGTGAGCAGTTAGCAATGATTATTAATTTACATACTGTATATGGATATGAATTTAAATATACCAGTGATTGTTCACAAGAGGGCGCTATAATCTAAGCTGGAAAATATTGGTAATACTGTGTTAGTTCTGATCTTAACACACGTTTAAACATTAATTATTGTAACCTCGTTGTCCACTGATATGATAGTACTCTTATTCACAACAGTATTTTCCCTTTAGTCATAACATTTATAATTGTCCTTAAAAAACCGTTACATTGAAACTAAATTAATTGCGATAAAGGATGAAAGAGAGCATGGTCTGGTGGGCGTGTCATTCCGAAAGGGGCGTGGCGTTCCTGCTGCGGTTAGATTTAAAGATCTTGAGCAGCAGGAGACATGCACCCCATAAACCATAATCAATCTCAGACGTGTGCACTGCTGCTGCAGTTGTGTATGCAATGTCAAACGAGGACAGGATGGTTTTAGCGCTCGGTGGAGCAGGAACTGTCGGCTCCGGCATAGTGAAAGCTCTCCTGGACAGAGGTAAGAGCACATTAAGTGATTAAACTTAATTTATATACAGTAATAGAAACCATTATCTTCATTAAAAAAGGGAAAATACATGCAATATTATTCAGAATTATTTATGTACAACCACAACTATTATTAGGCCTATTATACTATATTACATTACATATATTATTAAAAATGAACTGTTTTAATTTGTACATATCCGCCTGTAACATCTATCTACTGGAAGAAGTGAATAAAAATGATTTGTTGATCAGTTATTAATTTTAAAAGGCTTCTATATTAAATACGTTGCTTTAATCTTTTATTTTTTACTGCTTCGCTTACACTTCTATTCAGTTCGGTTATAATTGGAAAATACCTGTATTAAATACTCACAACACTGTTAGATTTTTAAAGGTTAAAATAAGGAATTATTTTCATCAGCCATTTAAGTCGGTTAAACATTTTTCTTTCTTTTATTTTTGGTCAAAATAGATTTGGTTGCATAAATTGCATTTTATCATTATTATTAAGTTTTGCGCTGAATGTGTGGTAACCATGAAAACACATATTTAGGTTTCAAAGTTGCTGTGATCTCCAGAGACAACAGCAAGCTGGAGAAACTCAAAGGTTTTGTTTCACCAAGCACAAAAAGTAACCTTACCACTTTAGTGGGGGATGTTGGTAAGTATCTTCTCCCTTTGCATTTTTCGTGTTATCTTTGCAACTCTCGTTGATTTTGGATTGTTTGTGACTGATGAAATGCTCTCCTAATCTATAAGGCTCAGTGGAAGGAGTGGAGGAGGTGAAACAGGCCTTGCTTAAATCTGTGGGAAAGATTACAGACGTGGTGTCCTCTCTGGGTTTCAGCTGGTGGCAGGGAGGTCCGCCACACACTCAACCCCTCAAAGAACTGCAATGGGTGAGATTCAAATAAAGAGAGCAGCATTTACTTTCAGTGATCCCTTCCAGTCCTAATACTTGCTCCTATGACGTATAGTAATTTCACCATCCGCATTTTAATTTCTAACCTAACTTTAATTTTTGGGTCTGTACAAATGACACACCATCATTTCATTGGTCAAATCTCATCTTCTCTGATCACCAGGTTATTGAGACTCTGCTTTTCAGCACCTTTGTGTCTTGGAAAGCGTTCTTTCCCCTGGTGAGAGATGATCCTAACTGCACCTACACGTTTATCACAGGTAGGTTATCATTTGCCCTCCAAAATATATATTTAGTGAAAGCTGTATGGGGAAAACTTTCCTGTAGCTCAAACAGTAGAGTGTAGTGCTTGCAACGCCAAGGTCATGGGTTCGATTCTCAGGGAAAGTAAGAACTGATTAAAATGTCATTGTGTTTCTTGAATGCAATGCATTCGCTTCGGATAAAACTGTCTGATAAATGCATGAATGTAAAATAATCTTGAGTTGACTAGTCAATCTATTTGAAATGTATATTAATGAGAAATAAGATCTACTTAAGTCCAAATTCAAATTACTAGTCAATAAAACAGCACCACTGTTCATAGGAGCAGCAACAGTGCGCATATATATCATTCACCTATATATATATATATATATACAGTAATACTTTGGTTTACGAGTGACGAGCAATCGGTGTACGAGCATTGTATCGGAGTGCAAGAAAAATATTCCATCGCCCACGTGCATTTTTGCGTGGAAAAGTCCTAACGCTCAACATCTTCACACACATTTTTACTGGAAAAGTCCTCTCACAAAGCCTCTCACCCGTTAACTCGTTCATTCTCTCAGCGTCGCTCAGTTTGGTTGCATCATTCACCACAGTGATACTTTTATAAGTGATTTACAGCGGTTTTACCTCATGTTGTTAACATTAATTGTGATCGCTATTCTTCACGTAGTGAAATATATACGTACAGTACAGCATATAGAATGAAGGTAGGAAATCCTCCCTCTAAGCAGTAACACCCCCCCCCCCCCCCTCTTCTCGTCTCCATCACGCCAGCAGCGATGCTACTCAAAGCAAAAGTGCGCGTTACAGTACATTGTCAAGCATTTTTAGTTTAATTGTCAATTAGTAATTAGTATTTATATGAGATGTTCATGGTTATAATTTTAACTGTAATTAATGGGGTAAAAAAATTTTTTTTAAATGGGCATTTATGGTCATGTGGAACGAATCAAGTGATTTTTAGTGCATTCTTATGGGGAAAATTGTTTTGGTGTACGAGAATTTTGAGTTACGAGCTCTTGGAACGAATTAAACTCATAAAACGAGGCATTACTGTATACATATATATATATTTATATTTTTATATATTATATATATATATATATATATATAAATCCTTTTAAGAGCTCTTCGCTGACAAGATGCTCAGAGATATAGTAAATGACGCATTATATAAATGCGCTCTCTGTCGTACAGGAGGTGCCGGAGAGAAAGTGCTGATGCCGGGCACAGGGTTCCTGACCGTAGGGGCAGCTAGTGCTCTGGCGTTCTGTCAGGTTCTGCGTGAGGAATACCCAGAGGTGCCATGCAAACTCAACCAGGTGTGCCTGATAAAACCTAAACACAAGTTCATGAGGTTATAATCCGGTCATGACATGTAGACTCACTGTTGATGTGTTTAATTAAATGTCATGAAAGTATTTCCTCACATTTGTTCCTCTGTGATGCCTGTCTTTAAAATCTTCCAACAGGTGAAAATCAATACGGGTGTGGCGGCCCCAGACCGAATGGCCCCCGGGTACTTGAACCACTTGGATTTAGGGGAGGCTGTGGCTGTGCTGGTGGAGCGCCGGAACATGTCTCACACAGTCTTCGCCGTGAGCTGTCCTGCCGATCTAAAAACCGTTATCTTGGAGGGAAATCTGTGAGCAAGCCTCAGACTCGTCATCAGATTTTCCTCTGTATTCACTTCATCCTGTTATAATGCGTGCATCGTTTTTAATTGCATGTCAACAAAACATTCCTGTATAGAACATAGCCAGCTTTGTCATAGCTTTGCAAAACTCCTTGCGATCAAAACAAATCAATATAATAGGCAATTGAACGGTACAGATGCTTTGGAGTGCAGCAGAGCAGAAACACGGCCCCAGATATGTAAGCTTGAAATTGAAGAAAAGAGAGACGGATGTGAAAACAAACTCTGTCTATCCCTTGGTTAGAGGAAGAGAAAATTTTGGCAGGTTGTTGGCACACTTGCGTCCCCGTAGCGTGACTCCCTGCCCTCGTTCACTCAAAACTTATCTGGATGCTGCTTCCACAGCTCCAATTATTCCCAGCTGTGTGGCCCATAAGTGCGCGAGGGGGCGAAGGGTTCAGAAATCGCCGGCCTCCAAAGTGGAGGACATTGTTTTTGTTTACTGTTATCATATTTGCAAAAACGCTTTAGCGATATGAATGTAAATTCGCCATTTAAACAATTCTGGAGTCGGTGAAGTGTCTAATTAAAGAGGAGGGAGAAGGTGAGACTGTCGGTTTATCAGCTGTGGTTTTGCTTTTGAATCAACTTATTAATGGGATAGTTCACACATTCTCATCCACGTGTCACTCCAAACCTATGTGACTAACTTCTGTGGAAAAAAAAAGGAAAAACATTCTTCTATCGTGGTTTAAAATTATGCTGAGTAAATTACATGATTTTTATTTTTTGGGTGAACTATGCCTTTAAATCTTAATAACAGACCAAAAAGTGTGTGCCATTCTCTTCACATCACCTAAACATAGTCTCTTGTTACTCAGTTTAGTACATGTCTAAGTGAAAACCATTCATGGACCTGGCGCATTTATCTTGTGTGTCTGAGGAAATGAAAATAATAAAGAAAGAAAATCTCCCAGACTCCTAGTTTCTTTGAAGTAGTAACCATCGTGACATGAGCCACAAAGCTCAGGGTGTGACATGACTTAAGTTGCCTGGATTTAATTAAGATCTGGCTTGGAGTCTTTATCTTAAAAATTGTTTGGGAATTGAAATATTTTAAACAATGGAAAATAAAGAATCCACTTTGGCAACGAGACGTCCCTTTTCGTGAGATGGTACAGTACAAGTGCCAGAAATACAAAGTTTCTCATCAATATTTCACACTCATAAAAGAGCAAATGACTAGAAACCACAAAAAGTGAAATTGAATAGGTTATGGCTTTCCAATCACAAATACAAACATCTTTTGTGAGTGACAGGAATCATTCAGTTATATAGATCAAATTAAACTGAGATTACAGTTTGCAAACCACTCTTGCTGTGTTTTGCCGTTCAACCCCAAGGCTTGTCTCGGGCTATTTTGGGTGCCATCTCTAAAACACAGACAGGAATTGGGGCATTTATGTAGAGGGACAAGACAAGTGGACTGGAAAGATTTAAAATGCTGCCCATAGACAAAGAGTCGCACAGTGCAGCCATTAGAGTAATCGTCATCCACACAGAGGGTATTCTAGGACAGAGGTTAAGCCTCCTGATGCAGAGTGGCATGTTTTCTCCTTCGGCCCGGAAACTTTCGGAACAATCCAGCCATCTGCCCATCAGGCGGCTCGGCCTCCCTCTGCGCAATCGCTTCTCCCACCGTTTTCCTTCCCCTTCAGATTTGAACTAATCAACTAAAAGGTAGTCAAAAGCATATAACAATTGGGGGGAAAAAGGAAAAACCCCATCAGTAACACTTACTCTTTATTGTTAGAGAATTCACATGCCATGCACTTTTACTTTCAAAATTTGTAAAAAAAATACATGGTTAACATTCGGGCTATATTCACATTCGTCATGATTCACAATACAGATCTTCAGTAACAACCATAGTATATAAATATATTTATACCTTTGCACACGCACATTTAATTATGCCTATTTTTTATTAAATCCTCAACATCAGTAATGTCAGACTGAAGACAGTTGGTCCAGCAGCATTAGTGTTTCGTGCACATCCAAGTTTTTTTTTACATAAGATTTTTTACTTAGACTATTAGAGTGAAAAGCATTCGAATAACAAAGATAAAAAACAACAACAACAAAAAAAACAAAACCTACAGAGCGGTTTATTTACTTGCAAGAGAAATGCACAGCTCAGTATAAAAACCTATAAGACAAAACTCCTACTCAATTAGGCTAAAATTCTGAGCTCAAATACTACTAAAACTGTATTAGTGTTGCTCTTCATATTTAATAAATAGGGCTTTATAGGATGACAAATGCTAGTAATGCATTAGTCTTTGATTTATATTCCATTAAAAAAATATGGGGAATGGCATTAACAAAAAAAAATAAAAAATAAAAATTAAAAGTCAATGGGATTAGAATGTAAACATAAAACTAACCTTTTCAAGAAAAGGTTCCCTTCTTAACATCGGACTCATTTCATCCCATTTAGTCTCAAATTTTTGGGTTTTTTCTGTTTTGCTTCGGCTACAAAACTGATCACACCTCTAACCACATTCAGATGAACCTGCCGTGAAGAGCCCAAGCACAGCATATAACCTTCTCTGGTCCCTTCAAAGCGGTAAGTGGGGAAGATTCGACAGAACTAAAGCCTGACATAACTTGGGACTAAACAGGCTGAGCAAAGGAGATACAGCAACTCCTGAGGACTGTCAAAACATGTGGAGATCTTTCTGCTGGCTACAGCACCTAAAAATCAAAACACAAAGAGTTCTAATTAAACCGGATGAACAAGAACAATGTGAGCCAGCCAGCTACTTCAAGAGCAGGGTCTTTTACAGCAGTAAAAGCAAATAAAAGCGTTCTCCATCACTCTGGCAGTGATTGAAAGTTTGTTTGACGTCCTGGCATGTTTAACAGTCTCCACTGGATAATCTAATTAGAACTTAAGCCACTGTAGACTATCATCATTTCAGTAACACAACCTTAAATAGAAAATTCACCCTTTGGCCAAAAACAAACCGCAATATTTCACTTGAAGTCAAGATGAAAGTTCAGCGAGGTCAATGTAATCCATCCATCAAGGTAATAGTGCAGCACGCCTGGCTGTGATCCAGGGGTAGCACCCATTCCTCCCCTTCCAATTGTTTAATTTAAGCTGTTCAGCGGCGGATGACGACAGAGGAGCGCGTTTCAATGCGAGACGCCATAGTGCAAGTGACAGTTGTACAGACATTGCGCTGTGCAAAGTTAAAAGCTTGGATAAAATGGGACAATTGTGTCTCGGAGTTCTGATGAGGCGGAATGACAATGTCGGGTAGAGTTAACGGTTTAGTTTATCTTTCCCCGACCCACCATACGACTTACTAACTGAAAGACAACTTTTCAAAAAGGAATAAACTCAAAGAAGAAATAATAATAGTGATTAAAAAAAAACAATAAATAATTACAAATATCATTATTATTCACAGGCAACTGTTCAAATGTTTGGGGTTGGATTAGTCACGAAGGTTGCATTCATATGACCACAAATGTAGTAAGAACAATAATGTTGTGAAATACCACAATCTACATTAGGGTGAGCGCGATGCACAGTTGTTGACGAGGGGGGGGGGGGGGGGGGTGAGCGCGATACACGGTTGCTGACGGGGGGGGTTTGAGTGCGATACGTAATTTTTGACAGGGGGTGGGTGGGGTTTGTGAGCGCGATGCGAGGTTGTTGACGGGGAGGGGTTTGCGACACATGCCTACTCTCCACCAAAGCTTCAGCGCTACTTCCGCGACAGTGACATTACAGGGAAATGTAAAATGAAGGAGGTTTAATACAAGTTCGGATAGTTCGGCGGGCCGGATTAAAAAGCCCAACGGGCCGTAAATGGCCCGCAGGCCGTAGTTTGCCCACCCCTGATTTAGATCGATCAAGTAATCTAGTGAGAAAAGAGAACATGACAGAGATCGTAATAAAACAAGAATCAACATGTGCTTGGCTTTTGAGAGATGGTGAGAACTGAGGGATTCGAAATGGAGACTGCGGTTTTATTACCAACAGGTGAGCAAGTTATTTTATTGAACAGATAAATTGTCATATGTAGCTCTCTAACAGGGTTCATTAAAGCATTATCTATTGGGAAGGGTCATCCTCAAAGCCTAAGTATAACCAAAAAATTCATAAGCAAAAGGCATTTTTTTTTTTCTGCTGGAGGGTTAAAAGTTAGAGTAACTTTAAAAAAATAACTTAATTCTTTGAAATAGCTTTTTTGTAACAATGTCATGTCTTTACTCTTAGTTACTTTTGATCAACTTAATGTGTCGTTGCTGAATAAATATTCATTTGTTAAAAACATTAATTCTATCCATCCATTCAGATGGTGATCTTAAATGTATCTAGCTATATTAGGAAGCTGGGTTTTGGAATACAGATGATAGTTTTTCATGGGATGAACCTGAAATCATATAATTGGCTTTACCTACGTCAGGTGGGTTTGGCAGCTGGGGCCGGAGCCACACCTAAGGACAATGACTCAACATAGGTCAGTGCACTCTGCATTGACGTCAGGCAGTACCCCTCCTCTCCAATCAGATACCTGTAGACATAAATAAACACTTCATTAGCGCTTCTCCTCACAAGGGAAAGCAAGATCTCTTCCACTGGGGGTCAACTTCAAGTGAACCCATCTGCTAATGAGAGTAAGACACGAGATCAAACTGAAGCCAAGTCAAATCAGCATATAACATGTTGAATTATGCGAAGAGAGGATAGGAAGTGACTGAGAAAGCCAGAGAGTACGACACAGACCATTCTGTTCTTCTTCATAAGGAATATTCCTACTCTTTCTGACCACTTCAGTATAAAACATCATTTTTATGATTTTAAAATATAGTAAATAAAACAAATATACGGTTATACTGTAACTTTCTTTTTTTCTACAAACAGTGTGTCAATGGAAAACTTTAAAAATCTTCCTTTTGTTTTCAAACAGATCTGGAACTACATACAAGCCTTTTTTGTTGTGAACGATCCCTCTAAATTAGACATGTATATAGTCCTAATTAAATGAAACCTGTAAACTGTGCTTGAGAATGAGAACATTTCCTATCACAACTTCCCTCACATACGGTTCCACCCTCGGTTCCAAGCCACCGAGCAGCATAAACATCTGAAGATATTTTATTTGTATTTTTATAGGGAGAGAAAAACCCAAACCAGAATATACCCAACATTCCTTAGAAGTGCCAATCTAACCAGATTGTAAAAATGTCCAGTTTTATACTGATAAACAGAGCTCAGGGCTGTGGTCTGAGTAGACACGCGAGAGTACAGTGCAGGAGGGGTGCAATGAATCCCCACAACGCCACTCAGGAAACAGGTCAATCGGTCACCTACACAAACTAAGATCTCACTGTTATGAACTCCATTGCACAAATATACATTTAAATTAGTTATTTAAGCATTAGTATGTTATATAAAGCTGTTGGACTTGAATTACTAAACTGTTTTATGGGTTTATTTCAACATGTTTAGACTGGAGGGTATTTTTCCAGCTGAAATATTTCTGCACAGAATGTGCAATAGATGACATTTTGATTACTGGTAGTGAGTGAGGTCGTATTCTGTCGATACTTGATGCCTAAATGACAGTGAGAATTGGCACTTGGCAGCAAATTAACAAACAGCGTCATCCGTCATCTGACAGATTGTCAATCTGTTTTGGAGACTGTCTGAGATGTGCCATTTTATATTGCATAATATTTTAACAGGCTGTAAATGTAGATATAAAGTGCCCCTATTGTGCAATTGTAGGTCTCCTATGACAGGTTTACATGCATCAGAAGTTAAAAAAAATACTTTCATTTTCTCATAATATACACTGCACATCATCTTATTTCTCAAGAGTCTGAAAACATATTGTTCGAAGATTCAGTCATCCTAAGCACTGCTTTTCTGAGAACTACACTGCTCTGATTGGTCAGATACCCCAGTCAATTGTGATTGGTTGACCGAGATTATACACACTAAAGACAGAAACAAATGTATCGATTTTACCATATCAATTTTAGCACGAGTCTGATGATGAACAGGACATTCCCCAGTGATAAGTTTACTTAGTTTGTCATAGATAAGAAGTTCCTCTGTAATTCCTCTATTTCAGCATTAACAAGTTTATATCAGTCAACAAAACGATGTGAAGATTTCTAATTTCCTGCAATGCACATGTGGGAATGGTCAATAACGGTGCATAAAATAGTCAAGCACGGCTATGACTGACTGTTGTAATGTTACAGTTTGTGCTCCATTCTTTATCATTAAGAAAGACGATAGAAAAATCATGTGACACTGACTGCTCCTGATACACTCATGTTCAAAAGTCGTCTCTCAAAATGCTGACACATTGGGGAAACGCCTTTTTCCTAAAAATATTGAAACAGCCAATAGCGTTCAAGCACGCTCCCCTTACATATTGCGTCACCTGGGACCATTTCCTCAGGAATCTCTCTTCATACAGCACATTAAGCCCTTCTTGCTGTGGATTCATCGTTGAACAAGTGGATAACTTCTACTGCCATCCCCCTCCAGGTGCTGATGACCTTGTGTCATTTGAGGCTCCAGGTGGGAAATGTAAGGAAATTATTCCTTATGCACTGACTGGTGCATCTGACTCAATTGATTAGGCCGCCATCTTACCGCAGTGAGGTTTGCCTTTGCGGATGAAAAGCTCGTCTGTATTCAATTCACGGCACTGGAGTAAGTCAAGCTGGAATGGGCTCCTCCCATCGAAGCGATTCCTCCAAACTGGCCACCGTTGCAAAGTGGCCTTCCAAAGACCAGCACCCCCTTAGTACACAGCGGTATCCAAGATACAATATTTGGCTCATGCCCATATCTCTGTGCCAGCGCTCTAAAATACAATCGACACCGCTGTGCATACATCGATCCCCACACAGGGATATTAAAATCTTTCCCTGTGAAGGAATTGGTTGGTGCCCATCTTTGCCCGGAGTTGTTGAGAGTAAAATCTACAGTGGGGCACCTCAAACAAAGCATGCAGCATCACTTTGAGGTGCTACAGTTCATGTAAAAAAAAATTATTAGGAAAGGATCAAAACAAATATATACACGATTGACTTTACCTTTCAAGATGACTATTCTCTGACCTTATCTCATTAAAAGGTCATTAGACATGGCCAAGTGGGAAGTAAATTAAATATTTAATTTATCCTACAGAAAACAACTGTAGAACTAGTTTGAATTAGGGATGTGCTTTTTGACTAATTTGTTAGTCGTTTAAACTAAAATTTTGTAACTGACTAGTCTAAAAGTAATGTCGTTAAAAATAAGGTCACTTTTCCACAGCGCTTTTCCTTCTGGAGACTGCAGCTGCAGCTTTATGTAGCGAGAGGCGTGTGTGTCGGTTTCCATGGTGAAACCAGTGACAATGAGTTCAATAAACAGGTTAACAACAACAAAGTATGTATATGTATATATATATATATATATATATATCTTTCTTTCAGCTGAACGTAATCACAGTGACGGACAGTTGTAGTAAATGACGCAATGATTTGGCTTTTTCGGCTCGTCTCTACAAACATTTCCGTGTCTGATTAATATGGTTATGCTCAGATCCAGTGGAATCATTATCTCTCAGTTTGACATAAGTTTATAAAACACTTTTCTTTCTCCTTCTACTTTAAAATACTCCCAACACCTCGCTTGTCTTTCTTTAAACCCGCCGCGACTGATATAAACAAAACGCATGGGAGATCTGCGGTAAAGATTTAGTTTCTGCTCGGATGACAGATGCATCTCATTTATTTAGTTTTGCTTATTTATTCAAAATATTCAAACACTTGTGAAATATCAATTACCTGATATTCCAATTCTAAAATATGTGGAAGTGAATGCGTTGTCGCTTAAAAGCCTTTTATAATGATCATGTCAGCTGATGCGCGACGGATCTGATCCGTCGGCTTTACAACACGTAAATTCAGTCCCTTCTCTCGAAATACATGACAGTAAGTGGCTGGTGAAGTGGGAGAAGTTTATAGTTACTTATGCAATGTGTATCTGATATGAATAAAACACCTTATCAGTTTATTATTGAATGGATTGATTTTCAAACTATAAATGTTTTTTTTGCCAGTACTTATGCGTATTTAAATGTCTGAAACCTAAAATATAGATAGGTGGTTGAAAACTGAATGATAGCTGTGATATATGACAAACACTGAGCGCGTCCGTCGCGACCGCAGCGCCAGCATTTAGCAATTGATCACGAGACGCACGGATCGTTCTAATCCCACGCGCGATCGCGCGCGTCAGAGGGTTACATGTAAGATTAAAACGTCATTTGAACAATAAAATCTCGTGGGTTTTTTTTTCTCGTGTAGTCGACTAGTGTTTTCGGTGTCGACTAGTGGCATCCTGTTCTGTGTAGTCGACTAGTCAACTACACTTGCACATCCCTAGTCTGAATACCATAAAAGCCAGATGAGTTTTGAGGCCTTATGGTCTATGTGACTGATTACCAAGGTCAAGTGTATCTGAGATATTTGTGTGGCCACTGAACAGTTTTTGCTTGGTATGAGATTTTTTTGTAACAACAGGTGAAACACTTTAATTAGATAGAGGGGGGATGAATCTTGCCAGAGAATCAAGTCACTTGGGTATTGTGAAAAAAGAAAAGGCTTCTCGGCTTTGTTCAATAAACACTTATTTTGACTACTAGAACGCTGACCTTTGAGTACAATAGAGTGTACAAACCTTTCCTTTCCGTACAATTTCTCGTGGCCATGTTCATTTTCAGTACATAAATATTGTTACATTGTGGAGAACAGTTAAATTACATGGCATTTGATATTGAGGACGCACCCCTCGTGGATGAACTCTTCCAACGCAGCACATTCAGACACCAGCTGAGGCGTTTCACTGCGTAATGCCACGTACGCCAGGATGGGCAACAGGTCATCGGCACCTCTGAAAGAGACAAATTGGGAGAAATTAACATAATATGAAGTAAACAAACAAATCCAATGACATGTCTATGTTGGATGAGCTATTTTCAGGAAGAACACATTAACGGAACACAGAAAGCTCAACATTTACGTGATGAAGGGACGCTTGCGTGAGAAAATAGCTGGGTGTCCCCTTTCCTGCTGGACTGCAGGACACCTGATACGTTTCATTCAAGTGAGAATAGCTCAACATACCATCCTCATCTCGGTTTCAACATTGGCATCAAAGTGACGCTCATAAGCCATTAAGGTGTGCTGGGATGACGCGGTCATTAGCTTGTTCAAGCCTGTTTGATAAATTATGACACAACCTGAGCATATGTTAAACAAATGAAGAGTTTGGTGAGGTGAACTTCAGAATAAATGTAAAACCAAAATATAAAAATGAAACGCATAAACTGCATGAAAGCTGTATTGAATATAAATATGCTCCCTTTTTGTCCTTAAAAGACAGACAGAAGAAATGATTGACGTGCAGAAGGAACAGCAATATAAATTCTAGTGTGAGTGAGTGTAATCCAAAAAGGAGAAGAAAGAGTGAGTGAGAAAGGAGAGACAATGGAACAAAACAACCGAAAAAAGGGTGAGAATGGCTAAATTGTTCATGTTCATGCATGCCTGAGGACATTCATTCTCCCTCACAACCAAACACAAACTTAAGCTAAACAATGGCAGAATGCGCCTTGGCTGTGCTACCGGGGCAAAATCAGGGCAAGTCTCACAATGGCACACTTCCATTCAAAACGATGATGCCTTTATAGCATCATTTTTAAACCGATGGTCAAGCACGCAATGGTAAACACCCAAATAATGCTTAAAAACCAAAGCCATTGGCTTCAGAAAGCAATGGTCCATAGTTCTGGCAAGAACAAACAAACATACGAATAATAGAGGTGTGCAATGAGACCAACTTAAAAAAAATAATAATAATAATTGTCCAAAAAAAATAAATTATTTATATATTAAAAAATAAATAAAAAAAAAGTGCTAAAAGATGTGCGCGTGTATTATATATATATATATATATACACATACATGCATACACACACATCTTTTAGCATTTATATTGTTATTTTAGATTTTTTTAAATATATATATATATTTTTTTTTGACAATTAGGGATATATCCAAGGATATATATCTTTTAGCATTTATATATATATATATATATATATATATATATCCTTTAGCATTTGTATATATTATAATATAAATGCTAAAAGATGTGTATATCCATGTATATAAAATAAAGAAAATAATAAAACTATACATTTATTGAACAATTACTATAATAAAAATTATAAATATTTATGATCGATCCAAAGCCTACATCCAATCTATACGAGACACTGCCTGGTATTGCCTGATTAAGATATATTGCACAGTATAACAGAATCTGCACCAGTTGCTACATTTTCTACAAATTACACAAGCTAATTCTTCATCCTTAAGAGAAAAACAAAGCTAAACGTCACTGTATGAGATGCAGAGTGTTCTAAAAGCAAGAATCTACATCAGCCGTTGTCATGGGGTGCCAAACCGCTGAGCGTGTGCGTCACCAGCGAGCCTCCGCTCTGCAAGCTGTGATGCAAAGAGACATGTAGATATGATGCAAGTGTTCATTCTACCCATATTTCCTTGTACAAAGCAAGTAATCAAGAGACTGACAAAAAGACACCTTGTTTGGATGGGTGGGGTGTGGTGGGGTCAAGAGGTTACAGAAATCATAACGGCCCACATAACTTCGCAGCAGTTTTCCCCTATGCTGGATGGTGGCGTGAGCTCGCACTTTAACGTTCGAGATCACAGCTGAGACAGGAAGAAATTTAAGAGGTTTTGCATGAGAGCGGAGCAGACGCTGAGGTCTGTGGGAGATTTTACACAGGGAATCTGAGCCAAGTATACTCATTCTGATAAACCTGAATAAATCCACACATTCAAGAAAATGTGTCATCAGGATGTTATGACTCTGGCTGAACACACCAGTTCATTCTGTGAAACCAGAATTCAAGATTTTTTTGAGAAAGAAGAGGCGACACTACAATCTCTGTGGCCCCAATTCATTTGTCATCACATTGGAAAATGCACAGAGCCACAAGTATTTATCTGCAATAGATAAAACACACTTTTGGTTAGAGTAACTGGATCAATTTTACTTGACCAAAGCAGTTCTACATTCAGACTCCCTCTCAAAGTGCATCAAGACCAAAGTCTGACAGTCCAGACAGGGCGACCCACTTAGAGAGGAAGTCAGCTCCGAGCGTCCCGCGGGGCCCAGAGGGTCAAGACAGGACCCCTGCTGAGCTTTGGCCTCTGTGGGGTCTGATGAAGTCTGACACGAGACCAGAGGACAAGCAGATTATTGTTCTTAAAAGGACTCTGAACTCCAACAAAGTTCCTTCTTTATTTGTACTTTTGCGAAAGGGACAAAGCGTCACAGTCAGTAACAACTTTTCATAACCTTGTGTATACTCACATTGCTGCCGATTTGGGTGGTTGGCTGTTTTCTTGCAGAAGGCGGTACTCTTCAGCACAGCCACAGATAATTCGTAGAGTTCTCACTGCAATGAAAAACAACTGCAGTGATGAAAAAAAAATAAAACTGGTGCAGTACCTAAACAGTACACATTTATACCTTAAAAGGTACATATTAGCACTAATATGCACCCTTTGGGTGTCGAAATAAACATTTAAAATACATTTTCAAAGGATGTGCAAAACAAGTTGTAGAATTTATGAACAAAAAATATGGAAGCCCATTTCTGCCACATAAAAAAAATTAAAACTTTGGTAAATCATAATTATGACAATCATCATCATGGCAAAATTACAAAACGAGCCACATCCGACTATAATCATTTTGATTTTTAACTTAGATTATGACAATACCAAGGCATGTTTATTAGATGAAGTCAAAATGATGAGATAAAGTCAAATATAAGAGGTAGAAATTATGAATTTATTTTGACTATTCACCTTATGAATGCTCCTATACTTTCCAGGTACCCAGGTTAACACGCAAGCCATCAATTTGTAGGCTAATTTCCCCAAAAAGGATGGACTATTGATGGGCTATCAGAGCAGCGAGTGTTTGTTAAACTTTTTTGAAAATTTTAGTTTTATAACTCTGTTTAGGCAGTAAATGATTTGTGGATTCATTTTAAGCATATCATAGATCTTACCAATACATTCAAGTTTCTTTTGAGGACAATAGTCTCTACACAGAAGTTTCAACTCCTGTACCGCTGACTCATATGGGTAGGAACCGTGCAGCAACGCTGGGTCTTTAGGGAACAATTTGGATGCTACACCAACATCACCAGGTGAAACATTACGGTGAAGATGCATGCTTCTCTCAATAGCCAGCTCCCGTTCTCGATTCACCTTCCTAAAGCATCAAAACAAACATTTATTATTTATATGCAATGACTTTAGATTACCATAAACCATAAAGCAGCAGTTTGAAAAGCGTTTTGATGACTAAGTGCAGTAATTAGGAGCATTTGTAAGGGAAAATGGTTATTTTCAGCCATGCTGTAACTAAAGAGCAGTGTATTTGATACGAATTGACAGCCAAGATAGATTTTTAGCTTAATGGTGCCATCTACTGCTCAATATCTAGATAAATCATGGAATAACTCATCTGGAGTGTTTTATATTTATATTTAAATAAATAAAAAAAACAGACAAAATATGTTGTATTCAATATTAAATTATACACATTTAGTGTCTGTATATATACATGTTATATGTTTTTAAAATGTAATCCCATCTAATGGAACAATATATTTTTACCATTCAAAGTTGGAGGGCAAAAGCTTTTTTGTTTTCTTTTAAAGGAATTAATACTTTTATTTTGTAAGGATGCATGGAATTGATCAATTGTTACAGTAAAGTAATAATGTTACAATAGATTCTATAATGGAAAGGAAGAAAAATACATTTTCATTTTCCACAAAGATATTAAGCTATCCTTAAAATGTATAAATTCCATTTAAAATGCATTAATATTGTTATTTTATTGTTATAATATTTATGATCAAATAAACATCTTTGGTGGGCATTAGATAAAAAAACATTAAAAAACAAATTCTCACAACCCCAAAATTTTGAAAGGTTGTGCACATATGTAAAAAACACTTAATTTGTGACCTACCTAAAGAGTGTCAACAGAGGGTGCCAAATGGGGGTGAAGAAGACTTCCTCTATGCTGGCCACACATTGGTCCTTAGAGCTGGCAGTGTTGAGACATTCAAAAGACAGAAGACACAGAGACAGCAGGCGATCTGTTTCACACAAAGACAAATCAATTTACCATAAAGAATTATCCAACTAGTGCATTTCATTAAGAGACCTTTCATAAGCACGTTTACGGTGAATTATGGCCCTGACAAAGTATGAAACGCATGACACAACCCAACAGATCAGATCCCACTGGCTATATCAGGGGATTTCTATGAATCCTGAACTCACATGATACATGGATCTAGTCACAACTAAGGCTGCAATCAAAAAAACAAACAAAAATGTATTTACCAATAGCATTGTGAATATCTTTGACGATGGCCTTCAAATGTCCCTTCAGCGCGCGCTCCTCAAGATCATGAATATGAGACTCTACGTCCATTTGTGTTGAGTCAAAGGTCACATCTGAGTCTGCATCATCACTACTGTGAGAAGGAACCCAGTCCAGCTGAGTAAGAAACCTCTCCAAATCCTCAAAAGAGTTCTCCCTATCAGTGGAGACCAGAGTTGAGGTCTCGTCAGAGTGGGTCTCGGCATTGAGGTCGTGGGATGGGGAAAGGGAGATGGAGATAGAGGCGTCAGACAAGCTGTGTGTCGGAGCAGATTTGAGTGGGCTCTGCTGCTGCGGAGAGATGTGGCTGTCGAACAGCAGCAGGCTCTGAGCGCTGCGGGAGGGCTTTAAGGGTAGCGAGTGACCAGGCACTGTGTCCAGATGAACACACTGGCTCACTATAGGATACAGTCTGTTATACACACGATACTGAAGCCTCTTTAGCAACTTCATGACTGGATGATCAGGGTAGCTGGGATCATGAAAGACAAAAAAGGTGATATTAGATACAGAAGAAACACTCATTTATTTTTTACAGATAACCACAAACCTACCTGAGCAGACAGGAGATAAGACCTGAAACCAGTGTTGTGTCATTTGGACTCTTTTTCAGATTAGCTTTCCAGATTTTTGGCCAGTCCTATTATTAAATCAAATGAAACCATTATTTATTAATACACAATTAGGAAGAAATAAAAAAAGATTGGGGTCAGCAAGTGTGCCGTTCTTTAACTTTCTGTTCATTAAAGAATCCGGGAGGGAGAAATATCATTAAAATATTAAGCAGCACAACTGTTTTCATCTGTAATAAAGAAATATTTATTGAGCACCAAATCAGCATATTAATACAAAGGATCATGCGAAAAATAAAATGGCTGCTAAAAAAAAATTATTTGCCATTACAGTAATAAATCGTACTTTAAAATATCTTAAAATAATATTTTTGTTTTGTTTTTTTACTGTAAATGCAGCTTTGCAAGAAATTTCTTAGAAAAATATTACCAACCCCAAACTTTTGAACAGTAGTGAGGTCCAATTTCAGTTTACAGATATATACATAAAAACACTTGAAAAATCAATGCTACAATATAAATATACTTACATGATCATGCTCATATTCAAGAACACTTGCATACAGAACTCGCTGCTCGTGTTCCTCAGGTGTAATGGTTCCACAGGTTGCAAACCTCCTGCAAAAATGCAATTTCATGAACTAAAGTTAATATAGAGTATAATTCTAGAAAACCATTGAGCGTATTATAGAGTTTTAAATTTACATTGAGAAGAATGTGCTTAAAATATATTATTTATTGATAAATTTAAAGCGGTAACAAACAAAACTTTATAAAAATTATATAAGCTTTCTGGACAAAACTATTAATAATAAATAATTTTAGGTCATTTTGACCCATGAGGGAAGGATGCGTTACAGGTTGCGAGGATAGGACGATTAAAGGTGACTCTTTACATAATTCCTTTATCGTTCTAAGGTGTTATGCCATGCACAACATCGCAAGAAACATTAAATTGGCAAAACTGCACATGGGATATTAATAATATCCCATGTGCAGCTTAAAGTTATGAATATCTATCTGGTCCATTGGTCAAAAACTGCTCACCTGTTGGCTTCTTCCTGCAGCCGGAGTCTCCTCTCCTCCATTTTCCTCTGAAGCTGCAAGTGCTCAGGAAAACAGTTTGGATGCTATGAAAAAAGCAATGTTTCAATAATAAAACATATTCAGAGTTTGCCTTTGATGGTGTGAATAATGCATAGAAAGCACAAAAGGTCAAAGAGGTGTTTTAACACAAAACATTTCGCTTACAAACTTATGTTATAACCTCCATAACATTAACAGAAATTATTGATGGAAAGAAATAATCTTGAACAAATCACAAAAACAATCCAATAGCAACCACCAGCATCTAAACATTATTATTATTTAACAGCAAAATTATTTAAAATGCAATGTATTAGCAATCATATTTTCTTCATTATTGTGATGTGCATTAAATGAAAAATTTATCCACATTATCAGACAAGAGATGTTGTTGCAAAGGAGAGGAAGTTATTTATATTGAAGATTATGAGGGGCACGTGAATTAAAAAAAATTGTTTTAAATAAAAATTGTGCGCACAGATAGCTCATTAATAATACATAATAGTAATTATTCCATAAAAACAAGAATTGTCCATTTTTTATTCATGGTAACTAATAAAAGTCACGGTCCAGGAAACCATAAAGGATACTGCATCTTGTCTAGCTTTGGCTATTATCAGATTCTCCATCATTTGCCTCTGGAGTGAGAGAGTCTGTATTAAGAAAGAGAAATAAAGACCATCATTATTAATTAATTCAGATTCAACTTTGATTATTGACATTTACTCATAGCACAAGAAACGTTGAAGAAAGTGCATATGGTTAGCATATAGTTCAGCTTTAACAGATGGAGATAAAATACTTCAAGCAAACTAATTATTCCATTTAAAAGAAACCTCCACATAACCACTGACAAGAACTAAACTATTTTGGTCCTGTAACTGGTCACCAGTTCTTCTAAAAATGCTACATTTCATTTCTAGTGTTTTTGTGTCAATACACAGATGTTAAAAGCGCCATCGACTGCCTTTTCCTCTGGCGTTAATAGAATGACTTGCATCAAAATGCCAAAAAAAGGCTACATGTACCAATTTACATTCTAATTCACTCAACCACATTATCAAGCTTGTGATCTTGATCCCATCCCTTTGGTTTTCACTCTGTTTTATATGAATAAAGGTCCAAATGACATCTAAATTAAATGCAACTTTTTTTGTCTGGATGTTATGCGTTTTATAAAGAGAAATTGTGAAGGTTTAGGAATCGCTGTATATGTTACAAAATTTTTTTTTTATTATTATTTGAAAATACCCCAACAACATGCAGCATTATGACAAAATTACACTCCAATATATAATTTATAAGACAAAAATTCCATGCCCTTTGTCTCATTGGAGGTTTGACATGAACATGACAACAGCATTACGGTTAGACCAATGCTTTACATGGCTTAATGTACTAAAACAACAAGCAGGGAAAACTATTTTCTAGCTCCTTTCTTGTCACCATCTACTGATAAGACAACAGTGCCGTAATCAAAGTGGAAAGACAACACATCTTCCATGTGTTGATCACATCTTCCATCTCTGTCATGGAAACCGTTATAAAGAAAATGCTTAAAGTGTCTGCATCTGCACGTCTGTACATAGTGTAAATTGAATAATTTAATATCACTGTTTTAATGCATTAAGCCACCTTAAGTTTGCACTGGCTCAAATTCAAGACACTGATGTTTTCCTAAAGAACTACCAATGGATCTGCACCCCTAACTCATTACTTCAGACCTATGTCTTTCCAGAAGCTTGCATTCTGCAAGTTATAAAGCTTATGTACATATACTTATGTACAATTTAGCCCTGCTCTATCACGGTCTCACACATTAAGCCAGTATAGTGACCGCATTTCTCTTGGACATGACTAGGAACCCTTGTGAGTGAAAAAAGGTTGACTTTTTAACAGGAACAATAGGGAGCAATCTCACCCATCACCATGTCACGACAGGTGTCCTGCAAAACCCATTTCAATTCCGTTTCATGTTGATTTTATCAAGGTTTCAGAGAGATGGCTCTCAAAAGTGTAGGAGAAAAAACTTTTTTTTTTTTTTTTACATTAATCTGTCCATTTAAAAAAATATTATAATAATTTAATTGCAAAACAATTTAAAGATCTAAAAAGATATAAGTATTTTATTTTGCATGCATGAAATTTGTGTAAACTTTAAATTTAGGTATTCAACATAGCATTTAAAAACACAACAACCTTCTTTTTCTTTCTTTTTTTCTCCCCATGTAAAAAAAGGAAACCGTGAACGGTCTTTTTAATTGGACATGTCAACACTTTCGATAATACTTTACAATGAGGTTTCATTTGCTAACATTATTTAATGTATAAACTAACCACAAGCAATACATTTGTTAGTCATTATTAACATTAGTTGATAAAAATACAGCTGTTGATTGTTCATCTCACTTCACAGTGCATTAACTAATGTTAACAAACACCACTTTTGATTTTAATAATGTATTAGCACGTGTTAAATTCAACATTAACAAAGACTGATAAATGCTGTAGAAGTTCAGTTCATGTTAACTAATGAAACCTTATTGTAAAGTGTTACCCAACTTTCAAATGTAATTTTTTTCTGGATTTTCATATGGCAAAGATTTTGTATTTTACTTACATAGCAAATAAGCATTTAAATATACGATTTCCTTCCAAACCATTACACGATTTAATATGCAAGCCACATATTTTGAGCAGCAAGCGTTTTTTTCGCCAAGAAAAACATAATGTCAAAACGAACCTTCCAGATTGTCTTGAATTTCCTCCAGTATAAACGGAGATCCATTGCTGTTTGTCTGCGACTCCGGATCATTCTTGAAAACTGGAAAGCACGCAATATTTGCGTTTCGCCGAACAACAAAAAGTTTGACCCGTCACAAAAACTCAAACGAAAGCACTTACAGGGCAAGAAACTGCGCTACTGACAATTAAAACTGCGATAGCAAAAGCAAATGAAATATTTATTGTCCATCTGCGGCCAATCTATCGCTCTGAACCACTGACCGCGTCCCATATTCACAGCACATGCATATCTGAGTTCAGGGAGTCGCGCAAATCCATTTAAAACAAGAGGCGGCGCGTCAGATGTGTTCTACGCATGCGCAAAATAAAGCCGCGCAAACAATAAGAAATGAGGTCAGTTTCCCCCACATATGCAATTTTATTTATTATGAGACTGTTGAACCACAAAATGAGTGGGGGGAGTTATGGAATCACGAGTTGGAACATTTCTTCCTTGTTTATTTCATTCATATTTATTTATTTATTCAGTTGTTTATTTATTTGTTTTTTGCTAATTCATTTTTTTCTTCATGATTTGTTTAAATACGAAAAGGCGGTGAAAAAACAAATTTAAATAGGAATGTAAATATTTAGCTAAAAACTGAAGAAAAAAAACAATATAGCAGAATGAAAGAAACAGACCCAATAAGGTATTAAGGCTTTATTTTAGGGCTTCTGTATATATGTATGCATGCATATGTATTTATTTATTGATTCATTTGCTAGAGTAGAGAATACACAAGCATAGTAATTATTTTTCATAAGACTTATTTGATTTAATCATTTTTCTAGACTTACCAATGAGGTTTTTTGTGTGGCTTGACCAGGGGTAAGTCTTGCCAGTCGTGCTTCATAATTAGCCTTAAGTTTCTGGTTCAGACGTGAAGCTTCTTCAATAGGTGTTAATTCCCTGTCATACACATACAAAATCTTCGGTAAACTTTACAATAAGGTTAGTTAACATTAGCTAATTATATTAGTTAACATGAACTGCAGTTTTACAGAGTTGTATTCGTTAATGAACTGTGAAATAACATGAACAAACAACAAACTGGATTTGTATTAACTAACATTAACAAAGAATAACAAATGTATTGCTCATGGTTGGTTCATGTTAGTTAATCGTTAGCAAATGGAACCTTATTCTAAAGACGTAACAAAACTTCTTATCGTGAACATTTTGTGCATTAGGAAAAGCTCTTAGTGAGACTTAAAGAACGAGATGTACTATTAACTTCCTTCATTTGGGTGCAAAACAGATTTGTTCTCTATCATCGAACTGATAGCTTTGAAATATCAATTTTCAGGGGCCAGAGGAAGTCCACTTAACTAATCTGTCCTATGTGAACCAAGATTAAAAATGACCACATACTAAATTTTGTGATAGCAGATGAAAATACTGATAATTTTAATATAATCTTTTATAATATATTACTTATTCTCTCTTTTTTATATTAACAAAAAGCTTGGAGTTTATGTCTTTCTCTTACAGAGACATCATCCGGACTAAAAACAATTCTTGCTTTCTTAAATAACTTTGTTTGAATGTATTTGACAGTATTTAAGAGGCTATTCTGATTCTTGTAAAACTTAACCTTCATAATGGAGAGATTTTATAGTGAATTGTAACACTATTATTAAATGTAGAGTTCTGATATGGTGAGATAATGTACTATATTAACACTATTTTTCATTGTTACTTATATCTTGTTTTCGTTGTCTTATATTTGTTATGTTACATTTAGATTTTTGCATTTGGCAGACGCTTTTATCCAAAGGAAGGAACACATTGACGTTCTAATCAGGACTTGTTTCCCTGGGAATTGAACCCATGACCTTGGAGTTGAAAGTGCCAATGCTCCACTGATTAAGCTACAGGAAAATCATGAACTTACTTTCCTGTAAGTTCATATCTTTGGGAACAAGATGTGAACTCAATGATCAATGAATTGAATTGATGTTGGGACTCTGTACCCATAGTGTTTTAAGTTCCTCCACATTCTGCTGTTATGTATACAGTGATTATGAATCTATCAATGGCATACTGACTCACTTTCGGTTGTCTAGTGATTCAATTATCTGAAGCTTCTGGAAGACTTCAGGTGGCAGAAACGGGGAGCCCGCCACCCCTCCCTCAGAGAGGACTCTGCGATGTCTGGTGGGCTGTTCCTTACTTTGCGTCTCCAATGTCGGCTCATTTTCTACAGAAAGAAGAGTTTGGAATATTATATATATATATATATATATATATATATATATATATATATATATATATATATATATATATATATATATATATATATATATATTGTAATAAAAAATAAATAAGTAATATGTTTTTATAAATCATAAAAAAATAATCCTTAACATGTATCACAGTTTCTACAAAAAAGTTAAGCAGCATAAACTGTTTCCAACTGTGAAAATAAAAAGGATCATTATTAATAACTGACACAAATCAGCATGTTACACTAATTTCTGAAGGATCATGTGACTGCAGACTGGAGTTACGACTGCTGAAAATTCAGCTTTGCCACCACAGGAATAAATGACATTATAAAATACATTTAATGACAAAACTGTTAATTTAAGGTGTAATAATATTTCAAATATTAAGGTTTTTATTGTATTTTTAACAAATAAATGCAAACTTGGTGAGCATAAGAAACATCATAAGAAAACATTCAGAAATCTTCTTTATTCAAAACTAATAATATTTTTTAAATAAATACCTACATGTTAAATAAATTAAAAGCTGCAACTTTCACAGAAACTTTGAAAACCAGGATAATGAAAATAAAGGCTTACCTGCCATTTTGCAATCACTTATTGGATTAATAGCAGGAATAGTAGTCTGTCTGGGATCGGACAGAGAGGCGAAGGAGGTGGCGGATGTAGGGTACTCTTGCTTCCTATTTATACATGATTTCACCCTCTCCAAACATTGCTCAACCAGTTTCACCATCTTCTCTAATTCCACTGACTCCATCTCTCCCTCCTCTGCAACAGGAAGTGCATGAGTCAAACGAGAGTCATAAGAGCTCAGTACAGCTTCCTGCAGCTCAAACAGTAGAGCGTGACATTTGCAACGCCAAAGTCATGGGTTCGATTCCCAGGAAGAGCAAGAACTGTTTATATTGTCAACTCGCTTTGGATAAAAGCGTCTGGCAAATGCATAAATGTCAAATGTCTCTTTATATTTCAAATTGCTCATCCAGACCATAAAACAGCACTTTAAAGATACAATTTGAAGCTGGAGTTTTCTTAATAGAGCGTTTAATTTTTTCCACATGAGTTAAAATAGATTTTAACCCACAAAAAGGTCCGTGTGTCTAGTCAATCCAATTCACTGTCATGTCACGATGAAGCACATGAAGTTGTGACACATGAATCTCTTCCTTAAAAGCCCTCCTGTTCACTTTTGACAATAACACCACATGACAATGACTGTCATAGAGGAAATAAAATGCACTGTGAAAGAACCATTGAAGCCTAAAAGCACATCCCTTTTGAATTGACGGGTTGGAAGTTGTGTAAGTGGAGAAGTCATTTCTGAAGTCTCATAGTTTGAAGTGTGAATAACTTACGATTAGATGTGGCATCTTCAAGCAGAGAATGAGAGATGTAGTTGATACTTCTTAAGTATTCACAGTATGCCTCCTATAAAGGGAAATAAATAACCATAGTGGGTGTGGCAGGAATATTTGATTGTAACTGTTCTGCAACATAGTGCCATATTATATTATTAAGATAACTATTGAACTTTTGGGACAACCCTCCATCCTGTGTTACCTAAATGTTTGTTTATTAAATAAATCTAAATCTACTATGCATCAAAGTGTTTAAATATACTTTGAATTCAGGTGATTAGGAAACAAATTCATAATAATAATACAAATATTTCATATCAAATTCATATGATTTTATCCTTATAGTGTTAGTATTTATAAAGACTGTATCAGTACTGAATAAAGTTCACATTATTGACAGGACGGACTAGACCAGTAGTTCTTTTTTGGGGGGAACCATCATGAACTCTAGACCATCAGCTTTAACCAATGGGTACGCAGGTAAATGACGTCGCTCTCGCATTCACTTATTGGCTAAATACGACCATATCTGGACAAAACAAGGCATGTTTAAAGATTGAAACATATCTACCTTGTGTCTGTTGCCAGTATCCAGCTGTATCGCCACTTTTACAAGTCTCATGGCATTCTGCAGTGGTCTTTGATTGCTGTCACTGACAGGGGCGGCCATCCTGTCAAAACAATCGAGCGAGTCTGACCACATCACCGCAACAACCTCAAGTGACGTAATTACAGCATTTCAAAATAAAAGTCCGGTTTAGTTTGCTATGATACTAGCTTTAAACTGTGTATTTTATAATATACATGTTAACATTAGGTTTCGTTTTTTTAAAGAACCATTTTATATGTTTCGGGTTTCTTGCTTTATACTGACACTTGAGGTGTTATTGTGTGAACAATAAAGTAAAACGAAAACGACTGTTCAAGTAATGTTATTCACAGACAAAAATAAATAAAACTTACAAAAACATATATTCAAAGATGAATATCTATGACTGAGATCAAATTAAATGTATATTAAAGTAGAAGTAATAAAACGTTCCGACTTATCTTTTAACTTATTCTTATTTTCCTATTCTTAGTCCATTATTTAAAATATATTTAATTAACCTATGTAAAAACGATTAAGGTAATGTGGTTATTACCATATTTATGTGCATAACATGGAGAAACTGAATGTCTCAGTCAGTTATTTCAATTTTTAAAATATATTTTTTACCTTTTGTATTTCATTACGTTTTTAATTTTGAGCCATTTTAGTTCAATCACTAATCTATATATATTATTGATCTATATATATTTATACATACACACATTTAAACTAATATTTATTTGATTTCAATTACAGAAAAGGATTTAAATAGTCTTAGTTACAAACAATCAGCTTTCCTGTAGCTCAAACAGTAGAGCGAGACACTTACAATGTCTAGGTCATCGGTGTTTCTTGAATGCAGTGTAGGTCGCTTTAGATAAAAGAGTCAGCTAAATACGTAAATGTGAACACTGATGTCAGAACATGTCAAACATCCTAGAAAATAAGACCAACCACAGAAGGCACAGTAATTATTTCTTTTTAATACTGTCTCAGCAGTTTTTAACAATGGGTGAAAAAGGAAGAATTTGCAGTCTCTGAATTAAACACTTCCTCACTGAGGCCACACACACACACACACACACACACACACACACACACACACACACACACAGAAGAGGTTTATTCTTAGGTGGCAAATTTCTTTTGTTTGATGGGTGCAGGCAACTGAGTGCAGATGTCTTCTAGACGGCGCTCAACCACCACCAGAGACTGATCTGACATCAGCTCAACACACAACATCTCCTAAAGGACAAAGTAAAAAAAGGTAAGGAATTTTCTATCCTAAATTTCAGGAAAAATCAACAACATGTAACTCCCACACACCTTGAAGGTCTTGCAGATTTTGAAAGCGTGGCTGTGAGATTTTCTCTGTTCCTTTGGGAGGCTCTTCAGAGTCAGCTGATTGTAGAATTGGGTTCCGTTATCAGGCAGTGGCTAGAATAGACACACATTTTTATAAATTCATAAGAATAAAAAACAATCCCGACCAGCATTACATATATTTAGTTCACAACCATGTAAAAATACATGACTAACAATTTCTAAAACAAATTGAAGAGATCGAATAAAGACTTACAAAAAATAGAAAAGGAAAAGAATAAAAATGTTTATCAGACATTATTTTTTATTTCTTTCTGAAGCCATTAAATGTAATGACAGAGCATGACTAAGTCGGGCTCACCAGGCTTTGGTCAATAATGCAGAGCATGTACGCATCATGCAGAATGACATGGGAAGGATTTTGGGGATTAAACATCACGTTGAGGCACGGTGTGTCTCTTTCCAGCCAGATCCGATGAAGGCCATTCCTCTGCACCGATCTGCTCCAATCCGTGTATTGTTTCTGCTCTATGGAAAACTCAAACATCTGTGGTGAACAAAAACATAAAACCAAGAAATACAATCAAAGCCACTTCAAGTCACACTTATGCAATTCAATGGAGGTTGCCATAAAGCTCACTAAGTACCTGTTGATCTGCATGCATCATGAACAGACAGTTTGTTGTTGGGTGGATGGCCATGGCGCTGACAGCAGAACTGTATATAGGGACTGTGCAATGAGGCTGAAATGTATGAAGTCATCGTTAACCATCCATTTAACCAATTCAACCTTCTGTCAAACCACCTTTATTCATAACGCTTATGAAATACAGATTGTTTCAAAGCAGCTTTAGAGTGATAAACAGAAAAACAATGATTCAATGTTTAAACAATGAAACAATGATTCCTTGAATGTAAAGCAGCTCTAAGAAGATTAAAGTAACCAGTTAGTATTCAGATGAAATCAGTTAATTGAGTTTGGTTCAAGAACTTTGATTATGTGATTATTAGTTATTGGTTTCAATAACTAACCCTAAGTTCATTGACTATAGAATGAGTTCAATCCATTTATAAAAGGAGCTTGAGAAAAAAAAGTGATGACATCATCCAGTTTAGTTCAGAGGCCTACGAAGGCGGTTTTGGTGACTAGCCAGGTATGTTTCAGTTTAGTTTGAGCCAACTCTGGGTTTTAGGCACCATCAAATGGTGACTTTTAGTGGTGTTCACCACCATAGTAACTTACGCTCTACAGCAGGGTTTTTCAAACGTTTTGTGTGTGTGTGGACCACTATTTGTAATCAAAAAACTTTGCGGACCACCTCTTACCTGAATTAATCTGCACCTCTAAATAGGCTTACTAGCACTACTATAACTAGTCATCACATGACCAATAAATAATCTCAACAATTTTGAATAAAATTAATGATAATTTAATAATTAATTAATAATTTATAATAAATATTTTTTGAGATTTTTCTCAAGATTGTCAAGAATCTCAAATATTTTGACATTGGTCAGTAATTATTGCAAATGTTATATCAATATAGGCCTACATATTCTTTTAATTTTTTTATGGAAATTTCCTGGTAAAATGAAAGTAAAATATTTTATTTTGCCTTTCCACGGACCACCTGCAGTACCCTCACGGACCAGTTTGGGAAAGACTGCTCTACAGCTAACCTACTCTGAGATAAAAGATCTCAAACCAAAACCGGACCAATCAGCTGTGAGCAAAGTAACGCGCCGGATGCAATAAAGTCACTCCCCCTTTCACATGTGTGTTTTTATTGTTGAAGAGTGTTGAACTTTCTTCTCCTGTGAGCTATTCTTCTGCGATCCAGAGTGGCAGCACAGCTAAAAGGTAGGTTTAAATACTTTACATTTGCATTTCCTTCAGCCTGAGACTTAGATCTCTTTTGGTGTGAAAGGGTCTTTACATTTGCAAAAACTTTTTTTTTTGTTATAGAACAAATAAGCAAGTCCAACTCAGGTGATAAAATATAATGAATATTGTCATAATTGCTTTTTAAAAGGAGCAACATAATAAGAGTAACTTTCTCCAACACTGGTCATAAAACACACCTTCTGTGTAAGCAGGTTGTAGACGTGAACCTCGTGGTCACTGTTCGCGGAAGCCAACCATTTGCCATCTTCGCTGGCTGCTAATAAGTGAATGGCCTGATGGGAACCTGGAAGATATTTTGCAATCATCACACTTCCGTTCAAAAGTTCCGCTCAAGAGTCAGAAAAATACTATATTATAACTATATTATTATTATTATTATATTTTATTAAATATATAACTATATTATAATAAATATTTAATAGTAGTCTCTTATGCTCACCAAGGTTCCATTTATTTGATAAAAAAATATAGTAAAACAATAATATTGTGAAATATTATTATTTAAAAAAAACACTGTTTAGTAACATTTTAAAATGCCATTTATTCCAGTGATACAAAGCTGAAAGCTAAGCATCATTACTCCAGTCTTCATTGTAATGTGATGATTTGATAATAGAAACCTCTTATTATCAATATTGAAAACAGTTGTTTTATGCTTTTGTGGAAACAATGATTTTTTTCAGTTTCAACTTAAACTTAAAGTTGAAAAGAACAGTATTTGTTTAAAATAGAAATCTTTTGTAACATTATAAACTTTTGATCAAATGCATAAATTGTGAATCTGCGCAATTCATTTTCACACCAGCCTAAAGATAAAACCATACAGTCCTCTCACCTGACTTGGGTTTAAGGGTGCCCACCAACTTGCAACCTGATTGTTTGAGCAAGACCAAGTGCACTGATGAATGCGTAGAGGCAGAAAACAAATGGGAGGAGTCTGAGGAGAAGCTAAGCTGATTGGCTGAGCTGAGTACCTTTGGAATTTTGGATATCTGAACAAAGGAGAGAGAGAAAGGAAAAAAAAAAAAGGAACATCAGTGCAACTTGATACGTTTTCATGGGAGCTTCACCTAAGGTCACCAGAATTTAACATTGAAGAAGAATCTATTCATTTCTTTATCATGCTTCAAATCTATTTGACGTTTTTTCACGCAGTTCTACAGAAATCTGCAGTACCTTGGTGATGTTGACGTTGTTATTGTCACAGTGTAGCCTGTAGAGCCGCACATTGCTGGTTGTGGAGTATGCAATCCATTCTCCACAGGGAGATACGGCACTGCAGCGGATGTGATCCTCTCCCTGCAGATAAACATTACAGCTCAATCACTTCATTCATTCATTCCAGCAGCAGTACAGATGTCAACTCTCGCCACACACCATACTGCATAAAGCTATACAGATGACTATACAATTTGGATATTTTGAGAAATCATTTGTAATGTTATATAAAAATATTCACATCACGCTTTAAAGAAAGAAAAGAATGATACCTTCACTTTCAAATGAAGCAATTTCTCTGGATTTCTTTTTACTGGTAAACTGCTTCCTGGTACGCCTAAAAAAAAAAAAAAACCCAAAAAAATAGATAACACCAAACACAAAAATGACATTTTATGTCAGCATTTCAACATTGACAGAATAGAAATTAACAGTTAAGACACTCAACAAAACCGGTGTCTAATTATTGTAAATGTCTTTTCACCTATAGGCATAAACTTACCTGCTTGATATTAGTTTTATAAATTGTGAGATCATTAATTGTAAAGAATGATTAGGTTTGTTCAAACTTCTGACTGGTATCTGGATCACATTGAATATCATCACCACCTTGTCCTTCACTCTCTCCGAGTCTCCAGAGCTCCAGATGAGCAGGATACTGGAAAAGCATCAGGCCTGATTTTCGTGCACAGGACACCAGACTCCTCTGCAATGAAATAGACCCTCCCATTAAAAATCAATTAGAAACATGCTTTAGGTGCAGGTCAAAATTTCACAATGCTCACATGAGGAAAGAGAATCTTCAGAAAGGCTGAGGCTGCTGACTTCACTTCAATCTTGTCTAATAAAGGTCTCACGACCAGCTGTGTGTCCAGACCTGAAACAAAAACGTCCTTTTAAACATAAAATATATATATACATATATGTGACAGAATGTGTGATGAAGGAGCTCCGTTCAAAACAACCCCTCACCTCCTGAAACCACAGCCGTTGTGATCTCCGCCACAGCTCTGACATCATGTGTGTGGTTCCTAAACGTTCTGGTTCGGACCCATTCTTTGTCATTGTTTTCCAGAACCGTGGAGATGAACTGGAACTGTACCACGAATCCTTCTGATGTCCCGGCCACAAGGCTTTCCTCGTTCTAGCATTCAAAAGGGTACAATAAGACTTTTTCCTACCTGTATTGTTTTAGTGCCAAGTACACTAACCATTCAAAAGATTTGGGTAAGTAAGATTAAAATCATTTCAAAATCATCATGGTTTCTACAAAAATATTAAAAGGCATAACGGGTTTCAAAATTGATAATAAAAAGGAATGTTTTTTAAACAACAATCATAATGATTTACATTTACACATTTGGCAGAAGCTATTTATCCAAAGCGACTTGCATTGCATTCAAGACAAACATTGTTATTCTAATCAGCTCTTGCTTTACCTGGGGGTCGAACCCATGACCTTGACGTTGCAAACGCTAGTGCTCTACTCATCAAAGGAATTGTAACTTAAAATGTTAAAATAAAAAACTGTTGTTTCAAATGTAGTAATATTTCACAATATTACTCTTTTAACTGTAATTTAGATCAAATAAATGCAGCCTTGGTAAGCATAAGATATATTTTGTACCATTTGCAAACAAATCTGCAGCAATCTCCTTACCTGAGAGACTGATAAAGCCAACACTTCACATTTTGTGACATTATGGCTTTTGATTAGTGTACCAGTGTGATCGTTCCACATTTTGATCATTCCCACAGAGTCTCCACTGATGATGGTCCCATCCGAGAGGTAGACCACGCTCCACACTATGCACTCCTTACTGCGGGATGTCCCAATCCCTCTGTCCACCAGCATCCTGTGTATAGAGTGGCCTAAAAAGACAAAATGACACTCCATTACATTAAAGCACTCCAGTTCATGTACTCATTCTCCACAATTGCAAAAAAAGGCGTTTTGGAAGAGAGACAAATTCTGTTTACCTGTCTCCACATTGAAAACCTGGATCACATCCATCATTCCAGCTGCAATTTTGGAGCCGGATGGGTGCCAGGACAGAGAGATGATGCGGCCTGAGGAATAAGGTCATCAGATGTTCATTTTGTATTTTTAGTCAAGCAACCATGATCTACAACTCTTAAACAAGACCAATATTCTCACCTTTCTGCCGGTCCAGATTTCTCTCAAACTGTATTTTCTCTTCATTCACCTCAAATAATTTCACAGTTCCATCTTCACAACCAACCTATAAAAGTTAAAACCACAAAATCTGAACAAACTTAGTTGTAAAATCACTATAAAATCAAAATGGAAAATTCTTTTTTTAAGTGGAATTTAATAATGCTTAATAGTCTTTAATCATGGCGTAAGGGTGAGACATCACAGCAATGGTAAACCACAATTCTCAACGGACAAAATCAAGTCCCGTCCTACATTTGTTCTTGTTTGAGAAGCAGTTTCAATCGATATGCATTTATATACACCGTTCACTCGATATACCATTTCAGCCAATATACATCAGTAGAAAAGAGTACTGTAACTTAATGTTGATTTTAAAATAAATGATACTTCTTTAGATAGAGATATAATTGAATACCATGTTATTCATATAAGCGTCTGTGATTTCTGTACACATTGTATAGAGCACGCCCGATCGTGACGTAGTTTTACGACAGCCGCCATCTTGGTGGACAACCTCTAATCGATGTCATGGCGGAAGTGAAGTTAAAGCCTGTCTTATCGCAGAAAAAAACTATTTTATGTAAATCTAGGGAGAAAAGTGAGCATAAGAGTGAAACTAAATATAGAGATGGACTTGAGAATGCTGAAAGAGACAGGTACGAGGCAAAAATAGTGTTAATAAAGGGACAGGATCCGTATGAAATTGTGACCTGGTCTACGGACGTCAATCTTCTACCGAACTCAACATACATTAATGTTCTCAACTATCTGGTTTTCACCCTAAGTCCTTATACAGCCGAAGATCTTCAGTGTTACAAAGGATTTGACGCTTACAATCAGCTAGTGTGTGGCTGGGTGCGAGAAGTGCTGTCCTGTGTCATCAATGACAGATGTGTAACAACTGCCAAGGTAGATGAAATGGTTTTCATTAGCAATAAAGTTTATTAAAAAATAGATGCATTCCTACTTTCTTTCTTTCACTGTTGCATCAGATTTAATTTTACTTGCAGATTTCTCGCTGCGTATATTTTAAAGTTGGTATCCAACAGTTTGGACCAAAATTATTTTCATTTAACATCTTTATAAACTTTTGTTACCTGAACCGATCTTGCAAAATGCTGTTTATTGATGTCCTACACCTGTATGAAAAGCTACATAACTTAAAGAATGACATTTTTCTACAGAAAATACACTCAAAAACCCCAAACAGACGTCAGGTATTGTTACATATATTATCAGCAAACTGTTGGATACCGCCTTTAAGTAGTCACATAATATACATGGATATAATGCTTTATAATTGCAGTGCTTTAAGGGTGTCAGACCATTACTCGCATCGTCTGAGTGTCGTGGGATGGTTTTTATTCACTGTAGATCCGGATATCTCTGTACTCAGCTCTTTTGTTTGTCTACCAATATGGTGGCGACCGGTGCGCGTGACATCATACGGGCACGCACTATTAAGGAAAACAAACATACCGCTAAGTGCGTTCCTTCTCGATTGCCTGTAATGGTCCAGATTGGTCCTCCATACGCATCTATGGTGTATTTCACGCTCTGGTTTATCAGATCGTACTCCGTTATTTCACCGTTTAGTCCTGCACTGAACAGACGTGAAGGACCGACCCAGGACAGGCCTTCAATCCCAGATTGCTCTTTACCAGGGATGATCTGTGGACATAGAAAACATAATGAAGCAATTTCAACACACTGTTTGCTGGTCAAAGACCTTTTTAATAAACATAACTCTTATACCCAGACCTGAGAGAGATGCAAACGACCACTGATTCAATAAATACGAGAAAGCATCACTTAATATGTACCTTTTCTTGGAAAAATCTGTCTGAACAGTGGAAAACCTCCACAGACCCGTCCATCCTCGCCACTGCCATCCGTTCATCATGCGGGTTGAAAGCCAGGGCTCTGATTCCCGACGGCATGTAATCAAAGAACCGAACCCGGTGAACTTTAAACTCCCCCATCGCTGATCTGAAATCTATGGACATCATAACAAAAAAATGTTGTCATAGAAAAGTATGATATTTTGATCACGTAGTTGAATCAGTCGGACAGGTCACTACAGCCATACGTGGAAACTATTAATATAACTGCAAACGTTAAAACATGTGCTAATATATTTGAAAATGTGGCTCATCTGAGTTTTTTTCTGAATTGTCTTCCTTAAGTTGGTTAACTTACAATCTACTAATTTAGGTGACACAGCCTTAATGTCGTATGATCCGAGAAGAACGGAATACAAGTACAAAATGACAGTGTCTTTCTTACCCTCTTTTCGTATGTACTTTGCTCTCTTTCAGATGTTTTTTCAACTTAGAAACAGTGCACGTTGAGCTGCAAGATCCACCACGTTGGTTACTCTTGACCCGGAAACGAAACCCCTGTCTGCCAAAAATAATTTCAAAATAAAAGTCAAAAACCCATGAAAGAAACTAAATTATAATACATGTTGTTTCGGTATCAATTTAAACGCAATGCTAGTTAATTATATATTAACAATATAAAAATTATAATAGTTATAACTGATAATTATATAATACTAATTAATAATTATAACAATAATTATAATAGTTACTACTAATAATAATTATAATAGTTATAACTCCCTATAAAAGTTATAAAAAATTTAATTATTTATAGAAAAAATTATAGTTTATATATAATATATGTATTATATAATCTTATCATTTATATTCAAGATGAAAATATATAATAATTAATAAATATTATAAATGTTATATTATAAATTGATAAATAATTCTTCAAGAAACATTAACATTGTATTCTTTCATTCAATTGCAACTTTAGTATATATATATATATATATATATATATATATATATATATATATATATATATATATATATATATATATATGTATATATATATTAGTATATATATATATATATATATATATATATATATAAAACACAAAAGGTGCCTAGTGTGAACAGGAGTTAGTTAATTCTATATTTGCAATATAATTAAAGGTACAGCTTAGGTTTCAAATAATAAACATTATAATATAATATAATATAAATTATATTATAATATATTTATTATATAATCTAATCATATTCAAGATAGCTTGCATTGGTAGTATATATAGAATTCTTCAAGAAATATTAACATTACACTCTTTCATTCACTTGCAAATATCAATTATCATACATATTAGTATATATAAACCATTTTTTAAAACAGTAATAAAAAAAGGAAAAAGAGAAGTATAACCAAAAAAAAAAATAAATAAATAATAATAATCTACCAAGTGAGAACGGTTTAAGATTATTTTTTTCTTTATATACATATACACATCTTTTTTTAGCATTTAAGCATTTATATATATATCCTCTAGCATTTATATATATATATATATATATATATATATATATATACACATATCTTCTTTTTTGTTTTGTTTATTTGTTATTTGCTTCCTATACTGTTAGGGATGGGAAACTCCAATCACAGGAGACCACTGTGCAGGAGAGTTTAGCTCGATCCCCAATGAAACATTACTAAAAAAACTGACAAAAATCTAAAGGTTTGCTTGAAAATTACAGGCATGGGTGTGTTTGATTAGGGATCAAAATATAAATACATAAATTAAAAGCACTTTTCATCTTCATTATAATTAGTGAAGCTACAAAGTATATTTTTCCATAAAATCAAGAAATGTATGTAGTTTACATCACAATATAGCTAAATAAATGCAAGATGGTTTCTAAATAAAGATTTTATGGATAAAATCTATGAATAAAATTTGATGGAGACTTCTTCGTTAATTTCAAACCTTGCATAACACCATGTGTAAAAACAGAATAGGCTACACTACAATAGACGACACAGACATGTTTTGTCAGCTGTTTTATTTGGAATTACAAAGTAGTATGCAGCTCCAGTTTCAAATCTTTTGAGATTATTAAAGGCTTTTATTGTGGTGTGTCCCACTTGTCAGACTCGTATAGCTTATCAGAGAGAAGTGGAGAAAACACAGACCTGGACAATGAGTCACAGGCTCAGTAAACAACAATAACCACAGTTGTAGTTTGAGCACCATATGAAAAACAAATATTTAGCAATGATGGAGCACAGCTGGAATCTAGCTGTTGCTTGGTTATGGTAAGCTAGTTGAGGCAATCACCTAAACTTTATTTGTTGGAGAAAAAACAAAACCAACAAGAATTCAGATTCAGCAGCATAAAAAACACACACACAAAATATTATTCTCAAAACTCTTGAATATTGTTAATTCTGAGGGAATGTGCTTTTTACCCAAAGTATGCATACTATAAGACTTTATAAGACCCTTTGATAATTTATGTGATCTGTTTTTGGCTTTTGTAAGAGGTAGGACATTTTAGCTTTCCATTTTTGTCTCCACATTAAGCACCCAAGAAAAATAGCACCAGATGGGATCTGATATCTGGTTTAAGCTGAAGAGAAAGGCTTGTCCAGTTATGTTGAATTTGATGGATGGGGTTCAGTGGTTACTGGTTACTGCAGTCCTCTAACCCACATTCAGTCACCTCGAGTCGCCTGAGAAAAAGATAATGCCTCTTGTAAAACAAACAGTACAATTTAAAAGTTGAAATGCAATGGGGAAACTAAAGTGAACTCACGTGTCTCAGCCCAAGTGCTTGTGCTGATGTTTCTCATAGCTCACTGCATTGTTGGAGTTACTTCCTGATGAATAAGGATAAATGCATTGTCAGTATATTATTAATATCTGCTTTTATTCTTCCCCTCCCTACAGCTGAAAGTCAAAATAAATAGGTGGTTGTACTAACCTAAATAATCCTTGTAATCTTTGAAGGACTTGTGTCTCAGGCTACGTCCATCTAGAGGGAGAACAATTAAATGTGTTTATCGGTTGAAGATATCTGATGTTGTATTTTGAATGTAATCTTGCTTAGATGCTTTCTGAAAAAAATGCATGTAACCACCACACTATAGCCTACATGTATAACACATGTTTGAGTGGACAGAGCGATGGACGTATGAATGAAAAATTGTATGCATTTCAGACCTGAGTTTCCACGCTGTTTGATGCACTGGCCTCGGTTCGGGATCCCAGCAGAGGGGTTTCCTGGGTTGATGATGTGGCACTCGTAACCAGTTGGGCAGAGCAAAGGCTCGTCTCCATCCTCTGTGGTGCTGCAGGCCTCAGCTACAAATAAACACAGTCAAACAAGTCACTGGTTTGTGCCATTGTGTGCATATCTATGGTCAGATGAGTTACCTATGTATTTATGTTGCACAATAGGTCATTTGTATTATTATTGGAATATTGGTTTGAGGACCAGAATGTTTTATTGCAGGCAAAGTGTGCATGTAATCCTTGATTTTTAATATGTGTTTTGGTAATACCAGTAAAGCCTGCAGGTGGCAGTGTCACCGGTATGGATGTACAGTACTGTACAAATTGAGGGGTCAAGGTTTGGCTGGTCACTAATTTACATGGAGATTATACAGATCAGTGGTTGGCATGGGCCCGTTAGACCCTTCTTGATAATTTTCCACATGCATTATATATATTCCTGAGAAAATTCTTATGAAAATTACAGGATCCAGGACCTTTAAGCAACACACATGCCTTGTTTACATTCACGTAAAATGCAATACTCTATTAAGATTTCTTAATATTCTTTCTAAACCATTGATTAATTGATACCCACCCTGCAGAGCCTCCTCTGGTCCATCTAAAAGCCAGCCGTTCCCTCCTAACCACCGTGGCTTAGGCTGCACCAACCAGTCCAGCACTGACCGAAAAGAAATCAATACACATTATAAGCATGGCCAAAATTACTCACGATTTAAGTTGTACATCCTGCTAAGTAACTCATACCTCATGAGAGGATCAGCTCATTGTAAAATCCATTTGCACTATACCTTGTATGTTTAAGCAAATGTGTTTGGTTGGTTGTTGCGATTATTGAGTAGATCATAGTATATTTTCTCACCTGGAGGAGGTAGCACTGACTCCAGGCAGGCGTAGATGCAGCCGTTGTAACAGCATCGTTTGTGCCTCTCGCATTCAGAATCTGACCGGCAACCCGGGACCTCACAGGCCCGCTCGGGCAGCATCTGGGGCGGCGGAGGACAGCGGTCGTTCTTCTGGTGCTGAGCGGTCTGGGGATGGTTGGGGTACTCATAGTCCTGAAAAACAGACAACATAAGCAATAGATAAGATGGAAAAATAAACCATATTAGGACCCTGACCCACTCACTAAATAAATAAATAAATTTGAGTTATTATTTATTTGAGTCAAATGAAATAAATAATTGAATTTTATAAGCATCCACGTATTGCTATTGAGATACTATTGCACTATTTTGAATTAGTTTATGTTTTCCTTTTAGTTAAAGTTTTAGCAATGTTGGTGTGTCTGTTGATTTTTTTGAATGTCTACATAGTTTTAATTAATTTCACTTTAGTTTGAGTTATTAAGTTGGCTTGAGAAAGCCAACTTAGTGAAATTGTATCTAAACTTATTATTATTCCTCTTCTGAGCCAAAATTTAAACAATATCTCCTCCTAGAGCTTTAAAGCTACAACCACTAAACTCTGCTCAGACTTCAGACCTGTTCTGACTTGAGGAGCTATATCTTTTCAGACTGATCAGACTTATGATTTTGATAAAAATTGAAGATTAAAATCATAAAAATTTCCATAGACTTTTCACTGAAGGGGTGAAAACCAAATTTTAGATAGAGTGCCCACCCCATCTTGTGGTGATATCACAGCATTACACCTTACACATTATTGTATTTATTAGGTCCCAAATAGCAAGAAAAAATATAAAATGCACATCAGGCAAACTTGTGGGACTCAAGAGGATAATATATTTCATAATCAATATATTAATAATACATTTCAATCAGCATGTCTGAACATGTGCATTGAGTAGCAGTCATTGGAACATAAATGTCCATTCAAATGGACATGCATTTTTGAAAAAATCCTGAAAAAAAAAACTTGCAGGTCTACAATCGATTTTTTACTTTAATTAGTAAGTTAAATCTCTCTATTTTACATACCAACTATGAAATACTGGCAAACATATAAAAGATTGCAAATATAACTGTAGAAAATGCTGCTTACTTCTGTGTGTGGGAAACAGCGCCACTCACTGACCAACTGAATCATCAGTAATCTCCAAATAAATCTTGTTAGCGACATGTTTTAAAGTTTAAACTCTCAAAACTTTTCAAGCTTGAAGCTTTTACAACTACTTTAAACTTTCAGGCTAGGCTTTCTCAAGCCAACTTAAGTTTATAAAATAAACTTCCCCCATCTAAACTTATATTTATATTGTATATAAATTGAAGGGATAGTTCACCCAAAAACTATCCTCAAATTGTTCTAAACCAATATGAGTTTCTTTGTTCTGTTGAACACAAAAGCTTTAGCAACCAAATGATTTCCTGTCCACATCCAAGCAATTTCTGAGAAACATTTTTGAAGGTGGATCGGACCAAGCACCACAACACACTCATACTAATACCACTGTCATAAATCAGTGGTGGTTGAAGGCTAGACGGCAATGAATGAAGAGCCAGTCGACGCATTACTGACAATAACAGACAAAGACTGAGGGCAACAGAGAGACTAAACACACAGGGATAGTTACACAGATGAGGCACAGCTGACAAGACTAACAAGGTGAATGATAACGAGACAGGTGATAAACAGTGACAACAGAGGAGCACATGGGGAAACAGGAAGTAAATAAGATCAACACGAGGACAGTTATGACATCAGTGACAACTACATACAGTATTAATAATATTTACAGTAATTCCTTGCCACTTCACGGTTCAAATTTTGCGGCCTCAGTGCATTGCGAATTTTTCACAAATATTTATCGAACAATAAAATTCAAAAACACTGCCATATCTGCGGCCATATTGCAGAAAGCAGCTTTGTTTTATCGTGATGCGCGAGAGAAACTCTCTCACAGGCTTTGTACACACCCACGGGCACTCAGACAAGACACGTGATTGGTTCCCGGCGCGAGATCGACGAATGAGAGCACGAGTGGATGTATCCTGTGAGCTGATTGGCTGATCCTACTTCGCAGGGGGTTTCAGTCCACATTAACCGCAATAAACAAGGGATCACTGCATACACAATACATACATATATGCATGCACATACATACTAAAACTCACAATAATACACTCATGGGGGGACGAGATAGTGAGGAAGACTTGTAAAAAATTCTGTAGAAAAAGAGATGGTTAAGAGACATTACAAAGGAGAAAATGGTCAAAGGAATATCACTGAAAAAAAAAGGGTTAGAGCTTTGGAACCTTCATTAATTTTAGAAAAGGACGAGTTTGTATTGTTCATGCTCTGTATGTTACTAACACTGGTTTTGCTATGTTTCACAGAACCAAGATATGCTGTTGACGTAATGTAACAGGACAGTTTGGAGAGTAATTATTTGAACTGATGTGCTTCTGCTGACAAACAGCAAGCTCTTGCGTCTATATTCAAAAGTGTAGGTTACTGTGTTCAATCTTTCTTAATCTTCCTTGTCATTTGTTCGTCATCTTTGCTTTATTAAGCATCACTTTGCTTTGCTTTAACTATAATAAAGAGAAATCCACTCTTTCATTGCATGTTCATGCATTTCTGGGGATGGAGCAATGAAGGGAGGGGTGTGTTTGTTTGGCTTGATTTCAAATTTCAACAGTGTTTCTCAGAATTTGCCTTTAAACTGAGAAATGTTGTTTCGGGAAACATTTTTTTTTTCTTCAGTTAATATTTTATTTTTATTTCAAGTAAAACATTTGTGTTTTAGTTTTAGATAACTCATCCTAAAAACATCCTAAAATCAAGTGTGCTACAAGAGACACAAAAGTCGCACTGGTTTTAGTTCCATGGAAGAGTTGTCTCATATACAGTGTTTCTATAGACAATCTTTTATGTCTTCTCTGATATAGCACTGTTAATATAACTGCCACACTTTTCAGGAACATAATCCTGCTGGGTAAGAAAAAAAGGCCTTTCATCCAAATCTGGGCTTTCCATCCTGTCGTTTT
Organism: Rhodeus uyekii; assembly: GCA_037043235.1. NCBI lineage: Eukaryota > Metazoa > Chordata > Actinopteri > Cypriniformes > Acheilognathidae > Rhodeus > Rhodeus uyekii. Next base: position 2,450,615 of record JAWRVZ010000003.1, read on the forward strand.
CTTCCTCCCATGGGTTCTTCAATGGGCTCATAGATATCCCTGAGCCAGGTTTCAGTTTGCAGTAGAGGTACTCTTTAAGGGTGCACTCTATTCTGAGACTCCTCTTCCTTTCTCTCTCTCTCTCTTGCTTTTCTCACAGTTCAACAGTATTCAAGCTCACCAATTCTCTTCTTACCCCGGCCAAGTACATACTGAACTGCAGCTGAAACTCCATTCCAAAGCTGTTTAGAATGCAAACTTGTTTGAGCTGGCATTCAGTGCTTCATTCCTCCTCACAGAGTTTTTTTTATTTATAACAGACCAAGCTGAAATGTGGCTGTGATTTAGCTTGTTAATTAAATTATGGGTTTGTGAACTGCAAGCATTTTAAAAACTCAGCATGTTCACTTGGCAAGCGGTGAGCATTAATTTCAAACAAACCTTTAAAATAAAGGCAAATATCTGGCATTTTGCAATTAGGTTTGATAGTCTTTTACAGAGTATAAGAGCAGTTAAACAGCTACATGGGGTTAGTAAGATTATTTAATGTGTTTTGAGATTTATTTTATACCTGTAATGGTGGAGCTGAATTTTCATCATCATAACTCCAGTCTGAAGTGTCACATTATCATTGTAGCTCAGTAAGTAGAGCATTGATGTTTACAATGCGTATGTCATGGGTTCAATCCCAGGGAAAGCAAGAACTGATTCAATGCGTTCCTTGAATGCAGTGAAAGTCGCTTTGGATAAAAGCGTCTGCCAAATGTAAAAATTATCAGTGATAAAAACTGTTGAGCTTACATTTATTTGAAAAAGCAATGTAAAAGTATTTGCTATCACTTTTGATTAACTTAATACATCTTGGTTTGGATGTGTCTGTCTTTGCTTATTTAACATTCAGATTATATCTCCCCAAGAGCCTTTGAATGAGACAGAGAGGAAGTTGTAGTGTGGGCTTCTTGTCTGGAACAGGTCCCCTGATGCTGTACTGTATCTTTCTTTGTGCTTATCTCTCCTAAATTCTCTGTTCCTGCTTATGAGATATCAGCGCTTTATAAAACAGTTTGTTCCAGTCCTCCGATTTGATCTATTTCAATTAACAAAGAAATAACCTTTTATGGTTTGATGCTGCTTTTGCTGGTGTCTTAACTCAAATGTAAGCAAAAGAGGTGTGCAGTAACAGTCTTTATGTATCAAACGTGTTGAGACACAATATAATAGATTTGACACATTTGTTCTTCATTGTTTGATGAAAAATGTGTGCACTATTAACAGAGAGCAGCTTGCAGAACTGGGTTAAGCACTGCAAAATTACACTCCTCCACCCTCCAGGAGCCACAAAACATCCTTTACTTCCCATTTAAATTATAACTCCACCCTGTAACTGCTCAACATCTTTCAGGTTCACTGAGTTGAGGCCCCTATTAGTATGGACAATAAGATTTGAACTAAATACATGTTGACACACTTAGCACTCTGTAGTGTGGTCTTTTAAGCAATCATTAAGATAATTATGAGAGGAAAACTAAATAGCCCCCTTTCCTCTCTCTCCAAGTTCCTCCAATGTGCTGTGATTTAAGTCTAGACGTCTAGGTGTTCATTTCCTGCCGAGTTCTGGGCATTTTACAGCTTCTTAGGTGCTTCAGAGGCTTGGCTCAGTCTGAGTTGAGTGGAGTGAGTAGGACGGGGTCTGTATGATTGGCAGGTCTGAAGATGGGAACAGAAAGCTTGATGAGGGGAAGGGTTAAGGTCACTTGTTTCAGTGTTTCACCTCTTTTCCCGATAAACTCTTTCCCTCTATGGTTCACGGTTATGGTGATCCTTAAGGTCTTTGAAAAAAATGTAGCAACGCCTTTGTGATGTAGACTATATTGGATCTCAATATAGACCTGTCATGAGGTTAGTTGAGGTAAACTGTACATTAGAAAGATTATTTTCCCTTCCCCTGAAACTTATTGTAATATGTATCTTTTAAATGAATGGGGATGTGCGTCATGCAATGTCAATTGGTGTAGATTCTAGTTCAAACATGCGTTTTGAACCAGCTGAACATCAGGAAATGTGCTAATAAGCACTCAAATCACGCTAGCAACTACCTGGAACACACTAGAAGCAGCCTAGCAGCCCCACAGTAACTAACACCCGAGCAAAACACCCTAGAAACTGCTAAAAACACTCTAGAAACCACATATCAACCCTTAAGTGACTACCCAGCAAACACCCTAGCAACCACCTAGAACACCCTAGCAACTATACCTTGTCGGTTTTGTCCTGGGAAGCGCCACTCTCATTTTATTCAGAATCTTGAGGTTGAACAATTATGGCCTGTCTGGAAATCTAATGGGTAGGTACAATTTAGAAATAAGTACAAAGCTTCTTTGCATCAAAAAAAAAAAAGTTAAACACGTTCATGTAAAATTTTCCTGTGAAACTACTATTTCTGTCTCAGCTGACTGGGATTATAGCTGAACTCCCTCTGCAACAGAACACATGACTGCTGTACAACCGCTTTAGTCTCAACTCATGTTAGGTATTAGCTAGAGCTGAAACACCACAGTCAAATTCCTCTTCACAAACTTAGATAATAACTCCCTAAATGACTGTCATATATTTAGCTTATTTTTGTTAGTAAGTTGTAGCTTGATAAATAGCTTCAAAATACCTAACAGCTAAATAGCTAATAACCTGCAAAACAGCAGTTTCAGTTCTTTAACTTAAGTTCCAGGGTGCTTTTCAAATGATTTAAGCTGCAAATTAGTGATTAAATTAAATATCTTGCAATAACAAAAAAATGAATGATTATTAACTTGCAATTGCTATTTAGGGTACAAAAGAAAGGTTAATTCACCCCAAAATGAAAATTCTGTCATTAACTACTCATGTTCATGTCGTATCAAATCTGTAAGAAATTTTGAAGCGTCAATGTTTCAAATGTGTATCTGTCTATGGAGGGACTCCCAAAAAGATCTTAATTTGTGTTTAGAAGATGAATGAAAGTCTTACGGGTTTGGAATGACATGAACATGAGGGATTAAAGACAGAATTTTCATTTTTGGGTGAACTGTCAAGTTTGAAATAACCTTGCAAGCTGATACTGCACTGTTCGTTTAGAGTCTACTATGAGCAAATCGAAAAAGGAAGACAGACACATCGCCCGAGGAGGTTGTTGACAGGTAGCTCTGAAACATCTGTCATCATCTCTGTCAGCTTTTCAACCGTTTGCACTTGACTTGTTAATCGTCACCGTCGACCTCAGAGATTGATGGGATTGTAAGGGTACAGAAGAGTTGAGATGACCACTAACATGCCTTTACATGTCCTTCAGAGACATAGGCCGAGCTGTTTTATGCCGTAAAAAGCTTAGATCCCACATTAATACTTTTTGATGTATGGCTATCTTTACAAAGATGGAGGATAAATATTTAGCTTTATAATCATGCCATCTTACTTTAGCAATCCAAACCCTATGAAACAATCTCACGGACTGATTGCATTCTGATTCAGAGTTGTTCACAAAACAGCCACGAGCACTTTTAAGCACAAATACTTTGAAAGGATAAATAGTCCATGGTTGTTCACAGTCACGAGTGAGCTGGGAGCCAGCTGGACCAGGATGTTGCTTTAGGCCCACCCAGAAAACACAGAATGCTGGCTCAAACCCACTTTCTCTCTCCAAAACCCTCAAAGTTAGGGCACAGCTCATCTACTTTTCTGCCCTCTGTTATTGCTGTTTTTCTTAAGAGAGTTCACATCAGTGGAATGATCTCAATTACCGTCAATGTGAACCTAATTATGATTCATTGCTATAACTGCACTGTCTACACATGCTTCATCAGCTCTAACCAATGACTTTGCAGAAACAGAGCGAGAAAGAGAGGACAGCTAGTGAGGAAAGCAGATGTTACTTGTCTTAATGCCAAATGGAAAGATAAATGAATAAATAAAAATGAATGAGTGCTTTTAAGGACAAAATCAGAAAGAAGACAACCCACATAACATGATACAAAAATGAGCTACTAGATTAGAAGGTTACTTTGGGCATGGTCCATTTCCTGTGGCATGTGAATGGATCTGTTTGTAAATCGTGTCAATCTTGAATTCCACTGAGGAGCTGTAATCAGAATAATTCAGTCAGTTGGGAAGGAATATCTATCCGGTGCAAATTCCATCTTGCAAATTGTTATCAATCAAACCTATTCTTATAGGGACTGATGAGCAGAGGGCCAGAAACTTCCTGACTCAAGTCCCTATGTTTCTGTTGCACAAAAAAATACATTATATACTGCCTGAGTATTCAACCGTATATATCAACTTAGCTCACAATGTTTTTGAGAAATGCAGTCCTGGGCAGAGGATCTGTAGTTCCCAGCATGCTTTGCAATTGACTGCATTAGCAGAGTCATTTTAGGGATTAAATGTTATTTTATGGGTTTTTCAGTAAAAGGAAAGATTTTATTAGTTTATGTTAATGTTCAGTTATGTTGGACATTTAGAGGAGTTTCTGTTATTGAATGTTGTGGTTGTGCTGAAGAGTAGCGCTTGTGCTTACATTGTGAGGACTCAGAGTTCTTTGTACTTAGTAGAACTGACACCTGTCTTCTCTTAGTGATTCATTATATACATTGTGTATAATAATAACTTACGCAACTTGTTTGAAAATTAAGCCTTAGAAAACCTTTAAATATGAGGTTGGACCAACATAAACCAACTAATTTGTGTTGACCGAACTAAACTGATTTTTATTTTGAATGAACCAAGTTAAATGTGTAAAAATGTCTTCAGTTGAATTAGGTAATTGTAATTACTTATTTTTTGAGTGTATTTTCATCAAGGTGGAAAAGGACTTTCATCACATAAAACATAAAAAGATTATTTCAGACTTGAGAAATGGTACTCTTTGGGTCTTTGTGTCAGGGTTCTTTCACTTCGATCTAGTTTTCTTGTGGTTTTGTGACAGAGCTCTGACACTACTGTATTGTCATGTCTTTTCCTGTCTGTGACGTGTGTTGTGTGCGGGGCATGGTGTTCGGATCCCCGCATTTTGGTCTTTTTCGGTTTTGTGTCTGCATTCGGATATTCATGCTCCATGTGTTTTGTCTACTGTTGTGAGTGCACGAGACAAGTATTCTCTTGTGCGTTTGCCACGTTCTGTGAGTGCAATCAGTTTCGAGTTCGCATCTTCTCCGCATGTGTTGTTGTGTAGCACGCGGTTCATGTTTACATCAGCCGCGTATTTTCATGTTATGTCTTGTGCTGTTTTCACTGGCTGCATGCTTTCACGTCGTCTTGTTTTGTGTGGATACGTGGCTTACGAGTGTTCTCATTGGCTGCGCGTTCATGTCATGTTTTGTCCTATCATTGCGTAACCCCGCCCGTCTGGTTTACCTCGTGATTGGTTTGATTTTCTCCACCTGTTCTCCCTCATTACCTGCCTTGCATGTTCCCTATTTATTCTCCCTGTGTTTGCTGTCCTGTGCTGGTTCGTCGTTGTTTAATGGTTGTCTTTTTCTGTCATACGTCAAGTCAAGAAGTGTTCAGTCTTGTTATTTAGTCTAGTCAGTCCTGTCATGTTTTTTCACCCTCGGGGTAGTTTTTGTTTGAGTTTTGTTTATTTTATCATTAATTAAAAGACCATCTTCTTCCTGCAAAATTGAGCCCCCACTCCTCACTTCACCAAAACCCTGACATTTTGTTGTCAGTCGAAACAATGTTTAGCAGAGGTTGGCATCTGAGAGACTGCTTTTTACTCTGAATGCAAAATTTCTAGTTAAATCTACTTCATGTGGTAACATCTACAATAACTGGTTTTGTTGAAATGTAAATAAATGATTTAATATTACTGAGTATAACTGAACTCAACCAACCCGAAAAAACAACATCAGTTTTACTGAAGCATAACTGTCAGTAGATTAACTTAAATTTTTAGACTCATTAGAGTGCAAATTTGCTAACTACTGCTTTTTATAGCATATTGTAAGTCTGTGGTAATCTGAGAATAAGATTAGCAATAGATAATTTTCCTACCTACCAAAAAATATATCATAAACCATAATCCATAAAAAATTACATAAAGGCACTATAGTTAACCCTAACGCTTTTTTGAAAGTGGTATGACATGGTACCATGGTAGTACTATACAAGTATTTCAAAAACATAAAAATCTCAGTGTACATTGGTGTATAGTTCTTTCACTCAAGAAAGTGACTGCTTAACAAATTTAAAGCAGCCCTGAGGCCACTAGTGTCCAACACAAGTGCGTGCACACACACTACACACACTTGAATATACGGTTTCTGGGGACTCTCCATAGACATAATGACTTTTATACTGTACAAACTGTACATTCTATCCCCCTGCACTAAACCCAACCCCTAAACATACTTTCAATTTTTTTTCATAAAACCCCCCCACCATTTATTATGTATTGTAATAGCATGTTTTATAATACCCATGTCATTTTATTCAATAACCACACACACACACACACATAAACACACACACATTGAATCCTCACCTTTTGGTTGAGTCCCCTTTTTCTGATCATCCGTGCATTTCCTGAACCAGATGCCAACAGTAGAAAGTAACAGACCAGGACAACCGGCACAAACCAAATCGGGATCTGACAGCCCGACATCCCGCTCTTTCAGCCTGACGCTCCTTATTCTTCTCTCCCAGTAATCCTCAGTCTTTTGAAGTTGGTCCTGCTGTTCAAAACTCTGTTGTTGGATGTGTTTATGATGTGGTTTCCTCCAGCATTTATGTGTGTTTAAGGTCTCTGTCCTGTTGCAGTTACATAAAATTGTCTACAGGAGAATTTCTAGTGCCATAAAGAGGGAAAAAACTGCAAAGAATCAACACATAAAGAGCACCACAGGAGTGAGAAAAGGAAAAGCCAAAGCAAAAGAAAGAGAAAAGGAGACAGATGTCTGTGCATCGGTTATTCTGAAGAGAGGGTTAAATGTGTCTACTGACACGAAAAGCACATGCTTACTCCGAGAGAGGGAGGGAACGAGAAAGAGAGAGAGAGGGAAAGAGGAGGACGAAAAGACAGAGTTGAGAGAATTTTTTTTCTTACATATCTCTTTTGGCCAGGCATCTTTAAGTCATTTTATGACAGTTTTCAGGCATAATATACACACACTTGCATTTGCATCTGGAAAATACATCTCTGAAATATTTCAAAAAGCAAAAGAACAGTAGAAAAACTCACAGTTCAATATTTCTTTCTTTTCTCTTAAGTAAATGTTATTCAGCTCCACTACACTGAGGTTTCTCTGCAATCTGTGAGTGTGTGTGTTCATTTCCATGGGATTAAATGAACTGGGCGAAGAAACAGAAAGAAAGAAAGCATGTGGTGAATTCTGAGGAAGGGGCCACTTGTCTTTGAAATTTCATGTTCCCTCCTAAAGTAGGACATCCCGCCTCTAGCCCCACACTCTCTGTACCCTTGTGTACCCCTGCTACAAGAGTTGGGGGGTGGAGGGGGGGGGAAACGATGGAATGCCAAGTCCATTTTAACCTTTATCAGCTCTACTGTTACTGGATCTAGACACGTGATTATTTGAGGGATTTTAAGAAATATATGCTTACCGAATATTCCCAAAGTGGAAGAAAATTATTCCAGAAATGTCATCATATCCCAGTTAAAAACTGTGATTAAAAAGGAAAATAAAATCACAACACATATCTGTTTATCCCATTTCAGTTGGGATCTGTTTATCTAATTTCAGGTGTCTTTTGCTATATTGAAGGAATGCAATAGTTTTAGTACAAGTTAAGTAAGTTAAGTCAAGTATTTATGCAATTTACACACTGCACATTGTTTTAAAGCAACATTTATTTTGACTTCTCCCTCAGTTTGTAAAAAACATTTGGAATAGACATTTATGAAGCAATGCACTTTGGAATTTTAAAACCAGAAATGTGTCTTTTTCAGGCCTTTTATTATAGTTTTTTTAATACACATGTGTTATTACATAATACAGTTACTGAATTAATTTTAATTAATGCACTTTTAACTTAATGGATTAATGTAAAAATCACTATAACAATATTAGCTACCTACTGACTCAATTCTTGTTGTTTGCTTATGCTTGTGTGTTATTAATTTTAGTTTGTATGCATCTCTCTGTGTGTGTTACTAAATTATATTTTGATTTTGATATTTTGGTATATAACTTGTTGGTTTGTATATTGCTCTGATTGCTTTATTTCATATGTGATAACTTGCTTTACTTATATAATAGGTCACCCTTTTAAGAACTGGCAAGAGACAATCAATGAAAATTAGTCTCGCTTCTGTCAAATGAATGATTTTTTATTTATTTTTTACAAACAAAATCATTTTAAAATGATCTGATGTAATTAACAGCATTTTAAAAAAACGTCATTGGTTTATTTTCAACCTTGAAGGATAAATTAATAACAAATGTAAGAAAGAATAACTTGTGAAACAATTTACATAAACACCTGTATGGCAAGTGAATGCACATGTGTCATCTGATGCACAGCTGTTCTGATTCCTTAGATCTGATTTATGTACGCTTAATATCAGCAAAGATCAGTCCAGGGACACAGCATGTTTTTTAAAGATCATAGACTATAGATCTGAACTTCCCAACACATTTCTAAGCATTTGCTGAGTAAACAAGAACCATGTGATGGTAAAATTCAAGCTTATGTGTGAGAAAAGCCTAAGCATATTCCTGTGCTTTAAAGTTGCTTGTACTGCAAACTTCCAAAGTCGTTGCCCTTTTACTATCTGTTCAACATGATTGGCATATTGTGGAAATAAGCCTTCATGATATATACAGGGATAAAAGAAAATAGGGGCCCAACTTCACTGTGCTCCGGAAAGAAAGAAGATAAATCTGGACAAATAGATGCTATGATGTACCCTTCTCTCTCATTTTACATCTCTCCCTTTGAAAAAATACCTTTGATTCTTGCATGTAGGTGCATGTAAGTGATGTGGGTTTGAGCGTGTGTTTGTCACACTTGTAGACACTTGGTTTGAAACTTTTGAGCAATACCGATACTAGCAAAATCATCATAATTTCATATTTTCTCAAAAATTGTATTTCCTTTCCTATCTCATTTTAGAGCCAAATCAGTCTGTACTGGTTCTCAAAGAAGTTCCTTTCCAACCTTTCTGCAGCTGTTCCTATCACTCCTGTTTAGGACAGCCCCTCTCATCTGACCCCATTATAGGCCTACCCAACAACTGAGAAAAACAGAAAATGAGAGAAAGAGAGCGGAAGAGGGGGAGAGAGAAGTAAAGGAGAAGAACTACACCTCTTGGGTATTATCCTTTATAATCCCTCCAGCTTTCCAGAATTTGCTTCTCCAACTTTGATTTCTCGCTGCTTTGAAGTTCACTCTTTCTGTAAGCAGTATGTTTCCCTTTTGTCTGGCCTCACTTCTTTTCATTCGTAATACATATCATAATTTTTTTATGAAACTTCAAATGCTGAAGTTTAAATGGGATAAGCATAAGCATAAACATTAGATTCTCCCAGAAATGAAAACTATTTTATCATTCACTCAGCCTCATGTTTGACATTCTTTCCTCTGAGAAAATAAAAGAAGGCATTTGAGAAATGTTATTTTGTCCATATAATGGAATTCAATGGTCGCTATAACGGATTACCAATATTTTTTATGTTTTACAGAAGAAAGTTATGTAAGTATAAAATGGCATGAGGTTGAGTAAATAATGACAGACTTCTCATTATATGGGTAACCTATCACTTTAAATTCTATTAATTTGTATTAGATGTAAAATACACTGAACTCATTAGCCAAACTTAACACTTTCTCCGCCAGCGCTTTTTATGCTGCCAGTCACCGCCAGTTTTTCAGACAAAAATGTCGTAGCTGTTACACGTGTTCCTGTCTGGGTCTTCTCTGTCACTTCCTGTCAGTCTTGTCTTTGTTTCACTTCTGTCTCTCGGGTTATTGTTTCACTCCCTACACCTGTCTTGTAATCACTTCCTCGTTAGTCTCCCAGGTGTTGCTGTTTCTCCTTGTGTATATATCACTTGTGCACTTCCCTGGTGTTGGTCGGTTGTTGATATTGTTTAATGAAGAAGTCTGAATTCGTGTGTGGATGTTCCTTGCCGTGGTTCTTGTTTTGAGTTTAGCCTAGTTCAGTTTATGCAATCCAGTTTGTTTTGTTTATATTTAAAGTGTTTTGTTTGTTTATTATTAAACTAGTTTAAGTTGGATATCCTGCCTTGCCTTGTCACCTTGTCTGTCTCCGCATCGCACACCAACCCCGCTCCCGTAACAGAACAACCGACCACGTTCGTCACCTAAGAAAGACGATAACGGACTATGGAACCCCTGGAGAAGATACTCCAGATTGCCCGGGAGAACTCTTCCTTTCTGGAATTCTCCTGGAGGTTCAGCAGGTTCGCGACCTTCTCGTCCCTGAACGACGAAGAATTGAAAGTGCTGCTCTGGTTTGGGGCAAACCACTTCCAGCTCGGAGACCTCCCTGACACTACTGGACTAAGCTGGCAGGAAGCCCTGTATGTGTGTCAGGTGAGTGCCGTGTCCCGAACCAGTCAGCCAACACCACCAGCATCTCAGTCGACGGCCCGTCTGAAAGAGCCAGAGCCTGATCCAGAGACCCGCCAGCCAGGGCCTGATCCAGAGACCCGCCAGCCAGGGCCTGATCCAGAGACCCGCCAGCCAGGGCCTGATCCAGAGATCCGCCAGCCAGGGCCTGATCCAGAGACCCGCCAGCCAGGGCCTGATCCAGAGATCCGCCAGCCAGAGCCTGATCCAGAGATCCGCCAGCCAGAGCCTGATCCAGAGATCCGCCAGCCAGAGCCTGATCCAGAGATCCGCCAGCCAGAGCCTGATCCAGAGATCCGCCAGCCAGAGCCTGATCCAGAGATCCGCCAGCCAGAGCCTGATCCAGAGATCCGCCAGCCAGAGCCTGATCCAGAGATCCGCCAGCCAGAGCCTGATCCAGAGATCCGCCAGCCAGAGCCTGATCCAGAGATCCGCCAGCCAGAGCCTGATCCAGAGATCCGCCAGCCAGAGCCTGATCCAGAGATCCGCCAGCCAGAGCCTGATCCAGAGATCCGCCAGCCAGAGCCTGATCCAGAGATCCGCCAGCCAGAGCCTGATCCAGAGATCCGCCAGCCAGAGCCTGATCCAGAGATCCGCCAGCCAGAGCCTGATCCAGAGATCCGCCAGCCAGAGCCTGATCCAGAGATCCGCCAGCCAGAGCCTGATCCAGAGATCCGCCAGCCAGAGCCTGATCCAGAGATCCGCCAGCCAGAGCCTGATCCAGAGATCCGCCAGCCAGAGCCTGATCCAGAGATCCGCCAGCCAGAGCCTGATCCAGAGATCCGCCAGCCAGAGCCTGATCCAGAGATCCGCCAGCCAGAGCCTGATCCAGAGATCCGCCAGCCAGAGCCTGATCCAGAGATCCGCCAGCCAGAGCCTGATCCAGAGATCCGCCAGCCAGAGCCTGATCCAGAGATCCGCCAGCCAGAGCCTGATCCAGAGATCCGCCAGCCAGAGCCTGATCCAGAGATCCGCCAGCCAGAGCCTGATCCAGAGATCCGCCAGCCAGAGCCTGATCCAGAGATCCGCCAGCCAGAGCCTGATCCAGAGATCCGCCAGCCAGAGCCTGATCCAGAGATCCGCCAGCCAGAGCCTGATCCAGAGATCCGCCAGCCAGAGCCTGATCCAGAGATCCGCCAGCCAGAGCCTGATCCAGAGATCCGCCAGCCAGAGCCTGATCCAGAGATCCGCCAGCCAGAACCAGAGCCCGAGCTGCCGTGGCCCGACCCGCCAGAACCAGAGCCCGAGCTGCCGTGGCCCGACCCGCCAGAGCCGCCTGAACTGTGGCCCGACCCGCCAGAGCCGCCTGAACTGTGGCCCGAACCGCCAGAGCCGCCTGAACTGTGGCCCGAACCGCCAGAGCCGCCTGAACTGTGGCCCGAACCTCCAGAGCCGCCTGAACTGTGGCCCGAACCGCCAGAGCCGCCTGAACTGTGGCCCGAACCGCCAGAGCCGCCTGAACTGTGGCCCGAACCGCCAGAGCCGCCTGAACTGTGGCCCGAACCGCCAGAGCCGCCTGAACTGTGGCCCGAACCGCCAGAGCCGCCTGAACTGTGGCCCGAACCGCCAGAGCCGCCTGAACTGTGGCCCGAACCGCCAGAGCCGCCTGAACTGTGGCCCGAACCGCCAGAGCCGCCTGAACTGTGGCCCGAACCGCCAGAGCCGCCTGAACTGTGGCCCGAACCGCCAGAGCCGCCTGAACTGTGGCCCGAACCGCCAGAGCCGCCTGAACTGGCCCGAACCGCCAGAGCCGCCTGAACTGTGGCCCGAACCGCCAGAGCTGCCTGAACTGTGGCCCGAACCGCCGCTGGACTTCTGGGACATCCCAGAGCCGCCTGAACTGTGGCCCGACCCGCCGCTGGACTTCTGGGACATCCCAGAGCCGCCGCCGGCCTTCGCCGACGTCCCAGAGCCCGTTACTGGCCCGGAAGCCGCCGTCCAAGAGACTCTCGCCCTGCCGGCGCCCCCAGTGACTCTCGCCCTGCCGGCGCCCCCAGTGACTCTCGCCCCGCCTGACCCGCCGGCCTTGCCCGAGCCTGCCTGGCTCACCCCGCCGGCGCTGCCTGACCCGCCGGCCTTGCCCGAGCCTGCCTGGCTCACCCCGCCGGCGCCGCCTGACCCGCCGGCCTTGCCCGAGCCCGCCTGGCTCACCCCGCCGGCGCCGCCTGACCCGCCGGCCGTGCCCGAGCCCGCCTGGCTCATTCCCCCGGCGCCGCCTGACCCTCCAGCCTTGCCCGAGCCCGCCTGGCTCATTCCCCCGGCGCCGCCTGACCCTCCAGCCTTGCCTGAGCCCACCGGGCTCCTTTCCCGCTCCTCCAGGGACTCTGTATTTTTTCTTTTTTTTCATGTGTCAGGACTGTTTAGTTGCTATTTTTTCATTAAGGACTGTTTTGAGTTATTTTCCTTTGTCTTGAGGTCTGTTTATTTTTTGTTTATCTTTTTCACACAGGTTTTCCTTGGTTCTAGTTCTGTCTCCTTTGGGTTCCCTCTGGTTTCTTGTCTGTCAAGTCTTGTTCTGTCCCCCTCCTGGTCCCCCGCCCACCCTCCGCAGTTGTTGCCTTGACGGCGCGAGGTCGCGCCTACCGGAAGGGGGGCGCTATGTTACACGTGTTCCTGTCTGGGTCTTCTCTGTCACTTCCTGTCAGTCTTGTCTTTGTTTCACTTCTGTCTCTCGGGTTATTGTTTCACTCCCTACACCTGTCTTGTAATCACTTCCTCGTTAGTCTCCCAGGTGTTGCTGTTTCTCCTTGTGTATATATCACTTGTGCACTTCCCTGGTGTTGGTCGGTTGTTGATATTGTTTAATGAAGAAGTCTGAATTCGTGTGTGGATGTTCCTTGCCGTGGTTCTTGTTTTGAGTTTAGCCTAGTTCAGTTTATGCAATCCAGTTTGTTTTGTTTATATTTAAAGTGTTTTGTTTGTTTATTATTAAACTAGTTTAAGTTGGATATCCTGCCTTGCCTTGTCACCTTGTCTGTCTCCGCATCGCACACCAACCCCGCTCCCGTAACAGTAGCCCCCCCCCCCCCCCCCCAGAATATTTTGTTGAACGAATATCTGAACATGCAATATAAAAAGAAAAAAACGACCCTCTTGTTTAAATATAAAAATCTATTTTATTCTAGCTTCATGCATTCTTCTTTTTTTTAATCAACACTTGAATGTGGGTACGTTTCATAAAAGAAACATTTTGAGAAGGTTTTTATACACAGGTTAATTTAGTTCATTTAAAATAAATACATTTAATATGTTGAATTAAACAATATTATATTTGTTAAACAAAATCTTTGTTGGTCCAGCCTTTTTTTTTTGAAAATTGAATTAATTTGAATTAATGTTGAATTAATTTTCTCATGTCAACATTGTTCATCATTATACTTAATAAATATAATAAACAAATAAGAAAAGACATGTGTCCTTTCCAACATCACTAGATCAGTTGATTACTAGATTATGTTCAAACAAACATAAAATAATGCTAAAACGTACTTTCATGCAAAGCACTGCCCAGTAAGTCGTCAACAAAAATGATTCATGTAGTTTTAACACAAATCAATAAAGAAATGATTGCAAGGTGAAATGTTCACCTTTAAATAAATTAGGTGGATTGAACACAATGAAATTAAGCTCATTAGCTCATTTTAATTAATTAAACTCAACAAGCAGAACTAAATTCACAGCTGTCATAATTATGAGTTTAGGCCAATATCTTGTTATTGTGATTTTTTTCTCTCACAGAATTTCAAGAAAAAAAGTGAGAACTGTGAGATAAACTAATAATTGCAAGAGGGGAAAAAGGCAGAATTATGAAATAAGCTTGAACTTTTTTATTCCGTGGTGGAAAAAGCTTATTATTTTCTTATCTAAAGAGGTATACAATATTTTCTTATCTAATGAGGTATAGAAGTTTATTATTTTTCTACCTCATATTGTGTGCAGAAAGAACACATGATGCTTATGTGATGCTTTTGGGAAATGCAGCCCAGGTCTGTCTATGTTTGCCTGCCACTATTAAAAGGTTATGTTTACATTTGTACATTTACATTTTACATTTATGCATTTGGCAGATGCTTTTATCCAAAGCGACTAATCAGAATGCAAGCACATTGCTCCACTGTTTGAATAAAGGAAAGTCTGTAAATAGTGTTTACTTAGTCTGAACATAGTCTTTGCCTATTCTAGTCTCTAACTTTTCAAAGAGCTGGTCACATTAATCAGGTGTTCTGCCACTTTGAATTTTCTGTCTAGAGTCAGGCAGATTTCCAATTTGTTGTAATTTCTGTCCAATTTGTCAGATTTTTTTCCTTTTGCCATCAAGCACACGTCACACATGTATCATTCATCATTCACACATGTATCGTTTCTGGGATTCCTGTCTATCCTGGAATACACAATCAAAGTGAAGAGGCCTGAATTCACAGGAGGACTGGAGAAACGGATCTGGGACCCGTTATTCCACATTACTCCATCAACTGTTTCCAATTACAGACTTCAAAGGACTCGCTTCAACTGTGTTTAAAAGAAAGGATGGTTCAGGTCACAGGAAAAAAGCAAAAGTCCTGTTTTCTCTCATTACAGCATTATTTCTTCTTCTCGTTGGGATTTACTGATGGGATCAAGCGTCAAAAACGATATACAGTATAATGGCCTGAATTAACAGTGAAATGTCAATATTATAATGAAAGATAAAATGACTGTTAACTATGTCTATTAAAAATCATTATTAGATACTTGAAATGAAGCCAAAAATAAAGTAAAATATACCTATTAGATAAAAAACACAAAAATTAAACAAAATTAGAAATGGTAGCACTAAAACAGAAAAACAGATTATGATAAATGTCCGTATTCAATATGGACATATAGTCAATAGTGCCTTTTGGACAATGGAAATGGATTTCACTTTTCAGTTCTAATATCTGATGGCCTCTTTCTTTCTATACATGTACAGTATTTGTGTTTACTCATGTGTTAAATTAAAGAGAAATTAGGGGAAATAAAAGATAACAATATAATGTAACATAAGTGAAAGGACAAACAGTAAGTCTGTGCTTGCAAACATACAAGAATGCTTTCATTTGCATGCCGTTGCATGCTCATTTTGTCTGGAGCATTGTGTTTGCTTTCTCAGATAGTGTTCTGAAATGTATTTCTGTGATTTTTACTGTAATGATTTCCCGTAGCTCAAGCAGTAGAGCGTTGGCGCTTGAAACACCATGGGTTCAACTCCCAGGGAAAGCAAGAACTGATTAAAATGTCAATATGTAAAATCATCTACCAAATGCATATCAAATGTAATTTTATTATATTTTCCCAACTGGAAAGCCATTTATCTGTGACATACCCAGACCAGCATGCATAAAACACATCAAAGCGCAATAGATTATTGTGAAGAAAAAAAATGCTTTGATATCTCGTAAAGATGGTTTAGCTTTGAACAGTTAGTCTTTCATCACACTATATAAACAGGAAAGAGACAGTAGTGTCTATTGTGTGGTTTTCTTCAGCAGGATGGGCCTGTGTTTTAGTCTATGCCTTCAGAAACATATTTATCCCCTTTAGATTCAAGACCAAGGCGTTTTAATGATATTTTTGCTAAACAAAACACACTTTATTACACTGCATTTTGTTCTATTAAACACGTCTTCAGTCATTTTTATGTTGTACTGACTGATATGACAGTGCCTCCGTGTAAAAAAACTGCTTTTTACAGGCAGTTTTAATTTCATGTGAGTTTAAGCAATTTTTAGAAAAGCATTATATATTTATTATGGCTAAAAATGTAATGAGGAAAACATGCATTAAAAACAGTTTCAGTGTAGCCATGCATACTGCATTTCCCTTTTCTCACCGTTAGAGGGCGATCAATGAGAATGTTTTCTGACTACCAAAGTAGATGCGTTCCTTGTTCATACTGGAACTAACATATCCTTACCTCTATACCTAAGCCTACACATAAGTTATCTTAAAATTAGATGGAAATGATAGGTAAATAACACTGATGTAGAAGCACCTAACCCTGGTTGTAAACCTAAACTTGACATGAACTGTAAACTGGTCTCTCAAATCTGATTGGTTGATTGGAATGTTGCTCCAGGTTCTGTGAAACTTTACATAAAATCCATGTTTCAAACTCAAATTTTAATTTATGTTACTTTTTGAGCAGAAAGGCTATTTACAGTTTACATTTATGCATTTGGCAGGCGCTTTTATCCAAAGCGACTTACATTGTATTCAAGATACAGTCATTTTAATCAGTTCTTGCTTTCCCTGGGAATTAAACCCATGACATTTGGCACTGCAAGTGCCACGCTTTACGCTTTACTGAGGAAAGCTAGTCCAGACCAACATATATTCTTCATATTATTATACACAAGAAATTGTTCTTGACTGCACGTGACCATCTGACCAAACGATGTGTCCATTAGTCCATTAAGGCAGTGTCCGTTTTCCAGACATACTGGAGCAATAGATCTGATGAAATGTTGCTGACCATGTTATCATTATAGGACTACACGAGAGGACTTCCCAGCATGCTTCACTTGGTGAGAAAGGTTCACTCAGCATCATTAACAATGCATGTCTGCACCACGAGGCCATGTTATCAGTTAACACCTATGACTTACACATCTTTAATCATAAACTCTGCTTAATGGCCAAACGTGTGGTGAAACATGAATGCATCATATTTGTCCAGAGCAGTAACATGACACTTCAAAATAAATATGCGACCCTAAATTACACTAGAGCCTTCTCGCACTAATTGTTTTTCAGACAATTTCCTTGCATCCTTTACCGTTCACCTATTGGATATCTTTTCCCCTTTCCACATCTTTTTTGTTCATCTGATGTAAAACAAGCAAAAACAAGGCGGAGACGAGAAGAGCCACACCTGCCATCAGAAAACCAGCACCATAGTCACTCATTTTGTCTATGAAGATTCCTGTAGAAACAGTGGAAGAAATTATGTAATCATTGTCAATTATGTTTGAAGTGTCACTTCGTATTAGAACTAAATTAATGAACAAAATATAGCTTTAAAATAATAATAAAAAAGGAAAATCAAATGTAAAAAGTCATTAATATAAAAAAACAAAAATACAGTGATTATATGCAAATCAAAATACTTTTTTTTATGAGGAAACATTGCAGTTTCACTGTAGTCATTTTTTCCTCAACATTAAAGGCAGATCAATAAAAATGTTTTGTGAAACTGTGGAACATATTTGAAATCTACACAAAACCCACATTTCAATTTGTGTAATTTTAGGTTGATAGAACAAAATACATTCTTCATATTGTTATACATGACAAATTGTAGTACATATAGTTTTTGACTGCATTTGTTAAAAACATCTTTATTAAAAAAATATTTTTTAATATCAAATCATGTTTTCTTCTGTAAGACTGAAATCAGATGACACTGAAATCAATTAAAACACATATATTCTAGGCTGTTTTAGATGGTTGCAAGAGCATTTGCATGCGATTTCTAGAGTGCTCTGGGTGGTTGCTTGGGCACAATAGTGACGCTTGCCTAAGCACCCCTAATTAGTCTGCAGTTGTTCGTTCATCATCCTACCTCCTGTTTTCTGAATGCACATTTCCCTGTACATTATTTTAAATTATCAATCAATTAAAGCACCAAGGAACAGTGCCCCTATGATGTCAGTGATGAAGTGATTATTTGAGTCATCTTTTATTATGCCACAGTAAAGGAGTTTTCCAACCCGATTAAAAGTCATTGAGAAAAAACTGCCGCAGAGCTAATTTATGGTGTAATTACACCGCTGGTTATGGAGCCCAGCAGACTACATTCCTAACCTGTAGTGCCTAAAATAAAGGCTCTCCTCTCCTCCCAAACATCAATCTGTGCTCTATTTAATGGACTAAACCCCAGGAGATTCATATTAAGTACATTAGTCTTTCAGAATACGGATACAGACGTGGTTTTGGCAGTTGATGCATCTAAATGGACAGATGAGGCTTTTCTGGATGATTTAGTGTTGAATTGCCTCTGGCGTGGGAGAGGATTTTGGCTGCATGGGGGAAAACTCTTCCAACTTGTGCCATGTTTTGGCAGATGTTCTTGGAAGAAAAACTGTTAGGTAAGGTCAAAATGACATCATCTCCATATTGCAATGCCTATTTGTCTATTTGACGTTGCCCTATCAGAACTTATCATCTGGTAATCGATTACAGCTTTTATTTGTATTTTGTTCTTGGCTGTTTGTTTGTATGTTGATTTTTGTAGCACTGCTGATGTATTGTTGCACTACTGTTTGTGATGTGTTCTGTGTACTGAGCAGTGGGAGCAGAAAAATTACATCCAATGAAACCAAATGAATGGTTTACATTTGGTCAGTGCAGTGAAAGAGGAAAAGCCATTTATGTAGTGACCAATAATCCATGAAATTAACACAATAGCTGAGTGCATTTCCTTGATAGGCAATGCTTTATGGGAAGGAAGATAACACAGTATTACTGTAAACTGAGTCCTGTCTGGCATTAATGAGGAACCTCATCAAAGAAATATGATGAGGGAAGGTTGTGCATTAGGATGACCGATAAAGAGCTTTCTAAACAATAAAGCAGGACATCATGTGTTTAGACAATGTCAGACTATAGAGTAACTTCAGAAAGACATTTGAAAAGATATTGTATATGAAACAATGGCCTTTTCTGGTAGATATCATATTTGAATAAAAAAAAACAAATCACAAATATAATAGAATTATAATTTTTTCGTGAATAATAACACAAATATATTTAACAATTACAAATATAATTATTAATTATATAATATAATTATAATTATTTAAATAACACAATAAATTAATAAATCAGATATGTTGTAACAAAATACAATATAAACTAACAAAATATAATATACATATATATATATATATATATCTACAGTGAGGAAAATAAGTGTTTGAACACCCTGCTATTTTGCAAGTTCTCCCACTTAGAAATCATGGAGGGGTCTGAAATTGTCATCGTATTTGCATGTCCACTGTGAGAGACATAATAAAAAATAAATAAAAATCCAGAAATCATAAAGTATGCTTTTTTAACTATTTATTTGTATGATACAGCTGCAAATAAGTATTTGAACACCTGTCTATCAGCTAGAATTCTGACCCTCAAAGACCTGTTAGTCTGACTTTAAAATGTCCACCTCCACTCCATGTATTATCCTATATTAGATGCACATGTTTGAGGGCGTTAGCTGCATAAAGACACCTGTCCACCCCATACAACCAGTAAGAATCCAACTACTAACATGGCCAAGACCAAAGAGCTGTCCAAAGATACTAGAGACAAAATTGTACACCTCCACAATGCTGGAAAGGGCTACTGGGAAATTGCCAAGCAGCTCTGTGAAAAAAGGGCCACTGTTGGAGCAATCATTAGAAAATGGAAGAAGCTAAACATGACTGTCAATCACCCTCGGACTGGGGCTCCATGCAAGATCTCACCTGGTGGGGTCTCAATGATCCTAAGAAAGGTGAAAAATCCGCCCAGAACTACATGGGAGGAGCTGGTCAATGACCTGAAAACAGCTGGGACCACCAAGGTTTCTGTTGGTAATACACTAAGACGTCATGGTTTGAAATCATGCATGGCTGGGAAGGTTCCCCTGCTTAAACCAGCACATGTCCAGGCTGTCTTAAGTTTGCCAATGAAATGATCCAGAGGAGTCATGAGAGAAAGTCTGTGGTCAGATGAGACCAAAATATAACTTTTTGGTCATAATTCCACTAAACCTGTTTGGACCATCCCAAGAACACCATCCCTACTGTGAAGCATGGGTGGTAGCATCATGGTTTGTTTTTCTGCACATGGGACAGGGCGACTGCACTGTGTTAAGGAGAGGATGACCGGGGCCATGTATTGTGAGATTTTGGGGAACGACCTTCTTCCCTCAGTTAGAGCATTGAAGATGGGTCGAGGCTGGGTCTTCCAACATGACAATGACCCGAAGCACAGCCAGGATGACCAAGGAGTGGCTCTGTAAGAAGCATATCAAGGTTCTAGCATGACCTAGCCAAAACCTAATAGAGAGTCTTTGGAGGGAGCTCAAACTCCGTGTTTCTCAGCGACAGGCCAGAAACCTGACTGATCTAGAGAAGATGCGAGCAAACCTGATGAAACCTGGTGAAAAACTGCAAGAAACGTTTTACCTCTGTAATTGCAAACAAAGGCTACTGTACCAAATATTAACACTGATTTTCTCAGGTGTTAAAAAACACTTATTTGCAGCTGTATCATACAAAGAAACAGTTAAAAAATCATACATAGTGATTTCTGGATTTTTTTATTTATTATGTCTCTCACAGTGGACATTGCACTGGACATTGCATTGGACAGTGCACATACGATGACAATTTCAGACCCATCCATGATTTCTAAGTGGGAGAAACTGCAAAATAGCAGGGTGTTCAAATACTTATTTTCCTCACTGTATATATATATATATATTTTTTTTTATATACTGTATATATATATATATATATATATATATATATATATATATATATATAAAATAATTTAAAAACTAATTAATATATTATTGCATGTCTCTGCTCAGGATCATCACTATAGATCAAATTGCTTTTAAACGTCTCACCTGCCAAAGGTGGTCCAAGAAGGCCACCACTGCTGCGGATGAGCATGAAGAAACCCAGAGCACTCCCTAGCCTCTCCACTCCCACCACTTCCGCGAGTACCGTGATGTGAATGGCCACGGTCGCACCGAACACCAGTCCGTAACTCGCACTGAACAGTGCTAGCTGGGTGAACGTGGTTGCTAGTGGGCAGAGCAACAGAACAATGGCCAACAGAATGACTGTGACAATAAGCTGATTGACTGTCTTTACCAGGCGCAGATTAGCCACCCAACCAAAGAGCACCCTGCCTAACAGGTCCAGCAGCGCAGAGATGGACATGAGAGAGGCTGCCTCGTACTCCTCCACTCCTTGACTGCGGGCATACGGTATCAGAAAGAGAGATGGAGCAAAGAAGCCAAGAGCAGCAAAGACACCAAACATTGAGTAGACCATGAAGCGAGTGTTAGCAATAAGCGTGTAGTCCACATAACTTATGATTTTGACCCTCAGTGGAACAGACTTTTTCGAGTCAGACCTGTTTTTTGACTCTGTGTGAGTTTGAGATAAGAGCTCCCTCTCATGATCTTTCTTTTCTACGAGCTCTTTAGAAGGAGTATGTCTGTTGAGTGGTCTCAGAAGAGCTCCGCACAAACATAAGTTGAGCTGCAGAGCTCCCAGGATCAACATCGCTCCCCTCCAGGAATACTGATCCACCATGAGCTGGAAGGATGGGGTCAGGACAAAGGTGAGAACACACTCTCCTGTGCTAGCCAGAGCATTGGCCACAGGCCGTCGTTTTTCAAAGTACCAGCCCAGCATGGTGACAGTAGGGGTCCAGGTCAGGGCGTAGCCAAATCCTGCAGAGGACAAAACGAAAAGGATATTCAGAGCAAGCATTTATTTTATTGAGCAGTCATTCATTTTGTGTTAAAAACCACTGGTCAAATGGTTAAAATGCTCAGCAGTATTGCAAGGTTCTGTGTGTTATGAACATCAACTGAACATCTATCAACATTGACTAACTGAATACACATTTATTCAAAACATTGTGTTGCAAGCGGACATGGAACATTTGTTTCATTGAACTTGACCTGCAAGTTGTGGTACTGCTGTAAGTTGTGTTACGCACAAGCCTTTTAAGGTACGTAAAAAAAAAATGATGTCTCTTATGTTCACCGAGGTTGAATTTATTTGATGAAAAATACAGTAAAACAGTTATATTGTTTTATAACAACATATTTATTAGTAATATGTAACATATTTTATTACAATTTAATATTATTATAATTTTATTTCTATTTTAATATATTTTAAAATGTAATACATAATAACTTTTAGTTAACATTTAGTGCTTTATTAGTCTGAGAAAACCAGCAATTTTTTGGTGTTTGCAACTTAGACTTGTGCTAAATAATATTAGAGCATAATTAGTGCATGAAAATTTAAACAATAATTAAGATTTTAATAAAAATGTCATTTTTTGTACAAAAATAAAATAAAAAATAACTGTACACAGTATAGTGGGTGAAACTTTCTTTCTTTGCTCCTGCCATTTTTCTGTCTCATCATCTGCTTTTCCCTCTGCAGTGTTGCTGATTCTGAGAGGTTCATGAATAAGATCCCACATAGCTGCTATAATTGGCTATAAATGACCTTTTCTAGTTGTGATTCAGCGTTGAAAGATGGGAAGCGTGAATGTGTGTGTGCAGGAGCACAGCCATATGCTCTACTGCTGGCTGTGCTCTACCTGTAAGGAACCCCACAGTGATGTACAGCTGTAGCAGATCCTGGGCATATGACCCGGCCACCATCCCAATGCTGCTCAGCAGACCCCCCACCATGACCACTGGCCGATGGCCGAAGTACGCACTCAATGCAGAGCCTACGGGGGCTGAAAGACAAAGCACACAGTCATGACATACTGTAAAGCTATTAGCCAAGTGCTCCGTCAGCCCCTGTAATCATACTATCATACTGGGAGACAGAGATATGGAGGGAACAATACAAACTCATATTTCTATCTCCTGCTCTTTTATATTTCAGATATATTTCAGCCTCACAATGTTTGAAGGTCTGATGTTGCCGGAGAACATGTGAGTTGGCATGCAGTTTGATCACAAATAAGATCAGACAACGGTGAAGATCAAGTGAGGCAGGATTTTTAGCAAATCACATAATTTATTGCTTTGTGTTTGCAGCTTTGATTTTAAATGACAATTGCACACTGCAACAAATAAGATCAATGGCGAAGATTTACCACATTTTCATTTTGACATTTACAAACAAGTAAACATCACTCAGTACATGTCTGCAGTTAAGCATTCCCAGGCAGAGGTTACTGAGAGTGTAAATTGAATTTTGTACATACCCCCAAAATGTACCGTTGCCACAGAGATGGATGTGATCCATGAGCTTGCAGTCGCTGTGGTTGCAAAGTAATCGTGGATTTCTACAAAGAACACCCCAAAGGACTTGATTACACCAAATGTCAGCCCAAAGACAAGGAAGGTGGAAAGCACAATGAACCAGCCGTAGCCTCCATCCGGTGGACCTGCGGGCCGAACTATTCTTCTCTTCCTTTGGATTTCCATTGGAAGCTCAGATGATAAGGCCATCTAAAAAAGGAAAAAGATGTTTTTAAATAAATGGAAATGCATAACTCCACACTGCCGAGTCAGCACTGATGTTCTTTGAGCTCAGTAACACGAGACGAAAGGGATATAGTTCATCAATTATTATCTCTGAGTCAAAACAGCTGAAGAATGATTAACTCATACATGTCATAATCACATTGCACCAAACTGAACTAATGTTGTGAGCACATGTGTTTTTGCGTGAGGCAATGAATGTGTAACCTCTGTCAATACCTTACAAGAGTAGTAAACACACTGTAAACTTGTTCTTACTTGGCTGACTTGCACACACAAACAGTGAGATATCTAGATCTTCAGAAGAAATTATTAACATTCAGCCGCTAGCATCTGAAATTAATTGCTGAATCAGTCATTTGAATGCAGAGTTGCAGTTTAGGCTGTTGTGGTTCACTGTCCACATAGGGGTGATTTGTAGAGCGGCTGACATGTGCTTTCTAAATCCCATAACTCGACCAGTTGAATAATTCAAGGACATAAAACTGCTTTCTTTTAATTTTCTTAAATAAATAATTTAATATTTATTAAATTATTCTTTAACTGACAAAGTATTTAAAGGGAGAAGGTTAAATTAAAAACTTGAATTTTTTCTTTAAACGTTACATTTTGACGTTAAGCCCACCATTGTTTTATATAGAATTTCACAATACAGTATTTAATGTAATTACATAAAAAGTAACTGTAATTCAATTACAGAATAAAATTAAGTGTAATTCCTTTACTTTTTCAAGGGAAAAGCAATTCAATTACAGTAGTTAATTACTTTATTGCATTAATAAACAGACACCCATTATTATTATTTTTTATTTAATAAATATAAAAAATATATATATATATTCATATTTACAAGTTACCACCAGGGCAATATACACTGTAGACAATAATGTGTAAACAATAATACGTGAAAGGCTGATGCTTAAACTTTCACTTTTGCTTACAGACAACATAGATTTTATTAAATATTATGTTCTTGTTTTAAAAGCACGCAACATGGCTAATTTATAGCTCTAAATTGTAGATTTTTGAACAAACATCTTTTGGCAGCGCAAAGAAATTACGTACGTTAGTACTTACGTACGTTAGTACGTATATTATAAATGAGGACAAAATTAAGAATATCCAGTGCAAAATTCAAGTGTGAACACCTTGCTTTTTCACATATTTTTAAAAAATCATGTATCAGCCAATATACTATACTATATAAAAAAGGCACTATATTCTGAATCTAATCAGAGCTGAAGGGGTTGCAGAAATTCTATTCATTATATACACAATACATGATCTTACCTCTCATAATATCTGCTGGCTGAAAAGACTCATTCCCAAAGCCAAGTTCTGTCTGTCTCATCTTTAGTGACAATGAGTCCAATACCACTGTACATAGAAAAGCAAAAGTCAACACAGGGAAGTAGGAAGTGGGCACTGGGAGGTAACCTTTTGATGTGCATTACTGCAGAATGCTTCCAGCGTGAGTGTAGAGCTTTTCTCTTTGTGCTGTTGGAGAGGCACAACTGCTGGATGATCGCTTGGATGATCTCTGGACCTGAAAGCTGTTTCGTAAATGAATTACTCTGAACAGATTCTCTAGAGTTTATAATAACAAGATGTGCAGAAATTAACAATTAATTATAGATTGAATCCCTACTTCTTTAGATATAGTAAAACACATTTAAACATTTTCAAAAAACATTCATTATGATAAATATGACAAGCCTTCTGGTGCATTCAGCATTGTAAAACACATTTGGTTAGATAAGTGAAAAAATGTGCTTCATGTGATACCATCTAAATTAACTGGTTTTATATTTTTTTGGACTGAAACATCCTGAATATATTAGCCAACACCAATGAAATTAATTTCTACGGATCAGATATAATAGAAAAAGGTTACAATGGCACAAGAACTAGCCAAGAAAGGAAAAGTACAGGCATTTGCTTTTTTTTTTTTTTTTTGAAAGACTCAATAGGACCCACAAAATTCCTTCTCCTTTTTAGACCTCAGTTCATATAGTATATAATATTAGGAATTTGAAGATGAAATGGTCAAATCGACATTTAACCTCCAAAGAATTTGTGCTTTTTGAAAGTTCAATACTCATAAAATGCATCTATACATAATGTTATGCTACCTAACTCTCCTAACTCTGTGTTTTGAAAATAGCATTGTTCTAAGTCATCGAAAAAAATATTTATGCAAACAAATAATCAAAATGCAAACCTGTAATCTTGGGCTTGAACCACTGACTCTATTTCAACTACAATGGAGGCATAAACAGTGGTTTACCCTGAGAACCAGATACAGTTCAGTAATAGCCTGAATCTCATCTCTCAGCCACTGCTCTGAGCTCATTGATTAGTGGAGGTCATTTAAGCTTCCTCTGATGTTTGATCTTCCCTGCGTGGAGTGTTTTTGAAAAACAAATTAAAAGGAAGGAAAATTAAATAAGCTCAGGGGCCAATATAGAAAAACTTGTTTCATTGATGTTCTCTTTCTCTCTCCTTATGCATGTAAAGTAGGAAGTTTCCTAAAAGGAAGGTTAAATGGTGAAATGTGTATAAAAATGTCCAACTTCAAATTAATTCGCTCATAGACAGGCACTTAAACACTATTAATTATAAAAGCGATGGTGAAATGTTTTACAGAAACTATAAAACAGTTTGCTAGGGCTTCCCAATATTGAAGAAAAATGCGATACCTTGTTAAATAATGTGATATTGTATATATATATATATATATATATATATATATATATATATATATATATATAAACAGTAGAGCGTGGTGCTTGCAACGCCAAGGTCATGGGTTTGATTTCCAGTGGAAGAAAGAACTGATCAGGATGTCAATATGTTCCTTGACACATAAGTCTCCAACCCAGTCTGTTCTCTGCTATACATGTCGATGTAAAACCGGCTTTTTGCAAAATTTTGAAGTAACCTATAAATATTCTTATATCACATGCCACTTCCACACAACTTCTCACTTACATGTAGGTGTTAATTATAGTATGAGATCGATATTCATGGGACAGTTGAACAAATAGAAATTTCACATATATTGCTGTCCAAAAGATGCGAAAAGATCCAAAAGATGTCCAAAAGATTTCAAAAGATGCGATGATAATAGTTCGCATTGGGCTTTACTTTAAAATTGAGCTAAATACTATAAATGCTCTCAATAAGAAAATTAATCTGGCGAAATGGGAAAAATGCAGCGCTTAACCATGCTTTGATCAGTTTTTCTGACACACATACACACACACACACACACACACACACACGTGTTTTAACAAGCCATTTTGTCCCCCCTCACTTGAAACAGTTATTCCTGTGAAATCAAGGACTGAATGCTCTCTAAATTAGAAAATGCGGAGCGAAATGAAACCGTAGAAAACTGTAGCATTCAACCATATTAAAATGATTTAAGACGCTTTTCATAAATGTTATTACCTTGTTCATCTCACCCGATCAAAAGGCCTTGCATCTGAAACACAAACTTTAAAGTTAAATGACATATTTCTTTACAAACCTAACATTATGTATGGGGAAACATTGAATATGTCATTGAACATTGAACATTTACTCAAGCTTGCACGCTATTGTGACATGATATCGCTTATACATTCAGTGAAATAAATATAAAAGTGTATTTCTAAAGAACTTACCAATAAATACGGTTAACAACTGTAAAACTTAGTTTGAACCATATTCTATTGCAAATTACAGCCATATCTTATAAAAATGCTTAAACTTTAAAAGTCTAAAGTTATGTTGTAAAAACTACAGCAATTGTTACGGTGTACATACAAACAGGATATGGATAAAAACTAGATCAGATCTTCTACATCAGGGGTGTCAAACTCAATTGCACAGGGGGCCAAAATCCCAAAAAACTTTAGGTCGCGGGCCGAACAGGATAAACATTTATTGAAAACACTAAAACTAAACTTTTAAAACGTACCTTTTTTTTAATTAGATGTGAATAAAAACAGACAGAAATATTATTCTGGAATAAATCAATTTATACCTTAAATAACTTAAATATAAAAATATTTAAAAAATACTTAATTTTTTTTTAAAAATATATCCTGTCTAAATTATACAACTTAGAAATAAAGTAAACAAGTTAAGTAAAAGTTAAAAGAACAAACATTCAAATTTCTTTAGTCTTATGCCATTTTATATAAAACTTAAAAAGATTTATATATAAAAGATTTTGCTCTCCATAAAAATATATCCTGTCAAAATTATACAAATTCAAAATATGGACATGCTGCATAACAAAACCTAGAAATCTAAATACAATTTTTGCTTTTCAGCAATAACAAATCAAATCATTCAATTGAATTTGCTCTTATGTCATTTGTCTTATAGTGCCGTCTTATTAAATTATTTAATTACCGCCACATTAGCTCCGCAAATGAGACACATGGGTATACCGGCAGTATGTCAGTAAACATATACCGTATTATCCCGCATATAACCCATGGGTTATAGCAGATTTTACAAACTATATCACAATTTTTTTACACGTAATAATATTTCAATATATTTATTACGTCCCTAAGGACGTAATGTTTTTTTTTTTTTTGCGCTGTATTTTCTTTCTGGCGCTTTTACTATCACTCTGACAGCTGGCGCTGATATGCTGTCTGACCTGTCAATCATGCAAGAAGACGTTCTGCCATGAGGGCGGGCTCTTCTCATCCGATGATCAACACCTGAATTTCGCGCACAAGCACTGTGTACCGAGCCTGAACAGTTATGGATAATTGACAATAACAATCGCGCGGTACTAGCGCGAGCGCGAAGCATCATTAGCCACTTCCTGTTTAATACAGGAAGTGTTCGGCGGGTCAGCTGGAGCGCGGGACATCTCGCGGGCCATTAACAAAATGCTCTCGCGGGCCGGATATAATTACACGCCGGGCCGGATGTGGCCCGCGGGCCTTGAGTTTGACACCTGTGTTCTACATAGACAATCCGAAGTAACAAAGCAACACAAAACCTGTTAAACGTGTGGCAGGTTGAATCAAGGCACAGTAAAAAATATATTTACATGGCACATTTTCTCAGAGGGAGTTTACTAAACATAAAAGAATGTTCTAAGGTGGGAAGAACTGTGTTTAAGTGTTGATGAAGGTGCAGAAAATATCTGTGGCTTTCCAGTATTAGAAGGCCAGTGCTGATCAGTCAATCATCACTTGAATCTGGATTAGTAGGGCACACTATTAGCACTTCCTGCGGTGAAAACTAGCTCAAACATTCCTTCTCTTGCTCTGCTTATTTTTATTCTCTCTTCTTAAAGCACAGGTGTGGTTAGAAGTAATTAAAGAGCGATGCTGAAGTACTCTGGAACTTGTCACAATTGTTAATGTGACACATTCTGTAGTACACGATTGTGGAAAGCAGGGCAGGGCCAAGGGACGTGAGAATGGTGCGAGGCCTCGTATTTCACGGAGAAGCGGACGTATAAAAGGAGGAGCAACGCCAGTGAAGGACGAGAGAGGACCAGGCCTGGATTTTACATTGTGTTTTGTGTTTGTGTGGGTGGCAGTCAGCCATTACTTTCATTTTGTTGTTGTTTTATTTGATTATTAAAGTTTGGTAAGTGTTTGATGGTTCCTGCCTCCTTCTTCCCCAAACAAAGAACTGTGTTACAATGATGCAATCAGGGATAGACATTTACTTTTTTGCTCACCAGCCACTGAAGCTAGTGGTTTTCCAAAGTTTCTAGCCACTCAGCATTTTCACTGGCCACAATCATACCATGTGGAAAAAACTGCCATATAGGTACAGTGGAACCTGGTTATGTCGACGGCCTCGGGGGTTGCAAAAAAGCGTTGAGATAACCGAGGATCGAGAAAACGCAAGAGTGCGTGAAGCGTTGCGAAGACCATGATGCACGTGCAACGCGAACTCAGAGCATCCGCAGTGAACTCGGTACAATCATTAAGCTCGGGGTATAACTGATGATAACTGATGTTAAGTGGCAACCTTTTCCCCCTTTGGTCTCGAGATATCAGGGTTCGGCGACATAAAAGAATCGACATAACCCATAAGAAATTGCTAAGAAAAATAGGGAGTTTGGCGGTTCCACTTCAAAAACGTCAGCATAACCGGGTTGGCGAGATAACCATGGTCGAGATAAGTGGGTTCCACTGTATTTTAATATGATCCCATTTGGCAGCAGGTATATTAGGCTGAGAGGTGACTTATGTGCGGACACTCTAGGTGTGAGCACAAAATCTGAGGGAATGAGTAAAATTATGAATACACCCAATCCCACAGCTAAATTCAAGCCATTTAACACCAGCAATATTCTTCCAGAGTGATGTCAACTAACTCTCATTATAGTATTAGTAGACTATTAAGTTAGAGTTAGGTTGTAGGGTTTGGAAATCAAAATGAAGTGTTACTAATACTCTAATGAAAATTAGTTGACATGTAGTTCAAAAGTTACTTAAGAGTTAGTAGAATGTCTACAGTGAACTATTGAAACAAAGTGTTATTGATTCTGGTTAACTGTGTCTAGATTATAAGTGCATTGGGGAAAGAAAAAGATGAGAAGTCAGTTGATGTGATATACACTAATATCATTGATTTGTACTAATGCTTAGAACTGAATTTATGATATAATACTGAAAAGAATATATGCAGTGTAAAAGCATGAAAACTTGATAATGTGAGTTATGAGTCAAAGTAATATTTATCTTGCATAGATAAAATTACATATTGGCTTGCATCCCATTACTTTAGCTCTGGTAGATAAAAGGGTTGTAAACTTGATTTCAGCATGAAAGTTTCAAAACACATGCAGAGATTCCCAGACTGAAATGAATGACTCAATGTAATATACTACAATTTGTCAGTAATATTTTCTGTAGCAGCAATAATGATTAGTGATTAATGATTAGTTAAAATTACCAATTTTACACACAAATTACTGTATTTAGCTTTAGTAACATCTAACATAATAAATGACATAAAGATCACTGAATCTTAAAAGGAAAATCTCCAATAGTCAATATCGTTCAGAAGGATGTATGAAAGGAGGAGCGACGCCAGTGAAGGCAGATAGACAATCAAAATCTCTTTTTAAACCCCAATTTAAATATTATTTTCGTTTTCTTCTAGTGATTGACATGAGCGAATTGTAATCAAGTTACTGATTTATAAGTTAAGTTTTTGAATGACTTCAAATGTATGTACACTTGATATAGTCTATCGCCTATGCAACCAATTATTAGTCAAAGCCTTTACTTTGCTTTTCTGTATTTTTCCAAAGAATAATGGTGAATATTGTCTGTATTCTCACCTGATACAAAATGTAAACAGAATGTTTTGAGAAGTCTTTCTGTTGATAGTTGGAGTATCTGTGTGTGTGTGTGTGTATGCTCTGTCACAGATCAGTATGGGTGAGGCGATCAACTGGCACCGTAAAGAGTTGGTATAACTTGTTTGACAATCTGACGCCTAGAAACATAGTTCTGCAACCTGGAAGATCAATTAGTGCCTAACACAGAGGCCTTGTTTTCAACCATGTGATCAACAAAGATATGCTTCTGGGAGATAGTTAGTAGCTTTTATTAGAGTATAATTGCTGTAACAATGTTATTGTAAGTGGGGCGGCCTACGAACTCTTTGTGAAACTTGTGGCTGGCTTCTGCTGATGAAACTGCACACTATCTATACTAAAATTTTCTTTTAGTATAGATAGGTTTGTCTTCATTCATCATATCTGGTCCTCCGGTCCCTACAGTTCAATCTTTTGATTATTGGTAAGAATTTTTAATGGCTTTGACAGAGGTATTTTATAATATGCTCACCAAGGCTGCATTTATCTGATCAATATACAGTAAAAAAAATAAACAAATAATAATAATTATAGTAATAATAATAGTAATAATAAGTAATAATAATAGTAATTTATGAAAATGTAATCCAGTCTTCAGTCCCACATTATCCTTCAGAAATCATTTTAATATGCCAATTTGGTGCTCAAGAAACATTTCCTCTTATCAAAACAGTGGGCTACTTACTATTTTTGCAGGATTATAAGAAAAACATGCATATGAAATCTTTTGTAACCTTATAAATATCTTTACTCTCCCTTCTGATCAATTTAATGTGCCATTACTGAAAAGAGATTATTATTAAAAAAATTTACTGACCCCAAACCTTTGAACAGTAGTACACTTGACTATAAAGGCAGAAAGATAACTATAACTAGAGAAACTGATCATTTTGGTTGAACAGCACAGAAAGGTTAACAAACATCAGACATCTTGTTTAATGATTTCATATTCCAGACATGAAGTCTCATAATACAAAAACTGCAAGAAGATTAAGCAGAATTTTCAACTAGATATCACAGCAGGGGTGAAATAAATTTCAGATTAATCTCTATTTGGGTGCTGTGACCTGCAAGGTGTTAAACAGAAGGTTAGCATTAGCTGAGTCGGGGACCGTTCATCATAATGAGGTCTTTATGTTCAGGATTCCTCTGATAGGATGAAAATATGAAGACACACTACATGAAACCAATTACATGATGAGGATGAACAGGATAAAATAAAGTATTAATCCTCTGAATAGTTCTGACCAGCTGAACTCTATGTTTTTACACTGTCATTGCTAGAAGGGCATCTGCTTCTGGCAGTCCTTCCACTCCAGTGGCTTTCACCCAAAAAGCACAGGTGTCTCTGCACTTACCCAGATGGCTTTGCTGTTGATTACAAAACCCGAGTATCACAAAAAGACGAGAAGCCAGCTACACAGGATGTCTTTGGAACATAAAGATCATCAAAATCACAATTCCACCAAAATTGCTTTGTTACTATTATGTTACAAGGCATATTCTTCCAGAATGAAGACAGAATGTACTTCCTTTTTTTTTTCTCGTATACGAATTTGCCGGGCAATGTATCCAAGGTAATTTAAATAAAAATGAGGTGTTATTTCATTTCAGCTATTCTTTCAAGCATAACTTTTTTCGGAACATGTTAGGTTTGATTCCAGAATTGAATTTATAATTGATTCAAACTGAGTTAAATTTCTTAATTCAAATTCAAAGTAAACAGAGGTAATAAACAGAAAGCAGTATTAAAATTGAGTTTAAAGAAGGAAAATGTAAAATGAATGAAAATCATTGTCAGGGTTCTGCCGTTCCAGTAATTTCTTGCTGTTGTCTATGTAGCGTCTTGTGTGCGGGTTATGATGTCCGGTCCCGATACCTTGGTCTGGTTCAGTTTCGGTTTTGTATCGGGATTTGGGCATTCATGACTCGTGTGTTTGTCCTTGTCGTGAGCGTGCGAGACGAGTGGCTCCTCATTTTCGTGCACTCTACGTTATGTGAGTAGGCGCGGTTTTGGGCTTTGCTTGAACCGCGTCCTCTCCTGTCTGTGTGGAGTATCATAAGCACGAGGTTCGTGTTTACATCGGCTGTGTGCTTTCATGTTGTGTTTGCGTGTTACGCACAGTTTGGTTTACGCCAGCTGCGCACTGTCTTTGTGTTCATGTGAACACGTGGCGATGCGCGTCCGGATTGGCTGCGTGTTCATGTCTTGTCTTTGAGAAACCTACCTACCTTGTTCTATTGTTTTACTTTGATTTGTCCCAGCTGTTACCCGTTCAATTACCCATCCTTTTGTGTCTATTTAATCCCTCAGTGTTTGGTGTCTTGTGCTTTTTCGTCGTCGTTTTATGGTTGTGTCAATGCTGTCCTAGTTAATGTCAAGTTTTCTAGTCTAGTCAAGTCTTGTTTTTTCCCCCTCGGGGTAGTTTTTGTTGTTCTGTTTTATGATAATAAAGTCTCCATTCTTTTGCATTTTGAGTCCTCGTCCCATTCCTTCACTCAACCTGACACTCATATACAGTATTCGGGGTACAAGTAACACGAGTTATGCAATTAGTAACTAGTAAAGTAATGCATTACTTTTAAAATTATAACAAAATATCTGAGTTACATATTCAAATAAGTAACACAACTCATTTTGTTTTCCCATTTACTGACTGACAACTCTCCTGTCCACATGTTGAGAGAAATCGGGAGTAAAGCTGTAGTTGTTTGCGCTGTGTAAACATGATGGCTATTTTAATTCTGGACTAAATCTGAACGTGCATTGACTGATCTTACTTGAACAAAAACAGATCCGATATTCCTCAAAATGAATAAAAACTATGCAAATCTGCAATGTTAACATATAAATGTATTTGTCTTTGCTGCTATCCTTCGCTGATCCAATTCTATCATACTAATAAGCAAAAGTCAGATTTGTGTTTCATTTTTTATTGCTAAATTAAGTGTTGAAATGTGTGTGTGTGTGTCTTTGAAAATAATGTCATTCATGTTGTTGAGCATGCACTAATAAATGCATGTGTTTATGCTTTTAACACTGATTCCTTTCTGTTGTTTTTGTCTGTATAAGGTGTGACCCCCCTGTTATCATCATGGTTATGTTTTTGTGTCCATGGTGACCATCTGTGCTCCTCAAGAGGTTTTGGTGTCACAGCACCAAAAACATCCCTCCCCCTTATCTTAACACAGCTTAGCATCACACACTAATGGAAAAATAACAGGCTTAAAGACTGAGCAAAGTTCTGTGCCAACATGTGATATATGCAATATAGAAAAAAAGAAGTCTTACCTGTAGCCTCTGGTCTGCTGTGATGATGCCCACACTCCACAGGTTAAACAAGAGGATAAGAAAAGGGAGGAGCTTATGCAAATGAGACAGAAGATAAAAGAGTGTGGGTTATTATAGGTGTGTATTCAGAACACGGAGTTTGTTTTGCATGTAAGTTACTTACATGTCATTTGATTTGAGCGGTGTAATTCATGGCTTGTATTTATAAACAGCGATTAGAGGGTTTGCACACATTACGAAGGTATAATTTACTAGAAGAAAGTAAGTTTTGATGTATAAAACATTTTACCTCCTTAGCAATTAGTATCAAAGTATATACAGTAATCCCTCGTTTATTGCGGTTAATGTGGACTGGAACCCCCCGCGATAGATGAAAATCCGCAAAGTAGAATCAGCTCACGGGATACATCCACTCGTGCTCTCATTGGTCGATCTCGCGCCGGGAACCAATCATGTGTCTTGTCTGAGTGCCGTGGGCGTGTACAAAGCCTCTGAGAGAGTTTCTCTTTGTCTGGCATCCTGGGAAACCGTTTCTCTCGCATCACGATGAAACAACGCTGCTTTCCGCAATACGGCTGCTGATATGGCGGTATTTTTAAACTTTTTCGATAACTATTTTTGAAACATCTGCGATGCACTGAGGCCGCGAAACTTGAACCGCAAAGTGGTTTACTGTAGTTGCAATTGTTACAGTTATAGTTGAAGCGGTTCTGTTTTTTCTGTTTGTGCGCTGTGTAAATGAGACATTTATTTATTTCTTTTTTTACTCCTACAAACACTTTAAAACTGTGTTTTTTTTATCTGAAGGTCATAATCGGTTAATATTAAATTAGCATTTTACATTCGTTTGAGCACCAATCTAGAGGTTATTTTAAGGGTGTTCTTTTCACTACAGTCTGAGTGTTTCACTGATCTAAATTTCAAAACCTTGATTCATTACTCTGGAGTTCAATCTCACCATCTGCCTAGCGTCACAGATAGCACTCAAAGTCCCAAGCTTTCTAATTTACATGAGCAGAGAGATTTAGTCAACAAAAAAACCTACTCTGTGTCCAATCAAAATGTCAGAGTGTGGACGTGCACGCACCGTGCATATATGCATGCACTGGGAGACTAACACAAGATGATGGTTTTCCACCCATGCGAAATGAAGGGCCCATCAGGGGCTTATTCACAGTCTGTGCTGATAGTAGATGATTAAGACTCAATCCAGCCCTGTCACAGCTGAGAGGACACAAAGTCTTCTTCTGCCGCTTTTCACTATCTCGGGAATGATCATGAATTACACTGTATATCTAATATAGGCATTTGGAAGGTTTGAAGAGGGGGTCCAATTTCAATCCAGTTGGGCTACTTTCTTTTCTCCAACCATTGATATGTTCGAAGATAAATGAGGCATTCATTCTGGTGGATTGATTTAACAGAGATAAATCCCTGTGGACAAGTTTTCTTGTTTTTTGCTTGTGTTTCTTGAACGTGGCATTCGATTTCTTGATTTTAGGCAAGCTAACATCTGGCAGTGATCCAGAGTGAGACTGATGATGTAGTGATGATATCTCTGCTGGAACTGCACAGGAGAGATGAGAGAAAGGAAATGAAAGCCTGTTCTACAAGTATGATATCAGACTAGTGAGTAAAATTGAATGCAATGACAAGATAGCATGATGTATTGTAGTTTGTTAAAGTATTGTACAAACAGTTCCCAGACGTTATGAATATATAACTCCACTCAAACATGTCTGGCATAGGATATAGAGACTCATTATCATACTACAGATTTATATTTATATAAATTATATTTAAATAACATTTTCAAAGTTGTAACAATAAAAATAATGTAAATAATATTATTGTTAAAAATATATATTTGTTAAAAAAAATTTAAAAAGTAAAAAAAAAAAAAAAAAAATGTGTTTATTACAAAGTATATTTTCTAGTTCGCCTCTAATTTCTAGGAGGACCTCCATTTGTATTGCACATTACAGTTTCTCCCATTCTCTGTTCCAATGCACTTGCTGAAAATAAAAGGTAGGTAATTTGTGCAGTGGAAGAACCCAGACCTTGGACAAGGTGATTATAAATCATGAATGAAATCATCAGTCTATTTGTCTGTGGACATTTTATGGATTCTCTACCATCCTTCACGAGGTCTCATGAAGCTCATTAATACATTACAGTCTCATAACTGATTCGGGAACATTTCTACATTCCCTGACATCACATCATTCTGGTCACCCTAACCACTAGAATAGCTCATCCCTGTCTGTGGGCTATTTAGAGTGGGCTTTGATCTATTGGTTCTAGGATGTTAGAAGTTGGAACTAATTACCCATGATGATGAGATGATTAACGTGGTCCTTTAATCTGCTCTTAAAGACAATAATAATCAGTGACCTGTATCTTCTTATTTCTAGGTATTTGCTTTATCTCAGCCTTTCACCTGTCTCTCTGATCTTTCTTCTTCACCGTCAGCCAATGTAGAACATCAGAATTAGTTTCCATCATTATAGCAATTACAGTGAACTTCTAAATAGACCGGAAAAGCTACTAATGGCATAATTTATGAAGTATACACCTGAATGACCTGCTACTTTTGCTTAAATGTGTTTACAACAGAGGAAATATGGAATATATGTATGAGATGCAATGTAATGTATACCATAATGCAATGCACTCGACCTACTTCCATTTCCAGGATGATGAATGAGCAATAAATCATGTAATAGCATGCCTAATATCAATCATGACTTTTAACAGCTCTTTCAAAATTTGATTAGATGAAACAAATATTTATGTCAGGGTTGGGTCAAGAATTTTGAGGACTTTGAAGTACTTTATTTAACCCAAAAATAAACAAAACAAGACTTCCAGGGGGGTATTCCAGAAAGCAGGTTATGTGACACACCCGGGTGTGTTTAAGGGTAAGTAAGCGTATAACTCGACTTTTGATTCCTTTCAGGGTATGAAAGTAGGCATAATAACATACTCACTGAACATAACCTGCTCCGGAGCAGGTTCTGTTTGAAGCTTAGTTTGGTTCTGCGCATACTAGTAATGAGGCTCCAGTGGGCATGACAGATATACATAAAGATAAAATATTAACTTTTACAGCCATGTTATCTATGCAAGAATAAAGTTGAAGTCTTTTTCTTTATTATACAATTGGTATAAATAAACAACATAGTTCTAATTCACAGTGATTAAAAGATTTTGAAACAGGAAATACAGTAATACCTCGGTTTACGAGTTTAATTCGTTCCAAGAGCGAGCTCGTATCCCAAAATGCTCGTACACCAAAACAATTTCCCCCATAAGGATGCATTAAAAATCAATTAATTCGTTCCACACGACCATAAATGCCCATTTTAAATATTTTGTTTTTGTTTTACCCTATTAATTAAAGTTAAGATTATAACCATTAAGATCTCATATAAATACTAATTAGTAATTGACAATTAAACTCTAAAAATACTTGACAATTTACTGTAACTCACTTTGAGCAGCGTCTGCTGGCATGAAGGAAATGAGAGACAGAGGAGGGAGGGGGAAAACATAAAACCTGGATTCAAGTGCAAATGAGTGAATTTATTATAACAGTGCAGAAAACAAACGAAGTGATAATCCAGAGTGAAAGTCGTGGAACGGGAGACGCGCGCACGACCACCGCGAGCTCCGGGAGACGCGCGCGCGACCACCGCGAGCTCCGGAGTGGAGAGAAGTGAGGCAGATGATATTAGAATCAGGTGTCGATGATCAGTGACCAAGCCCCCACCACTCACACACTCAGGCGTCAAGGAGACAATGAATTCATGAACCACATATATATTTCACTACGTGAACATTAGCGATCACAATTAATTCATGTTATCACTTCTAAAAGTATCACTGTGGTGAATGATGCAGCCAAACAGAGGGAGGCTGAGAGAATTAATGATTTAAAGGGTGATAAGGTAAGGTAACCTTGCTTTCTAAATTAACCCCTAGGGCAACAGGGCCGGAGCAAGGCACAACAAACAGACAAGGTTTCTACACAAGAAAGCACAAGACAGAGAACAAAAGAAGAATAAATAGGGAAGGAAATCAGAGAGTAACTGGGAAGAGGTGATGCAAATGATCCAATAATCAGGTATCAATAAGGTGGGGGCGAGACTGACAGAAGAGCACAATGGTACACAGAAACAAACAAAATGCAGACACGCAAAAGAAATATGACAGAAGCCATATGCTTACACAAAAACATAGTACAGAAGAGCACATGGCAGACAAACATGTGCCTACACAGAAAACATGGATGCCAGGACCCCGGAAACCTGTAACAGGATCCAAACACCATGCCCCAAACGTGCAAGACACAGACATAGGAGAAAAGCTGTGCACTCAAACAAAAACAAGACAAACACATGACTGTCAGGATCCTGTCACCAAACTAAGATATTAATTTATGTCCATTGCTTGAATTAAACATGCAACTTGGTGAGGACATGTGGCAACAATGTAGTATATTACTGTTTAAAATAATAATTGTATAATGCATGTCTTGTACTGTATTCAGTATATACTGCTTAGTATGCAGTAAGCTATTATTTCACTCTGACCATAGCGTTTGACACTCAATCTGTTTATAGGATGATATACAGAAATTCAATATCATAAAACATCCAGTTTAGACATTTCCAGCACTAGAGATGAGAGGCAAAGCTTGTTATCAATGTTGCACTGCAGTGAAATTGTGACTTTGCAGTAACTATAAAGTTTCTATTCTCTGTTCATTTATTTTATAATAGTTTATCAATAAAGTATGTAGGTGTTGATATAAGGGAAGGTTAATAAATAGGTTACAACCAGGAAAATTACAAATAATTTATACTGTAAGTATTTTATAACTAAGTGCTAACTATTCTAATAATACATGGTATGTGTGACCTACTATGCTAAATAACATAAAAATTACAAATAATTTATACTGCAAGTATTTTATAGCTATATATTATAAGAATTTGCAGTCATCAAATTCAGTGGATGCGTAAATAATAGTTAGACCTTAGTTATATATAATACTTACAATGTAAATCATGTTTTGCATAGTAGGTCACCCATAGCACATATTATTATTATAATAGTTAGCACCAAGTTATAAAATACTTAAAGTTACCCCTTTATTCCCCAAGCTTTACATATTTTCCCCTATTACTTACACATACATAATATTTAGGTACACTTTAATAACAAAGTTACACTGTAAATTTGCCTTAGTTATGTATTACTCACAGGGTTGTTATATAAAGCAATACAACTCTCTTCAATCGATTTCTATCTTAAATGTCAAAACTTATTTTTTAAGAGTAATGTAGAACAAATGTTGTTTGACATCACCTAAAAGAAGTAGCAACAGCACATTACAGTACAAGAGGCAAAACATCACATTTTTCAAGTAAGTTGAAAGACTTGATCCAGTTCGAAATCCAACAGTTTGTTGCTGATCTCTGAGGGACACAAAACAACACTTTGTATCCGAGTAGAAAAATCAAGCAGAACACCTGCAAAACAAGTGGATCATTTGATGGCAGGATGAAGACAAGGCCATTATGCCCAAACACCTGCTTAAAAGAATTTACAAAGCATCCGCCTCTACATAAATAGTAAATATATAAACAGTACTTTTCAGATAGTCCCTTTATTTGTGTACAGTGTGATGTTACCAGTTCATGTACATGTCATGTCAAGCCAAATATACTTGTATAGAGCTTTTCACAATACACATTGTGTCAAAGCCAATCATGATGTTAATGTTTATAATATCTGCATGCCTCATGGCCGCATTTAGCAGATCAGAACTGGGCGATAATATAGTTCACATTTTTGCAAGCAAACAAGCATTTGAAATATTCAAAATATTATACATACATGAGTCTATTGTATGTATTCGGAAAAAGTTGGAAACTTATATTTCCTTTATATTATTATAAAGGATAATATAATGATAATATATATTTCTGTATTATAACTTTATATTAAGTGCTAGGTGATAATATAGTAGACATATTTTGCAGTTGAGAAGAGGTAGTTGAGATTTGCTATACAGTACATATTGCTTTGCGTGAATGTACTGTATTGATAAAATTTCATATAATACAGCCTATATCTAGAGCTGTGCGATGATGACATCACATAATTAAATCCAGCGAGTTTATCAACCGGTAGTACTTTCAGCACTTTTTAAAAGAACTCGACTTATTCGGCATATGAATGAGTGCTCGAACTGCCCTTCCTGCTCTTTTACTCAAATTTGTGTGGTGCATAAATAATACATGGATACTCACTGTGAAGTAAGCCAAGGAAAAAAATGCTGAAAATTCCTCCTCCATACAGTCTTTGATTCATTTTTCAAACTTTCCTTTATAGAAACACTAGGAATCAATCACAGCTGCCTGTCAAAAACACTGAGGTCTCTGATGTTCAGTGAAACCTTCTCCAAGACTGGAACTACTGCAATGATAACACTTGTGCAATACAGACAAGAGGAATGCTTTAACTTTCGAAAAGCGAGACCCTTTCCAGAATTTCATCGCCACATTGAGGTACATCTATGGTCAAGTTGACAGTTAAGATTAATGGGAAGCTCACTGCCCCATTGAGGCTCTTACAATCATGACAGACAGAGGGGAAAAAACGTTGTAGCCAGGATTGTTGTATAATGCTATTGGAATGTCCAGCAATTTGTCTGTCCACAGTGAAAGCAAAAAGGGCTGTTTGAGGTCAACGAGGCAAAGATTAGTTACATGACCAGCGACCCTTTCTTTAATCTATAATACGGACCGTGTATTGGACAAAGCATTGTTCATGCTGAAACCAGTATACTGCTTAAGAATAGATGAGATGCAGTCTGGGTAATTCAGTATAATGTCAGCCAAAGTTCACAAGATCAAATCCATTTACAAACAAGCAAGGCAGACAGACTGACAAGCCAGTGGCCAATTATAACCTCACTGACATATCAGATCAGAAAGAACTCAATAGTGAGAACTCAAACATCTGTTCACTTCTACTGGCAATGGGCAGCTAAATGCAGCGATAAAGCTAAACGAAGTGATAAAAAGTCACATTTAAGCCTGAGATATGGTATGATGACAACATCACAAATATGCTAATAGAAGCATCCAGACAGCACTGCAGAACTAGTGCCACTCATGAATAGTTAAAAGGATGTAATGAGAAATACAACTTTCCTTGATCCTTTGGAAACAGCATGTAGACATATTGTAACTTCAAGAAATGAAACAGTTCAAACAGCCATGTAATGCATCTTATTCCACAAGCATAAAATGTTTGAGATCAAAAACCCACATTGATAAGTAATGAGGAAGTAAGAAAAATATTCTAAACACCAAAAGAACTAATGATATGAGTAAGTTGTGCTGTTTCGCGGTTTCAATTTGCAAATAATGACGGTAAAAACAAGTAACTGAAGTTTATTTTTAACAAATTCATTGATCATTGTAGATCATTGTAGTCTAACTTTCAACAGTCTATGTGGATATTTCAGTGTGGATTCCAAATGGCTGTTATTAAAAGATTTGCTGTGAATAAGCACAGAAAAGTGCAGTTATTAATCGCTGAAAACACACATATACATGCATAATTGACCTACTGCTTAAATCGCACTGTAAACATGATGATAGAATTGAAATCTTAAATCTACCACACTTTGAAATCTATAAAGCAACTTATCCATTGAGTAGGAATCAATCTTACCATCAAGTCTATCTGATGGATGGCCTCTTAAACCCATCTTGATGCTTTCTACATCAATCATTGGTGCCAACAGAAGACACATGCCATCTAGATCCGGTCTTCCTTGATAAATAATGGCATACGATACATCATTCAACCCATCCTTCAGAAAGATTTCTCAATAAGCACTGCGGCTAAAAGCATCTTTATAGCTGAGCTGATGGCATATCTCTCAAAGCTTACCCCCATCTAAAGCTGTTAAATGGTGGAGATGGTTATTAAATTCATATACATTGTTACTGCAATATGTTCCATTAAAATGGTTAAGCATATGGTTTTCTCTTCCAGGTTGCTACATAGCAGTTTAAGATCAGTATAATGTGAACACAATTTTTAGCACTAAACATCGGGATGCTGATGATGCAATATTAGTGGTGCATTAAAATGTAGCTGGCATTTATTAACGACGTCACTGCAGAGAATGTTATGGTATAATTTACTGCCTTCTGTCTATCATGAAATAAAAACAAGTGATAAACAGGTTTAACCTTTACATTAGGAAAGAGTTGATGTCCATTTAATGATTCAACCAGCTGGTTAATCCAACGAAAAGCTACACATGTAATTTGATTGGACCATTAAAGCCTCTTTGTTTCCTCTGTGCCTTTCTGATTCATGACTCAGCCGTCTGGGACTTTTAGTAGAGTAGAGTAGAGTAGCAATGCTGTTTATGGAACATCTGACACAACATGACTGAATAATTTGATTAGAAGTGCAAATTTGTAATCTGTTGACAAAGCAAAGTTCGTCACAGAATCTGATTCCAGAAATACTTATTTAGTATTTATTCCATGTTTAATCCCTATCAAGATCCCCCCCAAGCATTGGGCACTGGGACAATTTTGTGGCCTTACAGAGATGCTTTTCACCTGGGAGCATGGGAGAAATCTGTAAGAAGAGGGGAAGATGACGATAACTGGGCTGACCTCACTGAGGTCACGACATAGCTGAATCTCAATAAACACTAAAACAGCCGTAGATTTATTACTCAGTA
This sequence comes from Rhodeus uyekii, assembly GCA_037043235.1. NCBI lineage: Eukaryota > Metazoa > Chordata > Actinopteri > Cypriniformes > Acheilognathidae > Rhodeus > Rhodeus uyekii. The sequence goes on from JAWRVZ010000003.1 coordinate 2,493,873, forward strand.
ACTGATGCATGTCAGAGCTGGCAGATGGCAGGAGCACATATGTGCTGTTTCATAAAACGGAGAGTAGAGAACAGGGTGACTGTGTTTAATGACTGAGCGTTTCAAAGAAGAGGATTAGAAAATCTTTCTATGAACACTAAAAAACAGGACAAGACTGCTGAGATTACTGCTGTTTTTATTTGGAGCTGTTCAAGAGCCATTGCATGTCCGTCCCCAACCATCGCAGAAATATTATATGCATTATGCAATTCTTGCATTCAAAACAGTTAACAAAAAAGCACATCTTTGGATTTGTTAAGAAATGCAGATAGTCAATTTGAGAAAAGTACATTTTTCTCTGCTCTCTGTCTATCGGTGTGGAAAAAGGCTCCAAAGTTAAACTAAGTAGCTTAGATTTTTTTTATTTCTATTGCATGGATTTTCATGGAGTGCTAAATCTGCCATAAGTCCACAGTGTAAATATGAAGGAAATACTACTTCAATAAGATGTAGTCAGCTTGTGGCTGATGGAAGACAAAATACTGAAGCTTCAAGGCCCTTTAACTCTTTAGAAAGAGCTGTCCGTGAAAAATTACCCGGTCCACTGCAAAAGGGTTCAGTATGAGGGCATGGAAGAACAGATTTGACCTAGAGAAGAGTACAGTGGTTGTGCATCACTTAAAAGGCTCCAGCTGGTAACGGGTGCTTGATATTCTTGGAAGTCTCTCCACCATTCCCGAGTAGAGAAAGGTCTTCAACAGAGCCTGGCGTCTCTGTGTCTGGGGTAAGAACTAGTCTGGGAGGAGGGAAGTCCACCCATCCTACATCCTGCTCATCCTCGGCTCCTGCAGTAGCAGCTGCGGCTGCTGCGCACTCCTCCTTAAAGAGCCTGTCGTGCTCCTGTTTCAACTCTTGGTAGGAGCGGGAAAACATGTGGAAGATGGAAGTGGCTGGGAAGGCCATGATAAGGATCCCACTTAGAATGCTGCTGAGTGCCACCACCTGACCGGGGATGCTCCTGGGCACCATGTCCCCATAACCCACTGTAGTCATAGAGATTATTGCCCACCAGTAAGAGGCGGGAATGCTACTGAAATCCTGTACTCCGGTAAGCTCGCTCTCCGCCAGGTGCACCAGTGGTGAAAAGAGCGTCACGGCTACGCAGAGAAAAAGCAGCAGCAGGCCAAACTCGCGCATGCTCCGCCGCACCGTCAGCCCCAGCGTCTGCAAGCCCAGTGAGTGGCGGGCCAGCCGCATTACGTACAAGATCCGAAGGGCACGTAGGATCCGCAAAACCAACCCGAGCTTGTCCAAGTAGCCCTTACCTGCAGAGGGTCGCTCATTTTCCTCAGTGGGTGTTTCTCCCACCACCAGAGACACATAGTAGGGTAGAATGGCCATGACATCAATGATGTTCAAAGGTCCACGGAGGAACTCCAGCTTGCTGGGCGCCTGCACAAACCGTAGCAGAAACTCCAGGGAGAACCAGCCCACACACACCGTCTCTATGATGAACATGTGCTGGCATTTCTGGGAGCACACACCCTGTTCGGAGGGAGAGAGAGAGAGAGAGAGAGAGAGATGGAGACCCAAATCAATTATTTTTAATAAAAAAAATTTGGACCCAAATTCAAAATCAATGTTTTTATGCTTAGCTTAGTAGACGTTAAAGCAGAAATGTTTAGCAAAAGTGAAATTTAAAATAAAATACCCCAGAGAGCAAAAGGATGGTCAGTAATACAAAAAAGAGGATGGGAAATGGATAAGATAAGGAGAGTGCAGATTCCAGAAAATCTTAGTGTTTACTTTTAGTATTCTAGTCACGCTATCCGATAAGTCAAGTTATATCAGTTAATTAGCAAGAGTCATAGGTCATATTGAGGCGGTGGGGGAGGGAGGGCTATCAGAAAAACCCCCCAGACCCCTTTGACCTTGAAATGCCTGAATTAAACACTCGATGTTCAGGCAACATGCTGGAAATGGCCCAAATCTGATTTTTCCCTTCATGTGACATGCCTCTAGATGTGAGTCTTAAAACTACACATATCTGATGCAGTCAGATCTAAAACCACATATTCTGTTAAAATACTGTATGCACATCATCGCATCGTTTTATCATGCTATTACCATTTAGTCCCAGTAGGCACATTGCAGATCTACAGATCTAATTAATATTTGGTGAGATGCATTAGTTCAAGCAAAACTCAAGGGAAGGCATCATGTTAGCAAATTAGTGGTTCAGTTTGAAGTTACTTGAAGACACTTGATGTAACAGTTGTTGTCATGTGCATACTGTATGCGGGTAAAACGTGATATTATTGTTTCTTTATATGCGCACTCACATGTACTATAAGGTAAGTTGCCTGTTCACAATGATACAGGTATGTGCAATTTACAGTATAAACACAAATGTAAACAGACAAAGAAAATTATTACATCTCTCAGCAAATATTCAGAACAGTGTGGTAAGAACTACGATGTGAAAAAGCCTCAGCGAACAAGATATGTGTCAGGTATTGGGAAAGGAGCGAGGACCCAATCGCAGGGGAAACAGGGTTTTAATGAAAAATAAACAAAACTCAAACATAAACCTCCCCGAGTGGGGGAAAACATGACATGACTTGAATAACTGGACTAGAAACAGGACATGACTGACAAGAATCACTGACAGGTATCAATGAACAAAATAACGACAACGAAGCGACACAGGACGGCAAACACAAGGAGACTAAATACACAGGAGGAAGGCAATTAATGAGAAACACAGCTGGAATAAAATCAAACTAATGACAATGAAACAAGACGGGCGGGGTAACAGACGAGATATGAACATGCAGCCAAACAAAGACGACGTGCAGCTGGTGACAACCAAACTGCGCGTGACAACAAGAAAGCACGCGGCCGATGGGACGCGAATCGCGTGCCAAACATAAACACTCGGACGAGAGGAGGCGCGGCTCGCGCAAGGCTTGAAACCGCGCCCACTCACAAGACATAGAGCTCGCAAGACGAGTAAAACACCTGTTCTTACGAGCTCACGACAAGGACGAACACACGAGTTATGAATGTCCGAATCCCGACACAAACCGAAACTAAACAAGAACAGTCTCGGGATCAGACATCATATCCCGCACATAAGACGTTACAGACAAGTGCGCGCACGGCTCGAATCCTCGAAGCCGCGCGCACACACATTAAACACGAGACATTACGGTAGTGCCAGAGCTCTGCCACAAAACCAAGAAATGACTAGACCGAATGTGGCAGAACCCTGACAATATGTAAGAAATAACTGACAGGCAACTGATGATAACAACAGTTAGACTTCGGGTATACCACATGTACATGCTTTCAAAAACCTTCCGAAAATCATTCCTGCATTTGCTTCTCAAGTCTGAAAAACCTTTGTAAATTCTCAATCTAATACTGGAGCAACAGACTCACATGTAGAGTGGACATATTATCAAACCACGGATTCATTTGTGCAAATTCAGGCAATTTGAATGCTCAGCACACAATTTGTCCTCCTCTGTACAGCAAGAGCATAGTTCCCTTTCCCTCTTTCTGTCACTCTTCCCAGTTCACAGACATTCTCATTCCCTTCTTCTACTTCAACACCTTCCTCTCACCTCCTTTCTCAGACTTTTGGTCTTTGTCTTACTGCGGTGGGGATGAAGTGCAGTGACTGCAGCTGCAGACATTATGCATACTAAAGAAAGATAACAATTTGCAACTCGTCAAGCTGATAGTCAATTTCTCAGTGCTAATGCACTTAGGGTGACCTTATCTCTTTGCTGCCACTAGAAATGTCACTGACATTCCCCCTCCTTTATGCCCAAAACCAATCTGCCGCAGCACCAGCATCTATACAACCTGTACATTTAGAAATCACCTACAGAGAGGATGAGCGGATTATCAAGGCTTATACCAGGGCTTTTGAGTTCATAGCAGTAGGGCTGCACAATTAATCAAAGTAAAACTGAAATCATTATGCATCTTGTTATTTCAACATTAAAATATAAGAAATATGAAGTGTTCATCATGTAACAATTCACAACAAAATCACAATAGAATTTTCTGACTAAATCGTCCAGCCATAAACAGCAGTCCCTCACATCTAGGATTCATGAACTCTCTGCAGAAGGGAAGGATGAACAGAAGAATGATGAATTACAATCAATAGGATGGCTGAACTAGGTTTGGCTCAACCCAACAAGTAAAACAAAGAAATGAACAACCAAACAAAACTACCAGCGCAATTTTGCCAGCGTGTATAACATCACATAGCACTAAAAAGGTTATACAAAATGGAAACCCATGATCTGGTATAAGTCTCTGACTGAATGTTAGGTGGTCTGGCTGGCTGTATAAATCTAGAGGGAGGGTCTGAAAATGCATAAATGGATGTATTGAAAACATAATGCAGATACAGATGGGATAATCCGATCTGAGCTGCTTAGTGAATGAGATATAGGGACCCAGGAGTGGGGATGTCAGGAAGAGATTGGACAGAAAGTTGAATAATTGGCACTGCTACTGCCACACACACACACACACACACACACACACACACACACACACACACACACACACACACACACACACACACACGTTGTGTTTTCATGTTTTATGTGGACATTCTAACCTTAAGCTTAACCTTAACCCTACCATTACCACTACCGCTAAACCTACCCATTACAGAAAACTTTTACATTTTCAAAAAATATGACTTTGTATGATTTATAAGCAGTATTCCTTATGAGGATTTTGGATATTGCCTTCCTTGTGGGGGCATTTTGTCTTATAATTTATGGTTTACCTGGACCATGCACGCACACACACATTCTTTTATCAGACTGTCCGCAATTACATAGAAAATAAACAACACCAAACACATTACCAGAACATATAGAACTCAATGCTTGTTAGAGCACATTCTCATTCATATATGTTAACACACAAACACGAACCCCTGGGGTCAGTTGTTTCCTGAAATTCCAATTTGAACTCAGACCTGCAAACATTTTCACATCTTATATTTTTCATGGAAATGCATCAGATGTTCATCAAAACACATTATTCATTAGAAACAAAAGCACAGTAGGAATCTAGCCCTAAATGCATACTGCACATATGCAGTATGTGCATGGAAGGAATGCTGGAAAACCATTGTTACGACCCTATGGTTCTGTATCATTATTTCTGTTTTTCTGTTAGTATCTCTGTGTGTTTGTGTCTCTGTCTAGAAACCTCATGCTGATTGATTACTACACGCTGATTGATGCTCTCTCCTGATTGGTGCACAGCACTTTAAAAGAAGCATGTCATCACTTCCTCTAGAGCAGGGGTTGGGAACCTATGGCTCGCGAGCCATATATGGCTCTTTTGACGCCGCCGCCCGTCGACAGATACTTCCGCTCCGCTACTTCCGCGTTCGGAGGACAGAGACATCGCGCTTTGTTTGAGTTTGTTTGTATTTGAAGAGTTTGTTATATTTGACTAATTTGCCTGTTTGACACTGATTTTTTGGATTGCTCTTTTCAAAGTTTGGTTGCCTGATTGTAAATATTGTAAACACTTATTATTTGGGAAAGAAGGGAGACCGACGCCATTTTTGTTTATTGTAAGCTGTTTGATCTTTGTTTTTGGTTAGGGAGTTAGGTTTGTACATTGTATTTTCTCTTCTTTGGGGTTAGGGTTTAAGTAAGAGGTTTTAAAACAAGGAATTTTTGTTTGTTGTTTTGGCCTTGTCGGCTCCTGAATCATATGTCCCAACATTAAGAACAATAAATTTATCATTTTTCGAAATATTACATTTCTGTATTTTTCATGTTGCACCCTTTTCCCTAGACAGGGCGTAACAACCATAAACTATATTACTCTCAACATCTAATATTAAAGCTTTTATAAAAAATATTCAAATTAAAGTATAGAAAAAACACTTGCAACTAGGTTCCTACACTTTCAGATATTAGGGCCCTAGGCAAAGTCTTTTATTACTCAGAGCAACTGCATGATTGAATATTAAATGGTATAGAGAAGGAACACAAGATGAGATTATAGAGCTGTTCATAAAGTATAAACAGTTGAGCATGGCCATTTAAAAAACAAATTTATTTCAGAAATCGTTACCCTTTTTACACGTTTGGCACCAACTTCGTGAGGTGCATCTTAGGATTCGTTTCCAAAAGTGTGGAAGGAGTTCCCATATATGGTAGGCACATTTGTTCACTCTCTAGTATAACTCATCCATAAAAAAATAACCTGACCTATTTCAAAAGTTACAATGCAACTTTGTAAAAAATTTATACATAGGCACAGCCCATTGTTTCTTACAGGATATTGTTTTTCCAATAGGCAACACCGAGTACGGAAATAAAAACCTGCTGTTCAGTGAGTAAGTGAGTCATCCAAGATGATTCAATAAGACCAATTAAACCAGTTGATTCATTACACTGCACCAGCTTAGCACCTTGTTGGCAAAGTTCACTGAGCTAATATAATTACGTTACTGTTCAAAAGTTTGGAGTCACTTTTTAAAGAAATAAATACTTTTATTCAGCAAGGATACATTCATTTGATCAAAAGTGACGTAAAGATATTTATAAGGTTAAAAAAAGATTTCTATTTCTGCATATTAATGATTTCGGACGGATCATATGACACTAAAGAGTGGAGTAATTGCTACTGAAATTTCAGTTTTGTCATGACATTTAAAAATGTTAAAATAGAAAATAGTATAGAATAATATAATAATAATTACAAATATTAATGTTTTTACTGCATGTTTGATCAAATAAATGAAGCCTTGGTGAGAATAAGAGACTTCTTTCAAAAACATTTAGAAAATCTTAATGTTATAATCTTATATGTGTATATGTACAAGTATATACAGTATATGCACAAGGCACTGCAAATTCATGCACAGTTCAAGCATTTAAGCAAAGAGACAGAGAGAGAGAAAGAGAGAGAGAGAGAGAGAGGGGGGGGGCTAAAAGAGAAGAAGATATCACAAAGCTCACAGGCATTCCAAGACGGATGTCTTGTCTCTGATGTTTTCAAGCTTGTGACTTTGTCACAGAAGTGATAAAATATGAGGCTGAGGAGTCTCTCAGAACACTTTCTACAGGCAAGAGGGATGAGTAATAGTAAAAAACACACACATAAAAACAATGAAACACCTTGAAATAGAGGTAAATTAATGTTTAACATGGTGCTGTAGTCCTGCAGTGACAGTAGCTGTATAGTGTGATATGATGTAATGTGATTAAGTCGTCTCTACTGCACTGCTACTGCTTACTGTGCCTTCCTACACTAACACATCAGACATGAGCCTACACACTCTGTCTCTCGTTCATAATCTAAGCCCATTATTCATTCTCTGTCCCGCTCTTTTCCACTTTCTCTTGCCAAAATATGTGTTGTCGAACATTTCCTGGCGCAGAGTCAATAATGCCATGTCATTCTGAGAGCTCCTAGAAAAAGGCCACAGGCAGGAAATCGTTGAGGTCAGCATATTGCTTTTATTTAAATCGCTGTAGTCTCAAATCCCCTGTCTGCTTTCTATTCAATATTCGGATGGAACATTGTTTCAAAGACATAAAGGATAAAGTAAGCAGCAGCAACAAAAATTAAATAAATAAATAACAATTTTAAAAGTGTGCTCAATCTGTTTTGATGGGTGTTTACCAGGATGTGTGTGCTGATGAAGGCATATAACAAAATGACCTTGAGGTCATTGCCAGAGACTGAGAGAGAGGCAGAGGCAGAGATGGAGTGATTGGGTCATTGAAAGAACTATGTGTGCTACTTCACCGTAACTGAGAAACCCTCACCCTTCTGGTTTGCACTAATACAGTCACAGAGAAGAGACAGACAGGAAGATGACAGATGACAGGAATGCAAGTCTGGGATTTGGCAACCAACCTGCATTTCACGCCCTGGAAAATACACATACAGTGGTCCGAAAAAGAGTTTGCTCTCATCCTGTTTTTTTGTTTTTTTGCATGTTTGTCACACTTAAATGTTTCAGGTCATGATTTTTTTTTTTTATATCAGTCAAAGATAACACAAGTAAACACAAAATGCAGTTTTTAAATGAAGGTTTAAATGAAGGGAAAACTAAATTCAAAAATACATGGCCCTGTGTGAAAATGTGCTTGCCCCCTAAACCTAATAACTGGTTGGGCCACCATTAGAAGCAACATCTGCAATCAAGTGTTTCTGATAACTTGCAATGAGTCTTTTTCAGAGCTGTGGAGGAATTTTGGCCCACTCATCTCTGCAGAATTGTTGTAGTTCAGCCACATTGTAGTGTTTTTAAGCATGAACTGCTTTTTTAAAATCATGCCACAGCATCTCAATAGGATTCAGGTTAGGACTTTGACTAGGCCACTCTAAAGTCTTCATTTTGTTTTCCTTCACCTATTCAGAGATGGACTTGCTGGTGCAATTTGGATCATTGTCCTGCTGCAGGTCACGTACAGATGGCCGGACATTCTCCATCAGGATTTTTGGGTAAACAGTAGAATTAATGGTTCCATTTATTAAAGGTTCAGGTTTTATGTTACAGAAAGTGCATAGTCAACTTTATATTTAAAATTGTAAAGCTGCTTGTATTAAAGCAATCTAAAATGTACTTTAAATGAGTTCATATTAAATGGAGACATATTTATTGCAGACTATGTGTTTTAGGATAAAAATTTTTCAGAAGATTTAAGCAGCAGTTGAGATAAATAAATACAAAATAATTTTTTGTTGCAAAATAAATACAAATTCAAAATTAAACCCATTTTCTTAATACATGTTCCTCATCTTATTGTGCATCAGTGCATTTTATTTCAAAGAAAAAATGTTTGTCATCATAATCTTTAATCAAAATGTAAAAGCTGTGAGTCTGAAATGACTTTGTTGTTCAGCTTACATCACATCGCCTCTTATTTTTGTCTGTCTCTTTCTTTATCTCATAAAGTCTTTTTAACAAACACACACACAGATACAGTTTTAGATGCTTTAATCTGTGTAATCCTTCAAAATGCACTCTGCTCAATTTCTCCTCCTGAATAATTTCTCCCTTTCCATCCTAGCCCAGAAACCTAAAGTATAAAGCACAGGTTTGGATGGTACGGTACAGCTCTGTGCTAGATAAAGTACACAGTGAGACGTTCTCAGAATCTTAAACATCTGCCTCTCCATCTCCCGCTTGCTAAGCACTCCATATTTCTAGCTGAGGCACACACATTCTCTTCTCCTCACCTTATGCTCATATAATGGAGAGTAATGAAGAGATAAAGGATTAATGAGGAGACAACAAGTTGGCATTAGTAGGACCCAATGAAATCTGATATTTTTCTTTTTATCGTTTTCAAATTTAATTTGGTTTAGGTCAATTTTAATAATCAAAAAGGATATCTAATTAACCGAATTCTTAAAACATTAACAATTTAATATTTTTTTTACATTTTAACAATAGTTTCCAATGAAATGTTTCAGTTTTTCAGAAATGTTGTTGTCTCTTTTTATTTTCCTGAATTCTGTTTTGTAATTTATTAAAAATATATTATAAAAAATGCAAAAAAGTGTCTTGAGTTTGTGTAGACAAGGCTGCAGAACTCATTCAGAGACTTGCAGAACACAGCGGCTCCGTTAACGGGCGTCCGGGCGTAATTTACGTCCGAAAAGCGCCAGCATACGCCGAAATTTTAAGTTCAGGAAGTCCGCGGGACGTCCTGTTTAATGGTTTTAAGCCAGATCACAGAGCGCTCGACGTACATGTGCATTGCAAAGTGACCAAATGCATTGTAAATCACCACATGCGCCGTAGGCGTGTATGCTAAGCGACTACATTGATAAGGACACAGCAGGTCACTTAATCTCTTTCGCCATACAACTCCTGTCAAGATGTACACTAGTGATGTAACTATGGTAATTCCCGCGAACTACTGAAACTCCGCCTACTGCGGGGATCGCGAAAGCCAACAGCGAGAGCTATGGCCATAAACTAATTGATAACTATGCACAAACGTGCGGGGATCGCGAAACTGTGAGAGGGACAACATAAAATTATTGTGCTTTACGACGTAGTAGTACTGTAACAGGGACTTCCAAAAATAATACCTGGGACTTCCAAAGATAATACATGGGACTTCCAAAAACTAACATCTGGAAGTCTGGACTTCCAAAAAAAAAATCTTAGTGGAAGCGCTGAGAACATGCATATTTTTTTAAAAAGCAGTCCTTTACAGAGTTTATTATTCACAGACACTAGTCTATATAGTGTTTTCACCAAGCGTACAGCCCAAAATTTGATTCATTCATCAAAATATTGCCAGATTCTGCTTTATACAGTAAATTCCTTTGTTATGACTGGATTGCCTTGTGCATCACGGAAAGCATAAGACCATAAATTGTCTGTGAGTCTTAATATGAGAGTGTGTGTGCGCGCGCGTGTAGAGACAGGCTTCAAAGAGCTGTCCGCTGCAAGAGATCAACTCACCACACATATCTCTAACACAAAAAAAGATCCGCCTGCAACTACCTGTGACTGTTCCCACATGACCTTTGGAGGCAATGGTCATGTACCCACACCTTTCATCTAACTGCATCGCTCTCATTCTGTTCACTCTCTTCAGCGCCCTCTTTCCCCTAGTCCCGGTTAATTTGATCTGTCCTTTATGGCAGGTTACTGCAAATCTTGCGCGTTTTACTACCATAGTCCTGCACCAGCAGTTTTTGTGATCTGCCACAGGATCTCTACATCAGACTACAGAAATCAGAGGTAGCAACCATTAAAAACTATAAGAAATGTATTAGCTCATGTTTTAGAGAGAGTCATTATATTTCATTTTGCTTGGCTATAGTGGAAAGAAAAAAAATACAGCTGGCAATATATAAAACATGACACACAAATTGACATGTTTATAGCTAGCTACCTGTTGTAGCTCTCTGCTTGTTACCATCACAGTAACATAACACATGGAAAGAATATACAACGGAACAGACTGCTTCCGCTGTTGGCCACACATTCAAGTATGTTTCTTACCTAAGTATAAATGACACTGCAACATCCTCTCCTTCCCTCTGAGAGCAGCATCTCTAGCTTTTAGGCAGGACCCAGGAGACATTGAACAGACATGGATACCTAACAGCCATCCCATAAACAACTCAGTGGAAAAATAACCAAGAGATCAACCGATGGGTTTATTCAACATGCTGGTCTGTAGGGAAAAAGTCTAAAGGAAATTAGGGATTCATGGAAATATACAGTGTTTAAAGGGATAGTTCACCCAAAAATGAAAATTCGGTCATACATTTTTTATGCTCATATCTCTCTAAACCTGTACACAGGAACACCAAAGAATATATTTTGAGCAATTGTGAAAACAAGGAACCGTGGTGTATTTAACTGTACCAGATAATTAGTATGAATTAGATAAAAGGTATTTCATAATCTCAAGAAAACTGAATTATCTTGAAATTAAAATCTGAATTAACGGCATATTAGGTCTGGTGCACATTGTGATTTATTGTATAAAATGCCTATACTTAGACAGGAATTTTGACATGAAAGACACACTAGCTTTTCTGTAGCTCAACCAGTAGAGCATTGGTGTTTACAACACCAAGGTCATGGGTTCAATTCCCAAGGAAAGCAAGAACTGATTAGAATGTTAATGTGTTCCTTGAATGCAATGTAAGTTGCTTTGGATTAAAGTGTCTGTAAAATGTAGATACAAGTAAAATAACCAACCACATTCAGCTTGGCGTGACGATTATGGACATGAAAATCTGAAACCAATGCTACCATAACACTGGAACGATTTACTTAACAACTGCCAAAAACTCTTGCATGTCTCTTAAATATAAAATGAAAACTTAAAAACTAAGAAAAAAAAACTTACTGGTGTGTTTTGGATCATTGTCCTGCTGCAGAACCTAAGTTTGCTTCAGTCTGATGTCACAAACATATGGCCGGACATTCTCCATCAGGATTTTTTAAGTAAACAGAAGAATTCATGGTTCAATTTATCACAGCAAGTCTTCCAGGTCCTGAAGCAGCAAAACAGCCCCAGACCATCACACTACCACCACCAACATATATTACTGTTGGTATGATGTTCTTTTTCTGAAATGCTGTGTTATTTTTATGCCAGATGTGATGGGACAAACACCTTCCAAAAAGTTAAACTTTTGTCTTGTCAGTCCACAGAGTATTTTCCCAAAAGTCTCAGGGATCATCAAGATGTTTTCTGGCAAAAATGAGACTAGCCTTAATTGAGGCAAATGAGGTCTGTAATACTTTGGATGTTGTGGGGTCTTTCGTGACCTCTTGGATGAGTTGTTGCTGCGCTCTCGGGGTAATTTTGGTCAGCCGGCCACTTCTGGGAAGGTTGAAGGTTCAGGTTTATGCCAGATGTGATGGGACACACACCTTCCAAAAAATTATTTCCAGAGTACCTTCCAAAAACCTTCCAGAGTATTTTCCCAAAAGTCTCGTCAAGATGTTTTCTGGCAAGAATGAGACAAGCCTTAATGTTCTTTTTGCTCAGCAGTGCTTTTCGTCTTAGAACTCTGCCATGCAGGACATTTTTGCCCAGTCATGAACACTGACCTTAACTGAGGCTAGTGAGGCCTGCAGTACTTTGGATGTTGTTGTGGGGTCTTTTGTGACCTCTTGGATGTGTCATCACTGCGTTCTTGGGGTAATTTTGGTAAGCCAAAAAACAAATCGTTGTTGTGTTTTCTATGGTTCAGTCCTGTCTACCTTCAGTTCCCTCTGGTGTTCCTCTGTTCCCGTCTTTCCTGAGGATTTTACCACTGTGAAACCTCCATTACAAACCACCATTGCATCCCTGCATCACCTGGACTCTTTACCCATCTTATGCTTACTGCCATTGTTTGCACTATTGTTTTGAGAAATAAACTCTCAATTTTCACTCGCTACTGAATCCACCTGACACATTTGTTCCTGAATTTCTTTGGCTCTCGGCATGATCTCGTCTAGTGTTTGACAATCTTTTGGTTTACTTCACTTTTCTCAGGCAGGTTCTATTTAAGTGATTTCTTGATTGAGAACAGGTGTGGCAGTAATCAGGCCTGAGTGTGGCTAGGAAAATTGAACTCAGGTGTGATAAACCACAGTTATGTTTTAATAGGTGTGGCAAAGACTTTTTCACAAAATAACTATATCCTGATATATATTGCCATTGTGAAATAAAATTTCTCATATAGTGAAATAAGAATTTGGTCTTATCACCAACCCCTATCCCATAGAGTATGATTCAGGCCTTTGAGTAAAGGATAGTGATGGCTCCATAATTCAGCAGGGGCTGAAAACTCAGAAAAACACAAAGAACAATGGGTAAAGGTGAGAACAAGAAAGTCCTAGGAGAAAACATGTCCTCCACAGCACAAAGACTTCAAGGGTGATTCATCTTGAAACAAGACAGACACCTGAAGCATACAGCAAAACCAAAAACAGTGATGTCCCTGAGTGACCGAGTAATTTTAATGAAGTAACTATTCATTTTAGTATATTTTGCTTTTAAACAGTTTCTGCTTAACCTAATGAAGTTGAGAGATCAGTTTTTTGTTGACACAGTAATTGATGCCAAAGCTGACTTCTCTAACTATTAACTTCTCTTGCAAAACTTCAATAAATAACATTGCAAACATGTCTCATTACTCATTTAAAACAATGTGGAAAAGTTAAAAACATTTCTATCTAAATTGTACAAATGTGTTTGTATGTATATGTACCGTTACAAGAAAGAAAAAAGAGAGTGAGAGCTAAAGGGAGAGCAAAGCACCCACAAAGTGTGGCCTACACAAGATGAGATGTACACATACATCTTGTAGTATCTTGCAAATTTAATTCAAGAAAATTACAGGGGAAGATAACAAGCGGGCGAGCATTAAAAATGCATCTTTAACTCTGGGATGAAGCTACTTGTGGAATGAATCTTTTGATGGATGACACTATTTACACATTTACTATCTCTGCATCTGCTGAATCAAAAATGAGTATGCAGCACAAGTAGAAAAATTATCAAACGTGCACGCACACACACACACACACACACACACACACACACACACACACACACACACACACACACACACACACACACACACACACACACACACACACACACACACACACACACACACACACACACACACACACACACACACACACACACACACACACACACACACACACACACACATTAACGGCCTTGCAACACCACACCATGTATCCCATGCATCTTCTCACTGTTATTTCCTGTTGCTTCTCTTCTGTTGTATTAAATTAAAAGCAAACAAGCCTATTAAATAATTAAAAGAAAAGCCAAAACAAAAAACTATGCTTTCTGAATAGGAGTTTTTATGTATTGTGAAGCAATCTGGACATGTGGACTTCTCTTGAAGCAACCTGGGTTTGAGTGACTCAAGTGATTTAAACCAATAACCTTCTGGTTACCCTGAGCTTGTAACTACTTCCCCTGACAAGCACAAAGGCAGCAACATGTAAATATGTATATATATACGTAGACCTTTGAGACACTCCAGAGTATCTTTTTTTGAACCCTGTAACCTTGAAACTGAAAATATGTTAGTGCTTGGAATAGTAAACAGCAGGCAGGCGTAAGCACAGCTCCACTTCAGAACATTTTCTTTCAAGTCATGCTGCTCATTTAAGGAGTTCAAGGAAGTCAATTTGTTCAGGACCTCAGCTCCAGCTTTAACAGGTGATTCTGGTGCAATAACACTTTTGACCTACACTGGCACTTTGTGGCTTGGAAACCCCTGCTGTTGAGTGTCATATAAAAACCTATTCAAGGCAATCACCTCCCAATTTCTCCTGCATCAATATTGGAGCACTGCAGGGTTGCCAACTCTCTTACTTCCTTCACACTTTTGATAAAAGCATGTAGAACTACAAAAAAGTCAGTCCATTTGCGGTAGAGAGACTGTGTTCTTGTAAAATGGAAGAACTAAAATTCAACTTTCTCAAAGCCATGGAATTAGTAATTGACCCTCCCAACTTGCACCATTATTCCACAGCTGAATTTCCCTGCCACACGGCAAAACAAATTTAGATTTTAGCTGAGCTTAGCTAACAGTGGAAATTTAATAATAAATAAAAAAATAAAAAAGATTCTACTAAATAAAATATAAGATTAAATAAAATTGCATATATATATATATATATATATATAAAATGGTATTATATAATTTTATATAAAATAATTAAAATCATGTTAAGATGAAATACAAGAGAAAGTGCTTTTTGTTTATGTGTGGTTTCAGTTGCTTCAAAATTTTGAATAAATGTAGAAAATAATTTAGGATTAAAGTTTTTAGTGAATCATGATTTGCTCGTTTAAACTTTTGCATGCAGATTTTACACACAAATTTGAACAATTCAGGCAAAAGTTAACTTTAAGAATGAATAAAGTGGCATCAATACATTTTAATTAAGGTATTTGCACAAATGGAAAGAGATCTATCTGAAGTATATTAATTCAAAACTAACCTAAGTGAGGTACCACAAAACTAACCTATTACTGATAAATGCACAATACACAATCTCCACAATCACTGTCTGACATTCACATTTGTAAACCAATGTTAAAAATGCAAATTTGTAAGGTCTGTATTATTTAAATCAGTGTAATTAGCAAGATACGAAAACTACAAAGTCCAATAATATGGAGGTACTGGTGTGTTGTAAAAGTTTGCAACTTAATTTAAATGAGCTGACAAAACTTGGCATAAACAAAAGAAATCTACAAGTGCACCCAATCTTCAGTGTTGTCTTTAATTCCCTTCGTTGATTGTCTCTTTGGCCTCATCATGTTGAGTCTGGCTGGTTTCTGCCTACTCAAGAGAAAACGTGTGGCATATTGTGCAGATTGCGCTGTGTATTGTTCACTTTCTTCAACCTTATATTAGGGACCCAGGCCAGAGAACAGTGGCTAAGATCATTGCTAACCCTGCAACACCACCTGTTCCAGGAACTCCCCTTCTGGCAAATCGTAGAGCCAAAATGCAAAACTGCAACACAACACCGAAACCACTCACGCCTTGCACCTGTACCGACACCATCTGGCCCTCTGTAATACTCTGTCCAACATAGCATGAGCAGGACATGTAGAGCATTAGGTAGTCTGTCACTGATGGGTGTGTGGAGACTATGATCGGGCAAGAGGAAAATGAAACTAGCTTCGTTTTGAACTGCATGGCTGACTAAATCTCATGAAACTCATAGACGTGAATGGGGTGGCTCCTACCTTCAAGTGTTTTACATTTAAAAAAATAAAATATGCAGAAAGAATTAACCATTCACTTATTTCTGACCCAGGGAAGTCGGTACAAAGATGGAAACAAGATGTTTAAACTAGTGTTTTTCAAGCTTGATTAAAAATAAATGCTTTGTTTATAATGAGGAGGACATTTTAATGTAACTTGCTGGATGTTTTCTTGGCACACTGATATCTAATATGTCAAAAATATATGGCAAATTTGATTTCTCGTTTCATGACCCCTTTAAATCTCTGTTGCAAAAAAATTATAATAATAATGAAGAAAATATTATAAACTTAAACTTATTATAAACTAGGTGGAGAATTAGATGGCTAGTCAATCATTGCGGCCCATCCCTAGTCTAGTCTAAAATTCAGTACTGTTATCCAAAGAGCTGGCATTAGACTACAGAAAGAAATTGACCTGTTCTCCCAAGAGAGAAGATTAATTTGCACATTTATTCATTTAAAATTATACACTGAAGCATGTTTGAATTGCCCTGATTTGAAAAAATGTAGAGGGGAATAAAATATTTAATATGATGTCATGAACGCAGTGTTTTAATTTAGCTAAAAGTCTCCAGCCAATGCATCAAGCAGAGTAGATTTGTCTTTGCAACAACAACAACAGCAAAAAAAAGACAACATAATCAGTGTTATTGGATGGAAACCTTCTAAAAAGAGCTGGCTTTACCTGGAATTTTACCACTATAGCAATGTCTTTTATAGTGCAGGTGCATTCACTTGATTACATGCATTAAGAGATAATGAACAGCCACAAAGTCGAGCACATTATCTACATATGCTAGATGATAGTGCTGGAAAAAAAGAAAGATTTAATTGATAAATTAATCATCTGACTACACACAAGCACATAGAGTGATAGAACATTTAAAGCTGTTTTACAGCTCTGCATCATATATATTTATATATATATATACACACACACATACATTTATATAGTAAAAGAGAAAGTAAAGGTGTGTTAACTGTGAGGTGTGTTAAAAGCTTGAACTGCAAGTTTTTTGCATAAGCATGCAAATACACATATGTACAGCTCGCTGATTAGAGGTCTGTAATCTGGGTCTGTATTAAAGCTGTTTATTTAGTTTGAAGTTGTTTGTAGAATGGCACAATAACCATTGGTTGAGGATCTTGCTAAGGCCAGAGCGCGTCGGAGAGAGAGCCCTATGTTTGCGTGAGTGACGTAAGGAAAGAGCTTTCGGAAAGCCCTTATATGGACATTGTTTGGCTGTAAGAATGATGTTAAGAAAAAAATCCATGGGCATATATAAAATACAGGCTTGATATGACGAGGGTGAGGCTAAGTTAATTTATGCCAAAGACTGTCAACTAGTCATTCAGGAAACTCACTTACTTCGATTTTAAAAATATGTAGCTTTATCTTTACGATGTTCAGCTTCACTTTCAAAGGGTCTAGTGAATGAGTGTGTGTGTCACCAGCAATTGTGAGTGAGAGTTTGAAGGATGCCCGTGGCATACAAACATGGCATACAAATCCTTGCTGACTCAGACAAAGCAAAATTTACACCCGCAGCCTAGGGAAGAAGAAAAGGAGAGAGAGCACAAGACAGCCCTGAAAAGGACAGGGCAGAGAGTGGTAACAAGAGCAAAGGTGAGAAAAGGCAGAGAAAAGATAAGAAGGCAGAGAGAAAAGAAGCCCAAAAGGAAAAAAACACAAATGTAGAAATGAATATTTTAGAAAGCAGAGGGAACACTAGAAGAAGCAGTGCTCGAGTGCATCTATGGGATGATGAGAAAAAAGGTTAAATATCCATAGGAAGGAGAGAAACACGATCCAAAAGGCAGATTCTATGGATGCTCAGATTCTCCTGAATTTAAAGTAACCTTTATTCTACTAGTTATATATTTTAGAGATAAAACTAAAATAGATCTTTAGATCAGCTAGATCTTTATTGCTAAAATATAGAACTAGTAGAATAAAGGTTAGCTTAAATTTGTTATATATATAATAAACTGTTACAAACCTGCAAAAGGTACAACCATGCATACACGTAATAGCATTCTAGTAGCACTGCTTCAGACTTATTTAGCTGCCACAAAGATAAAGGGTTTAGGGCATTTGAATCCAGATAAAACTCATCTTATCACCTTACAAGAATGTATTTATTGTTATCTAAACAATATAAAAAAGTTGCTGCTTGGGTTTTTAGAATAAAGCCTGCTATCAAACACACAAGATACTTAACTTCTCTAGATCGATTCCCAAGGTTGTCAGATTAAAGAAGTTCAGATGCTACTTCATAAATGTTTTTTGTGTTTTATCTATCCATAACACACTTAAAATGTAAAACACAATTTCAATAGCACCACAGAGCTCAGGATTCAAAATGAGACTATGTATACAGAGGCCCCAAAAGTATTTGGACACTAATCACACTTAAAATGCCTGAATGATGTAGAATTCAATACAAATGATCAAAACCAAGTGGTGTCCGCAAACAAATTAAGCTAGACCTCATGATTGATTTAACTTCCCTTTTCTTCACTAATGACTTTCAATGGATGTTCCACTAACATTTGACAACTTAACTAGAAAGTGTTGCAATTGTTTTAGAATTTCCTAACTTTTGGGAAGCATTGCAAAAGGAGTGCTTGTGTAACTTTTCTGTAAAATGAATGCTATGTGATTTGTTTTTTTGTTGTTTAATGCAATGTAATTCTTATATTATGGGTTCCTCAATTATTCAAATAATTTCTGAGAATATCATACATTTATATAGATACATTTAGTGCTAGAATACAAGCAGCATAAGCTACAGGGGTCTGTTTAGACATTGATGTAAACTGTTCAGACAAGTTTGTGGGCTGTTTTTTTCTATCAGCTCATTGTGAGTTTTCTCACAGTGTTTCTCACTTCTGTTCATGTTTCCTGTTTACTAGAGATTTGCTGCCTTGTCTTTCTGGATCTGATATTGAGCTCTAAACTAAAATCGTATTGTATATAATTTATAGGGGAATAAAACTTCACCAAATAAAGTTTTATGCTCGTAAACATATAGAAGTGTGAAACATCAATCTTCATACATATTCGACTTCACAAAAAGAATTGAAAGTGCTCTGAGACACAGAGGAGGTCATCTTGTTATCACTCAATGAACACATGCATATGCATACACACACACACACACACACACACACCAGCAGAGATGAATGACTGCATGGTCAGGCCATTCCTTTTCTACCGTGCTGGTGACACTGACAAACGACCCGGCAGTGTGAATTAAATATGACAGTCCTGCTGCTTCCAGCGGGACTCTGCCTTTTGGATGCTATATGCTGGCGTAACTGCATAGACACTGCTCGATCTTACCTTGACATATACACAAGCACATCCAATCACCCACACAAAGTATTAAATTTTCCAATCAAAACACGTGGAGCGAAACTTCAGTCAAATAAAGCTACAGTCAGCGGCCTACCCCTTACACCTTGGACAATGTGAAATGTCTGCCTAAGGGCGATTAAAATTCATAGTCATTTAACAGCAAAAAGGTCTAGTCTTCTCAAGTGGACCCCCCTGTGTGCCTACTGACATTCTAGAGGTCTCTATGGAGCTGGTTCATTATTCTCCATGTATGTTTTCTGACATTGTGGAGGCATTGCTAGTCCAGTTCATTACTCTCTGGGTATTTACTGACATTGGGGAGCCCTGCTGAGGTGCATTCATTATTTCTTACTAGGAACAGCACATACAGGACTAGCTTGAAGAGCAGAAACACACCTCCATACAGCGACATACTCGTATTCTACCTGAGGAAAAGGGGGTATAAGTGAACAGCTGAAAATTTGTTTGGCTTTTGCGGCTAACATTTTGTATCAAGATGAATTGAAGTAAAGTGTACCATAGAGAGAATTACATGGATTTACATATACTGTAATTCACTTTATTTCCAGTGTGTTAGCTCGATATAAAAGCATCTATGCATTTGAGAGCAAATACATTTTTCAGATCACATAGTCTTAAAGGGCCAGTCACACAGCCGATCACGCACGAATCACTCACAAATCACGCACAGATTGGGTTTGTGCGTGCTTGTGCGTCAAGAAATTGACCAAAGTATTCCACGAACATTCGACGCACGCCCGATGCATGAATCACTGACGGAGCGCGTCCAAACACACACGCTTCGCGAACGTTCCACGTACAAGCACTTTCAGAATCCACATTGTCAGTGGATGTCAGTGGAATGAACGTGATACGTGCACGGTTCATGCGTGATATGAAGGTGGGGCGTCAGTGGACGGACATGGACGTGTGCGGTTTCGAACCAGTTCCGACGCATAAGCACCGACGGTCGACGCGTGTCCCGCGCATAGTCATGCATACTTGACGCATAAACTACGCACGCCGACTCATGAATAACGCACACCGACGCACTTTTTGAACCGTTCAAAAATCTAAATCACGCACAAACCGCCAACGCACATCCACTTACAATCACTGACGGTCCACTTTCGTTCCACCGACGCATACGACGCACGCTCCGCGCAGAAACGAAAATCTGTGCGTAATTCATGCGTTTTCGCTGTGTGACTGGCCCTTAAAGGGTTAATTCAATTTCAAAAGTGAAAATTATGTCTTCACTGAAATTAAATATGTACATCATATAAAGCAATCATATCCCTTCATAAGACTTCAACTGCTTGATTCATATGGAATCATTTTAGAACGCTTTTATGACACTTTTAGATCTTTTAAGCTTTGGTTGCCTTGACTTTCAAATGGAGAGACAGAAACCTCTCAGGTTTCATTAACAATATCTTAATTTGTTTTTCAAAGCCTGTCATCATATCAACCATCATGTTGTTTCAAACTTCAAACTCTTTGTAGGAACATAATGATCTCCATCTCCTTAATCAGGTTAAGACATTTTGTATGCACTCACCCTATTCTCCTCCTCTCTGAGGTCCGGCATGGTGCTGATGCACAGGCTGATCACTGTCACAGCCACCATCAACACAGATAAACAGGCAAACATCTTTCCTGGCAAGCCCGACTGAGGGTTCTCCACCATGTCCCTCAGATCGTTCATGAACTTGTGGTAACGTGTCTCCACTACGGGAGGACGCAGCTGCATACTGCGCTGACGGCGTTCCTCCTCCCGCCGCTCGAGCTCGGCGACTTCCTCAATGCGCGTGTACATCTTGCGCTTGCAGCACCGTTCCATGTAGGCCATCTCAACGCCCCAATAGTTGAGCTCCTCGTGCAGCGAGAGTGCGCACATCTCCCGTAACATACGTAGCTTTCCTGCAGCTAGGAAGTTGAGGATTACTCGAAAAGCACTGGGGCTACGGTCGAAGAAAAATTCACGGTGGGCCTCATCGTAATCGTCACAAACGTGAGCGATCTCCTCAGGGCTGCTACAGGGTTTTAGACGTCCTAAGCGTGTCAAGGGGAACTGCTCTAGCGTACTCCAAGGGAAGATGTATCGGTTTCCTCCAACGTTGATGAGAGCCTGTAGGCCGTGGTCTACTGAAAGCAGTTCTTTCGGTCGGCGAATGAACTGAGCACGCTGATAATACACTCCCTTGATGGTCTCGGTTTCTGGGATTTCAGTAAAGATGTGATCCAAACTGCTTTCGTCACTGACCGAGAGGTTACTGAAGTCATGATTGGCGTTGCTGATGATTGGCATGATGGCATTGAAGAGGAAAGTTGATCAAAGTAATAGGTTAATCTTGAGTTGTTTCAGCGTTAGCCTGATACCTGGGTGCTGAGCATTGAGGTGTTTATTCGATGGTAGATCCCATAGGATCTTGTGTACAGTTCACTGAAGAGCCAAACAGCCCACATCATTTGCACCCTTTTGGAAACAAAGAGACAACAAAACTCAAAGGTCAAACAGTTATGTTCATAAAATCATTTTGATAGATATGTTTAAAATTTAACTTTACGCAAAAACTGTACAACATCCATATTTACAGCCATGCTCTCTGTATTTCAATAAAGAAGGACACTGTTGTTTGGCACAGTCTCGGGACATCCCACAACTCTTAACAGAGATTGAATAATTTGCTGTTGTCAAGGTGTTTCATTATGCTAGGGTGGGAGTGATAAACTATTTATTAATAGAAGCATATACCCATTGGGAGCGAGGCTTGCTTTACTGTGTGGAAAGTTAATTGAGGAAAGTGTGTTGAGCTGCCCAGTGCAGTGGCTCAATCAAGAACACTTTCTCCAGTACAGACTGATGAGCAAAAAGTGAGGGGAGCAAGTCTTCATAATCACACATAAGCAGGTGTTAAAATAGAGTGGAAATTAGGAGGGATTTGAACCAAGCAGACAATGCATGATAATAATTGCAAATATCTCTAAACAATGGCAAAATAATGGCCATAATTTTATAACAACAGTTAGCATGAAAGAAGGGTCATGGGTCACTTCTGTCACCTTTATAAAGCTTATTTTAAAATCCACTACATGTCTGAGCGATGTATCAACTTAAGTAAATGTAAAAGATCATTATACTGTAACTTTAACCTCAGAGGGGGTTCCATAAAAAGCAAAAAGCAAAACATTTCTGCGATTTGTATGTGAGCCATCTGGTTACAAAGAGCGTTTTTGACAACCATTCAGAAATATTTATGCCAACAAATCTTTCTGCAAGCAAAATTCAAATCCAATATTTCAGTATATTATTTCTGAAGTGGCATTTCATTGGTGATTCAGAAACCTTTATGAATCAGGCAGGGCAGTTACTGCATTTCATATAGATATGTGCCTGTATTTTGAATCAAAATATAATTAAAGGATCATATTCATGTCACTAATAAAAAGATAATGTAACACATTAACATACACTTAACAAGATCTATGCTAATAAAAAGATAATGTAACACATTAACATACACTTAACAAGATCTATGCAACAAAACCTTAAATTTGTCTCTTACATCTGTATGTTCTCATCATCTGTCAAGAGACTGCTGAGGCAAGCACAGAACTGCATTTTTTATATTCAAATACTGTATTCTTCCTCAAAAGTGGGCTATAAAAGAATCGTTCGTGTAATTGTAATCGTTTTAAGAAGACTCGAATAGTTAAGACGAATCGTTACAACCTAGCGATTCCAGTCCCTATTACATCCCATCAATAAATAGGCTACTTAAAGCATTTATGAAAATTTCTGGCTCAACCACAACCCATAACATAAACATTATAATACAATATGATAAAGTTCAAAAACTGCTGAATCTAACTTTATTAACTCTGAAAAAGCATTAAAAAAATCCTCAAGTAACATTACTCTGAAGACCAGTGTTAAACTGTGTACAGTCAATCTATGAAAGAACAAAGCTAAAAAATAAATAAAGCTAAAGCGAAATCAAAACACAACAACGACAGAATAAAAGTACATAACTAAGCAGAGTATGTAAAAATGTAAACGTTATTCATTTTATAAACTAGATCTACAAGAGCATCAAAGTAGAAACTCTGAACTCACCCCTCGCTCCGACTCCGGCTTTCTTCAGCAGAGACATTTTCTGTCCATAATGCTCCATATCCAGATTAACGAACTCACTTTAGTGTTTACTTAACGCTTATTGATGTAACGCTGAAGTCAGGGGTGGGAAAATATTCAGAGCGCGAATATCTCTCTAATTCTTCGCTGACACATCATCACTGTCCCGCGCGCTAAGAGTCACTATCACTGCATAGAGCCGAGCGAGTGTGTGAGTGAACGCCGGTCGGTCGCACGTCCCTCTCACGGCTTGACAGAGGCACAGTAAGTTTAAAAGCAAGTATAAATCATCGTAAGGACGTACTGAATGCAAACCCCGTTCACGTACCGTTCGCACTCCGACAAACTTTATAAACAGCAGATTATTTTATAGCAGGTTCCCGTTTTTAACGAGTTTTAGTTGTGCACGTCATTGTGCGTCAACGCGACATATACATGATAAATTATTACACTCGCAGTGGACACTCGGAACCCTTTTCCTGGTTAATGGTGTTTTTAACACATTCCAGTTACTGAATAGGAAGATTTTACAGGAAAAAGTCTGCTTTCCCAACAGAAAATTTGTATCAAGAGGTTGTTTCATCAACCGCAATATTCCATTACGACAGTTAATATATCTACAGGTAGGCTAAGTGCATCTGGAATCTGAGTTTTCGGTTCACAGTAGAAATCATGATGTCTATTTATGCATTGCACACAGTGCAAACACCCCGGGACAGCCCAATTAGTTTGATTCAGTATTTGCATACATGCTGTTCACCTGGCAGCACCATTATGAAGCATACAAACAGACGAGGACAAAGTGTTCATACTGTACTCATTAGGCTTGGCATGCCTATAGGGAAATGCTAAAATAACTAAGCAGTTTGCACAGGTCCTGGTGGCATATGAAAGGAAAGTGAGACAGCTGGCATTGTGCTCTCACTGGCACTCTCCATCATTGCATGCCAAAGGTATGCATACATAAAACTATGAATGATTGCATATGCACTGCTGATACACATATCTTCTCACTTCTGTCTCATTTTTGTGCCCCTTCAATCATACAATCAACCTTCAATCCTATTTGCAATATAACAAAGCCATTCTGAAGTTCAATGTAATACATTGTGTGCTCATATATGTATATATATATACAGTATGTGTGTGTGTGTGTGGGTATATATTTATGTAAATATAATTTCCACACACAATGTGAATTACATATGTATGGTGGTCGGCTGTATACCGGTATGCTTTATATCAAATCAATATCAAAATAAGACATTTGTCTTTTATTATTTCTGTTACTGATGTTATCAATTAGCTGTTCCAGTTGTGTCCTAATTTGGAGGCTGCATCCTTCGAAGGGCTTAGACTTTGAAGGCTGCAAAGGTCGGACTGAGCTTTGTTAAGTGGGACGGTCCAACCTACCGCCGTTTGATAAGCGTCAGTAACATTTATTCAGGACTTTTATGAAATTTATAGTCAACTGTGTGAAAACAATCAGGGTTTACAACCTGCTTAAATATGTTGACCTTGGTCCATTGCTGTACATAATAAATACATATAAACTTTATGAAATCGTCAACATTTGAACCATTTTAAAGATTCTTTTATTTACATTTGTATTATTAGATATTTGAAAAAATTGAAACCCAGCACATAAATCCACCAATTTCTCTTAAAAAATACTGTAGTTACTGGCAAGCAATGAATTCTTGGGTAGGCTAGACCGTAAAGAATCCATCCGTTGAATCCTTCATTTCCTGGGAGATGAAGGACATATTTCGAGGCAGCATTTGAAGGAGCCTTCGAATTGGGACAGCCTTCATCACGTCACTGTGATGCAATCTTTGAAGGATGCAGCATCTGAATTGGGAAGCAGCTTATATGTGATTTCATGGCCATTACTTGAATTTACACCTAGCACCAATGAGTACAAGTTATAGAGGACCACCTTGTCAAAAGGCCTAGGATAATGTTCCTTGTTGTCTCCTAGACAACACACTTATGTGATTTATACTCACAAACAGGTGGCTTCATCAAGGATACAGTGGTTGAATTGATGGCCCTACAACATTTAAGAGTGAAAGGGAGTGAGAATGAGACAGAGGAAGGAAAGTACAGAAATCAGTTAGAGGATTAAACTGTAATCTCCAGCAACAACGGGTCAGACTTATGAGAGCATCAAGCTGGGGGACGGGATGTCGAGCAGATTCAGCATCTGATTGGCAGTTGTGTGTCCCACTGACATCCGTTTGATCCAGTGTATACTCCGATCAACCTAATTGCTCCTCAAGCAGATGTGTGAATAGCTAGATTGCTGCCAAACACTGGTCTGCTAAAGTGGAGGAGAATGAGTTATGTGAGACTTCCTCAATCCAAATAATATAGGTGTTTGATGAATTCCCTCCCCTGTAAATTGAATCTAAATAATCAAAGATGTGATTTTTGTTGTGCTCAATGCACCGATTAGGTGAACTGGAGCAGGGAATGCTGGTTCGTGCATAACCATGCTCTGTTTTGTCTGTTGGATGGCAATCCTAATCCAGTATGATTTACATAACATTCAAATTTGTAATCAAATCCTGAAGGTAGCTAAGGGGAACAGGTTAAATGAGGGGGGGGGGGGGGGGGGGGGGGACGGCAGATGTCAGTCATCTGGAATTTGGGCCGGTCGTAACGTTGGAGATTTTTAAAGAAAAGGATATGCAGTCTGAAGCCTTCCATGGTGTTCCTAATTAAACATTAATGCTGGTGGACGGGATGCATAGACCTGTCCCTTTATGCAGACATCAAACCTCCCTTTGAGCTTAAATTGGAATTTGAGAACAGGCAGGAACGTAGAACTCCCTCCAATCACACCACCTGCGTGTGTGTCTAGTGTGTGAGCTTGTGAGAGAGCAAACTGCAGACCGGATATCCCCATACAGGAGGGCCAAAAATAGAATGGTCTTCATCATCTGCACAGGGTGAAGCACATCTGAGCCTTTCCTGTACCAAAAGTACCCTGTCAGCATTTCAAACAAACCTCATGTTCTATAGAATGGTCCCATCTGCCTATCAATTAACTTTTGCATGCAACGCTAGAAGCGTCCACATCTTGTCAACAACATCAAATGATATAGTTTACAAGGACACATGGCATTGCCAATAACTGCTTCCAGCAGTGAAACTAACGGGACTGTCTGTCTCACAGTGAGGGACTTTCTGTGGTCTTTGCTGTGCATGCAGTGTTTTATTTCCACATAATTGAGTCTATTTACATCATCAGCCCTTACCCTGCTGCTCGGGTTACCTGTAATGACACACCTGGATAAGAACTTGAGCGCTCAACCCGATCATCTCACTTCTCTGATCTCTGATCAGTTTACAGACACCGTGGCTCCATTTCCCGGCCCATCATGAATCAAATCAGAACATTGGAAAAACTTTCTTTATCAATGTCTCATCTTCACTCCTGTTAAAGTTAGCATAAAACTGATTTTCAAACCCATTAAACTTCTGTAATGTGATACATTTACAAATGAAACAGGATAAGAAATAAAATGGCGTGGGATCTGATTTAACCTGTTAGAAATGTAATAAAAAAACTGGGCACTGAGGATTTTTACTTAACTGAAACACCACCAGAACCTTTTGAGGAGGGTATTTTTTCATTTAAAGTCAGTTTTACCCTCAACAATTTTTCTTCTTCTTCATGTTAATTGTTATTTTTTTATAAGCAGTGAACTCTATTACAAAAAATTACTGCAGGACAACAATGGCTGCATATTTGGATATTGAGTAATATTAAAAATATCCATAGAATCGTTGGAACAGTATGCCTCTATCTAAGTTCACTTGGTAGCTCACCTGGTAGAGTAGTGCACTTGCAAGTTGAAGCATTCGGGTACAAGTCCTGTGAAATCATGAGTCACAATAACAGAGATCAAAGACTTGCAGAAGCATGCTAAAATGGCACGGTTCCTTTAACTTATCACATTTGCTTTACTTCACTGCTGGCAAAATGATCTTTCAATAAAACTTGGCTGCCTACACTGTAGAAAGGTAAAACATTTGTTTTTCAATCAGTGCTACAATAGAGAAAGAAGACTGTTGATTTTCCTTTTGCCAAATAGATAAGAAAACACCCATAATACACTGGGTATATGTTAGTAACGGGACATGTGCAATGCGGAGACAAACGAGGAGACGCAGGAACCAACTGAAAATACTTTACTTAACAAATAAAAACAAAACGGCACACTCTTTCTGCAGCACTCGGGATAAACTTGGAGCAGGGAACACGGGAGATATCCACACACGACATAACGTTAACATCCGACAAAGACGAGGGAACACAGGGGGGTATAAATACACATGGGGCAGAAGGGAAACAGCCTCCATGTGCCTCCGCCGGTGCAGCCGGCCCTGCCAGACCTCCCAGTCTTCCCTGACCTGTGGGAGCTGCCAGACCTCCCAGTCTTCCCTGACCTGTGGGAGCTGCCAGACCTCCCAGACCCAGCCGATCACCCTGAACCTCAGCCGCCGGTCCCACCAGAGCTCCACGCCCTGCCGGCCCCGCCTGTGGTCCTCGCCCTTCCGGCTCCTCAAGACCTCTTATCCTCCTCCCAAGAACCACCTAAGCCTCCCGACTGCCACCCGGGGAGGCCCTTCAAGAATTTTTTTTTGTGGGGGTGGGGGGGGGGGGGGGGAGTAGTGTGATTTTGAGGGCGGGTGGGGCAAAGGAGGCGGAGCCTCCTGGGGAGATCAGGGTCCCACCTGCACCACCGTGGACACTCTCTAGTGCCCGTTCCCTGGTCCCACCTGCACCAACATGGACACGTGCCGGTGACTGGCCCCTAGCACCACCCTGGAGACCTCCCTGACTCCGGACACCTCCAGGGTAGTGTGGGTTCTCGTTTACACTGTGTGTGAATTTACCTGCCTTGCTTTAATAAAGTTATGATGTTTTTGGTACCTGCGTCTGCGAGTCTTCCGTGACAAATAGCAAACTTTTAATCATAATGGTGTATTGTTCCCTGGTGCAAGAGTTCAAAGAGTGTATGTTTAGCATGAGTTAGTTATTTGTGATTTACAGTGAAGCATCCAGCGCATTGTAGTCAGAAGCTAAAGGCTACTAAGAATTGTAATAGAGAGTCAAGGGCGTGATGGAAAATCCAAACATTTTATTTTTGTACTCAACATTTCAAACTGGATGACAATGAACATGGTGTTTTAAGACAAACCTACTTTAACAATAGATAGTAAACTGTTATTAAACCTACCTTTACATTAACTTTTCTGTTAATATCCCTCAGTCGATCTGACTAAACGTGGGCAGGGATACAAAAATGCGAAATCATAATTTGTAGTCTTCACAAAATCACTAGAGCTGTCAGAAGTCTGCACCATCAGGACTTCTTTATCTTGAATGTTTATTTGCTGATAAATAAATGTTAATTTCTCATTCCAATAATACAGAGAACAAGTTATCATTGTTAATTTAAACAATTGGGCTGAACAACTGGGCTGAAAACTAGTGAAGTTGCACTTTGACTTTTACTATCAGTTAAATTTAGTGTAGGATTTATTCTATATGCTATATAATTTTCAAAAACATTAGAGAATTTGTTACACTGATCCAAAGAAGAGCCTCCCAGAAATTCCCAAATACCCTGACCTGTCAACATGCTATCAAAGAATGAAAAATAGACCAAGACAGGACACAAGCACAGTTATGGAGATAACAGCTTCCAGCAAAATACACAGAATACAAAGCCTCATATTTTTCTGTTGTAACTCGCTCACACAGACTGAAGGACCACGCAATCCTGCAACAGATAAGTCAGCTACCGTATATCTGGCCTCCCCACAGACAGTGATCCAAATTGAATCGCCATTCCTGCAAACAGTGCAAAGAATCATTAACTTATTAGAATGAATTCCAGATTTGAAAGGAATTTGCTTCTACCAAGCACCCATCGACACGCATCATAACAAAACCAATAGACTGAATCAATCAGCCTTTCTCCTCCACACCTCTCCATGCCCAGGGGCAAGGGAAAGGAGGGGTTAGGTGGTGGGGACTTTTCAATAATTAAAACCTGGCAGGAATGATACATTTTAATTTTAAGGGAGAACTAACTGATAAGCAAACATGTGCTAGGCTGTTACATTGCCTGGTTCAATTAATCATTACACTGCAACAGAATTCAATATTCTTGTCAGGAAGTATTTGCTAGCTAGCTGAGATAATAGAGCTCTTTCTCATTCCTCTGCAGATACACTGCATAAAACAGGAATATTGACAGTATGTTAGCACACCACAGCATCAAACACAGGGAGCAAAGCCTAGTTCTGCTAAGTCAGAGTAAGTAGGCTGATTGAGGTTTTAGCTTTAAGTTGCTTTTGTATGATCATTGTAAATAAAAGCCATGGTATTTCAAGTGTTAGTTCACCTGAAAATAACATTTATTCACTCTCATGACATTTAAACCTTGTATGACTTTAGCAAAAGGATGGATATAAACATACTGTTACACTCCACAGTTGCAGTCAATGCAAAGCAGGATCTATGTGTAGCGTTTATTGTGAACAGCAATGACAGCAAACTACTCAAAACTCAGAAGTTAGCAAAACAAACAGGCAGAACATTCACTGTAAACGTCGACAGACAACAAGACAGGGCAAAAAATAGGATTTAAATATGCATCAAACTGAGGAACAAACAAGACTAATTAACAAGACACACCTGAACAGAATGAACGAAATACGTTACCATGGAAAAAGAAGGACAGGGGAAAACTGAACAGAAAACAAACTAACCCAACTCCAAACACAATGAAAACACGTATTTACAAATGCACTTTAGTATACTTGACTTATACTGACAGAACAGACAAAGTATATTTGGCGTATACTTGTCCTCAGTCTTTTGATTGAGATATACAGAACTGTTCTGATCTACTCCAATGACAGCTGTGACCAAAACTTTTGAGAATGACACAAATATAAATCCTGATAGTCTGCTGTCTCAGTTTTTATGATGAAAATTTGCATATACTCCAGAATGTTATGAAGAGTTGCAATTAAGAATTAATGTTAATTGCAAAGTCCCTCTTTTCATGACAATGAACTCAATCCAAAAAAAATTCAACCCTACCAAAAAAGCACCAGCTGAAATCATGTCTGTGATTCTCTCGTTAACAGGTGAGAGTGTTGACGAGGACATAGCTGGAGATTAATCTGTCTTGCTGACTGAGTTAGAATAACAGACTGGAAGCCTTAAAATGAGGGTGGTGCCTCAAATCAGTATTCTTCCTTTTTACCATCATTGCATGCAGTCATCATTGCTTTACACAAAAAGGTATTCACAAGCAAGGATATTTATGCTAGTAAGATTGCACCTAAATCAATAATTTATTGGACCATCAAGAACATCAAGGAGAGAGGTTCGATTGTTGTGAAGAAGGCTTCAGGGTGCTCAAGAAAATCTAGCAAACGCCAGGATCGTCTCTTAAAGTTGATTAAGCTGCGGAATCGGTCACCACCAATGCAGAGCTTGCTCAGGAATGGCAGCAAGCAGGTGTGAGTTCATCTGTATGCACAATGAGGCAAAGATTTTTTAGGATCGCCTGGTGTTAAGAAGGGCAGTAAAGAAGCCACTTCTCTGCAGGAAAAACAGCAGGGACAGACTGACATTCAGCAAAAGTTACAGGGACTTGACTGCTGAGAACTGAGGTAAAGTCTCTTAGCTTTGCTTCTCAGCCAAGGGAATAGGCTAACTCAAAATTTTGCCTAAGAAAACAGCTCCCAACCATCCAAGAACAGTTTGGAGACAAATAATGGATTTCCAGTATGATGGAGTACCTTCCCATAAGGCAAAAGTGATAACTAAGAGGCTCAAGGAACAAGAGTGACATTTTGGGGTCATAGCCAGGAAAATCCCCAGACATTAATCCCATTAAAAATTTGTAGTCAATCCTCAAGAAATAATAAAATAATGTGCTGCAAGTATTTGACTAGTAAACTATCAGTATACACAGTATAATTGCAGTACAAACAAAAAAAATCAATAAGGTGATCTGTGGCTCAGGTGTCAGGTCTGGCTCTGGCTCTGGCTCATTGTCTACTGTGGGCCCAGGCTTAGCTTCTGTTGGAACGATAGCTGTGAATGGTGTGCTGAACTCCTTTCTCTTGCAAATGGTCAAGGGGGAATCATGATGTAGCAGCATCCAGTCTATATACACTTTGAACGTCCTTCAAAGTCCATGTCTGGACACTCATGCCTCTGTGTTGAAAAACACATACAGACTGTCAATGTCATAGTGGACGAGATGGAACAAATCCAGGAAGACCTGTGTGTGTGTCTCTCCAGGGACTGTTCCCTCCATTAGAATATTGGATACAAAAACACATACAACAGAACAACCGACATAATATTGATAAGAACAGACAATTAACTGAATAAAATCAGGGTATAAATAACACAAGCCTAACCCTAACAACATAGAGAACAAGTGCAGATCATAATCAACCAATGAAAAATCAAGGAAACCAAACAAAAACAAAAAACTGCAAAACCCACTCAAACAGACAATAAACCCAAATACCGTAACAGGCATCTAACTAAACCAGTGGTTCCCAACCCCCGGTCCGCGGATGAAATGGTACCGGGCTGCGGATAGAATTTGCGGACCGGTCCGGGAGCGGCTGTAAGCAGCTGTGGTGGTGAGGAGGTGTGTTTCGCTTCCCCGTCAGAAGTTCAGCGGAGTATCGACCCCCCCCAACAATCGAGCACCGTGCTACCCCCCCCCCCCCCCCCCCAGTGGTTGGGGACCACTGAACTAAACTACAGAAGTTTAAGTTCATATAACCAAAACTAAAACTTAAAAATCAATAAAGCTAAATAGTAAAAAGCTAATAAAAATTACAAAAATACACTAGATTACAACTAAAATTAAAGTGAAAACTGAAGAAATTCAAAAGATAATTAAATTAATTCTATAATAGTTTATAAATAATCCGTTCCTCCAGAATTTTTTTTGGGAGCTCAACTGCCTCAGACACTATTATAAAAAAATAACGCTCTGGACCTTTTGTGAAAGACATAGTCATATATGTTTGGAACATCATGATGACGGTTGTAAATGGTGAACACACACACACACACACACACACACACACACACACACACACACACACACACACACACACATTTACTGCACGCTCACAAAATAGTTGCCTTTATGTTCCTTTTTCACCAGTAAACATAATATAAGTTGAATGTCATAGGACTGTAAAAGTCTAAGGAGAAAAGTTCAAGACAAAAAGAGTAAGATTAACAAATGAACCTATACTTTATGGTAAAACGTGGTAACTTTTTACACGTAAAAAGTTTTGTAATACATTACAAAGCTTCATACCTCAAAAAAAACTAAACAAAAAAAAACCTTGTGCCATTGGGTGGGCCATTGGCTGAATCATGTTCTCTTGTGACAGCATTGTACAGTACAGCCCTCAGTGATCATAAAGGAGGGAAGAGAAATTGCCGTTCTAATAATATATAGAGAAAGGATCAATGCCCTCAGCCCTGCTTACTGAATATGGAGATGCTTCCTCATAGAAATGTAATGAATCCTGTCATACATACCTCAAAATACACCTTTATTAGACAAGAAATATGAACACAAATCAAGCTCTTTGAGATCACAGAAACCATATTGCAAACACATTGCAAAGCATTTGAGCTATAATTAGCTGATGTAATATAGCTGCATTGTGAAACATGTTTAGCATTAAAATAAATGATAATGTCTTGCATTTGAGGTACACTTTGGAGAAAGGCAGCCAGATTAAAATGCTGATACAGACAGAAATACAGCTCGACAGAACTCACCAGCAAGCTCTCTGCATTCTTCGTAATCAAATACAGGTCAGGATTGGCCAGCCTCACTGTTCTCCTTTCATCATGAGTAGCTCGTTCTTACTTTGCTTATAATCTCTCACTCGCTCACACGTACGCACACAAACACATACATGTTGGGGTTCTATGTTTTATGATTTTTATACTTCACAGAAAACATTCTGCATTATTACATTTTTAAAAAATCAGAAAAAATATTGCCATCTTTGTGGGGTTATTTATTCCCCATAAATGTAAGATTTACTACAGACAGACAGACACACACACTCACACATACACACACACACACTCGGTTTCACTATCTTTGTGAGGAACCTCCATAGGCATAATGATTTTTATACTGTTCATTATGATTTTTATACTGTACAAACAGTACACACGCGCGCGTCAAGTAGTTCAACTAAATAAGAAATTTATGTCATTATTTACTCTTACATCTTTCTTTCCTCTGTGGAATGAAAAGCAAGATTTTCTGAAGAATATCCTGGTCATTTGTTTTAATGAAAGGGAATAAAGATGTGCTGTCAAGCTTTAAAATAAACACCGTAAAACTGGCTCATAAGTCTTCATGTCATACTGAAGTAGCTTTGAATTAGAAACAGACTAAATTTAACTTCTATTCTTTCTCACCTTCACAATTTGTGAACTAATTATTCTTTTGAGTCAAACCTTTTCAATGAATTGCTTGATTCACATGACAGTGAGTTAGTGGTGAAAGAAACTTTATTTTTGGGTGGACTTTCCTTTTAAAACTCAGTGGATACACAATCACATCTGCTCACACACAGTTGCCATTCGCACACTACCTCAATGACTAGGGAGTAACTGACATTTCATACTTTGTCAAAATAATCATCTTACTACTTGATTGTAAAATAAGTTTGGCTGGGAAATCCTAAAATAAAATAAAAGTCTTTGCTTAAACATAGAGCTAAATGTCTTATCTGCAGAATCAGACAAAACTTTATTTCAATGGTTCTCAATGGTTCTCTTAATTATAGTCTATACTTAAATGCATAGGCCCCCCCCCCCCCCCCAAAGCGAACCAAAATGGCTGGGTTACTAACATTATTTAATATGTCTAATGTCCCACAGAAAAACAGTCATACAAGTTGGAAAAACATAAAGGTGAGAAAATGATGACAGAGTTTGCATTTTTAAACAAACTATCCACTTAAAACTCCAGTCACAGGCAACAAATGAGAGCATTAAAGCCAGTGCATCTCTTAGGATGGATTAAATTTGAAATTTGAGTCGCCTTTCGACCACAGTAGGTTCATTAATATTATATAGGTTAAATTGAGCATTTCTCACAAAATGCAAATTTAGGTCTTCTACCATTCCTTTTAAATATGTAAAAATTAAGTAAAAAGACCCAAGAACTGCTATATACAGCAAATTAATAAAAAGAGAAAGTATTTGATCTTCAATTTGATTATTCGCACTACACATCCCAAGAACTTCAAGCACTGTGCAGAACATTCAAGTTAATGCATGGCTGAATTAAATTCTTTTTGAGCCCATAAATAATTATTCTCATCAGATGTGCTGAACCGAAGACACTGATGACAGAGTCCTTCTCGTTGGGATCTGCTTTTACAGTCTTTGTGTTTCTATGGATGAAAATTGTTCTGGTAGTGGAGCACGAAGTAAACTCTGTAAATGGAAAATAACTTGAATCCACTGCTCTGGGTCTCAAAGGGCAGAACTGGAGAGCTTTTTCTAATCCACTGCTGATATGGTTACGGTGCATTCACCTCCACTCTCAACACAATTACCACTATCAAATGTAAAGCTGGCCCATTCTGACATTATGACAGGAAGACTAATGCATAGTGGACAGAACTGAGTGAAACATATGGTGAAGTGTACATTTGCCAACAGATATTGAAGGGTGAAAACAATGACACATATGGTTGGTCAGAAAGCACACAATAGCCAGCTGTTGTCATTGGATACAACAAGGAAAACCTTGGTGGAGTGAAAGAAACGGAGAGAGAATAAGAAGAGAGAGAGATGGTGGGATTTTAATGAGATCTCACATTTTCAAAAGCTCATTTTCTTCTTTTTATCCTTCTGGTCTCATTTTAATCCCTTCATTTGTATTCTCAAATCCCACAACCCCCCCTCCCCCCACCCAAAAAAAAAAAAAAAAAAAAAAAAAAAACACAAAAAAAAACAACCACCAACAAATAATCAGAAAAACACTCGGATACTCTTCAGATAGGCTACTCTATATTCTATTCTTCAAGTATTGTATGAGTAACAAATTAACTTTAATTAATAAACCTTTTTGTTTTTACCACAACGACTACATCTAATAATAATAAATAATACTACTAATATATATATATATATATATATATATTGTTACAACACTAGGGCGAGCAGGAACGTGTGCGATGCGGAAAGGACGAGGAGTAACAGGTTCCAAACAGAAACATACTTTATTAAACTCGCAAAACCAAAACACTTAATATAACTTAAACGGCACGTGATAGTGCAAAACCCGGAAACTAGGAACACTTGGAGGAAACTATGAGAAACACAAAGATTGCATCCACACACAAGACTTACTATGGCAGGAACACGGAACAATGTTAACATTAACAGGATCAACAACTGACAAAGACCAGGACACATAAGAGGGTATAAATAGAGACAGACATGGGAAACACCTGGAGACACTGATGAGGTAATTGAAACTAGAAAGGTGTGGAAGATTCTAGAAAGCCCCGGAAGTGAACAGGAAGTGATATCACGATAGACAGGGAGTGACAACAGGAATTGACCCCATGACCTCAGTGACAGGGAAGTGACAAAGTCACAGAAAGACAGGACCAAGTGTGACATATATATATATATATACAGTATTATAATGCTCTGATAGTTAACAATATAATCGTACATTTAAAAGGCAAGAACGTATTAAAAAAATTTTTTGCATGGCTCTCATGAATACATGACTTTTGAATTACTTCACAGCCTCTTTTCTCAAATTAAAGTATAATTTCATCTTAAATCAATAATTCATGTGGATTTATTTATTATTTGAAAAATTGCTACGGAACAATCCATTTAATGTAAAATAAACCCTTTCAGGATGATACTGTCACAGTCATGTCGTGTCTCATCACTTCCTGTGTGATCCATTGTGTTTCTGTCTCGTTTGCCACTCCCTTTGTTAGTCGTGTCAAGTGTTTCCCATTATTCCTGTGTATATAAACCCTCATGTTCTCCATGTCTTTTTGGATTGTTAACGTTTCCATGCCGTTCCTGTTTGCCCCTGATGTGTGTATCTCCGTGTTTCATAGTTTCGTGTTTCCAAGTCATTCCAAGTTTTCGTTTCGTTATGCACAAGTGTGCCATTTTCTGTTCGTATTTAACCCTTTCGCACGTAAGATCACACCGGTGTGATTAGAACGTTCATGCTTCACTTCATCAACTGCTAAATTCAAACGTGTTTTCACGCGTCATCTGGCGCCGATTCAGAGACGGACGCAACTACTCAGTGTTTTCAACCACATAAGGTTTATTTTCGGATTCAGACATTTAAATACTCATAAGTACATCTATAGTTTGAAAAATACACACTGACGTCCATAATAGCAGAAATAGCAATCGTTCAATTATAAATCGTTCAATAGATAAATCAGATAAACATTGCATAAGTAACTATTAAGTTCACTGTATTCTTCTCCCACTCCCACCAGCCACTCACTGTCATGTTTTTCGGGGGAAGCGACTGAATTTGTGTTGTAAATCAGACCGATCAGATTCTCCGAACTGCAGCGCAAACAAACATGGCGGCGCCCATCACGCATCATAGATCAGCTATAATGGTTTTCAAACTACAAAACACATTCGCTTCCACATACAGTAATACCTCGGTTTACGAGTTTAATTCGTTCCAAGAGCGAGCTCGTAAACCAAAATGCTCGTACACCAAAACAAATTTCCCCATAAGAATGCACTAAAAATCAATTAATTCGTTCCACATGACCACAAATGCCCATTTTAAATATTTTTTTGGTTTTACCCTATTAATTACAGTTAAAACTGTAACCATTAAGATCTCATATAAATACTAATTAATAATTGACAATTAAACTCTAAAAATACTTGACAATTTACTGTAATGCACTTCAGGCTTGAGCAGCTTGAGTGGAGGAGAGAGAGGAGGGAGGAGGAGGGAGCAGGGAAAGCAAGGATGAGAGCAAATTAGTGAATTATAATAGTGCAGAAAACAAAGGAAGTGATAATCCATAGTGAAAGTCTTGGAACATGGGAGCTGCAAACGAACGAACGCACGGGAGCCGCGAACGAACGAACCCACGGGAGCCGCGAACGAACAAACCCACGGGAGCCGCGAACGAACGAACTCACGGGAGCCGCGAACGAACGAACTCACAGGAGCCGCGAAAGAAAGAACCCACGGGAGCCGCGAACGAACGAACTCATGGGAGCCGCGAACTAACGAACTCACGGGAGCTGCGAACGAAAGCGGGGCGATAGGCAGATGATATGAGAATTCGGTGTTCAGTGACACACAAACACATACACACTCAGGCAGAACTAGGAGACAATGAATTCATGAACCGTGACAGTTACTGCTTAGAGGTACTGTATGTGTATATTTCACTACATGAACATAGCGATCACAATTAATTAATGTTAAGAATACAAGGTAAAAACCTCTGTAAATCACTTATAAAAGTATCACTGTGGTGAATGATGCAGCCAAACCAAGCGAAGCTGAGAGAATGAATGAGTTAAGGGGTGATAAAGGGGTTGGAACCGCTTGACTTTGTTATGAGAGGCTGTCATTAGGATATTTACAGTAAAAATGTGCGCGACGATGCTGAGCGTTAGGACTTTTTCCACACAAAAATGCACATGGGTGAGGGAAATTTTTTCTCGTACACCGATACAATGCTCCATGTACACCGATTTGCTCGTATACCAAGTCGCTCGTAAACGGAGGTATTACTGTATTTGAGAATCGGAATATCAGGTAGTTGATAAACAAAAAGTTGGTGAATATTTTGAATAAATAAGACATAAACAAATGCGATGCACCTGTCATACAGCGCTTTTGAGGCTGCGGTGTCACGTGACAAGCATAACGTGTTGCCATGGAAACAATAAGGTAAACATTCTTTGCCTAAAAAAAACTCACACAAGGGGTCAAAGAGAATATTTAGAACATACGTTGATCCCATGATTCCTCGCCTTCGTCTTTCAACTCACCATCCGTTACAGATACCAGTCTCTGAGCTTATTAGTGATAATGACTGTCTGACTGAATATTATACCTACATGCAGTATGTAATGCACTTATAAGCTCACATTAGGATTTTACATGTTTAAAATGGAATACAATATACATCTTTGAGTATTTATAATATACATTTACTTATTACTTAAGTTGGGTATGAGTGCCCTGCACCTGTTGGACTCCTTGGACACTTGGGATCTTACAGCAGTTACCAATAAAAACACAGCCCTATTCAAGTGTAGAATGGAGGATGCTTCCAAATGCTCTTTCACATTCCACAACTAATAAAATCTAACGGAAAAAGAGGGAAAATCAGAGAAAGGACACGGAAAGGTCACAACTTCAAAGGCATTCTGTTGGTCCCATCAATCTCCCTTTAGGTGCGGGAGAGCATGTGTGTCACCATAGGTCAGCCTGTGATAAATCACTAGGTTTGTTTAATGTGTTTTCAGTGTTCATGCTGGACTGTGAAGAGGGTCAGGGACAGGTGAGAGGAAGTGGAAAAAAGAGGTGTTAACAGAGAAGCCGCCCATCACATGATCAATTTCAGGAAATGAAGAGAGTGGTCATGATTTTTATGATCATCTCTGCCCATTTATAAAAAAGTTTGCTATTGCTAAGGTCTCACTTCTCTGTCTGTCATTACAAAACACTAAATAACATTTAGTACTAAAATTGAAATTTTTTATTAGAAGGAGTACAAATTTCCGTCGATCACATGTGACCTTTGTCAATAACAAATTTAGAATGCAGGGGCCACATGGTTACACAGATCACATTTTCAACCAATTTAGACTATAACAAATACAGTAATACCTCGGTTTACAAGTTTAATTCGTTCCAAGAGCTCGTAACCCAAAATTCTCGTACACCAAAACAATTTTCCCCATAAGAATGCACTAAAAATCAATCGATTCATTCCACATTCCATTCATTCCATAAATGCCCATTTTCAATATTTTTTTGGTTTTACCCTATTAATTACAGTTAAAATTATAACCATTAAGATCTCATATAAATACTAATTAATAATTGACAATTAAACTCTACAAATACTTGACAATTTACTGTAACGTGCACTTTTGCTTTGAGTAGCATCACTGCTGGCTGATGGAGACGAGGGGGGGGGGGTGTTACTGCTTGTAGAATAGCGATCACAATTAATGTTAACAACACAAGGTAAAACCGCTGTAAATCACTTATAAAAGTATCACTGTGGTGAATGATGAACCAAACCGAGTGAAGCTGAGAGAATGAAAGAGTTAAGGGGTGATAGGCTTTGTGAGAGGCTGTCGTTAGGATATTTCCAGTAAAAATGCGCGCGACGATGCTGAGCGTTAGATCTTTTCCACACAAAAATGCACGTGGGCGAGGGAATATTTTTCTCGCACGCCGATACAATGCTCGTACACCGATTTGATCGTATACTAAGTCACTCGTAAACCAAAGTATTACTGCATCAGATAGCATGTTGCACCAAATTCTGTTTGGATTATTTGTGTGCAGAGACTTTTCTTCTTGAGAACAAAAGCTGCATATTAGATTGATTTCTGAAGGATCAGGTGACACTGACTGGAGTAACGATGCTGAAAATTCTGCTTTATCATCACAGGAATACCATTTAATTACTTTTTTAAAACCTCTTAATGTCTCCAAATTTTTGCGTCAAACAGTGTGTTAATGTACGTTATTAAATAAAAATGTAATTCATATAAGATGGTCAGAATTTTCAGCACAACATTAGGGAGGGAGAGTGATGGCAGTAAAATAATTTCTCTTTTCAAAGTCTGCACACAGCCATAGATTTTGTAACGAACACTCATTACCACATTACAACACTCATTACTTTTTCTCTACCGACTAGTTTTTAAAACAGCATGGAACCTGAACCCACAATGCTAAGGATCCCTTTCAATGATCTCAGTCTTTCCCAAGCTCAGATTCTCTTACACCGGACATTCATTATTTAAAATAGAGAGGGAGGGAGTAAGACAGACGAAAAGGAAGGAAGAGGGGACAAACCACTAAAACATTTCATCCATTTGAAGCCACCAGCAACAAAGGACTGAACCTAAAGAACAATCTGCAAAGTGAGTCAGACCCACTGAGTGAATGAGATGTAGCATCAACCAGCCGGTGAATGTTTCATGAGGTGTCCTGTAGATGGGCTGCAAAAAGAGCAAACGTAAGTCCTCCAAAATCTATTTGGATGTGCTCCATTGTTTGGAGGGCAAAAGGGGTTAAAGTTTCACTTAATCTTGGCAAGATTTTCACCTTCTCTGAAGAACTCTCCCCACCTGTCTGACCCAAAGGATGTCTACAATACTTGGGGAAAGCTATCGGTTAGCAGCATTCCCATTCATCTCAAAGGCAGATTGCAATCAATGCAGATCAGAATACAGAGATACTTTTGAAAGGCTGTCAAAGAAAAAAATGGTTTTGCCCTTCTGCTGAGAAGAGTATAAGGGTGAATATATATCAAATGAAGAAATTATGTAAATGAAGCAGAGGCTCATGGTCTCCCCCCCCCCCTCCCCCTCCCTGTCTAAATGAAACAAAGACCCTTGCTCCATCCAGTGTTTTTAAACAGACAAATCCCAAAATGCATATTTCAAGCTAGTGATTCTGTTATGCCTGCCAGAGTTGGATTTGTTGGAATTAATTGAAAACTAACTTTTTAAAAAA
Source organism: Rhodeus uyekii (assembly GCA_037043235.1). NCBI lineage: Eukaryota > Metazoa > Chordata > Actinopteri > Cypriniformes > Acheilognathidae > Rhodeus > Rhodeus uyekii. The sequence continues at coordinate 2,535,522 of JAWRVZ010000003.1, forward strand.
AGTCCTGGTTTCTCATGATTGCCTTTCCTCTTATTACAATATTGAATAAACTTGGTCGATTGAGGGCCGGTTTAGAGGTTCTGACCACTCTGAGCTTTTTAAATGCTTCTTTGAATCAATTTCTGCTTAATGATGCATACTTCGTATTGGAGACCACCAAAACCATCTTAAATCAGAGATACAAATTGTTCAAGAGCACTTTTGAAACTTAAGGGATAAATTCTATACCATGTAATGTGAATCCATTTCTATTTAAGACGGCAATATGAGAAGCAGTGAATATCTATGCGATGGAGACTGAGAATGAAAGATAAAGTACCTCATAAGATAAAAATAAAAAAATAAATATATATATATATATATATAGATATATATATATATATGAACAAGTAGAGCTATATGAAAATTATACAATTGGTAACCTTATATCTTCTTTTTAAAATGCCAACTAAAAGAAGCTACCTGCATCATGAGCTGCTCAGTCACCTTCAGAGGTGACAAGGAGGGTCCCATACTAGATACTGTAATGGTTTTGACCCTGTTTAATTAGTCTGTGTGGGATTACAGCCCAGGAGATGGGCAATAATAATCACCAGGGGGGAGGTGGTTGGAGCAGGCCATGAGATAGACCAGGATGCCCTTGACATGGAACGAGAGTCATGCCTAACAAAGGGGGCCCATACCCTAGGGGAGACCATGCATAGCATTGTATAGCAAGGACACATTCGGGCAACCAGACACCAAAGAGATGGATTTGAAATGAGGGGCATAAGGAACAAGTATGGTAGAGGTGACAGAGATGGGAACGGTGATTGATAGAAGGAGCTACATCTCAGCAAGTATGGATAGAAATAATGATTGGCCTTAGAGGATTATACTGTATATTTGTATTTCCTAGACTGTGGCCATAGCATGAGCAAGGCTTCAATGCAGGCAAATGCAAGGGGTTTCAAGGACATTGGATTAACCTTTTTATTCACATGGAGAGGATTCACACATCATCAGCAAAATAAACACACAGCTGCTCATAAAAGTTCATTAGATAATAAAGGGTCCAGTTCATTTATATTTATGCATTTGGCAGACGCTTTTATCCAAAGCGACTTGCATTGCATTCAAGGAACACATTGAATCAGTTCTTGCTTTCCCTGGGATCGAACCCATGACCTTGGTGTTGTACGCACCAATGCTCTACTACAGGCTACAGGAAAGATAATTGAATTCAATTCAAAATTAAATTAAATAGAAGAAAGGATGAATAAAAAACTGAAAATAAAAGATTTTTGTAATTTAGGGTGCTTGACAGAATCTGTCCCAATTAGTTTTTACTGTATGGAAAAGAGCACTGCAAAAATCCTACAAAATATCTTTGTTAGTAACAACAATTTTTGGTAAACTCTCCTTTTAAAAGCAAGGATAGATGTGACCATAAACAAAAGTGATGTTCCTTTTTCTTCATCACACAGATGTCATCGAACTGTGGTTACGCTCCATTTTCAAAGCGTGTACTTCTTGCAATTCTTCCAATAGCATGGATAAGAAGACAATGACGATCTACAGTATATCAGTCATAGTAATACGTGCCTGATTATTATGCTAAAATCTTCTATTAATAGTTCCCTGTTATTAAACAGAGAAATGTAAGGAAAAGGTGTGAGATAGCATGACTCACAATTAACTGAGAGCAGAAAACAGCCTCATTGACAAGCGGCCCGATTGGTGATTGTTTCATCTGAATCACCAGTAATGAGAAAAAGTTATAATTGTAGGAGAGAAACTGATATTGATTTAAATATGGTGTAGCATAGTGATTCAGCCTGGAGATGGAGATGGAGACTGCCCTCAATCAGATTGAGGGCTAATTGCTTGAGTAAAGGAGCCTAAGGGCATTTGGAGGAAGTCATTCAGAGAAGTCCACGAGTGCAGCAACTCTGATAGTCATTTGGAACAGCAGTAACAGTGCACAGTATGAGTGAGTCATTCTGATGGCTACTGTTGCTCTGCAAGCCTGTTTGTGCTGAAAGTCTGACCCAGAAAAGAAAGAATGAATGAAAGAAAAATGCAAGGGGAGCAAAAGTAATACAAAAGACATGTCTGAAGCACAATTAAAACCGCAAGTTACTGTACCGTATAGTGCGTGTAATCATGTGGGACAGCAGTAGCTGACTTCTGCACCATTAATATATATATATATATATATATATATATATATATATATATATATATATATATATATATACAGTGGAGTTCACTTATCTCGAATCACGGTTAACTCGACAAAAAATATTATGTCGACGTTTTTGAAGTGGAACCGCCAAACTCCCTATTTGTCTTAGCAATTTCGATTCTTTAATATCGATTCCTTAATGTCGCCGAACACTAATATCTTGAGCAAATATCTTGGACAGACTCGTCACTTCACATGGTTATCTCGTGAGTCATGAGCGTACCTAGTTCACTGCGCATGCGCTGAGTTTGCGTTGCACGTGGATCGCGGTTCTGGTCGCTCTGTCAGTGACGCTTTACTCACAGCGCCGCACAGCACTCACTGAAGTGAAAGCACATTCTCGATCTTACGAGAGCTGCCGTGGGTCCCACCCCCATCCCAAAGCCTCATCCGCTTCTGTGTGCTCATAAAGCCTTCTCTGATTTGATTGACTTTTTCTTGTTCCTGGAGAAACGTTGTTTCGTTTCACTATGTACTTGTATATGGCAGAAATGACAATAAACTCCACTTTGACACTTTTTTTCTCAAATATTTTGACATTGGTCAGTAACAAGCGCTAACGACCAATGAGTATAATTGAACACACAGACACACAAACACATCCTGCTTCTGTTATTAACACGGTTATTAAAAGACGGGACAAAGCCGAATTTGTTGAGAAAGCACATTAGAAAACACAAGTATGCAATCTACAGCGTGATGACCTCACGAATATGTTATGACTGTTTACGCTGTGAGTGAAATTGTGTTTGCAATGTTGGAGAATATAATTAAAGGTTTGTATCAAAAAAGGTTTGAAAGTGTTTTTATTGTATTCTGGTAAATCTCTGCTGTTAGTTGCTGCACATATGCCTTTTGTTGTTAGCAAACATATACAGTGTATGTGCATTTTTATAGCATGCTGATCGCTTCATCTAATAAATAGATATATTGGGTGTTGGTTATCTCGCTAAACGGTTATCTCAACAATTTTTTGCAACCCCAGAGGCCGTCGACATAACCGAACTCCACTGTATATGTATATATATATATATATATATACACACACACACACACACACACATATACACACACGCATGCATACATACACACACACGCATACATACATACATATATACATACATATACACACACGCATACATATATACATACACACATATATACATACACACACATGCATACATACGCATACATACATACACACGCATACATACATACATACACACACACACACATGCATACATACATTCAGTTGAGCTGAATAATGCAGTAGTCAGCCAGGTGTAAGTGACAAGGAAGATATTTCAACCTCTTCTGGTGTGTGAGACCTTCTCATTATGCTAACAGATTGAATAATTTAGCCTGGGTAGACTGAAAGAGGCGTTTATGAGCATTTAAAACAAATAGGATCATAAGACCTTTCCATCATACAGTGAAGCCAGCGTCCCCAGAGTCTAATCAAGTAATTCTTCATTCTCAGGACAAGAATAGAGGAAGATGGGGAATTTATAAAGGAATTGAAATGAAAGCAAAGACAACAAAACTATTCAGATCAGATTTGTGTGTCCCATGCCACTCTTTATTTTTCTGGAATATCTGCATTGGTTTCTATGTCAGTGATGTTGAATTGGTAGGTATACGCCAAAATCAACAACTGCAATATGCAGGGATTTGCAATACAGATGTGGTCTTATTTGGACTGAATTTGAGGTAGGTAGCCTGTGTGACGCTTTATTCAGTGATATTGTCTCCACAGGTTTCAAAACACTTCTGTTATATTGTCATTTTCTGCTTGTCCGGCACTTTGCCAAAAAAAATATATATATATATATATTTTTTAACTTTCAGTTTCCTTTAAAAATGTCTGATGTTTAGATTTAGGATTTAGTTGGTATGAGAAAGTCAGATAAACCACACGAATTCCGATCAGAGCAGTCAACAAGATTTCCAGAAATGAGATTTGAATGGGATTTCAAACCACATACGACACATTGTATCGCAAAATTTAATCAATAAATGGTATTTTGATGCTCTTGATGTTGATAAAACAGCTGAAAAATGTGTAACGCTACATTTACCTCAAGAAAGTTATCCAATGTTCGCAGTTGGTTAGTTAGCTATAAAACACACACTTAGAGGAGCTTATTAACTGTTAATTATATATTTATGTTCATAAACTTGTCACGAAGACAAGTGTTTATGAAAACTATGTTATGTGCAACTATGTTATGTGTGGAGTTGCATACAAAAATTTCAGTTTTTGAGTCAAAAAATAATTACCAGTTGAATGTAATTGCTCTGTTGTTCATTTTATCCTCTAAAATTTTAGTAATGCACCAAATTAAAGAAACCGTATTGGCAGAAAAATCTCTAATTAAAATAAAAAAAATTATAAAACCAATTAATTAATTAAAATTAAATCCATAAACTGATCCCAGGATGGAACCCCCTAAAAATGTATACTTATGAAGTGCCTGACAGAACTCTTTAATATCCTTTTCTTATAAGAGTGGTAATAATGACAGAATTTTAAGTTTTGAGTGAACTATCCCTTTAAAAATTACAAGTGCAAAAATACAATATTTGTTATTACATACACATATATATCATTGTCTGTCTGAATACTCAATTCTGATAAAGCATCCTGGGTGGAAGGTGTTCAATAAAACCGCTTAATGTTCAGGTAGTTCCAAGTCAGTTTAATTACGGTTCTATATTAATATGCTTCTTTCGTTGAAGCACACACACACACACACACACACATCAATGACTCACACTTGGATCACACAGATTGGAGATCGTGCTACGCATAAATTCAGAAGCACAGAAACTTCTTGTCAATGCTGCCCCATGACTTTTATTAATAAATCAACTTCGCTTCTACTGAATCGCTGCATTTGTACTCAGCTTAGGGTGGTTCGTTGCCTCCATGTCATGCATTAAAATAGTTTAAGGTACAGATAGCCGAGGGTAATCGCACTGATTTTGTAAAAGTGCTTCACATTGGCTGATTAAACTTGAAAGCATCCAAACTACAGTAAGAACACTCATCTTCAAATGGTTTAATTCACTGACGATGAATGATTGATTATCTGCCCATTTAAGGCAACACAGAGCATGTCTGTCACGGGCTTACATGTGTAATGATATCTGTAATGGTATCTCAAGTGAATAGCTAAAGTATAGCATGACCCTTTGACCCCATGGTTTGCAATTAGGAAGAAAAATATCTCCTTTCCACATACATAACTACCACCATCTGAATCTAGACACTGCACGCTTTAAGAACCTCAAAAAGCATTTCATTATTGTACAGTACATATTTTCTGACACACTGACCTTATCAAAGTAGCTAACGTCCTGTGATATATGACACCTGCACTATAGTTAGGTAACACACATCATGCTGAAGGACGGTTCCCTTGGCAACATTTCTGTGTCTATAAAAGGAACAAGCATCAATTCAAACAAACATCTGTTGTTTCACAGATGACACAAAAATGCCTTTTCTCACATGTAACTAATGAGAAAAAACTATATAAAGGTAAAGGACAAATGTACCATAACTCCAGTCAGGTCACATTACGTCAGGTCAACCCACTTCTACACAATGGACATCTCAGGAACTGCTTTAGAGCGTAGCAGAGACGTTCATCATCACATTAGATGGTCCATTGAGGTGGTTGAGAAAAAGTCATTCATCTGTGGATATGAGAGAAATCAACCTAATCCTGTTCCCCATGGAAATATTTAACTCTCATGGAAAATGGAAATCTCATGGTGAAATTTTACATTTCACAGTTATATGGTAACACTTTACAAAAAGGTGAAAACGAACCAACAATGAGCAATTTATTTGTTACTGTATTTGTTCATCTTTGATAATGTTAATAAAAATCCATCTGTTTGTTAATGTTACGTCACAGTGCATTAACTAATGTTAACAAATACAACTTTTGATTTTAATAATGTATTAGAAAATGTTGAAACATGAATAAAGATTAATAATTGCTGTAGAAGTTCAGTTCATTATTAGTTTGTAAACTAATGAAACCTTATTGTTTTAATAATATATAACTTGTTATATTTGAAAATATACAATTTTATTGTATTTATGATATTTATTTTGAACTAAAATTAAGACAATTAAGCACAATTGCTCTCAAATTCTTATTACCATAATGTATTATGCTGCATGAGTATAAAAAACGTTGTGTTCAACATTGATGATGAAAATATTTTTGATATATATCATAAATCATACCGACCCCAAACTTTTGAATTGTAGTAGATGTAATATATTATATATTATATTATATATATTATAGTATTATTGTACTGGCATAACGATTGTAGGATTAAATCTGACCTTATGATCTAAAGATATGACCTGATTGTATATCTTTGACTGTAAGTCCTTGCTTGTTTTTGTGCTGGTGAAGCATTTTTATAATGTGAAATGGCGATAAAAACAAACAAATTAAATCAATTCAAGTCACCTTTATTTACATAGCACTTTTTACAAAGCAGTTTCAAAGCAGCTTTACAGAGATAACAGGAAAATAATGCAACCAAGTTTGTCTGTATAGCAGCTGTACAGCTTATTTCCTTATCCCTATCCCTGCATCAGGCTTCTCCACCATCCACCTGAATCATTCCTAAGACTGAGCAAGAACACCCAGGATTCCCGCAGTCATTAATGTGACATCCTGTACCATATCATTAATGTATGGGACTTCGATTAATGGAGTAATACAGGTATCCTGCAGGCTTAGTCTCTCATCCATAATCTAGTCTTCCCCACAAACTTGAATATTTCATACCGAGTCTCTTTCCCTGCTGACACCAAAGGAATTTAAAGCCATGTAGAGTGCCGTACTGTCAAGTTCAGGACTTTGGGTCATTTCGGTGTGGTAGAGCAGTGCAATTTCTGATCAATGTTGCTGTCTTTATTATTCATAATGGTCATTCACTGTCTCCCCTCACACATGTTCAGTACAGAATCAGAAAGGATGGAACTTGGGTTTTTAATTTTACACCCCACTGCACTGGTCAATTTACATACAATTTTAAATGTGCAATCAAGCACCAGATGCCATTAAATCAAGTATATTGCTGGAGCTTTGCAAATACAAATAATGTAGTAAATTAAGTGTTTTACATAACATGCCACATTGTGGGTTCATCCAGATGCAACATGACGTGTATATATATATATGTGTATAAATATAGTGGTGGAAATGGCCAAGATTCCCCCTGTGACCCTTTTTATGTAAATTATATAGATCAATTAATATTATATATAAACTCATTCAACTTATTTTTATGCTATAAATGCTGAAAAAAATCCCATTATATTTATGCATTTTTATGCCTCTACATTTTGACTGGAACCCAGAACCCACCCCACATTCCCAGTCTTGTATCATATACATAATGCCATAACCAAGGTTGCACATGTTATAAAACTAGCATCCGGAAAAGGGAATAATTGTGTCCATTAAGCTGTTTACATGATGACAGATTACATTTTGTTTGTCATGTCACTTTTTAAGGCACCTTTTTGACACGAATGACAGAAATGTTCAGACCATTAAGGCAACATTAAACGGCCATTATCACACAACATTAAACACATAATAGACCGTTTTCATGCTCATCAGTGTGATTTCCTCACTGATGATGAGAGAATTACAAAGCAATTTACTGTACCAGTCATGTGTATCTAACAAAAGAATGAAAATTGGAAAAATAACAGACAACCAAAACAAGAATGTCTTTAGATGTAACAACCATTTCTTTTTTCAGCAAGGTTTTAAGAAGTTCAAAATGGTTAAACGAGTTGGCCCAAAAATAAGAAAGAGCAAAGAAAATCTCTCATATCTCATTTGTTTCTCTTGGACAGCAATAAAAAGACATGGAGAGCCAATGAAGACTTTAGCTTGTCAGATGTTTCTTGTGAAAAATATCCTATCAACCTCACTCTAGAGTTTCATAAGACATCTCAAAATGAAAATGGCTAGGATACCAAAGTCAAAACCCGAGAAATACATAAATGAAACACAAAATCGCCATGTGAAGTGAATTGGTGTGAGACAGGACAATTTAATTGGACAAAAATCATGTACACTACTGTTCAAAAGTTGGAAGTTGGAAATATCACTACAAAAGTATCTTCTAAAAGCAAATATTTCCAAATGACATTTAAACATATGCACTGCATAGAATTGCAATAACGCAAAGTTTTTCCTGTGAATAAATATCAGTGATTTTGGCCTTTGCTGAGGTCAGATATGTTGACGAGGTGATTAATGGCACAACAAAACAAAGATTTACCACAAACAAAAGTCTCACCTCAATGAGAACTAAAGCCAATAAACCTACCAATGCAGGGAGGAAACAGCTGAGAGGCTGTGGCTTTGTGATCATCTGTAACAACCAACGGCTAAACTTTGACGTTCAACTAATGCCAAAGGAGCCAAAAGGCTTAATCAGTCTATTCCAGTGTCGAAATCTCTACAGTGAAACATGGGCAGGGAGGTAGAAAGAGAGCCAAAACCGAGATGGAATTTGAAAGTGCTTTTTATGGCCACATCTGTAGTCCTCCCTGAGCAGCATGGCACTATAGTGGGATTTAAAGTTATAGTGACCTTTGCTTTGCAGGAATAAATAGTACATAACTCAATGGTAACTTAATAGAGTGGAACTATTTTATGATGAAGACTCCTCATAGTTGATCAACCGCAGTAGCAGAATTGAGGCGACTGCATTCTTTTTCACCAGTTCCATCAACTTCCACACATAAACAGTCCAAATGTCAATATTTGCGGGCAGACTGCTTTTCATCTTGGCATGACGTGCATGGATAAACATGGATGATATATGATTGGTCATGTGGAGAGGTAATCATTGTCATATTTACAGGATAGGGCAGACTATCAACCCAAGATGGCTAAAAAATAGTCCATCATTGGCTTTTTGTGATTACGATGAACTGCAGCGTTGTTTTCTTTTGACCATTACTCTTTATCATTCTACTTTCTCAGTCAAAAACCTTGGGTAAAAACAATAGTGCATTTGTGAAAAAGAGAAAAATGGAAAAGAGATCCTACTTTGCTGAAAAGGGACTACTAATCTGTGATAATGAAACAAAACAAATGCGTCTGTTTTTCTTGTTTGCAATGCAATCGTATGTAATAAATCAGTTGCCCATTATATATTTATGGCATACGTTCATGCAGTTCCACTGATACAGTTAGGTAATTAAAGTTTGGTAATACAATCATTCATTAGCAACTGGTTTTGACTCCAAGGCTCAGATTTAAAGGTCTAACATTAATCTGCTGCTTAAAATATGAATTTCTGTGTGCAATTATGCAAGTATCAATCACTTAAGTGCTCTAAAATGAAAAAGGACCACAAATGGTCAACAAATGAGCTATCAGTTAGTGGCAGATGCATTTGTCTCATGCATTTCCAAGCACTTTCATTGCACTAAGAGCGTATTGGCTCTCACAAAAGCTAGCAAAAAGACAAATACTATAAAAGTTACAGTGAAGGGTCATTCATTTTTTAGTTTTTTCTTACAAATTATAAGATGTCCAGCAGGTTCAGATAAGGCCAGTTTACTCTTCTTCTTTGAACAAACTTAACTTGATGGTGATTAAATCCTTTAACATATGCAAAATAACTTGAAAAGATAAATAAAAAAATAATACAATATAATATAAATACACAGTGGGGTTTAAAAGACAATCTGGGGTCCAAAATTAAAGCTAGAAATAAAACCAATCTTTAGGACTTTGATTACAATTACAAAAACACTATGACAAAACTAACACAAAACAATTTTTATATTTTAATCTATTTCTAGGCCACTAATTGGTGACACGGAGCATGTAAACTTTATACAAAAGATTTTTTTTTGCGTCCCCTGGAATCTGCCACAACTGAAATCTTTTACTTTGCCAATACAAATTTTTATAAAAAATGAACTACTGAAGTTAAAATTAAAATAAAAGCAAAACAGAAACATTTTCAGTAGTAGTGTCAGACTTTTGAACCCCACTGTGAATTTTCAATAAAACTAATTCAGAAAATATAAAAGCGGGTAGTTATGCAGCATGTATGTCCTTGTTTAGGAGTGTTGATGACCATTATTGTAGTGAATTCAGCCCAGTTTGATTCTAGTGTCTTGGCCATAGAAGCCCACCTGGAGAAGAATGGCAATGTCAATTAAGATCTGGACCGCACCGCAGACCAAAAACTGTGTGGGGCTTTCATTGATCACAAAATACGTGGTTTTAAAGATGTCACCAGCAGTCCACAGGAGCACCATCTTAATGCTGAAAAAGAGGGAGAGAGGGAGAGAACGTTTTACTGAAGCATTCAGAAATATATAGTCTCAGCAGTTGGAAAGATCTCCATTCGGCTATAAAGTTCTGATAAATGAACCTCATTCAAAACCTTTTAATGGTGTCACCAATACATCAGACTAATGTATCGTACAATGTCCTGTCCTCCTACTTGATAAAGTCGTACATCTCACACATTTACAAGTCTCTGAAGTCTTGTGCAATTGAATCCAGTGGGGTGCAAATTTTCAGCTAGGACGCAATTATTTTATTCATACAAAATCATGAAATAGCAAGATAGCATGTAGTTTCCAGTGGTCTAACTTCTGGTATATAAATGTACATTCTATAAATCTGTGAAGCTGTGTGAGGTTAAGTGACATGAAGAACAGTGCATCCTGGGACGCCTGGGAGGTAACCTGCTCTTTATTAGATAGAAAAGGACCGAATCACCAGCAGGAAGCTTGGGGGACCACCAAAGCACGATATTTTGTAAATGTCAAGCCTCCTTCTTTTTTGAGAAAAGCAGAGAAAAGTTAAGCTTTGAAAACTTCCAAGAATCAGCTAAAGTGTTCTCAGGCAAGGAGAGACGCTGCGTTCTCAGCGGTATTTATGCTGAATGAGTTCATTCATTTTCTTCAAGAGTACAGAGAGAAAAGTGGTCTAAAGATGAGCACAGACAATACATCAGCTGTCACCGATGGAGAAGAATGGTAATTTGGACTTCTTATGCTCCTGGCGGTCCTCCCGACAAGAGAAATTAGTCTTTTATACAATATGGGATAGCAGATGCAGCCAACTACAGTAATGAAATGGTACATTCTTCCAGCTTGTCTACTTGATGTTACAAACCCACACATCTAGACATGACATCGACTATGATTATGCTCTTTCTTATTTTTTTGCATTGTTTTGGTGTCACAGTAAGATTGTGAATGAGGATAATAACCTGGATATCAGATTTTTTACAGTGCTTAAATGTCTTGGCCAGACACTTTTTAAGGCATGCTTCAGTTGTTGACAAAATGCTGATAGTTTGTGCAAACTAAAAAGTACTATGTGATGTGGTGATGAAAATGATGATGAACTGGAAAAGGCTTAGGTCTCCTGAAAGTTATACTTTCTATATGGAATATTTTACATGAAATAGAACTTTTTTAATAGATGGAAATCTCCATTAAAATTGCTTGGAGACAACATTTGTCCTCTGCATCTGATCTCAAAGTTACACCGCACTCTGTTCTCCACCTTCATTTGTCTTTCACATTAGTTTACTCTAGAGACCATCTCCAAACATCATTAATGGGGATGAAACATTAATGAGGTAATTAAGTTGGATGGTTCATCTGTACAAGAGCACTGACAACTGTGGTGCCACACAATAAAGACCACTTAATGGTTCTCCATCTTCCGCTCAGAGAACAGAAGCATATCCAGTTGTCCCCAAACATTCATTCTAATACAAACATGCTCTTTCCTGTTCACAAAAACCAACTGCTATCCTTCCCCCCACACTCTTTCCCCTCCAAGCACTTTGTGGATTGACAGCAGATGAAAGGAATGCTCAGCAAACAGAGAGCAGCGCTTCAGGGCCTGCGAGAGAGGTAGAAGTGATTATTGCATTGATTAGGAGAACTGAGGCCACGTTACAGCACTCCCAGTCTACACTGAACAGCCCTGCACTCAACCCTGACAAGTCTTCAATTGATCCTCTTCAACCTGACACTCTCACATCTATGCTGAAAGGAAAGAGAGAAAGAAAGAAAGAAAAAAGGAAGAAAAATTCATAGATAGACAGATTGAATGATAGATAGAACTTTAGAAGGACATTTAGATAGGGAAAGGGAATGTTAGATAGAACAACAGAGAGAAGGATAGGACAATAGAATAAAATTTGACTGATAGAATAACATAAAAAGCTAGAATAGATGGAAAGAATGATAAATAGAAAGATAGAGCAAAGAAAGAAAGATAGAATTACATAAATGAATGAGCTAGAACAAAAAAAAAAACATAAAACTACAGACAGACAGAAACACACATAGACAGACAAAACAATCGACATAATGATAGAGGTAAACAGTTCTTAAAATAACCTTTTTTCTTAGTATGAAAAACATTTTAATAATATGAAGAACCTTTTTCCCACTATAAAGAACCTTCTGTGCATTGGATTTCTATGTAGTGGATTCCAATTTCTATGGATGTTAAAGGATTGATGTTAAACATTCAAGTCAATAATGAACGTTTGGGTGGATGGGTGGAAGAACAGACAGACAGAACAATAACTGAACAGAATAATAGACAGATAGATTGATAGACAGATAGATAACAACAGACAGACAGAACGATAGATAGACAGATAGATAGATAGACAGACAGATAGAAAGATGGATAGATGGATAGATAGAACAACAGACAGACAGATAGATAGATAGATAGATAGATAACAACAGACAGACAGAACGATAGATAGATAGATAGATGAAGAGACAGACGGATGGATGGACGATGGATGGGTGGATGGATGGATGGATAGATAGATAACAATAGACAGAACAGCAGACAGACAGAACAACAAACAGACAGATAGACAGATAGATAAATAACAACAAACAGAACGATAGATAGATAGATAGATAGATAGATAGACAGATAGATAGATAGATAGATAGACAGATAGATAGATAGATAGATAGATAGAACAGACAGACAGATAGATAGATAGATAGATAGATAGATAGATAGATAGATAGATAGATAGATAGATAGATAGATAGATAGATAGATAGATAGATAGATAGATAGATAAATAGATAGATAGATAGATGGATAGATGAAGAGACAGACGGATGGATAGATAGATAACAATAGACAGAACAACAGACAGATAGACAGATAGATAGATAGATAGATAGATAGATAGATGAGACAGACGGATGGATGGACGATGGATGGGTGGATGGATGGATGGATGGATAGATAGATAACAATAGACAGAACAACAGACAAACAGAACAACAGAACGACAGACAGACAGATAGATGAAGAGAACGACAGATGGATGGATGGATAGAACAACAGACAGACAGATAGACAGATAGATAGATAACAATAGACAGAACAACAGACAGAAAGAACAACAGAATGACAGACAGACAGAGCGAGACTGATGGTCAGAATGAGCTGCACAGTGGATAAGACTTCATGTCGATAGTTAAAATGTGTGTCTGCTGGAGACACCACAGGAAAAACAGGCCACTGGGCTTCTGATGAGATTTCAGTTTTGACATTTGCCAGAGACATCTAAGAAGGGGCAACATCCTGAAGATACGCTCCAGACAGATGTATTGACAAACCCGCTTCTTCTTTCTGCACAGTCTCTCCGGTTTCTCTCTACAGAGTTCACATCGATGGAGGGATAAACCATTACCAGCGAGAAGACTCTAAAAGAGAGAAGGGCACCAAAGCTCTCACATTAAAACCCTCAGTCAGTAGAAATGTTCACAAAGGGAGTGAAGAGAAAAAGTTGAATCAACTAGTCCTGCTCCTAGTTGCTCTTCACCTACAGAAAGAAAAAGACAAGCGAAAACTAAACCTTGAGAATCTGTCAGAGAAAGCTGCTGTATGAACCATTCATGGGCTAGAGGTAAAGTTGGCTCGTCAAAACTTTGCCACATTTGAAGACCAGTGAATTCAGAAAGCTGGTGAGAGAAAAGAAGGACCTTCCTCAAAAAAAGAAAATAATTAAATATACATGTAAATCGATCCATCCAGCTCAAACAGATGAGAGTTTGCACATTTTCTGAAAGAGAACAGTCTCCATCACTCAAAAGAAAAAGCTCCAAGTGAAAGACAAAGTCAAGGGGACATTGAAACCCTAAAACTGAATTATGTTTATCTACCATATGGCCAACAAACAAGCTCACACAGATCACAGTCTTACAAAGAAAACATAGCCAATCAAAACGACACATGCAGCACAGCTGTGATAGTGTTCCGGCAGCCTTTAAATCAATATAGTTGGACATCATAACGTTCCCTGTGATATATTTCAACCTCTGTATACACAAACACAAGAGCAATGTTAACATCATACAAATAGGCATGTCTACTGGAAAAAACAATGATTTTCACTTGTGTCTTTCTCTTCACTCTGCTCTCTTTTCTTTTTCGTCTCCTCCCCTACTTCACTGTGCTAAGCCCTGGAGGGAATGTGAATAATTCTGTTGCGGTATTGGTACTGGCAAGCCGTGGCTGCGAGCGGCTCATCTAATTGAATCACACGGCTTCGTCTGATCAATGGGGACTGTGCTGGAAGCCAGTAGACCACCGCTCACCTTGGGTCATTTGGGGATCCACTCCAATTGCTTATTCTTCTCTAATTAACCCAGACATGACAGCCAACAACTGTTAGGACAACTCTACTGACAGAGGTCTGTATGTTTGTGTGCCTGTAAGCGATAGCAACTCAAAGATCGAAGTGTGTCAAAACATACCATGCTAAGGTGAAAACATCACTTTTAGGTTACATAAAGTCAATCACTACAGTATATTTACAACAGAAAACCACCATACCATTTTTTGCATGAATACTATGCACAGTGTTAAGAATGAACAATATATCGGGCACCATTTTGGATATATTATTTATTTTAAAATTTTAAGATTTAGATACATTTCCCCTGATCATTAAATAGCTATTTAAAGGGATAGCTTGAAGTTGATACGATTTTTTTTTGTTTTGTTTATTTTGCAAGGACGCTTTAAATTGATCAAAAATGACAGTAAAGACATTTAAAGATATGATAAAAAAAAACGATTTCTATTCAAATAAATGCTCTTCTTATCAGCTTCCTATCCATTTCATCAAAGAATCCAAAAAGTTTCCACAAAAATAAAGCAATGTTTTCGACCTTGATAATAATAATAAAAGTTTCATCAGTTTTCAAGGATTTCTGAAGGATCATGTGACACTGAAAACTGCCGTAATGGAATAAATTATATTTTAAAATATATAAATTAGAAAATAACTTTTTTTTTTTTAACTATAAATTGTAATAATATTTCACAATTATTGTTTTTACTGTATTTGTAATCAAATAAATGCAGCCTTGGTTAGCATAAGTAAAACTTTTTTAGAATTACTTGATCAGTATTATTTTTTTTCATTATTAATTTAAAACAATTTACTTGAAGAATAAAACAATCCTAAATTTACTTGAAAAGCTGTAAGATAAGACGACTTGTTTCCAGAGATTACATATTGAAAGCTTAAAATAACAGTAATATGGGTTAAGAATAATGTCAATGGGGTAAGAAAAGAAATGAATTAAGGAAATGAGCACTATTATCTTTGTATACTACATAATAAAATACATATTTTTTAAAACAACAGTAAGTAGTATACAGCACATATGTTGCAGTAAACAAACACTATAGCTCATGTTCCTGTTGGCAAATAAGAAAAAACAACAGGGTCCCTCAGAATTGTTGACTTGTTTGAGGTTAATAAAGCACTTCTTTCACTCTGTTTGTGTCCATTTTCATGGATGTTGCTTCGCTAGCTATGATAAATGAGTTTTTGCCACCTGGGTGTTTCACTGAGCACCGTTTGAAGCAAATAGATGACGTGCACAAGCAGACCGCAGAAAGACAAATAACTCCAACCAGTAGCCACAACAAAACAAAGCCCCATCTACGCTAGCGAGGACACTTTTCATTCCCCAGATACCCAGTACAGCTAAGTTACATCCACTTTTTATAAACATGGGAAACGTTTCCTATGAGCGTGAAACTCCCAGGGGTAATCAGAGCCGATCAGGGCTCTGTGTGAGCAGCGAGGCCCATGGCGGAGCTCGGTCTCATGGGAGAGTCTGGCTGCGTGTCTCTGCTTGTTAGGGAGGCAGATTACAGTGCACTTGGCTTCATCAACACAGCAGGGTCCTGATGTTAACTACGCTCTTGACTTAGCATGGAGCCCAAACTCCAGAAACTGGTTTCAGCTGACATTAGAGCTGAGAGGCTCAAACTTTTTTGGTTAACTTAAATTTAGAACTTGTCTGGAGGTGTCTGAACAAGAAAAAGTGAGAGATGGCAGGTAATATAGTATAGTTGGGACTTACACAATTATACTCCAAACTATAAAGATAACTATAACTATATTCACTACATGCTTTGTCATTGATAAAGTCAGCATGATGGAAATTGTGATAGTATTTTCTTCTCCATTATGACTTATATGCAAGTGCAATGGCTTCTCAGACAAGAAAAAAAGTGCAGGATGGGATTTTTTTGTTGGGAATTTAGTCCTTTGCTATTTCTGTAAGCTCACATCTGCTAAATGATAACTGATTAAACGTGACAGGTTTTGCCGCTCTCGAGCCAGTAAACACGATATCATAGAAGAGAAGAGATTAGAAGGGATGTTGTTGCAAGAGGGAGGGGATCGACTTTGGATGAAAGATTACAAAGACACATGAATTACAAATAAAGAAAAGAAGATGTGCATGGATAAATCATTTATGACAAATATGGCAATATTTCATACAAAATAAGAACAGTACATTTTGATTTTATTGTAATGTGGAGACGATTTGGAAATCCATTGCCGCTTGTATATATATTATTTTATTTTTCTTATTTCTTCATATATTCTTTTCTTTTTCTTATTTGAAAGCCTTTCTTTGCTTTTCTGTGGTTTTCCATAGAATAGTGATGAATATTGTCTGCACGTCTCACCAGATAGAACATGTTATCAGAATGTTTTGAGAGTCTCTCTGTTGATAGTTGGAGCCTGAGCCGACTTCAGCCTTGGAGAAGCTGTGTGTGTGTGTGTGTATATGTGTGTGTGTTAATATGGTCTGTATTGGTGTGGGGATTAAGGAGACAGAATGACTTGTTGTTCTGTACAATCTGATGCCAAGATACGCATTTCTGCCACGTGGAAGGTCACTAACGCGTCAACCATGTGATCAACGAAGATCTGCTTCAGACTGTCTGCTCTTGTGTGGAAAATTACTAATTTTGTTTATCTTTCTTTCTTTCTTTCTTTCTTTCTTTCTTTCTTTGCCAATCAGAATCATTTAACCGTCATCATTGACGTGGTTAGTAGCCTCTGTTAGAGTATAATTGCTGTAACAATGTTATTGTATGTGGGGCGGCCTACGAACTCCTTGTGAGACCTGAAGCTTCTGCTGATGAAACTGCAAACTAAACTTCACTAAAATTTCTTCTGTTGACTGCACTTCTGACTCCTGCTCTTCTTCATTCAACATATCTGGTCCTCGGGTCTTAACTGTAATTCCTCTACAGTAAAGTTATGTGAAGTAATTGGCTATCAGTGTTTTTATCGTTCATAAGTAGGAAACTATTGTTCTGATGATATAATTTATCTGTATTTGTTATAGTTGTGGTGTAAACTTCCCTATTCTCATAGAATTAGAATGATTATTAAAACTTTATAGTTATAGTTATTGTTTCTGTTGTGAATACACCATCAACTTGTATCTGAGGTCTTTCCTTGTATCAGGCAAGTTGTTTTAAAACAAGAAGTGTGTTATCTGTAAGAGAAAAGAAAGAAAGAATCCATGTCCACTGGGTCATTACATGTCGAAAATTAGAAGCATTTTCAAAGAGTCCACCCAAAGGCTAAAGTTGACAGCCATTTGTAATATAATTCACACTGCATATGGTTGTTAGACACACGCATGATAGTGTGAGGGAAAACGTCAGATAAAATAGCCTCCTTTTGCTCACATACATAAACAGTGATTTGAATCTAAAATTAAAAAGATTAGGAATCAGTAAAAATACAAACGTGAACTCACAAAAAAGCCCCTGTCAAGAATTTTGAGGGCCTTTTAGAAGTTGAAAAATGGGGCAAAGCCTCATGGGAGTGGGCAGTCAGCGTGTTGCTGGATACCTGGTCCATTAATGTCAGTCACATTCTGTGACATACGCTGCTACTTACATCTGTGTTTCCACCAGAAATGAACACATGAATTTAAACAGCAACATAAGTGGACAAGGAGTTCAAACAAGGAGAAAGAAGGTCAACAGGAGAGATGGGCGCTTTCAGAAAAGAGCATGGGGAGATGGGCCATTTAAATCCTTCAGTTTCAATAAATGTCTGGCTCAAGGGCACAGTGTTGGACCCTCCCAACTTCACTGGCCCATATTAAGGGCTGTAGGGGTGTATGGATGGTTGGTCTTGTTAAAGACAGTACTTCACGTGTCATTGGTGAAGATACAGTCTCCACCTGTCCCGATACCTCATAAAACTCTTTCCACAAGGGCACAGCATCACAAACACAAGCTCGGCTCAACAACAACAATTTCTACAGTACTACACTTCCCACCTAAACAGCATTTGTACAACATTAAACTCATTAAAGACCTATTAAAAACAAATTAAACTCAAAAAATGTGGCGTAGCTATACATTAATGTTCACAGCTGAAAGGTGTAGTGAATCGTGAGGCAGTAAAACAACAACTATTTGTATTCCTTTTCAAACAAATCAAGGAATAAAATCAGTCCATATAACACAATGCTTTGGTATGGTATGATTAAGAATGTAGAGCAGAATGTTTTTATGGTGCCTTTCTAGTGGTAACAGTATTTGTCCTTTCAGGTCCTTTCACTTGACATTTGTCATTATGGAATAGAGTAAAATACAGTAAAACAGTAATGTGAAATATTATTATAATTTACAAATTAAAACAATAAGATAGTTATTAAGGAGCAAATCAGCATATTAGAATAATTGGGACACTGAAGACTGAAGTAGTCATGCTGAACATTCAGCTTTGATCAAGGAAATAAGGTACATTTAAAAATGTATGCAATAAAATGCAATAGTTCATTGCATTAGTGTTTTACTGTATTTTTTATCAAATAAATCCAGTCTTTTTTTGACCACTGGTGTGAAGCTATATAAAATAATGCATGTGAACTAATCAATAAATTATATACTATATAGGCCGATAGGCTATAAATAATTATGACACTTTAATCACGAGACCTGAAAGTGAAAGTCGTAAGATTTAAAAGTTGAAGTGTACATTTGAGAATTATATTTTGCGTTTTATTAGACTGAAATTACTGAAGAAAGTTTGGAAACAATACACAAACATTCACTCTTATCTCATGTCTGATAATGTTAATGTGCATTGTTTGAATAATGTAGACTAAATGGCATTAAAATCTGAGATTCGAAAAGACCAGTAGTTGTATCCCTGGAAATTAATGTTGGTCGTTTAGCATTTTTAATCATATACAGCAAATATTGCTAAACTGTTTTGTCATGGTCAGCTGCTTGTATTTGACCCTGGCTTTCATTCTAAAACAACTGAGTTCAATAGCGATTGCTGTTAGCATTTTGCTAATCATAAGCTATTATTTAATCATCATAGAAGTACTCCGCAAACACATGTTGGATAAAATAGTTAATTTGTGAATTAAATAAAAAATTTAATTGATACATTTTTTGTTACTAAAGAATTTTTATCAATGCTTTTTGGTATGTATATATATAATTAACCCATTTTAATTTTACTAATTTTTAAAATCATGTTAGCTGACCGTCTTGTTGTCTTGTATTAGTTCAGCAAAATCATCGGCTGAAGTCTATGACAGATATAGATATTCATATAAGCTTCTAACCATGGTTGCAGACACTCAGTCAACTTGCTCTTCACAGACAGGCTTTGACCGTTACAATATGGTGGGGGCCCCATATGAGTGGCATCTATGAATATATATATATATATATATATATATATATATATATATATATATATATATATATATGTATGTGTTATTAATTATATTAATGAATGTGTGTGTGTATATATATATATATATATATATATATATATAGTCTATACAACCTGTTTATTAATTTAAAGTCTTCTGAAGTCAAGCGATAGGTTTGTATGAGGAATAAACATAAATTTCTCAATTATTAAAAATATTCAAATCTGACAAAGCTTTCAAATATCATTCACTCTTCTGTATATTGAAACTTAATTACAGAGAGATCACAAATGTGAGAAGCAATTATGTTAAACCTGGCACAATATTTGTACAGAATTTTTTTTTTTGTTTTTTTGAAAAGGGTGAACTAGTATTGTTAGAAGAAGCACATTTAATAATTTTCAAAATCAAAAATGTTTGGGTGGAGCCTTCTCAGGTTTCAATATATATAAATACATAATACACTGTATAAACACTCAAACCCTGCAATTCTATCTTGGTGACAGATCTCCTCCTCAAATAGATGTTGAAAGATGTTCAAAAATACTCTGAATCATGACTCCAAAGGCTTTACCAACAATAAATTCATATGTATACATAAAAAGAACACAAATGTCAGTGCAGTGATCGGTCGAGGGCCTTAGACGCCTGCAGACACTCTGAAATCACATCAAGGGCAAAGGCATTACACACTACACGTGACGGCGGTGACACTTTCATTGTGTTCATAAAAAGATGGATTTCCGGAGAAAGCTTAGCTTTCATTTTCCCTCTCTCAGCCTAAACTGTGCTCACAATGTTTAATTTGCCTCATAAAGAGGAGCCTGGAGCGTGTGTCACATTGAGTTCTGTGGAGCAGACCATGAGATAAAGGGCCTTTAAAAAAATATATAATAATAATAATAATAATGAAATAAAATAAAATAAAATAAAAAGAGGAAAAAAAGGAGCTGGCTTCATCTGTAGTGAAGCTGATATTGAGCTGTGATTATTATGCTGACTGTAGCCTGAGGCTTGAATATTAGCTTTATTCAAAATTCTCTCTTGCTCTCAATTTGGACTTTTTCTCAAAAAGTAGCAGTAAGGTCAATTTTGTTTCACCAAGGAGTCTTTGGATTTAAGCAGAGTAGGCTGTAACATCAATTAACAAACTCATTAGCTGTCTAATATTAATTATATTCATTATGTGCTTTTAATGAGTGATGTCTCAGGTGAGGCATGTCCTGCAAACAATTACTGTGTGTGAATTTAACCTTCTCACCTTCTACCTGCAGTAGCACAGATGACATTAACACACATTATGGCAACCAATGTTTCAAAAACTGACACAAGAGCTTGTGAAGCATAAGCTGTAACATTTTGAATGCTCCATGTTTTTAATGCTACATAACAATTAACCTTAACATACATAAAGCAGTGATTGATTTACTTTCGCAAAAGTTCAGTGCACAAGGAAGATTGGATTTCATTATGTTAATAAATGATTAGTGTTTAAAAAAAAGCATCTAATGCTCACTTAATCTAAAAGTAAATGTAAAATAGTAGAAATTAAGTATCCAATCTCGACCAATGCCTCTAATATCATCTGATAAATTATATGATTATAGTATACTGTGCATCCCTAATATTTAAAGTCAACATTGCTTCAAATGCATTTTGACAATTAATTCCAGGGTTGCATTTTCCACTTGGTAGGTTTTAAGGGTGTCCACATTTAGCAAGTTTGGTTTGATTGAAATTAACTTTGCTACAATTTCTGTGTAAGTCTGATTTATTTGAATAAGTATGAATTCTGCCATCCAAACCCCTATAATGAGTACCAAACAAGCAGAACGAGACCCACTTTTTCCACTTCCAAACAAACTTTAGTGCAGATTGACTGAAATATGAACACAAAAAAATCTAAATAAAATAGAAATAGGATGCGATATCAGAAGATGATCGATCAAGATCAATGTGAAAAGATCCCTAAAAAGGACTAAATGCTCAAGAATACTTGGTTCTTCTCATTGCATGAGTGATGTTACCCATTACAGTTTGGTCCAGGTGGCAAAACTGCCATCTCCTAGCAGTAGATCTTCATTTGTGTGCAACAGTGGAATTCCTGGCACTCTTTTGACCCCTTTGGCTCTTTGTGAGCTCTCAGCTGGTAATAATACCATTATATGTGCGCACATCCAACAAGCGCATTTAACCCAGTACATAGCATTGTTTTGGATGTTTAGTAAGATCCGTTGCAAAATATACATCATAAAAGTTTTTTTCTTTGTATCTTTATGTTCAGTGTTAAAAATTACAGTAAACACCTGGACTAAATGTATCAGTTTCTTTTTTTGCCAAAAGAACCAAAATTCATGTTCGTCTTCTCAGATCTTCACAGATACACTTGGATCTGAAAACTTGAGGTCCGACCCAGGAAACGAGTAAGTTTGGTTCCAAAACTTTGATGAGTACCTTGGATACCTGTTGGGTT
This sequence comes from Rhodeus uyekii, assembly GCA_037043235.1. Taxonomy (NCBI): domain Eukaryota; kingdom Metazoa; phylum Chordata; class Actinopteri; order Cypriniformes; family Acheilognathidae; genus Rhodeus; species Rhodeus uyekii. The sequence continues at coordinate 2,558,334 of JAWRVZ010000003.1, forward strand.
TGATATTAATAGCCTCGGGTCTCTGTGATATAAAATAAATGTGCTTTTACCAAATGCACCCAAAACAATATATTATTTAAAACTTATATGACAATGTTATTTTATATATATATATTATTTTATATATATATATTTTATACATATATATATATATATGTACCTATATCATCTATATATCTGTAACTATATCTATCAATATGTACTTCAATGTGTAAATGACTGAAACCCTCCATCATACTGGTGTATGTAGCTGCAAACTGCACTCTGCAATATCCAATCTAATCGAGTGTGAACAGTGTGAGGATTTGCTTCTTAATATTAACATTAATATATATTTCCTTGTTATTTGAGAGGAAATACGTTTATGCAGTTTGCAGACAGTTTTATCCAAAGCGAGTTGCATTGCATTCAAGGAACACATTGATATTCTAATCAGTTCTTACTTTCCTGGGAGTCAAACCCATGACCTTGGCGTTGTAAGCGGCATTCTCTACTGTTTGAGCTACAGGAAAGCTCATATAATGCATAAAGTATACATTGTTTATTGTTTATCTACTTGAAGGTGCTCGCCTAAGTGGAAAAACAATGTATTGTTGCCAGATCGATTGCAGGAAACCATCTAAATGCAGTTTTTCAATTTTCAGGTCCAATTGGGTTCGAAAAAAAATAGCTATCACATCGGTTCAGCCTCAGGTCTAATTTTATTGGGTTTGTCTTGGGTCGAATTTTTCTTTTTTAAAGAAAAAGAGAAGACCTTTAGAACAGACCCTTGATGTAACATTTTAACGTAACAATTTAAGGGCCCATATGAAGTCTCTTAAGGTCTCTAAAGAAGAAAGATCAATAACAGTTTGGGTCTGGTTTACCTCATGCCTCTGGTGGAGCGGTTGTTGTAGTTCTGCAGCAGCTGAGGCAGGCCCAACATGGCTTCAAACATCACTGCTAAAGAGCCCAGGGCCTCCACAAATAGGATCCAGTCCAGAAAGAGGAACGTTATGAAAGCACACAGCAGCATGAAGGCAAAGCAGAACAGCAGATAGTCCTCAAAAGAACTCCAGCTCCAGAAATACCGAATGTCCAAATCTGGAAGAGAGACAAAGAATGATTAAAGATAAAAAGCATAATAAAAATATTCTCCAAGCATTTCATTTACAGACAATGAGATATCTCAGAGCATCTCTCTATAAGACTACCCAAGAAAAGAGGAAAAGGGAAACTTTAAAGCATTTTATCATTAGTATGCATATCACAGTGCTCAACACCTCACACAAACTCTCTCACGCTGTACGAAAAGTTAAATGAGCTTTGAAACCTGTGTGCCTCTCTCTGCAAAACTGAATTATATAAAGAAACCCATTTACAACAACTCAACATTTCATTTACAATTTTCCTGAGCCATGAAATAAATGACCAAGCTCTCCAGGGGAACAGAGCCAAACATTCAGCAGTGAGGACTAAACACTCACACAAAACCATGACTGTATTTGAGAAAGGCACATACACTTCTGTTATATATAAATAAATAAATTAAGTGAAAGTGATGTAGAGTGTAGAGGTATAATAGTAAATCTGAACGCAAGTGGTCGCATTATGAAACGCATGACAATGTAAGGTGAAATGGTAATCCGTCTTGACTGATTATTTGTGATCAGATCACCAAAAAAGCATATTAATACCAGGTGGAAACAGGACTTCTCTCTTGCATCCCCAAATTCAGCAATATTTTATGCAATTTGAGGGTGTCAAGGAACCGCTATCAATATGCAAAAACCTTTTTCAATCAAATAAATTGCATGGTGAGTATTAATCTTTTCTTTCAAAAACATTAAAGCTATTACTTGAGACAATTAAACAATGCAACTTTAAAATTATAATATAAACTGAGATTATACAGACTGCACCAAAAGCAAATTTACAACCTAGATAGATGGATGAATGAAACCAAAAATGTTTTTTATATGGCATCACTTCAAAAACACTCTTTTGGAACCTTTATTTTTAAGATCTTATCTATTTAATCTAAAAATGTCAAATATTCAGTGCAGTCTCTTTAAAATCAGTGAGAAGAAAAAAGGGAAGAAAAAAACGACACAGGATAGTGAAGACAGGCTTCTTCATCACATTGGTCATCTCTACATTAGTGATCACGCGCCATGTAAGACACCCTGACATGATCAACGACTACCTGTCTCTCTCCCAAACTGATAGCACAGGATTCTGAAATGAGCTGACATCAGCTCCAGAGAATTGATAGCTAAATAATAGCCCTATTTGTTACAGCTCTGACTGGAGTGTCACGTTGAGTGGTAGAGAGCCCACTGACCACACGCTGTCATTTAATAGGCTTTATGTTCTGATTACTTATATGCATATATAAGACAGGACACAGTACTGTCGTGTGACTGCTGTGCTGTGCTGTGTATCCGCTGCTGGGATGCATTTGCAAGATTGTGTGGTAAAGGACATCCAAATATGTTTGTTAGCATAATTAATGCATCATAGTATCAGAAAACTCACAGCCTGAAAAGAAAGAACAGATAAGATCAGGAATTAGAAAGCCTTGGGAAATCACATAAGAGTTAAGTGCTTAGCTAGGAAGGAAAGTACAAGAAAAATGGGAACAATCTCGTCCTCGTCCACTTGTTTCCATGAATTAGCAAATGTGATCGCAGGGTTTCCAAAATGAGCAGTGGTGAATAAAGAAAATGTTTTTCTGTGTAAAAATGTAATTCTCTAAATATATATATATATATATATATATATATATATATATGTCAGGTGTGTGGGAAGGGATGAACGAGGACCCAATGGTGCAATGAGAATGGGGATTTATTAAATACAAAATGGAAACAAAACTGAACAAAAACCACCCCGAGGGGGAAAACAAGACTAGAAGACAGACTCGAACTCAGACTAGACTTAAGACTTCAAACTTGACAGACTTGATTCAGGACTAGAACCAGGACAGCATGAACACTACCTTGTAACGACGATAAACCAGCACAAGACAACAGACACGGATGGATTAAATACACACATGAGGAACGGTGATTGAATAAGACACAGCTGGGAACAAATCAAACTAAAGCAGGGAAACAAGGTGGGAGGGTTACACACTGACGAGACAAAGACGACGTGCAGGTGGCGACAGCCAAACTGCGCGTGACAGAAAACAAAGCACGCGGCCGATTGGATGCGAACCGCGTGCCAAACATAAACACACGGACGAGAGGAGGCGCGGCTCGCGCAAGGCTTGAAACCGCGCCCACTCACATAACGTAGAGCTCGCAAGAACGAGTTCTCACGAGCTCACGACAAGGACTAACACACACGAGTTATGAATGCCCGAATCCCGATCCAAAACCGAAACTGAACCAGACCCAAGTATCGGGACCGGACATCATAACTCGTACGAAAGACGTCACAGACAAGCGCGCGCGCGGCTCGAATCCTCGACGCCGTGCGCACACACACCAAACACGAGACATAACGGTAGTGTCAGAGCTCTGCCACAAAACCAAGAAATGACTACTAGACCGAATGTGGCAGAACCCTGACATATATATATATATAAATATATATATAGACACACACATACATATATCTATATATAATAAACATATAAGAAATATAAGAATAATAAACTTTTAAAATTTTATAAGAAAAATATAAGAAAAAAGGAAAAAATAAACTGGTCAAATATTTTCATTAGAATATGACATGGTCTTTTAAACAGTTTAAGTGATTTTACTGTTCAAATTTTAATTAATATTTTGTTTTTGAAGAAACTAATGCCTTTATCTCTGAAGGATCATGTTGCACTTCAAGACTGAAAATTGGGGGTGGGGATGGGGGTTCCTGCTTTTTCTGTCCATCAATCATCCAGGCTGACATGCAAGCTATAACATGTCATGCTCCAGAACGTTTGTTCCCCACTGGTGGCATTCAATGGAACGGACAGACTTCAAAATGGAAGATAAAGGTGTGCTCTGCCCAAAAACAAGGACAGAGCCTTCTTCTCAGATGTCCACAGATCAAACAGTTCAATTACTATAACATAGCACCCACCACTAAAGTCGGAAGTTAGGCTTAACCTTTGTGTTTGCTGTGGCTCTAATCTCTGTGGGGAAAAACAACTCACATCAGTAAAGCTTTCAGGCCACAGCATCTGCAGACACTAGAGGTCTTAACTCCCAACTACTTCACAAGGCACTTAAATCTAAGGAACCTTTAGATAGAATGACAAATATGAAGGCTCATCCAAATAAACAACCCCTTCTTCTTCTCTTACAATGGCCATGTGCCCAAGGTCTGCTGGACTGATGAACCCTTTCTTATCTGTCAATGCCTTTATCAGTTTTGGCAGTTAAATGGTACTGATTGATGGAACAACTGGTTATCAGAATAAATCTATACCGATAATTTTTCCGGGCTACGTTTATATCGCTGGAGAACCTGAGAAAGGTGCACTGTCATTACACATTACGCGAGTGGACTCTAGAGGTGAAATAAAAACTATTACTGATACCTCGTGGTGTTTGTTTTGACACGAGGCTGCGTGCTGCACAGAGTAGAACAATGAACAGACAATGAAATATAATATTTTAGGCCTCATTAATCAACTTTTCAGACCAGGTGAATACATTTGTGGAAAGTTTTGTTTTTAGGCTTTTTAGGCTAGGCTTGCATTCATGTCACGCATGAAAAGAGCCTGGTGAGATTTATAATGTGTTGGGAAGGATTTTTCTATGTCCCTGCCAATGTGTGGACACCATCTATGGCGGTTGCACTAGGTTTCTGGGTTTTGAGAACACTAATTAAAGTCAGCATGCTCAAGAACAGATGTCCAGAACTGGAATAATTCATGACACTGATAACGTTCAAAAATAGCATGTTTAGTACACACACACACACACACACACACACACACACACACACACACGTTGGTCTATCATTAACCTACAGAAGTCTTGACTCCACCTCCTCATATAAATATTGAGTACAGCTCTTATTTTCTTGGTGATTTAAACCAACATAATCACAACTACTCAGACTTGATGCACTTTATGAATATTTATACAATGTAGTGATATTACTTTGCATTGATACTTAGTATGCATGCATTCAACATACTTTTTGTCAAGTGTGACCATTCTTTTTATATTAAGCAGTTCTTTCTTTCTCTCATGCACACAATTTATCCATGATAAGCAGTATGAGTCCTAATGAACCTTCTCATTCTGTCTTTTTGACTGACACAATCAAACCTACTCTAAGCTGATCCACTCAATGAATATTCATGCAATACAGTGATACGCACACTACTTTGCATAAGATTTCATGCATGCATGGCTATACCATGCACTTATTCCCTGCCAAGTGTGAACAGTCTATCCACATTAACATCCATTTGGAGCTCTCTGAATATTAAGTAGCAACCTTGTGGATTAATTAGTGCAGCTGTTTATAAAGGGAAAGTGCTTTTACATGCATTGTGAGATGGCTTGATGGGAATATGAGTAAACATCTGGAAAAAGCACAGAACAAGCACAAAAGTCTCACTTCGAACACCCGACCCAAATGTTACCACAACCTACAGGTAACCTTGGTGAGCTCTGACAGCCCGATGCACTGATGCAACTTTACAGCAATACATTATTGAGAAAACTATGATAGTGTGATGGGTCGCCTTAAGGTTTGCCCTTGGCTGGATAACATTTAGTGTTGGAAATATGTAATCGATCGAGATCCTACCTATAAGTGACTTTAAATGAGATGAAAACGGAAAATTAGTTAGGGGAATAGGAGGGGTAATTAAGCAGAAACTACTACTGCAGCATCTAAAGGCTAAACATCTGTGAAGATGCCAGAGAGATGTCACTAGGGGTTTGACTGCCTCACATTACAGTTGAATGATTAATTTAACCTTAGTTAAATTCACAGCACTGCAGTGTGACCTTTTGTGATCCATGAAGGTCGATGCTTTCCTCTCATAAAGCAACTTATCACAAGAGGAAGGTGTGTCACGCAGATTAACTTCACCCATTGGAACTCTATCGCAACAAACAAAACTAGATTATAACAGCAAGATTATACTCAGGGTAGCCAACAGCGATGCTGGAATTAGGATATTACTGATTGTATTGCAACTCTTAAATAATAATTAATATAGAGGCACTGAAGCAATAAAAAAATGCGTGATTAAAGGTACACTATATAATAATTATTATGTTCAAAATAACATTATAAAATTGAGTATGGCTCATTATAAGTATTTTTCTAGACGACTAGTAGTCATTCAGTTTAGCCAGTAGTCGACTAATCGCATGTTTATATTAAATTAATTACTTAAATATACATGGGGGGCATAATACAAGGCTACATGCTTATTCCACGCTCAAGCACACACATAAATCTTGCCTCAAGGCACCAGCAAAAGTAATTATTATGAATGTTTTGGGAAAAATAGCAAGGAGACATTTTAATTGACTATAATTAACTAGTGTTTTCTGAGTCAGTGTTTGCTGCAAAGACGAGGTTGATGATGCTGACTCATCATTTCCGCATACAGTGAACGTGTTTTTAGAGAGAAATGCACCTTTCATACAGATGACATAATCAGAGAGCATTTGTTTTATATTCAAATTGGTTAAAGTACACATTTCAAGCTTTCACGTCTGTGAGTTTCGGTTCATTAATGTGACGTGCTGCAGTTCAGGGAGACGGAGACAGCAAAAAGAGCATCCTGTTTGCTTTCTTAATTTTCCAAAAGCAAAATTCTGCTGTTATAGTGCGTGAACACAAAAAAAAGTTTGGAATTATGTAATAATTGTCTTGAGTTTGTATTACTCAACAGGTAAGATATTTTTTTTAACAGATAAAACTCTAACAGAATTAATAGTTAATCATCATCTATTGTGAAGGGTCATTATTATAGGTTGTTGTAGTGCTGTGCGGGAATCTATTTTCAAGGAAGATATTAATTTTAAAAGTTACAGTAATGCCTTGCACTAGTCAGCTTAAGACCCTTTCCATTTTCTTAAGCCAAGTAGTGAATGTTTTATAAGCAGTAGAATACACTATCTCTTTTATGAGAAAGAACCACATTCATCCGCAGTCAAGTAGAGTCAAAGCACCACCAAAACAATCTTCTCACACAAAATGCATGCAGATTTGTTTGACTTTCTTACCAATAGAGGGCCAAAATTTACAGTCTACCTTTAACTATGAAAATCATAAAATGCCACATCATGACAGAAAGGTTGTCGACCTCTGATCTTACATTTGGTGTTAAAGGGCTATCAGCATCTTACTGTTTTTATCTCTCCAAGATCAAATGCTAAAGATTTAACACTGAATAATTATTTTACAAACCACATTTATCGACTTTAAGTTTACAAAAATGCTTTAAGATGAATGGCTTTAACAATAATTTTTAGTCTATATTAGGTATGCCAGGTTTTTAGCTATGAGGTCAGTCAATGTTCATCGCAAACTAAACATTTGGAAGAACTGAGAGCACACACACACTACAGATTATCAGTCATTTAAAGCTGCCTATCTTCCTCTCAGCTCCCATGTTGATGGTGTATACTGATCGATATTTGAAGCCATTATTGAACAGAGGCCTAATTTTCTTTAGCCCATCTCTGCTTATCACACTTCCCGCCCTGTCCAGCTGCTTTGCCACTGATGGACATACAGATCACCTTCATGCAATGTGTGTGCATGTGTCTGGATTATCCAACAAAATCTTAATTGTTCTTTGTGATAAATCTAAGTGGCCATAAATTGAGAGCGTAAAAAAGATATTAGTGGCTTGGGTGTGAAAGCATTGTCTCAAACTGTGACCTGCATGTCTATTCATGTTTGAGTTCACTAGACATCCTCAACCATTCTCTAACATCAGGCAATGACACTGAGATTATTTAGGTCCACCAGTGATTTCGGTCATCTTCCAGCTAATTGTGATCAATGCAGGTGGCCTGAGCCTGCAACAAACACACAATTAACCAAGCATAACCTTTAGGATCATGTTGAGAAACATGTAGTTCAACCAGTAGAATATTGGTGTTAACAACGCTAAGGTCATGGGTTCGATCCCAGGGAAAGCAAGAACTGATTCAATGTGTTCCTTGAGTGCAATGTAAGTCGCTTTGGATCATGGATTTGGATCAAAGCGTCTGCAAAATGCATAAATGTAAGCTTTGAATTAGAGATGCACAGTATTTTGGTACTGTAACAAGGGTGCACTCAGAGATGAAGGAAAGCAGATAAAGGTATTTGGTGATAAAGTAGCAAGAGAAATGGAAATGTCATGAAACCATGGAAGAATTAATATTATGTTTTAATATTGTTTACCATTGTTTAACTATATTTGTAGCATTTAAAACAATTTTAGTTTCTTTTAATTAATTTGGAAAAAATACACTGCTCAAAAAATAAAGGAACACTTAATCATCACAGTATAACACCAAGTTAATTAAACTTCTTGGATATCAATCTCTTCAATTATTGAGAATCAGTTTCACCTGCTTTGGTGAAAATGAAAGTGACAACAAGAGCACTGGAGAGGCAACAGCAATACAACCTCCAAAAAGGGAATGTTTTTGCAGGTGGTGGCCATAGACTATTGTTCTCTACTTATTCTTTGTGGCTCATTTGTCTTCAGTTTTGTGTTTTGTTAGGGTCCTTGTCACTGTATGGACCATAAAGGACCCAATCAGGTTGCACAGGCACTCCTGCTCTTCTGGGACAGCACATCAATATGTGCCATTGCAAGGAGGTTTGGTATGTCTCCCAGCACAGTTTAAAGAGCATGGATGAGATACTGGGAGACAGGATGTTGCACGAGGAGAGCTGGGCAGGGACATAGAAGGGCAACAACCTAGCAGCAGTATATGGTCCTTTGTGTGAGGAGGAACAGGAGGAGCCACTGCAAAGCCTTACAAAATGACCTCCAGCAGAATACTGGTGTGGATACTGGTGTTTCTTATGATTTCATGAGGGCACGACGTCCTCTAGTGGGACCTGAGCTCACATCTCAGCTCATCACAGTGAAGCTCGATTGGCATTTGCCAGAGAACACCAGAATTGGCAAGTCCGCCATTAGTGCTTCTCTTCATGGATGAGATCAGGTTCACAGTGAGCACATGGTGACAGATGTGAAAGAGTCTGGAGGTGCCATGGGAAATGTTATGTTGCATGGTTCGGAGGGTTCGGAGGTGGATTAGTCACAGACACTGCAACCAAAACAGCAGCCACCTTTTACAATTCCTCCTGAACCAAAACAACAAGCTAATCTCTAATTTGGAAGAGATGGAAACCCATGACATTATACTCGGGAGTGGTTTGTAACACAAATGTATGCATTCCAATGGCAACACTTTCAACATCAAAATGCAGCAGTCCGGTGGTACAGTTCAGTGCTCTTGAAGTTGATTATTCTTATTGTATTGTTATGTGCTTTGAGACACAAGACATAGTTTAACACAGTCTCTCGTGACGCTTTTGTTTGTTCTCTGCTGTATGCGTTGGAGACACTCTTAAGGGAGGGTGGGATCTTATACTTTCAAAGCTAGCTCTCTATTTCCAGCCTTTCCGAAAATTGCCTACCCTTCCTTTAAAGGGGATGAATGGGAAAATTATACAAACATTCAAACATATCATATTCAAACAAATATTTTTTTGGTCATAAGCAGACATATATAAAACTAAATACAGTAATACCTCGGTTTACGGGCGACTTTGTATATGAGCAAATTGGTGTACGAGCATGGAAAGTCAAATCTGTCAGTAAATTGTCAAGTAGTTAGAGTTATTATTCAATTATTAATTAGCATTTATATGAGATCTTCATGGTTATAATTGTAACGGTAATTAATAGGGTAAAACCCCAAAAATATTTAAAATGGCCATTTATGGTCATGTGGAACAAATTGAAGGATTTGTATTGCATTCTTATGGGAAAAATTGTTTTGGTGTACGAGAATTCTGAATTATGAGCTCGCTCTTGGAACGAATTAAACTCGTAAACTGAGGTATTACTGTACTAATAAAAAAAAGAAAGAAATTAAATCTTTAGTCTTTTCTTTCATTGAAAAAAAAAAAAAAAGCTTGAATGTTGAATGAAATAAACACATTCCCTATGATTCACCAACAACAAAAAGTCCCATTCTAATTGTGAAATAAAAGCAGAATTTAGGGGTGTGGCCTCAATACCCCTGCAGTAAGTGTACATGTGATTCAGGAACTGAATTTGCATCAAATCTGGTTGCTTTTACCAAGATTATGCATCAAGATGTTTTATTCCAATACATTTAAATTTTCTGTTATTGCCTAACTAGAAATTTGGCAAATTTCCAGTTTATTCACATGGAAAGATATTTAAATTTTGCAACCCTAGAACATGACACAAACCTGGTGAAACCAATAAACTAAGAGGACACAGTCCACTTCAAAGGATGTGTGAGATGACTAAAAGCCAATTAAGTAACTCATACTCATGCATCCACACTACCACATCAATGTCAAGTGGATTCCCTAGTGTATGATGAAATCTAACCCTTACTGCTTTTCTCTTGGTCTGTCAGCGATTACCCATTCGAAAAGACAACGAACAACTTATCAGCACTACCCAGTAATTCAGCAGGGATTCTGGAGCTATGAGGATACATTAGGCATGCAGGAGAGGAAGAGGAGAGCACTAAAAGCAACTCAGAGTTGAGTTACATAAGACTACGCAACACACTGACAGTAAGTCAAGGACACAGCACAGAGAACACACACACACAGACGCTGCAGGAGGGAATCCCCAAACAATGAGGCTGAGCCAATGAAAGGTTTACCTGCTATGACAATGCAGCCGTCTGTGCCGCACCATGACTGCGTAAAGACTGCAGAGATCTAGGACGTTCTGCACAATTCATTCAGTGACATAATTCACAGTGAAAGGGAAGGGCGTGAAACTTGTGTTAACGAGATAGGGAAAATAGTGTCATCAACACAAAAACGAACAATGTACAGATGGAGGTGAGAGAGAGAGAGAGAGAGAGAGAGAGAGAGAGAGAGAGACAGAGAGAGATTAGAAACTAATTTCAAAGTCAGAGCAGAACAATTCATCAACAACTAAAGCAGGATGTGGGATTATGATGCCGCAAGGTGAATCTGTCTCTTCATAAATGTAATTCTTTGAATATGGGAACCTTTGTGCTACAGGAATTTGAACACCTTTCTCCTTTTTTTTTTGCTATATGAAGGTCACACATTTCTCAACATGACCTTCATCATTTATATTTTATACTTTCATCATTAAATACAGCAATAGGAAATGTAATCAATTCATACAATTTTTAACTTCAATATTTAGTGTGTGAAAATGATGTTTAACAAAAAATTATTTTAACAGTAATTACACGTTTCTCAGTTGTAGCATTATTTCCCCCTTTGACAACAATTCTGCTCCAAGAAACGTTTCGAAAAACGTTAGTCTATCTGTTTATCATGGAGACAACATAATATGAGACATGTAAATAAAATGAAAAAAAAATCAGGGTAAATATTACTATAAAACAGATCATTATAATATATTACATCACTTTAAATAAAGCTATAAATTGACCAAATTATGTAAAAGTCTGAAAATACTATTTAACTACGTATATATTTGATATACGATATATTATACGACTGCTATGAAATTAGCCATTTTATTTTCAAAAAACGTAAAATGTAATTAATTTCAACATTACGTCATTAAAGTAAAAAAAAATGCTAATAAGTGTGTCAGTATATACAGTGGAGTTGGGTTATGTCGACGGCCTTGGGGGTTGCAAAAAAGCATTGAGATAACCGTTTAGCGAGATAACCCATATAACATATATTAGCATATATTTTCCCACATATAATCCGCAGACGCAGATAATCCGCACGCTCATATAGCCAACGGGTTTTGGGTTTTGTGTAAAAAATCGTTGGCATAACCCGCACCCACCCAACTTTTTTGTGTAAGATCACATTTCGAATTTCAAATGTTGCTCGCATGACGTCAATTATCATAACTGTTCAGGCTCGGTACACAGTGCTTGCGCGTGAAATTCACACAATAAAAAAACAAACACAAGTTAGAATCAGAACAGAAAAGCAGTTTCTCCCGCTGCGCTGGGAGTGTGCGCTTCTCTACCTTTTAAGAAGCATCTCATCCGACACGAGAAGAGCCCGCCCTCATGCAGCACAGCCAATCACATATTCTTGCATGATTGACAGGTCAGACAGCCTATCAGAGTGATAGTGCAAGTGAAGCGCCAGCTGTCAGAGCGCCAAAGACAACAACCCTCGCAAGAAAGAAAAATGATGCGAGTTATTAAATGAGAATGTACATGCTCGAGTTTTTGGTGTCTTCTTACACAACAGTGTTGCCGCGATTTGTTTGATGAAGCGATCGGCATTCATCAAAAAAAAAAAATTACATATACACAGTACAGTGTATGTTTGCTAACAACAAAAGGCAAATGTAAAACCACCACAATAAAACCACCTTTGATTCTTGATACAAACCTTTAATTATATTCTCCAACAATGCAAACACAAAGACTGCTCACAAAATCACAAAAAACGTGCGGGATGCTACAGCGTGTTATCCCTCAGACGAGATCAACGACAGGGAGTGAACCGTGAGCGGACCGCGATCCACGTGCAACGCAAACTCAGCGCAGGCGCAGTGAACTAGGTACGCAAACTAGTCACGAAATAACCATGTGAAGTGGCGAATTTGTCGATTTTTTATGCTTGAGATATTAGATTTCGCCGACATTAACAAATCGACATTAAAGAATCGAAAATGCTAAGACAAATAGGGAGTTTGGTGGTTCCACTTCAAAAACATCGACATAATAGTATTGGCAAGTTAACCGTGACTCGAGATAAGTGAACTCCACTGTATTTTCAATAAAATAAGCATGTCAACAAAAGTACCGCTAAGTGCCACAATTACTGATATTTATGCCAATTATTCTTCCGCTGCAGTGAAAAGAGCCATGGGCAAAGTGATATACATCTTAGCAGTCATCAGTCAAAAATATCTGACCGTTCAATGCCATGGCTCAAATATTCAAGAGAGCAGGATAATGAAAAGCAGGATGTATAGCCACAGGACTTTATTATTTAGTTTGACTGTTTCTTATACTGCATCTCTCACAAACTGTCAGTTATTTACCCCCGCTAGACACAGAAAGAAATGGACAAGACTGCAGAGCCCCCCTCACTCACACACACACACACACACACACACACACTCTCAACAGTCCATCCCATTAACAGGCTGTGAATCTTTTTAGCAAATGCATTTCAGCAAATCTCCTTTCATTCATATTTAATGCTGATGCTTTACTGTCATCTTCATCTCACCACAAAGTCAAGAGTGTGAAAGGTCAATACAAGTATTTTAACTTCATGCTTATACCTAAGTGTGGAAATGAGGACACATATAACCTTGTTTGATGTAAATTTGTTCAATGTTGTGAGAATGACGATTTTCACTACGTTTACATTTATGCATTTGGCAAATGCTTTTATCCAAAGCGACTTACATTGCATTCAAGCTACACATTGACATTCTAATCAGTTCTTGCTTTCCTTGGGAAATGAACCCATGACCTTGGTGTCACCAAAAAAATCAGAAAACTCGATATAAAATTGCTTAAAAAGAAGTACCCAGATATGGTTTATCTAGAACATATAAACATTGTGAAATGGCTGAGAGTAGTCAAGACAAGAAATTGATCCACAGGACCAACGACAGCCTTCACACAGATACACAATCAAAACTTTGTTAGTAGACAAACAAAAGTGGTCTTCTGCTCATGTAGCTCGGTGTTGCACAGAGCAGTGGGTATCTTTTATCTCCTACCTAATGAAATAGGTGGAATCTGTCCGCTCGCGTTTGATGGATGATACAGATCCGGTTTTAATGGGCCTTGAGAGAGAAAGCAAAGAAAATAAGAAAGGGAGAGTGCGAGTGAGGAAATGAGAGAAACAGCCGAGAGAGAGAGAGAGAGATAGAGATAAAAATGGAGGGCAAGACTCTGAGTGAGAATGAGAGAGTGCAATCAAAGGAAAGAATCTGGGCTCACTGGAGAAAGCAAAAGGAAGAAGTGAAGAATATTGGGGATCCATTATAAGAAATATGCAGCAGTGCTAACAGTAAGACAGAACTCAACACCCGGGTTCGAGTGGGCATCAGAGAGATGTATCTGATGCCGGTCATTTTTAATGAGGCAGCAAGGGAACTGAAGTCCAGAAAGCACAGCATGATACGCATGGTCAGGGCAGAACAAAGTCCAAATGAAACCCCTAGCTAACTATGGAGCATCTAAACTACATTATACCAAGTTAAGAATGAGGATTCTTGCACAGAAAAAGACTGTCAAACGTACAATTTTTGCAAGTAAAAACTATGAATTGCCTATAGCTTACAGCGAAATGCATTAAAGAACATTGAGCTCAGAAGCCTCATGATTATATTTTAAATAATGTTCTTTATTTTTGTTATCAGTAATATACAGCAGTGTTTTTGTCACATTTTGTTATTGTTGAGTTCATGTTTATTGCATTGTAGATGTATGATGTAGATTGTATGTCTAACCCAACATAGAATGTATGTTATCCAGGTTTTTTTTTTTTTTTATCTTTGTGTGAATGACCCTGGGCATCAACTATAAATGAGTATTAGTCATGTATTTAAGACTCCATTAAATAAAAAATCAAAGTTTTTATGGAATATTTCAGTATTTATTATAAATAATTTATCTGTGCACAATTTATTTATCTATTTTTGTGCCCTCATAATTTCAAATCAAAATATCTTCCCCTTCCACTTGCAGGAACATCTCTTCTTTTCTCTGATGACGTGTTTTTTGACATGAGGGCAGGACAACCTGTCAAACCACAATGATCCAATCAATTCCCTGATGGACAAGATTCAAGTCCCGCTCCACATTTGCTTCTTGTTTGAGAAGCTGTTTCACTCCGATTTATGTCACAATAGCAAAGAAGACTCTAGCAACTTTCATTTCAAGCTGACTTTAAAGGGTTAAAAAATGAATAAATGAAATCCCCTTTCATTTCAGAACATAAATTGGACTCGCAGCTATACAACTACCACTTTGACACTTCAAAAAGTTAACAATGAGAGTAAATGATGACAGAATTTTTCATTTTATGGGTGAACTACCCTTTAAGGAGTTAAGGATTTAAATCCTTTAAGGATCTCTATTGTGTCAACTCCATAATTCTGGTGGTTATCGATACATTTTAAGATTAAAAAAAAAAATTTATTTTGGTAAAGTAGTTCAAGTAGCTTGGTATATTAACATTATATAACCGTATATGAATTTACAGTTATAAATTGTTAAATACACAGGCACCAAAATCCCATTCTGTTATACTAAAACATTGCCACAGGAGTTTATTTTAAAGTGAACTGCTGACAACCACAGCTGCCAGTTCCTTTTACTGTAAATTTAACAGGATTTTTTTTTTTACAGCGTGGGGTCTAAGTGATTTCTCATTAATAATAGAAACACGGCGGGCAACATGTGGACTAGAGGATAATGGGGGTAAGCGGGGGCTAACCAGTACTCTCATCTATCATCCATCTATACTCTGTCACCAGAGCTGTCACATCTACAGAGCAAAAAAGAGGGAGAATTTAGGAGCCATTGCATCATCTACTGTACATCTGTCAGGGATTGGGTGTAGCTTAATCCAGACAAAGCAAGATTCGTGGCACACAACAACGAAATAAACACAGCACAGTAACATAACTTTACCGCAAGAGAAATGAGGGATTAAATACATGAGGCAATCAGCGAATACTAATGAGAAACCATGACAACTAATAAATGACTAGAACTCAGACAAAAGGTGACAATGAAAACTATGACAAAACTAAGCAAGACAATGGAACTGAACATGATTGTCATCAGATGTTGCATACTGTATGGTATTTGGTCATTATAGGTGCTAGTATGCTGCTAAAAAGCATCTTTGAAATGAGAAAATTGAAATTGAGTTGTGGAATATGTGTCTTGAGCAGTAATTTAAGTCAAATGTAAACTAAAAATAATGGGATCAACCGGATCAAAATTTTATAAGAAATCTTGCATCAGAGATAACCAATGCAGCACCCCCTATAAAAGCATTAATGAGTGTAAAAAGCCACTACAAAGCGAAAGCTAGAGGGTTGAATCTCATTAAAACATGTCCAGGGTCACATTTCATCCCAAAATCAAAAGGGAAAAATATATAATTTGCATGAAGGAAATTAGGTCTATTTAAAACCATCAAGATTTTTTCTCTCCCATTGTCGTGAAATTTAAGCACAGGTTTTGTGGGATTCATCCAGCTAGAGATGGATAGCGATGGAGCCAAAGGTATTATGGAGATAATGGTTGAGAAAGAACAGAGAAAGGTCAGCAGAAAATTGAAAGTACATAGTAGACGAAAGAGATTTAGGCTCTCAAAAAGGATTTGTCAGAAGAGCTAGAGATGATGACCTTGCAGCACTGTTTCAAGCTCTCTAAGACCGTCCTCTTACTTAGTTTTCACCTTGTTGCGTGCCATTGACTGTTCTGTCAGAGCACAGTAAGGATGGAGTGATTGAAGGATGGGGAGGGGACTTGCTTGTCAGAATCCACTGATTCAGTGAGAGAGAAGGCTCTGCTGAGTCCAGACTTGAGAAGTGAGGGTCGAAGATGAATTTATGATTCACAAGTAACCAGCAGACACAGCCACAGTCAGACACCGAAGAACTTTCCAGAGGTGTAAAGTATTTGTGTAAATGTGATTCGTTTTAGCAACTATGTTTTATGTACTAAGTATATGTACTCTTTACTCCAATAAATTTGTTTTGAGTAATGAAATTACTTGTTACATTTTACATGGCATCTAACTTATTTTGCAGCAGTTTATTTATTCTACAGGGCATTGAAGGTACTACATCTTGTACAATTTCTGAAGGAATTTTTAAAGCAGGTTTCAGGTGGTGAACCTTTTCACAATAAAACTCACTCGGCATCCCTGAACCACAATCTTTTATTTTGCTAGACTGTTGTATTGAATTTCACTGTAAGTATCTAGAATGCTACAAAAAAAATTAATGTAATATCAATAACTGTTTAAATAATTATTCGTTTTTCCATCAACTCTTCCCTCACAAACCCCCAGGTGTTCACAAAGCTCAGTTATCTGATTTAGCAGATGCTTTTATATAAAGTATTGAAATCAATCATATTTATATTTTTCCTTCAAATACTGTTTTAGTCAAAAAGGTTGAAATCCACTTATCTTACAAATGAGGAACATCCCAAGCAGTTTGTCACAAGAGTCAATAATAATGCTAAGTGAAATCTTTATTTCATGCATGTATACTGAAAATAGATTTTTAATTTTTCTGAAGACAATGCGAGTAGTTCTTACCATTCTTGCAAAACTTACTATCACGAGTTTTGCCCTTACTCAACTAAACTCAACAACAAGGCTACTTTACACGAATGCGAGTGCATTAGCAGGTAGTTATGAATTGCAGGTGTTTATATTTGAGATGAGGACAAGACTAGGTTTGACTATTTCATTTCACATAAAATTATTTGATGTATCCGTTATACTGAAAAGACCTTTTTGAGGTTCTTCCAAGGATCCGTGATATATACCATGTAGTCTCAATTATTCATGTAAGCATCTTTACAGCAGAAGTGTTACGCTTTTACTGTAAAGTTATGTCAGGTATACCGTATTTACAACACAGTGACCGCTCCAGGTATGGTTTTCACATAAACATGAGCCAATTCGCACTGCTGTAAAACTAAAAATCTGCACACATGAATAACATAATTAAAAAAACACATCAACGTAATTCCGAAATTTTAAGCCTTATTCAATTGCACCATTGGCAAAATGGTGTCACTTGGATACATGTACTTAATTTGACTCACATCAGGGTGTAATGAAATGAGTATCAGAGCTGAAAAGCCAATAAGTGGCCACACTTGATTGGTCACAATTCAGCTCTGCAAGGCACAGATAACGGCACCTGCCATTCCTCTGCCCAGATAATAGAAGAAACTCACTGAGCATGCTCAAACAACCATTTCACTAGATTTAATGACCTGGTTTCATTTACAGTGACCCAAAAAGGACTTCAACACCTGAGTCACACTCAAGCATTAGCTTATACAATATCAAAACAAGTGGCATTTCCGAACACATTACGTGTGTTTCTTCGTTTTAACTTCATATATTTACCATAAGAATAAATAAATATTTTTACTGCTAAATGCATTTGGGGGAGCTGTCAATCAAACTCAAGTCATGTACCATGTCTCCACAAGATGGCTCTGCTGTTCTAATTTCTTTTTAAATGCTTGCACACTAAAAGTGGTACTTGAGGGCCACTTAGCGAAACCATTCACTCAAATACCTAATCTTCAGACCAAGTCTGTAAAACAGAAAGCACACAGTTCTTTACAGTAGACACGGCATTCAAAACTAAGTCACACTCATTACCTACATCTAGTGATGTGAAAATATTTATACCTAATTTGTTCAATTTGTTTTGAGAAAGAAAGAAAGAAAGCAAAGAAATTTACCTTCTTGCATTTCAGTTTATAGTGTAAATTATTCAGTCCTGGTTCAGTCACTTAGAAATCAAAACTCAATGTTTTAGAAAAATAAAACTGACGACGTAGTAACATTGTACTTACTCAAGTGAATTTAATTATTACTATAGTAAGTACATGCAGTAATGTAATTAGGCTGTAGTGTAATCATAACCGACACAAACTCCAGGGCAAACTTAAACCAAGTCACCTTAAAATAAAGTGTTACAAGTGTTTATTTTGTAAATATATTAAATATGCATACAAGTCAATATACCTTTATTTCTGTAGAATTTTACACAATACAAATAGTTTCTGCTGTAAAACAGCTCTAACAAGACAATAGTGCTATTATACAGCTGAAGTGTTTGTGAAGACAAACGGGTATGTAGTTAATTTGGCGGGTATGTAGTTAATCATTAACTGGTTTGTGTGTAGAGGTACTATGGAAAAACACAATTTTTAGAATAGTTTTGAGTAACAATTTGCTTTTGTTTGCAACATTTTTTGCATCTTTTGTGCATGTTCTGTCTGTTAAGTTCTGAGAAATGGAGCCATAATTTTAGAAACTGTAAGCAATAAAATAATTTAAAAAAACGATTTACTTTAATTTACTAAAATGATCATCTAAATCTAAATCAACCTTGATAAAAACATTAAAAAAAAATCATAATTAATAAATAACCCAAAACATGCCTGTGATTGGTCAGTTTTTTGGTCATAATGCAGCAAGCATGTATTAAATTGATCAAAGAGATTTATAATGTTGCAAAAGATTTCTATTTTAAATAAATGTTGTCCTTTTGAACTTTATTCATCAAAAAATGAAGAAAAAAAGTATCACAGTTTCCACAAAAATATTAAGCATAACAACTGTCAACATTGATAATAAGATTCAGACTCAGTAACAGAAAACAGAATAAGTAAATGAAAAAGATTTATATAAGGATCATGTGACTTGTGTCACGACCATGTGTCATGTGACTGGAGTAAAGGCCACCGAAATCTCAGCTTAAAGTTTTTAATCCTTCCCAACTCCAAATTCAGCATTTAGCTGCAGGGTAAATTTCGTTTTGTCATAATGACGGTAATAAAACGATTAATTATTATGAAGCGGTGACACAGTAGTGTTCAAATATGTAGATGTACTCTGAAAAGGCCACTAGATGGAAAAGTAGACTGTATGAAATAGAACTGACACAAACTCCAGGGCAAAGCACACTGGCATTTAAAGCACACTCTGAAAAAAACAGATGAAACTAATATGGAACAATGGCTTCCTTATTTCAGTCTCCTAAAGGTCATCCCATGACACCTCTCTCAACATCTACAAATCCATGTCAAAACAACAACAGTAGGAATCTACAGAACAACCTGAGGGCAATTATTGTGAGTCAATGCAAATCATTCATTGCCTAAGCTTTACACGTAACATAACCTTACATGTTCCCTGTGACGGACAAGTGAAACGCGCAAGAGCACATCAAACAGTACGTATACAAAAGCTTCACAAGTGTACATATGTGTGTTTTAAAGTTCTGTTCTTGCAGTCTGACGGCTTGTGTGTGTGTGTGCATAGGAGTGAAGTTATGCAGGGACAGGTGGGCTGTAGGTCACACATAGCCAGCAGGATAGCCAGTGATTAAAGAGGGTCTCATTTGACGTCTAACTTTCCGAGGGAGAAACGATGTGTCCGTACTATTCTGGGTTCAGCACACACGCTTCCCTTCTGTCCCTGCTGTAACCGGACACCTTAACTGCCATTCAGGCAAAACCGCTGGCGCACACAGTTCTCTATAAACACTCAAGAATACTTTCCAACATTATTTTTCAGTCTGAAAACATTATTTTACAGAACTGATATGGTGTAGGGTAGAGTAGGGTAAAATGCCCCTGTAGGTACAATGTTCTGAACATCACAATCTTTGTTTTTCCATCAAATGTAATTTAACTAGGTGGTTGAATACAAATATTTTAACTTTATATTTAAAAATTACCTCAAGTTAGCACCAGCTTTCTAGTTAGCAAGAATTTAACACTTTTTTTTGTCATAGTGGGGGGCATTTCACCTCACCCCAGACTGGCCTTTACCCCACCTTTTACATTTTTGTTAAAAATCCAATAACATGAATACTCTGAACATTTTTCATACTTGGTTTATAATTTGCCATTGCCACTGAAAACTAAGATAACTATTCTAGACACATTTAACTTTTAACAAAAAATGACAGGAGTGCCCTATCCTTTCCCACACATTATAAAGGTAAGATCAAGTTAGTAAAACCATTACTAAATAAATAAACAAACATTTTGGCATATGACACCGGGCTGCCCACAAGGCTATTGCTCCTTCATTTCAGCTTATTTCTTATCAGTTCTTTAATCTTTGGTTCATTATATTTCTTCTTGTTCTAAATCAGATAGAGAGCACAGTAAAGATAAAATTTATGTGCATGGATTCGTAACCAAGTGATTGCGTGTCAATTCATTCTACCTGGCAGTGTCTCTCTACTAATAATAAAGCTTTGTGTTTTAGTATTAGATAATTAGATAAATCACAGAACAGTGTTGAGAATACATTTCTGCGCTACTGAATGTAGTCTAATCTAGACAACTAATCTGTGCAACCCCTAACTGAGACGGTATTATTAGTATATTAGGGTGATATTAAGGCTGTAAAAAACATTCAACTACTGTAATTCCTAAGTGTTCATTTTATAATGGAATTATACCACGCATAACTGCAAAGTATCTGATTTTCCTTAAAAAAAAAAGTCACAATTAAGAAAGACTGAAATTCACAAAAACTTTCAAGAAAGTTTCACCATGGTTTCCTTCACATCACAAGGAAACACGTGCAGTCATCATTGATTTGCACAAAAATGATATTCCTACTAGTAAGATTGCACCTAAATCAACCATTTATCGGGTCGTCAAGAACTTCAAGAGACGTTCAATTGTTGCAAAGAAGATTTGTGAAGAAGGTGCCCAAGAATCTCCAACCAAGCCCCTGG